>JAEOAD010002712.1:1075000-1752500 GCA_036365145.1 Orientallactaga sibirica
AATAATACAATTGGTTTCAGAAAAACAAAACTGCAGTGACAGGCACTAAACTCATAGCAGTCTGACCTGAGCCTGACCTGTCAATCAGGTATAGCAGTCAAGTCAGAGAAAGTCTAGGGAAAGGTTATTTCAAATTTCAAAGCCTCATGGGTCAAAAAACACTTAGATACATGGAGTCACAAGGACATGAGTGTATCACCTCCCAAAATGTGGCTCCTTGCGGTTATTTTACCATTGCTCCTCTTTTTGGTGTGTGTGCAAATCCTTTTTTTCTTTACTACTTGCAAAGCACCAAAACCTCCAACCAAGATGCTGAGCAAACTTCCTGCTTCATCCTTTCTCGCACCACTCACTTTCACCACCCACATTGGCCTTCTCTACTGCCCATCTTGGAGTGGGAAGAGCACCTCGGCAGCAAAGGACATGCCAGTGTGTTGATGGGTTCAAGGTCGTCCCAGGCATCCTTCCTTTCCCAGCTGCCATTGACCTCTGCCTCAAGGGCACTTCCTCTCATCCAGCCTGGGAATCAACAGCTGTATCCCTGCCTCAAGACAGAGCCAGGAGGAGGCTGTGCTCTTCCGAAGGGGGAAAGGCACCACACTCTGCCATCTATGCTCCAGGGAGAGCTCATGCTAAGTAAACAGACCTGCCGGGTCCTGAAAGAACCACATGTCCTGTAACTCCCTCCAAACTCACCAAAGGAAACTGATATTTTCTAAAATTCTTCACTGGGCAGCATTTTAAAACTAGATAATGATTTATTTCTGTTTTGAACCAAGAGAATACAACTACTTTTGGATGTCATTGTAAGATGTCCAGCTAAGATAGAATAAACAGACCAAGATAAATGGGCCAAAATAGGAAAAACTATCTAGTCCAGTAAGAAAGGTATTTTCTTAATAAACTTTGAAATAAAAGTAGAGTGATCATACATGTTGGGACCAGAACTCATGTACATGATGGGCAAGACTTAATAGTAATGGCAGGCTAGCCTGGTGCTTTATCTATATCACGTTTCATTAACCGGATGTGTAAGTGAACACACTGACCACAGAAGTGCATTGTCAAATGACTAGGGTGGGAATGAACACATGTTCCAAGTGTTCCCATACTTTCCCAGTTTAAAAGATGCTCTGGAAAGACAAGTAGGCATCCATGCTGTCCTGCCTCATGAGATTTTCAACAATCCCCTGTGATCCTAGCATGCACACTAAGTCATAGTTTTCCAGCTCAATTTGTATGGGTTCTTATAATATTTTCCCTTTAGCATTAATTTTGGGTTAACTAGACAATATAATGTCTTTGGTCAGTATTGGTAAATATCATCTTGGCAAGAAGAGAAAAAGACTGATAATAGAATATGAACCCAAGTGATTATTGTCAAATTCTATAAATCCCTCTATAATTGTTATTAAAATCTATATAGAAAACTTTAATTATTAAACACTTTATTGCCTCACTTAGTACCTAATCTATACACATACTTTCATAATACCTGTATAACAAACAGCTTAAAATATTCTTCCCAGACAAACAGTACCAAAAAAAAAAAAAAACCAAAACATCGAGAAATAACCAATTCAGCAGCTTTTAAACTACTATAAAAGATTCTTCATTAAAATCCAAACTGTCTGCATTTTATTTAACATGGACAATTCTAAAGACACTGATGGCTTTACAAAAAAATGTTTTTCAATGAAGAATTTCAAAGAGACAGTGCAACATGAAGTAGAACGTAGCTGAAGGTTCCTCTTTACTGAAGAAGTTATTTCAGGGAAGGGGAAGCAACTTTTACTACATCTATCTGGAGTCCAGATTCTGGACAAAGAAGTGTTTCATTGTGGTAATTACCCAGATAGCTCAGACAAACCTTTTATGAGGCTAGGAGAGTGTAAGTTTGGCCTGGGTTCCTAGATTTCCTTAGGTGATCTGTCCTGGCTGATAAAATCATTTGAAGAAATGACTTAGATTTTATTTCTGTTGGAAAATCATCTTTGAAAGGACTGCTAATGAATTAATCTGGTTATAAAATTTCAAGTGGAATATCATTTAAAAAGAACATGCTAACTCAGTCTAAAAACTAGTAATTCAACATGGAAAACCAGATGATTTGATTTAGGTGCCCCGCCCCCACCCCCAAACTCTATGCTGTCCTCTTCAAGGTGGTTAACTAGTCACTTTTTCTTCAGAGACATTTCTGTGAGCATCAACCTAAGAAAGGTTTTGATACTTACTTTGAAGAACCCACTTGTATAAGTTAACAGTTCAATTAGCTAAGATTATACTAACAGATCTTAAAATCTCCTATCACAGTAAGAGTTCTTAAATCATAATAATTTCATTTATGATTCTTCCATCCTATCTAAAAATCACATGTGTTCACTTGTAAAATGAACACAGAAACATTTCTCTGAGGTGTGCCTAAGACATTGACTTCCATGTATTTCAAAGTAATAATTCATCAAATATAGTAGAGTATGAGAAATAATCTTAAGAAAATGCACATATACTCCTTCTTTCTAAAGCAGAAAACAGAAATACTCAAAATGTTTCTTGAGGCTTTGGAATGCACCAGACAATAAGATTCAAGATAGTCCTCGTATACAACCCTCTCAATTTGCCCAAATACTTAATGAGACTTCTGCAGCAATAGATCATAAATAATCCATTTTCACACTATAACCGTAGCATGCCATGATTTCTTTTATAATCCTAAATAGCAACATCCAGAGATACAGGAAATGGAAGAAAAAGGCCTTTTGGGTTTTGAACAAATAAAGAGGAAGTCTGGCAACTTACAGAACAAGCTATAGCTTGGGTTTTCAGGACACAGGTACTTTTGAGAGAGGAGGCTAGCAAGTAGACAAGAGAGAACAAAGATGCAGCTATGTGTGCAGGACTTTCTGTCCCACAAGGTGGTGATGAAACTAAACAGAATTCTGCATATTGGACTCATAAAATATCAGTAAGTGCCAAGCACAGATAACCCCTATTAAAATAAAGCACATGAGCATAGCAATGGATGATATTTTAATTATCACAAATCCTCAAAAGCATATAAAAAAGTATTGGAGGGGGACCTGGATATTCAAGTTTAAGGGATAAGTGTCATAAACCACTTCATTTTCATGGAAACAATGAGAATTACATAGGCAACAAAACCAACGAACAGAAACATTTGTCATCTGACCGATTTCTGCACAGCTCAGTTTAAAGAAACAGCCTAAGGAAAAACGGAAAAGTCAAGTTTTAGGAATCCAGATACAATGCTTACAGCGAGTTCCCAACATCTTCTCTCACACATCAAGCCAAAGACCTTTTTGTCATCCTCACTGCACACAGCCCATTTCATTTGGAAAATACTCAGAAGTTCTTGCAAGAAACTTCACAAAACGGCCTGCCTGGATCTTGTATCAAATAGAAAAGCAAGGTTACCTCCCCAAGCCTTAACTCTTCTTTCTCCATCAAAGTCTAATCGAGGACGCCTGGCACATGTCTGCCACAATGACAGGCACACTCCCTTTTATGAGAGTATTTAGCAAAGGACCTGGAAGGACTTGGGCACATACCTACTCTTACTGAGCAGGGAGAAAGCACGCTACAAAGATAAGCTTTAACACCAGTAACACTTTCAAACTGACTTTGGTATTTTTGGCAGTGACAAGCTACCCATGGTTGCCCAACACACACACACACACACACACACACACACACACACACACACACACACAAAGGATCTCTGCCCCCTCCCCTCCCTGCCAAGCACAGACCTGGGAGACAGGCATAGACTGGAGGGAAGCAAAAGAAAGTCAGCCCCCTCCACCTGCTGCCTGGAGTGGGGGTGCTTTTGGCTGAGTGGCAGACAGAAGCCTGAGACAAGGCCTCAGCAGCCGCCTGCCACATCCTTAAGAAAAACAAACAAATATCTACCAACTTTCGCCTCACCCCCTCCCAAAGAACTCTCATGGCAGGGGCTCAGAACACAACAGCCCAGTTGCCATTAGCCTGGCAATCCTATTAAGCAGGACAACCATAAATTCATAAATTCAACCCTCCAGCAAGCCCTGTGGTCTGGAGTTACACAGCACACACAGACACACAGGAAACTTGCACCTGTCTTTCTTGACACAACACACCTGTCTGGCCCTGCCCATGCGCACTCTGCTAATAGACTTCTGCCTGCCTAGTTTAGGAAATGAAATGATTTTTTTTTTTTTGTAAGAGAGGGGCATAGGAGGGAGGGGGGGAGGAAAGGAAGGAATAGAGAGAGAACAAATCAAGAGACTCTTCTAGCCTTGCCTTGGAGGAGGCCACCCAGGGCTTTCTCTGTTTTCCTAAGCTTAAGAAGACAACACAGATCTTCTTGGAAAATAAGAGCAAGCAGGTGAGCGCCCAGCCTTCCCCCAGGCTGGGAAGACTTCTGGCTGCCAAGAACAGCAGTTTCACACTTCAACCAGCTTCCTTGGGCTATTTAAGACTGTCGCCCAGTCCCTCCTCCTGCTTCTGCTCCAGGTCTGCCCGGAGGACTCAACTTCTGAACGAGCTGATCTGGGCCTGGAGACTCTGAGAGTGGACCGCCGCTGCCCCCACCCCGGTGCCCCCCATCACCGTCTCCACTCCGTTTGTGCCGGAGGACTCACTGGCTGGCAGGACAGAAGCGGCAGTAACTTGCTCAACTGGACTTTGGGTGATGTCTACCGCCCCCCTCCCCCGTCCCTCTCCTTGTCTGCTCAGGCCAGATAGCAGCTTCCCCCCCTCTTCTTCCCGCCCTCCTCCCTCCCTGTTCTTCCCAGCAACAATCACGCTCACCTCTCCTCTCGGCTGTTCTCTGCTCCCTCCGGTCCTCGGAACTGGGGCAAAGCAGTGGAGCACCACCCAGACGAGGCCGGGGCGCAGCTGCCCACCACCACCACCATCACCACCACCACCACCATCACCACCACGGCCGCCGCCGCGGCGCGCCAGTAATGGCCGTGAGCGCCCTCGCCTCGCGCATCGAGGCTCGGCCGGGTCCTCCGCGGCGCAGCGCCCCGGTGCCTGCACCGGCGACCCCCGGGGGCTCCTGGGCCGCCTTCCCCTTCACTCAGTGCGGAGAGCCGGCCCCGGGTGCCCGTCGCGGTCCTTGCTCCCCGACACCCATCCCTCCTTCCTCTCCAATCCGGGTTTCCAAGGTCTGGGCTCCGGCCGCGTCGGGAGAGAAAAGTCAGCGAGCGCCCCCTCCTCCCCGCGGCCGGCTGGCCGGCCCTCTGCCCGGGTTAAAAAAAGGAGAAGTGAAAGGTATGCAAATGACAAGCAAATTGGAAGAGCGGGGGAAGAAAGGCAGCTATAATAAACTAGACAAAGGGAAAGGACGAGGGGACTGGCCGCGGAGTTTCAACCCGGGAAGGTAGGAAGGATGAGAGAGACAGAGAGAGAGAGAGAGAGAGAGAGAGAGGCTGGAGCGCAGAGCGGGGATCCAGTGGAACAACAACAACAACAACAAAAAGAGCGCCCCGGTCCCCCTCGCGGTCCCCTCTCCTGAAAAGAGAGGACCGGGGAAAGCGGGGAAGGGAGCGAGCACCTCTCTGCACCCCAGACACAGTGCACAAAAGGTGACAAGATCAGCGACCAGTCCAGCGACGCCAGCCTCCCCCCTCCACCATCGCCACCACCTCCCCGGCCAGCGGCAGGCAAGAGGAAGAAATAAAAGCCAAGCGGATCACTTACTCTGGGAACTGGGAGCAGAGGGGCGCGGAGTGAGTTCCACGGAGGCTCCCGCTTAGGAAACTGTCTAGAGGCTATTTGATTACGGTTCATGTAAATAACACCATTTTTTCCCCCTGGAAAAAGAATGTTTACACGGGCGTGAGTAACGGGGAGGCTCGGGTCTCCGCTCCCCATTCAAGAAGCAGCCCGTGCGAGCGTGTCTGGGAAAGGGGAGGGGACAGCAGAGGGGCCGAGGTACTTACGCGGTGCCGCCAGCGGCGGGACGGACGGACAGACGGACGGACGGACGGGCGGACGGACGCGGCGGGGGGCAGAGAAAGAGAGAGAGAAAGAGAGAGGGAGAGAGGGAGGAGTCCGTCCACGCGCGCGCGGGGATGGCTCGCGATGTCCACGGAGGGACGGTGAGTCCGGGGCGCGGGGCGCGGGGCGGCGGGCTGGGACGCGCGGGGCGCGGGGACAGAGCTCGTGCGCCGGCCGGCCGCGCCGCTTCCCGGCTGCACAGCCGCGCGGCTCCCTGCGCTCTCAGCTGAGGGCTCCCGTCCACAACAAGATTTACTTTAAGACACAGCTGAAGGAAACAGGAAGACTGCACGTCACAGTCCCACTGACGTACCCGGCCCCAGCCACCCAATCGCGAGGCGCCTTCGGATTCAAGGGGGGACAGAGAGGCAAGAGAACTTGGGAGGAAAAAAAAATCTGTACAGACATATAGATAGATAGATGGAGATGTATAAAAGAGGGGTGGGGGCGAGGGGCTGGGGAGGGAGGAGGGGAGAGGGCCCCGCGCGCCCCCGCCCCGGCCGGCCCCCACCCCGCCCTGCCCAACGCTCGGGGCGCCGGGATCCGCGCGCCCAGCCGCCGCGAGCCATCTGCGGGCGCTGTGCACCGCGGCGCCCGGCTCGCACCCGCTCCTCCTGGACGCAGCGCTCTCTCTCTGTCTCTCTCTCTCTATCTCTATCTCTCTCTTTCTCTCTCTCCATTTCCCAGATACAGCTGATGAAGTTCGCCCAGCGGCCGAGCTAGTGAGCGCTCCTCGGACTTGGGGGGAGGGGGGAGGAAGGCACCGAAAACTATATTGGAGGGAAACGTGGAGGTGTAGGGACCGGGAAGGGGGGGCGTGAAAGGAAAGAGTGGAGGACCCGCAAGTCATTCCACTTTTAAAACGATCGTAGACGGTCTCAAGAATACCTATTACCCTCGCTCTCTTTTAAAGAGGTGGTGGGTGAGAAAATACAGGTAGGTTTAGGATTAAAATAATAAGGGCCAGGGGTTTCCTAGTGGGTCCGCTACGTCTGATAGTAAAAGATCAACACCGGCTGAGTCCCAATCAGCCACACGTCAGGATTCATAGAAAAATATTCACTCTAGGTTTCCTTTAACAATGTTCTTTGGATTGTGGATAAAGCGGCCATTTAAAACGTGTGTGTGTTACAACGTCATTTCTTGACCAGTCTTCCCTAACTCACTCACCCCAGGATGATATTGGGATGGTATAGACAGTCCGATATGAGAATTACACAATTTTGGCATTTGGATAACAAACTTTAAAGTTTATTAGGCAGGAAATGCCAAGTACCAACATCCCGAGCTCTAAGGTAAAACCATAGAATAGTCACGTTGGCCTGACACGTCGTGGATGACAGATAGTAAGCAAGCTTCCCTCAGAGTGTGCCTGTCAAAGCGCTCCGGTAACAAATGCTGCAGGGCTTCCAGCCGCAGCCTGGAAGTGGCTTTCCCTGCACCTGAAACAGCATGTGATAAGGCAGCCGCGCTGCTGACCTAAACACGCTCCATAAAAGCTGGGGCTCGCAGGAGCTGTGAAGCAGAGACATGAGTCGCTCATTTTCTTTGGACAGGGGACAGATATTTTTCGTGTGTCCCTCCAGTTTAATCAGATCAAAGGTTGAGTCGTGTGTTGTGACAAGTGGGTATTTATGAGGTGCGCTGGGTACTCGCGCAGATGAGCCACCGTCTTCAGGACACACACTTTGGCTCCTGGAACCTTAAGATGTCAGCCTCCAATTCATCAAGCTGGGAAGAAGATATTGAATCTTCTCTGTGAATAAGAATACTGATACCAGTGTGTATGTTTGAAGTCTATGCCCTATAGGAAACTTTTGGCACAGAATTCAAACATTGAAAAGAAAAAAAGGGGCGGGGGGCACCTTATCAGACCAGCCAGGTTGGTGTTGGGAAGGAGCAGAGCCTTACCTGAACAGATCAGCTTCCTTTTCTCCCCCAGTCACTCCCCCCTTCCCGTATAGAAACAACCCAGTCCACAGTCCAGCACTCAGCACGCTGCTCACACCTCCAAAGAAGGGCTACTGTATCAGGTGTTCTGATCCGGATGTGACAGTATGGGCTGGGAACTGAAGTCATTTACCTCTGTGCCTATTAGACGGGGTGGAACGAGGCTCTTTTTGGTTAGGTACCTTCGAGGTAAGCGGGTGTAATGAACAGAGAAATTTGGGATTCTGAGGCTGAATTAAAACTACCTTCTTCACGTTTTTTTCCCCATGCCATTACTTTTAAGAATCGATTTGAACATACAGTCAGCACAAACCCGCAAACAGGCGAGAGTGGAGTAAATGTTTACCCCCCCCCCAACCTTAAAGCCTGACATTTAAGAGAGAGGAGCCAGGGAAGGAATGGGAGAGAGAGAGAAGAGAGAGAGAGAGAGAGAGAGAGAGAGAGAGGGGATTCATACCCTAGAACTTCAGCCCACAAGTGTGTGTGAATTGCACTCAGTCGCATGCACGTTTCACACCCACCACGCCGGGGATCTGTCGGCGGGAAAAGTTCCCCGTACACCCCAACAAGCCCTCGATCGCAGCGCGGGGCACAGCAGGCCTGCGGGGAAGTCGGGGTGACGCCCGGGGCTAAGAGCGGCCACCTGCGCAGCGCAGGCTCGGCCTCGGCGCTCCCCAGCCCGCACCAGGGCGCCGCAGCCGAGCCGAGCCGCGTGGCGGAACCGGAGCGCGCGCGACGCCGCCGGGGAGCGAGCGGCATGTGCAGCCGGGCTCCGGGTGCTGCGACGCTACGCCGAGCCCCGTTCTGTCCCCCTACTGTCGCGGGCGACGAGCAGGCCTGGCTCCGGGCACACTCTCTTGCCTGGGCTGCGGCGCGCTCCCGGGTTTCTGGCGGCCCTAGAGCGAGGCGCGAGGCCCAAGGCCCGTCTATCTGCCGGCGACTGCCGGTTCGCTGTCGGATAGGAAAGAAGCCATCAGTCAGCTGGGAGACCAGACGTCGCCGAGGATATTGGCTCCGTCGGTGAAGCCCGAGGCCAAAGCCGGGGTCAAAGCAAGCCCTTCCTCTGTCCCCTAGCCAGCAGGGCCGCAGCCACTCAGAAGTGAACGCAGGGTCTGGCCCGTCTTGGGACAGAAGTCTCCGCGCAGGTTATTTGAAAGACGGTCTTTGCGTTATTAGCGAAACTTGCACTTCGCAGAGCACACTTCTACCTTGGTCTTCCCCTCCCTTTCTGAGCTTTCTTAAAGCCTTTAGGGCGGGGTAGGGTGGGGAGAGGCAGCGCGTGTAACTACTTTAAAATCGTGCAAACAGTCATCTTCAGTAACTAATTTAAAAGCCGGGCAAACAGACCCTAAAACCAGCCGAGGGGATCCGAGCCAGATCCACTGCAGAGGTAAATGTGGGAATGGAATCCGGACGAGGATGCTGGAGGACCTCAGCCGGCTCCCACCCACCGCTGCCTCCCACCTGAGGAAGGGCGAAGAAAGGAACGCCAACCCCAGGGGCAGACCCGCCTGCCGCAGGTTGCCTAGAGGCAGGCTGACGGCCTCTCTCCCGCTCTCCTCCCCTGCGCCCAGCGGGAAGCCAGACCCAACCTGGATTTGTTCTGAATGGTGGGGGAGAAAGTGAAATGCCACGAGATCAGTAGCAAGTCGCAGCTGTGCGTTTCTCTCTTGGGAACCCCACTGCTTACAGGCCTCCCAGTGATGTTTGTTTAACCAACAGCTTTCAAAGTAAACACCGGCGAGTCCCTCCAAAGAAGTTGAAATGTAACCCTTACCAGAATTGGGAGCCATGAGTGCTGGCAGAAAAAGTAAAATTAAAATAATAATAATAATGATTAATAATAATAACAACAACAACAACGCTCCCACCCCTAAGAAGAGCCCTCCACTTTACCCCAAGGGGCACAACATGACCCCCAACATCACAGAGATGAGGATGGTGCTTGTTGGTGATTGCAGGGTTACACGGTATCTTGATTTTAGGGAAGTGGGTGTTAACGATCAAAGTGAGAGCGTCCCCTACCCAGGGGGAATAAGGAGTAGGCTGGGAGCTATTCGCCGCCAGCCCTGGCTTTGCCTGGGGCACCGAACTTAGCAATATCAAGATAATAACAGATGGTGCTGAGCACGGGGAGGGCGGTTACTTACATAATCCAGCCTCTCCGCCCCGCCGGGCCTCGGGGGAGAGACGCCCGCCAGGCCGCGCGCCTTCCGTGGGGTGTCCTCGCCTCCTGAAAGCACTTGCCTGTTCCCAGTCTCATCCAGGCTCTGAGGGCGAGGATTTGGAAAGGCCGTGATTTCAGTAAAAATAAAAGGAAATCAAATAAAAAGAAAAAGTAATATATACATTAATCTGTTTGTGCGTTATCTTGTTCAGTCCACCTTGGGGAAGAGGCTGGAGACTCTGGGTCAGAGAGAAGCGGAGGGAGGGGGTGTCTTCAGGGACCACCGGGTGCTCTCCTTCAGAACCTTAGTTCCGAGTCAGAGTGTGGAATTTACACGCTTCACCCCGCCACAGCACACACTACCATCGGCTCACATGAGCTTGTCTTTGGGTGCCAGTGAAGCACAAAGAAGGCTCGGGAGTGGGGTGGGGTGGGGTGAGGGTGCGAGTGTGGGCGGACTCCTTTGCACGCGGGGGCGCCGTGGGCGAAGTCACACGGAGGCTCAGGGCACCGTCACCCTCCCCAGCCTGGGCAGGCTTGAAGGCGCTCTTTGAAGCGTTCAGAAGGAGTTGCCGTGTGGTCGCCTGCTGTCTCACGCCCTCCGTCACCTCCCGAGAGGCCCAGTCCCTCCCGGGGTGCCAGTGTCCCTCTGGGTGTGTTCGCCCAGCCTCCTCCCTGCTGGGGACCCCCGCCTGCCAAAACCTGCGAGGACCCCGCCTGCTTGTGCTGGAAAAGTTTGGGCTGGGCGGGGAGGCTGAGAGTCTGCCAGCCGGGAGCTCGGCGGGAGCGGGGCTCGCTGGCCCTGACTCCCTGTCCCCATGTCCCCCTGTCCCCCGCCCGACCGCCCTTCCGCGCCGCGGCCTCGCGCTAGGTGTCGCGGCCTCCCCGCTCCGGAGTCGCTGAGCTCGGGATGCTGCGGCGGCGACGCCACGGCCCCTGCCGAGCGAGCGCGCGCGCGGCCCGGCCTGGCCACCTCGCCGGCTCGCCGGGCCTGTCCCCGCCCGGGTCCCCGCGGCCTTGGCCTTTTCTCCCCGGCGCCGCGGGGGCTGCAGCGCGGCTCTGCTCGCCCGGGCTCCGCACACGCCGGGGGCGCAGAGGGCAGCCACCTGCTCCCGCGCGCAGCCGAGCTGGAGCCGGGGACCTCCCGAGACGTGGGCCGCCGCCCGTGGGCCTGCGCTGTCCCCGCCGCGTCCCCTCCCCCGCCGCCCGCCTGTTGCTGCGGGGACCGCGCGGTGGCGGCGCGCCACAGCCCTGGTCCTGAGGCAGCGGGCACTATCCAGGGACAGCCAGAGGAGCGGCGACCTGGGAAGGCATGAGCATCTCCCCTCTGCCGGCTTCTTGCCATTTGATCTAAGAATATTTTTGGCCATTACCGCGGCCTCCCTTTCTTTGGTCTTTGGAGTCAAGGGCGAGGAATTCGGAGGACGTGCCCCATTTTCGGGGCCTTTGTCGATAGGACTTAAGTTACCCATACTTACAAAGCCTTGATTCAGGATGAGGAGGGCTAGACACAAACAGGCAGAGGCCAGAACCCGGAGGGACGGAGGGAGAAGGAAGACAGCAGTTGGGACTTATTCCGGGAGAGAGTATAACTCTGGAAAAGTTGCATTTTGTTTAAATTAGAGCAAGACCAAGCTGAAAGCCAGATTTCTATAATTTTTTCTGGTAATATTTCTTTTATGAAGTATCTAAGTGTCTGTTTGTCATCATTTTGAGATCAAAAGGCAAGACCACATGCTGCATACTTGTTCGAAATTGCTATTTAAATATGTTTTAAACGTTTTATCCAACATGGAGGAGGCTCTTCAGAGGCAAGATGGGTTGGGAGACAGTTTGATGTGGAACAGGGGATCCGAAAATCTGCTCAATAGAATCACCCAAAAAGCTTTAAAAAGATGGGAAGAGTTCTCCCCCCAGGTCTGAAGGAGGTACTGGAAATGTGGATGTCACAGCATGTCACTGCTTAAAGCTTACTTGCTTCTGTATCCTTGGGTGGGTTCCTTATCCCAGCCTCAGTTCTCTTTATCCGTAAGATGGGGATGATATCAGAATCAAAGAATTATTGAAAGGCTTCTACACATGCCAAGTTATTTAGCATATGATTGGGGCTCAAAATATGGAACCCAATCTGTTCACAAGCTGGGCCTGAGGCATAGGGACCTCCCCTGGCCCCCAAAGTTTTGGTCAAGCTAGCTGAACTGCTGTATGCATAATTCACATGCAAATTTACCTCTGGTAGATCTATGCCTTGTGCATTTTATATACCTCTGCCACACATCCTTTAGACCATATAAAAAAGAATTGGTGCATGTCTGGAAGCTAGTCTCTTGCCCTTGTCAGGCCCACAGGAAGAGAGGGGTCATTGACCAATAGAAAATCTGTTTTTTCTCCCCCTTTTTGGGCCCTTTCACCTTCCCTACTTCACAGATGGCAGACCTTCCCTATGGAAGCCATAGGTCAGAGCAATGCAATCTCAGGACACAAAGTCCTGCTAAGAGCGGAAACAGCAAGCAGGAAAAAAGAAAACAGGTCAACATTCATGGGAAAACAAAAGCCAATGTATGTCATGTGTTTTTACATGTTTGAGTGAACAACTCCCCCAAATACATGTGAAGTACAAAAAGAACCTTTCACAGAATTATGCTCAAAGCATCTGCTGCAAGTGCATGGCAAGGCAGTGCTGGGAGAGCAGGGCCAGAGACATCTGTGAGCCGGGAGAGGAGACAGGCAGAAAGGTGCCATGCCTGGCTGCCACCTTGCAGCAGTGCAAGGGAAGAGAGCCAAGAAAATGGGACGGGCGAAACCAGCAGACGGTGGTTCAGGAGGCTGGCCATTTTAGAACGAGAGGGAAGGTTTTGTGCTGGTACCTTGAGAAGGATTGGGCTAAACAATGACAGACCCCGGGGTTCAGTAAGGACTGTGAGCCTGGGGAAACTCAGCCTGTAGTGAGTGGACTCTGGGATGTGGGTGGGGTCACTCCCTGAGTGAGGGGGAGTGGCGGATAGTCTTTCCATGCCTGCCCTGGGCCCTGGGCCCTGGGGTGTTGGTGGGTATCTGGGAGGGGGTGGAAGGGGACTGCTCTCTGGTTACTCTGTGGGAAGCTGGAAAATGCCTGTGATTCCAGAAGACCAAAACAAAGGGCACCCCAAGACAACTAGAGAGGAGTGTGTATGTGGAGCCAGGCCATTTGTGGCTTTTCTCTCCAAAGCTTCCTCCTCCTGGTGGGAAGAACAATTTTGCCTACACTTGCCCTGAGGAAGGCAGGGGGAAGAGAGTCACCGGCTGGGGTGACAGAATGGGGTAGAGGAAGGAGGACACGGGTAGAAAGTACATGGGGGATGGGATTGTGAGGTGGGGGTATTAGAATATGAGTGGGCTGGATAGAGTTCGCATGTAGCTGGGGGACGGGGCTGGCGGGGGTGGAGGGGGGAAAGTAGAGAGCTTAGGGGGAGGAGGAGGGGTGAGGAACTAGGGGCCAGGAGAACTGGGTGGGTATGTAGCACACTTCCTGATTCCAGGACCCTCAGGCGAGAAGAGTGTTGAAGTGTCATCTGGGAATGAAGGGAGACTGAAAACAAGGCAAGGTGTGAGGCTAAATTTGGCCTGGGCCCTAGCCTGGGTGGAGGGCCATGCTTCTTGGCTTCCTCTCCCCAGACATTTGAAACAACTAGCTTGCTAATCCCTGGTTGGCTCGAAAAGGACTTGGACTGACACCTCAGTAGCCGCCACCTTGGGAGGACAGACACCTCTTGGGGCTCTTTCCTGGAGGAATTTGTGTGTGGGGGGGGGCGGTGGGTAAGGGCAGTACCACCTCTGTCCCATCAGCAACCTCAACCTGCCGGGAAGGGACCAGGGCTGTGTTCTTCCCTCCAGAGATTGCTGCTCCCTTCCCCTCCCAGCTTCCTTCTATGTCCCCACCTGAGGCCCAGGGTTGCCACCTTCACTCCTCCAGGGCCCCTTGTCTTTCTCCAGCGCTCTGATTCTGACCACAGCTCTGAAAGAGTCCACTGGGAGCATGACGCAAAATAAATAAATAAATAAATAAATAAATAAATAAATAAATAAATAAATAAATGGTGGAGGAAAAATGGGGTCATTTCTCTGATTCCAGAGAATTACTGTGGACAAGACCTGCAAAGCCTATGAGAGAGAAAAAGCTGAAGGGTTCAGGTGTTCTCCCAATGAGGACAGTGATTCGCTGCATTTGACTTGGTCAGGCTCCTGAAACTTCAGTTGGGAGCTCTGTTCTAGAAAACTCTGAATGAGGAGCAACAGTGTAAAGATCTTTTTTCATCCCAAAAGTGATCCTTCAGTAGAAGAAAGTGATCATGTAGCAGACACAGTGACACCCACCCGCAGTGGCAGACACTTGCCTTGTTTATGTACTTTCTCTGTGACACCTGCTCTACACTCGACCCCCCCTCCCTTTTTTTATTCATTGAAAATGCCACAATTTATAAGACAGGCCATCATTTAAACATAGCCTTTGTTGGAAAAAGGAAATATATTGACCTTGAATGTACAACACATTGTCAGGCACACGGATTGCAGGGTCATAATAAAATAAGAGAATCTTGGGAGGTAGAAAACTAACTATGTGCAATTCTAACAAGAAAAGGGAGTGTCCCCAAGGCATGGACGAGTCAACAGAGGCTGGAGTGGGTCCCACTACTTGATCAAGGCCCCCAGCTTGTAAATAGCAAGGCTTGGGTTGGAACCCCCAGATCATCCTGCAGTCCAAGTGGTGACAATTTCTCCCAGGGCACAGACCCTGTTCAGGGACTGGGCTTGATGGGCCCATTTTCCTAGCCCTGGTTTTACCTTGACCCCTCTATTATGACTATCCCTACCCCTCGGGTTGTGGATATTTCCATGACAAAGTTATTCAATGGAGGAAAAAGCACCAAGTAGTCAAATTACTTTTTTTTTTTTTCTTTCAGACTCAAAGTCTGTAGAGGGTAAAAACCACGAATGCCAGGTTTTGCTGGGCACCACAGGAAGTCCATGCATTCAAGGATGCCTGAATTGCTGAAAATAGAATTGTAAAAAATAAAAAGGGTTGGGGGGAGAGTAAAGGAAACTATCCTATTAAACGTAGTAGCATATTTTTGTGGCACGCAGGGAGAGATTAAACACAGGAAAGGGGATAAACACTGCTTCAGTTTCACTAAACTAATGTGACAACTTGTCATGGGAGATCTTTACAGCTTGTTAGGAGATGGCTGGCGGATTCAGAAGCACTTTCTATCCCTTCCTTTGTGTCCCACATGAAGTTTTCTTTTTTTAAATTTTTCTTTCTTTTCCTGTTTCTTTTTTCCCCACTCTGCCCTATTTTGCTTTTTAATCCTTACTGTCTCTCTCAAGTCAAAACATTTAGCTGGCTCTAATCAAGATTGGTTTTGAAGATGCCCCTTGACCTTGGGCTGCACAGAGCAGCGCCTGAGAAGTCTACTCTCCCCCATCACCGCTATCCTGGGACTCCAGACACCGGAGCATCTAAGGGTTGCCTGCATTCAAGGCTTTGCCTGTCCTTCCCCTGTTCCCCTTTTCTTTTTCTTCTGTCCTTTTCTCCTTTTGCCTCTCATTGCCATGACTCTATTTTTTTTCTCTTCTACCCTTTCGCTCTTCTCTGTCTTCCCCTTCTGTTTCTGCCTTTTTGGTGACTTTCCTCTCATCTTTTTTTTCCCCTAGTGTTTTCCATGCTTTGATTCTTTTTCAGACTCTTTTCTGTTTTCTCCTCCTGTTTCTATTTTCTCACCTGCATTCTTCTCTTTTTTTAGGGATTTCCATTTTTTCCTTTGTCCTTTTCCAAACTCTTATTTTATTTATGTGCAAGCAGAGAGAGACAAATATTACACACACACACACACACACACACACACACACACACACATGGACATGGAGGGGGGGAGGGAGGGAGTATGGACACACCAGGGCCTGTTGTCACTTTAAACCAACTCCAGATGCAGGAGCCACTTTGCGCATCTGGCTTTATGTGGGTACTGAGGAATTGAACTTGGGTGGTTAGGTTTGCAGTTAAGTGCCTTAACCTCTGAACCATCTCTCCAGCCCTCCAAACTCTTTCTAATTTATCCTCTAATTTCCCTTGTCTCTTCGCTTTTCTTTCAAATTCTCCTTTCTAGAATATGTTTTTTGTTTTTTTTAATATTTAATATTTGTATTTATTTATTTGACAGAGAAAGAGGGGGAGAGAGAGAATGAGCACACCAGGGCATCTAGCCACTGCAAATGAACTCCAGACGCGTGCACCCCCTGTGCATCTGGCTAACGTGGGTCCTGGGGAATTGAACCTGGGTCCTTTGGCTTTGCAGGCAAGCACCTTAACCACTAAGCCATCCCTCCAGGCCCCCCCCCCCGTTTTTAAGGGAGAGGTGTGCTAGGCACTGAATCCAGGGTCTCTCTTCTGTGTTTAGCATGGTCTCTACCACTGAGGTAGGTCCCCACCTGTGCTTTCCTGGAATTTCTTTCCCTTCTTTAATGTTACTAAATAGCCTTTTATTTTTTCCTTTCCTTCAAACAGCACAGTGAAATGTCTAGAGAAAGCTTAAGGACCCTTGAAGGTTTCCATGCTGCGGTAACTGTAGACAAAGGGGTTGGTGGTGAGGGACTGTCTGCAACAACCCTAGGGAACGATGGAAGAGTTGAGCTAGGTCCAGAGGAAGTGAGAATATGAGTCTTGGTCACTGTCTTTCCGAAGCAGGTGTCCAGCCTGTTTGGAAATGTAGCTGGCTGTCCCTCCCTGTGGCTTTGGCACCCTCTGGCCTGAGGCCTGCCCCCCCCCCCCAAGCTTTCCCCACAGGCTTACCACCAGAGGCGAGATGTTGAGTCAATGGAAAAACAACATTCGCCAACATTAAAGGGAGACTGTTTGGAAAAGGAAGGCCCTGCTGAGGCGCAGAGGAAGCCTGTGCATTAACACGGGCCACCTCTTATCTGGGGCAGCTGGGCCGGAGCTGCGTGTGCCGATTCCCTCCTTTGCCAAGAGGTCCTCTGCAAACAGCCAGCCTTGGGACTGAGGGGCTGATCTCACTCCCGGGTACTCCAGGGCTATTAGAGACAAAAGGACATTGCTTTTCTTGCAGAGATGGAGAAACGGAGACGAGCAGCAGTTTTACATTGGGTCTGCTTCCCAAGATCCATAGCTCGGGGCACTCTTCAGTTTGGCCCTGGGGCCCTTGTTCCCACGCTCTGTGAGCAAGGGCCATTCTGTCCCAAATATGAATGATGGGGAAGGACAAGCTAAAGAGACCCCAAGGGGAAAAAGAAAAAGGCATGTGGCTAGGCTCTCCCTCACTCCGAATTGCAGACTATTAAGTCTTGAGCCAGCTCGCGATGGAAAGATAACATAAATGGCTAATCAGTCAAGAATTAACCATAGCGCCTTTAGTGGCTCAGTCAGCCAGATCCTGCTGACACTTTGAGAAACTTGTTGTGGTGGGAAGGGTCAGAGCAACCTTCTGTGAGAGACGCTTGTCTGTTCATTCTGCCACAGACCGACTCCAGGATCCATTGTCACAGGGTAAAACTATGCCTGTGGTTACTATTGAAATCTTTTCCAGAGGTTGAGTCCTTAGATAACTTCTGGAAATTTCACTTTGGGAAACCTCAGCTTGGTGCGTGCGCGCGCGCGCACACACACACACACACACACACACACACACACACAGCTTGCAGGTCCATTTTGCTTCCAGGTCAGTTTGAATCAAATGCCAGATGTGTTCTGATTGCTTCCACATTAATCTTAGGGAACCTTCCTTTCTTTCCCGCATATTCCTCCTGTTGATCTCTACTTGACTCTGGGTCTGCAGACATAACTGTGTCTTGTTTTTCTCAGTGTGTTGGAAGGGGTCAGAAAGGCTTTGACATAATAAGCCACCACACAGCCCTACCAAAGCAAGAAAATGAATTTTGAATTTTATTATTTTTATTTTATTTAATTAATTAATTTATTTTTGGTTTTTTTTGAGGTAGGGTCTCACACTAGTCCAGGCTGGCCTGGAACTCACTGTGCAGCTTCAGGGTAGCCTCAAACTCATGGTGACCCACCTACCTCTGCATCCCAAGTGTTGGGATTAAAGGCGTGCGCCACCACGCCTGGCCAGAATTTTGAATTTTAAATAAGAGGAAAATTAAAAGTCTTTTGACTTTTTATTTTGCCTTTTTAGAGAAAAACTTTTTTGGGAAAATAGGCTTGTCTTAAGTTCATTTAAAATTTTTCTACATGTGTGTGCATGCATGTTCAGTATGCTGGGCACAGTGCATCAGCATATGTGTGTGAGCATGTGGACAGGCCAGAGATGGACATCTCGTGTCTTTCTCAATAGCTTTCCATCTGAATTGTCGAGACAGAGTCTCTCCCTGAAGCTGGAGCTCCCTGTTTCCTCTAGGATGTCTGACCCATAAAACGTCAGGGACTCTCCTGTCCCCTCCTCTCCGGCAGTGGGATGACAGGAACACATATCATCATGCCTGCTTTTCACAAGGGGTACCAGAACTTGCGCCCTCATGCTGACATGGCAAGTACTGTACTGCCTGAGCCATCTCCCCAGCCCTTAAGTTTATTTTTAATTTACATTATTCACTTTTGTTTTGCTTTGCATTATTTCTCTATAGGTATCATTTAGTGTTGCCTTAGACACATAGTTATATATTATATGAGAAAAATCAGTACAAGCAACCTGGTTTGGATTTTTCCCAAGGTCAAGTGATAGGTCAATGAACTTTGTTCCCAAGTTTATCTGTTCAAGCCACTTGAGAAGCACATTCTTTTGGAAAAGACAGGAATGGGTGCAAGAATGTGAAAGAGAGGAGTCCACCCCGTCAAAGGAAAGAAGCAACCCAAACCATACCAGTTGGCTGTGGGACTCCAGGGTGTTCCCCCTTTGTATGGATGATGGGTGTTCCAGCTTCGCTTCTTTGGTCCAGGGTCTCAGTCTCTGTAATCACCAGCACATAGCTGTTCTGCTCGCCTCAGAGAACCCAGTAGAGCCCAGCAGGCTTGGTGCTCAATCTCAGGCTGCTGGGGGGGGGGGACTTGCCAATGAATGGAAATTCTGCCAATGGTCTGTGATGCTCTTTTCAACAGACACTAATTGAATGGCATTTCTTCCTATCCCCCCCAACCCCCGTTATCCACCTCACCTTTCTTATGCAACTTTTGAGATTCAAATTGGGCAGAAACAAGCTTTCTTCCAATCACACATTTGGCTTCAAAAGAAAAAATCAGATAATATTTTGACTTTTTAGAGAAGCAACTTTTGAGGGAAAATGGGCTTGTCTTAAGTTCATTTAAATTTGTTTTACAAGTGTGTGCATGCATGTTCGGTACGTTGGGCACAGTGCATCAGTACATGTGTATGAGTGTGTGGACAGGCCAGAGATGGACATTACATATTGTAGCCTTGTAAATAAGTGTACATACTCACCAGCTCGAAGCAAATACTAAATATAAGATAAATACAGCTTTATGTTTCTTTGTTCTTAAAGTCTTCTTGATTTTGTGAAGGTAGAAAGTGCCTCATTTAGATATTGTGGGGTTTTGAATGATTTAGGGTGCAAATAGGAGTGGAAAGGTGAGGAAGGAACAGTGCTTTTTTTTTTTTTTTTTTTTTTGAGGTAGGGTCTTGCTCTAAACCAGTTTGACCTAGAATTCACTATATAGTCTCAGGCTGACCTCAAACTCATAGTGATCCTATCTTGACTTCCTGAGTGCTAGAATTAAAGGCTTGGGCCACCATGCCTGGCCTTATTATTATTATTTTTGTTGTTGTTCAGTATTTTTTTTAAAAATTAGTTTTATTAAATATATTGGCCAAAAAATCTAAGATCTAGTTTTTTTTTTTCAGTTTTTATATTAGTTTTTGACTAATTTTAAAACACCAAAATCAATTTAAGTTGCAATAGTCCTGTTAAGTGGAGAATGCACATCATCTTTGAGGTTCAGCAGCTCTGATATAAAAGTGAGTTTAAAAAAAAAAATAGAATCGGAGTCTGTCTTTCAACAAGCCAAAAGACGCTCGTGATTATAACGATCATTCTTGAGCTCTGTGCTAATGAGGGCAACAAACGTGGGTCTAAACATTGCCTGAGTTAGTTGCATCTACTATGGGGAAAAAAAATTATTGTTTGTCCCTGGGGAGTTTCTTAAGGAAAAGAAAAGTCAATTTCCATCAATGAGCAAGATTTTTCTCCCCAAGGGTTATTGATTTGGACATTGACTTCCCAGTGGTGAGCTATTTCTCTCAGACCCCTACTGGGACCTGTTAGGCGACCAGCCTTTATGAACCGATAGACATGCTGTTTCCAGTACAGTCGTGTTATCAGGGAGATTCGAGCACCTGAGTAGTGGCTGCGCTGTGAAATGTCACCCTTTGTATGTCTGTTAAATACTCCTATGGACTGTATTCTAAGTTGACAAAGCGCTTGTCCAGTGGAGCACAGCGTCTGTGAGGGAAGAGTGGGACGCAGAGAACAGCTGCCTCCTCGGTTTGCCCCTCAGCTATGGTCCCCTTGGCTATGCCCAGTCCATGACTCATGTGCAGCCCTTTCAATGTCTTCCTGACTTCTTGCCCTCCTTGATACATTGGACCCTCCAGGTCATTGTTTTTGCATGTGTGTGTGGGTGTGTGTTCATGCGGAGGCCGGAGGTCAACATTAAGCACCTTCTGCTACGGCTTGACGTTTTGAGACATGATTTCTCACTAACTTGAATCCACTGTTCCACTAAACAAAATAGCTACCAAGTAAATCCCAGGGATACTCCTGTCGCTACCCCCCACCGCCCCTGGCACTGGGGTTGCAGGTGTGGGTACCAGGCCCGGCATTTTACATGGGTGCTAGGCATCGGATCCAAACTCAGGTCCTCATACTTGCTGAGCAAACACTTTACCACTGAGCCAGTCTCCAACAGACCCAATACTCGGATTTTTAATGTAGAAAATAAACCAAAAGATTTTTATTTTTTTTGACAGAAGATCTCACAATGGAACCCAGGATCACTTCAAATTCACTATATAGCCCAGGTTAGCCTCCAACCTAGGACAATTCTACCTCAGCATCCTGGGAGTGTGAACCAAATTTTTAGTTTGCCAGCAAAACCATCATATAAAGAAACCTTGTGGGGCCAAGCGTGGTGACACCCACCTTTAATCCCAGCACTCAGAAGGCAGAGGTAGGAGGATCTCTGTGAGTCTGAGCCCACCCTGAGACTACATAGTGAATTATTCCAGGTCAGCATGAGCTAGAGGGAGACCCTACCTCAAAAACTCAAAGAAGAAGAAGAAGAAGGAGGAGGAGGAGGAGGAGGAGGAGGAGGAGAAGAAGAAGAGGAAGAAACCTTGTGGGTAGGTGGACATGGGAGAAAGGCCAGGGGACGTAGGATTCTTGTCTACACAAATGACCTTTGTCTAATCAGGTGTGTCTAACCTGTGTCTCCAGGCCACATGTATTCTAGGACACTTACAAATGCAGCCCAACATATTTTTAAATGACAGTATCATGTCACAATGTCCAACAATTAGAAACTCCTGCTAGTCTAAATTATCTCATTGATTTGGATTTATATGTAACATTTTTTTGTTGTTGTTGTTTTTATTTTTTGAAGTAGAGTCTCACTCGAACCCAAGCTGACCTGGAAATCACTCTGTAGTTCCAGGCTGGCCTCGAACTCACAGTGATCCTCCTACCTCTGCGTCCTACGTGTTTGGATTAAAGGCGTGGGCCACCACACCCAGTTTAACTCATTTTCTTAATGCATTTCCTTAAAGGGAACTTTTAAGGGGTACATTTGGGATTATTATTCAATTTTAATTCTAATAACTCATCATATGGTTTTTAGAATAATATCCCAAATCTTGAGTGTGACACAGAATCTTGAATAGCCTGGTTTGTTCCATGCTCCTGCCTCATAGCTTGAAATCTCCTTCTCTCATCACATTGTCATGCAACTGGCCTTTCCCCCTTTAACACCAGAAGCACATCTGTCCCTGCTATGGTCTCTTACGAAAAGCTCCCCACTAATTTCTGATAGTGGTTTACCCCTGAACTCATACAAGAATTTAACACCCAAAGTCTATGTTCATAGTATTCAGAGTATGGAACGTAAGCCTACCCTGATGTTTAAAGACAGAGCCTCAGAACAGTTAGATGTGGTAAGGTCCTCCCAGCAGAGCCCCCACAGTGGAAGCCTGGTGGATGTAGAAGGAGTGGGAGAGCCCCGTGAGACCCTCATGTTCTCTCCCCAACGTGCTCTAGCCATGGAGACCTTCGCCAGAGCCTACGTCATGCTGCTTTGACCTCTGGACTCTAAAATGTTGAGCTAAACAAGCCTATTTTCTTTTATTTTATTTTTATTTTCTTTCTTTCTTTCTTTCTTTCTTTCTTTCTTTCTTTCTTTCTTTCTTTCTTTCTTTCTTTCTTTCTTTCTTCCTTTCTTTTTTCATGGAAGGGTCTCACTCTAGCCCAGACTGACCTGGAATTCACAATGTAGTCTCAGACTGGCCTTGAACTCACAGTGATCCTCTTCCTACCTCGTCCTCCTGAGTGCTGGGATTAAAGATGTGCACCTGGCTCAAATCTACTTTCTTTATAAAGTTGTCTGCCTCAGGTATTTTATTATAGCAACAGAAAGACGACCAATACATTCTCATTCCTTTCTCCAAACTTCTCTTTTTTTGTTTGTTTGTTTTGTTTTTTTGTTTACTGTGGTAGGGTCTCACTCTAGCTCAGGTTGACCTGGAACTCACTATGTAGTCTCAGGGTAGCCTTGAACTCACAGTGATCCTCCTACCTCTGCCTCCAGTGCTGAGAATAAAGGCGTGCGCCACCACACCCAGCCAAAACTTTTCATTTTTTTCCCAGGTTCTAACCTAGGATCCATTTGTTTGAGAAAGGATGCCTTCACTTTCTGAGTTAGAAATCCTAATTACGTATGCCTATAACACTATAACTTTTATTAGCTGATAAATGTCATAAGTTATATGTTCAACCATATTCTTTTTTAAAAATCATTTTATTTATTTGCAAGGGGAGAGAAAGAGAGAGTTTGGATATCATCACTGCAAATGAACTCCAGATGCATGTGCCACTTTGTGCCTCTGGCTTTACAATGGCCACCAGAGAGTCAAACCTTTGTCATCAGGCTTTGCAAACAAGTGCCTTTAACCACGGAGCAATCTTTTCGCCAGCACCAACCATATTCTTTCAGTGCTGCAGGTAGCCTAGCTGTTGACAACAGCAGGTCATCAAAGCCCTTGCCTCACGGGAGTTTATTTTAGTCAGTGAGGCAACAAACATGAAACAATATAGACCTGCTATCACGTCAGAGAGTATATATATTCTGGGAAAAAGCTGGGGCAGAACCCAGAGAGGACTGAAGGTGGATGGAAGATGCTATAAGGAAAAGTGTCTCCGTGCTGAGTTCCCAGGACCTAGCCCAGAGTCCAGGACCTAAGATGCCCAGCCAGCATTTGATTCTCTGAGTGAGAATCATATTGGTTAAAGATCAGTAGTACAGGGCAGTAATTAGGGCTGAGCCCGTTACGTAATTATGTTTGTTTCTCACCAAATTCCCTGACTCTATCTGGGACAGTGTAGATTGGGTGTCAACGCTGTCTGCAGCATAAGCTCTAGTCAGCTGTGGCTCCCTGCTTAGTTACATTCCTACCTGCGGAGTGGAAGCTATATGCCATTTCTACTTAACCACCATGGGCAAGATTGCAAGTGGTTGAGCCAGGCGTGGTGGCACACGCCTTTAATCCCAGCACTGGGGGAGGCAGACGTAGGAGGTTTGCCCTGACTTCAAGGCCACCCTGAGGATACAGAGTGAATTCCAGGTCAGCCTGGGCTAGAGTGAGACCCTACCTCAACAAACCAAAACAAGATTGCAAGTGGTTGGTGAATGGGGAAGGGGTATCTTTGCTTTGAAGGACCCGTGTTCTGATCTGTTGCTATTTATAATGGTGATGAAGTATGTTGCAGCGAGGGGGAGCAGGAGTTTTCTGTCGTCCACATGCGTGTTTCTAAATGACTAATGAAGACAATCTGGAGCTGGCAGATTTCGCCTCCCCCTGGACAGACGTGGCTCGTGTGGACGGTGTGTGACTTTCTCAGCTCATTGTCTTCCTGTTCCCTTTGCAATGATATCATTTATTGGTGTTCAATGTTGTGGTTTGCATTTTATATCATATCTCTGTTTAAGGTCCTGTCTACCCCTTCCTCAGTTTTCAACCAAGATTACCTTCTTTAAGGGTATTCTGAAGATAAAGCTCTGACTAACAAATCATTTTCATTTGGTGGAGCTGGGCGGAAGGGAATTCACAGAGTTTAATTGGAACTGACATCCAGCCAAATTGGGTCCATTCTGGGGACCTGGTGCAAAAAAACAAAGAAGAAGACAGGGACAAGTGGTTCCCAGCCTACCTCAACACTGTTGTGCTAACCCCTGGTCACACACACTTCTTTTTTTTTTTTAAATTCTTTTTTATTTTTAAGAGAGAGAGGAAGAGAGAGAAAGAGACCAAAAGAAGGAGAGAGGGCAAATGGATGCATGAGCCATGGCCTTTCAGCAGCTGTGAATGAACTCCAGATGCATGCGCCCCTTTGTGTACATGTGTAGCATTGCACACTTGCATCACTGAGTCTGGCTACGTGGGACCTGGAGATTTGAACATGCATTCTTAGGCTTCACAGGCAGGTGCCTTAACCGCTAAGCCATTTCTCCACCCCCGTTCCACTTCTGCTTGCCATACAGTGGTTTTTTTTTCCTTTTCCCAGGGAGCTTTTCCTGCACCTTAGCCACTAGCATATACTGAGTTTATTCAAGAAATACCAGGGGAAGTGCATCTCCCAAGTTGATGTTGGATCTTAGCCATGCTGTCTTGGGTTGCCTTACGTCTCTCTTAATCTCTGTGACTCCCTTAGCATCTAAGACTCGCCAACAGGTATCACGTGCCATGTGCTTGCCACCATGTTTCTCAGCCTGCAGGTAAAGTTTTCTTATTGCTGCTCACGGGTCATTGAATGAGATGGTGGGCAGGCCTTCATCTTAGATGGTTTCTTTTGATCTCACATTTCTAGTTACATTGTTTAAACTTATCAACTGTTCCTCAGTCCTTCAAACTATATGCTGCATGGAAGCGGGGAAACGTGTCTGCCTTGGTGATCCAAATGTCCAGTGCTGGCCGGTATAAATGTCTCTAGGGTGAAGGTTTAGGTAGAGGAAGGCTGTCAGGAGGGTTCCCACATACCCTCAAGAAGTGCAGTGGAAATATAATTTGGTGCTTTTTGTTTAGCAGTGGGCAAATTGGTATGGACTGAGAAATTCAGTTAACTGTATACATGAATTTTAGTGTTTTGGGTGGGGCATACGACTCAGAAGTCTTGGTCCTATCTCTTTTGTGACATTAAAAAAAATACTTGGCATATGACATCAACCAGATTTTTTTTTTCTTTGTCTCAAAGAAGGCTCAGCTAAACATTGGATTTCTCCTCACCCAGCACAACAATCAAAAACTCAGAAAACCTCAGCTGCTTTGGATGATGTCACAAAACCCTTAAGAATGCTCACTGCCGAGTTGGGCACTGGTCCAGCATGCACAATTCTTTCCGCCAGTTATTCAGGGTCTTGACAGATGAGGTGGTCTTTTTTTTTTTTAATTCTTTTTTTCTTTCTTTCTTTTTTCTTTCTTTCTTTCTCTCTCTTTTCATACTTTCAAAAGGCAGTTCAGTTTACCTCTAAGCAAGACATTAGCTCTGGCTTCCCCAAATAACATTTTAATTGAAGTCTCAGTTCAAACAAATGTCCGTCCTCTTTATTAACCCCAACAGTGTAATTTTTCACCCTAAGACAGATGGGGGGGACTGTCTCTCTTAAACTGCCAGGCAACAGAGCGGGGCAGCTTTCCTCAGCCATCTCTGGTCTGACCTTAACTTGAACCTTACTCTCTTGTAGCCAAGTTCTCTTTATCAGCTGCCCATGGCAGAGGCAAGGGACTTACTTTCCTGTGTTTTAGATCCTTGGTTTACAGAGAGAGGCGTTTCACGCTACAAATGGAAGCATCTGGGTTTTGTTGACCTTTTGAGAAAGAGTTTAATTTTAAATTTTTTTTTTTTTTTTTTTTTTTTTTTTTTTTTGAGGTAGGGTCTCATGCTCACTCAGGCTGACCTGGAATTCACTATGTAGTCTTAGGGTGGCTTTGCACTCATAGTGATCTTCCTACCTCTGCTTCCCGAGTGCTGGGATCAAAGGCGTGCGCCACCACACCTGACTAAGCTTGTTTGTTTGTTTGTTTGTTTGTTTAGTAATTTAAGTAGCTGTTTTGCAGAATCCTCTGTAGAATTTTAGCTTGTTTGTGAGTTACATAAGGTTCACGTGTGGAAGGACTACCTCTGTCAGAAAAGCCTAAAGAACCCGAAGAGGGTCCACAAAGGTGGACAAAGTCCAGCAGTAGATGGACTCACAGAAAATAAAGAGAAAACTAAACCGTACCCTCAGTAATCCAGGCAAAGACAAAATATTTTTATTAGAAACCTGTAACCTTTTCAGTGAAACCCGAATTCCCTAGATAATTGCTTTAATCTCTATGTTCATTTTAATGCTTAGATATGACCGATGAGCAATGACAGAAAATAATTTTTCCCTAATTATACCTTACCACTTTTTAACATTAGTAAAATGATCCAAATTTGAATGAAAAGAAAAAAAGATCCTTTGCCATAACAATGAAAAAAATTTTTTTTTTTTCAATTTGGAGTCTAGCTTAATATAGCAGAATTATGTAGGTAGAAAAATAGTGCTTACGATCATATGCTCAATTAAATTTATTATAGGTTTTCATACATTTTGCTATTCCCATGAAAGCATATTAGTTATTATTCTTTATGCCCTAATTGGAGGCTTTGTATCTAGTTATTGCTCTGTTCTCTGCTTAATACAATAGTTTGCTGATTGCAAAAAATTGCATTTCTGTGACTTTAAAGTCCTAGAACTGGGTTTGTCACTGAAAGTTGGAGACTCAGCCAGTTGTTTGGAGGGCAGGGACCATGTGCCCTCTGGGTGTGAGGAGGTAGGCAGCTGGGGACAATTGCCTGTTCCCTGGGGTGGTTCCTGGCACCAACAGCATGCTGGCATGGTAAACTCTGCCTTCATTTCACTGGCTTGAACAATCAGTAGGATTGAATCAGAGTTCTCCTGGACCATAGTATATTGTATGCTGTTAAATTCTATTATCCAAAAAAGTTGCTGCTACGATTATAAAACTTCTCTACATCTCCCCACCCCCACGCAGCTCCTTTCCCATGCATTTCCTTTTATGTTTCTGCACTTGCTTCTCTGATGGACAAGGTTTCCTTTTCTTTCCTTATTGGAAGTGCTCAGAGCTAATTTGAAAATACATCTTTCAAAGGACAACAAAAATGAGACGTGAAAAAAAAAGTGGATGAAGATTCTTAATTAGTCGGTCATTTGACACGCACGATTTAACATGGTATGTTTCACATTCTGCCTTCCCCAAAAGAACAAGGCTCTTTTTTTTTTTAACCCCAAACTTTAACTCTCTCTCTCATTCATTGTGTCCCTTCTTGTCACTTTCCATTAGCCAATCATGACATCCTTTGCTGGAAGGGTGAGCAAGCAGATTACTTCCAAACTGGTGTAAGTGACACTCAAAAGTCTGGCCTGAAGGGGGTTTTGTGATAGCAACGAGCTCCTCGGGCCCTGGAGCTGGGGAATGTCACTTCAATAATGTATTGGAATCCACTGTCACATCATTTCTGTAGCAAGCTGGTGACTTTCCAGGAGTGGTAGAACTGGGTCTTCTGCCGGAACAAGTGGGTGACAGGGTCATCTCACATTTCTCTTGCTGCTACCAACCATCAGGAGGACAATGGTGACAGTGCTCTGTGCCAGGGCAACCCTCCTGGCACCTTGCATTTGGCAGTAGGGAAACTGAGGACCAAGAAGTTTAAGTCAATTGTCTGTGCTCACGTGGCCAATAAGTTTGAACTGAGGTCTGGTGGACTCCAATCTCATGACTGTTAACAAGAGACTCATACCAACTTCCAGGAGACTCACTGTATGTAGCATGTCTTTCAAAATCTGAAAAGTCCCCTGTCATGAGAGAACATACTTTTTAAAATACACATGTGTATGTGTTCTTGCATGTGTGTGCAGAGGCAGAGAACCACCTTGGGTTCCATGTGCAGGAATATAGCCAGCCCATCTTTTGAGGCAAGGTCACTCATTTGTCTGGAGCTCGTAGACTAGGCTATGCCTGGCCAGTGAGCCCCAGAGCTCCTCCTGTCTGCATTATAGGCAAGCACCACCAAGTGTAGCTGTTATATGGGTTCTGGGGATTGAACTCACCTATCTCCCCAGTCTCTAACAGATTCTAAATGGGGGCAGGCAGTGATTGAACGAACCGACCAATGTCATGGCTTGGTTGTGCTAAGAGAAGAAAAGAAGGAGATAATCAGATGCTCTGATCATCAGCCTCGAAGAAATGAACTGATCCTCACCCCAGCCCCCCACAACGTCTCCTCTGCTTCCAACAATCAGACCCTGGGGTCAGGTCTTGGATTACAGCGGGGTGCACCTCAAAGAAATAGCAGCAGATCTGGATCCGAACAGCAAGGACCAATACTGGCTTCCAGACAAACCCAGACACTTCCTTCTGGTCTCTTGGTTTTCCGCCTCCATGACAAGCAAGTCCCTCTTACCTGTGCTTCGGCTTCTCTTCTTCCTGAAGCAAGCTTAGCTTCTTTCTGCAGTAACCTTGGAAGTGTTTTGGTAATCAAACAGAGACATGCATTGAATGAAATAAAAATTGATTGGGCTGGGGTGGTGGGCTTAAAGGTATTTGCTTGCAAATCTGTGTATCTGAGTTTTATTCCTGGGGCCAGCTAGATTGCCACATGCTCAGTGACTAAAACAAGAGAGACACTGTCTCAAAAAATAGGCGGGGCTGGCCGTGGTGGCGCATGCCTTTAATCCCAGCACTCGGGAGGCAGAGGTAGGAGGATCCAGGTGAGTTCAAGGCCACCCTGAGAGTACATAGTGAATTCCAGGTCAGCCTGGGCCAGAGTGAGACCCTACCTCGAGAAACAAAAAAAAAAAAAAAAAAAAGAAAAAAAAGAAAAGAAAAGAAAAAAAAAACCAAGGCGGAAGGAGAGGACAAACACTCTAAGGTTGCCTCCTGACCTTCACAACATGCGTGCACCCACACACGCATGCGGGTGCACGGACACACACACACACACACACACACACACACACTGCTCCATGTATATCCATTCACACACAAATAATTTTAAAAAATTAAAATTAAAATTCAGACCCAAACCACAACACCAGGGAAAGCTGAAAACATTACAGAGTCTATCGGGCTAAGCAGATACTTATTGGCCAGTAGAACGTGGCTATGGAATGATAACTACTGGCTGTGTAACGTACCCCGTTTGCAATCCACGCTGCCTCCTTCATTTCACCATGGTGACAACTAGTGCTCTAATAAACGTGAAGAGACTGGCCCATGGGAACCATAGATTGCATTTTAGTTATTATCACTTATATCCTGGCTAATGTTCTTGCCTTGTTCCCTGTTTCTTTTATTATTTATTTATTTATTTATTATTTGAGAGGGTAAGAGGGAGAGAGAGAGAGAGAGAGCTATCAAGAAACAAACAGTGAGCATGCCAGGACCTCCCGCCACTGCAAACAAACTCCAGATGCATGCACCACCTTGTGCATTCAACTTAAGTGGGTCCTGGGAAATTGAACCTGGGTCCTTTGACTTTGCAGGCAAGTGACTTTACTAAGCCATCTCTCCAGCCATTGTTCCCAGGCCTATGGATACCTTTATCTTCAGCCATGATGCTTCTGTCTCCTCAGATGCCACGGCTGGGACGCTCTTGGTTGCCAGGCCTGACCATTTATCCACGCTTCTTATATAAGCCTGGCCGCTGTCTTACCTGCCTTCACTCATATCATCTTCTGGTTCTTTCTCTGCATGATCAGCTTACCAGGTCTGGGACTGAGGCAAAACCCGAGCACCCTTCATGTTTCCCGTCTTGAACCACTTGAAGTTAGCACAGATGGAAGCAAGTGAGTTTGTGATCATAGACAAGGCAGCACCCCACAATTTTGGCTCTGTTGCAAACAATTCCCAAGTCTATATGGGTAATATAAAGGTGAGTTTATTTGTTTCCACAACTTTAAATGTTTAATTGGTCTAAAAGGAAGATCATTAAAAAGAGATTTTTTTTTTTTTTGCTTTAAAAAATTTTTCCATTTTTTGAAATAGGGTCTCACTATGTAGACAAGGCTGGGCTGGAACTTTCTATGTAGCTCAGTCTGGCCTTGAATTTGTGATCCTTCTGTGAAGGCCTCCTGAATTCTGGCATTATGGGTATGTACCACCACACTGGACTTGGGAATTAATTTCTTTGTTATTCTCTAAATTTTTTCTGATATTAAGGTCATGTCTCAAAAATCTAGCCTTTGCTGAGAACATGCAGTATCTGTCTATCTGCCATCTATCTCTATATCTATCTACCTACCTATCATCTATCTATCCATCATTTATCTAGCCATCTACCTCTATTTTTAAATTGAAGGAGTGCACGATAAGAGACTGGATGGCTAGTGACAGAAAAGGAGGACTGGGAAGTCACATTCCATGTAGCTGGGAGTTTGCATGGACCTGTCAGACTTAAAAACAAACTGTTGATTTTAGCTGCCAAAGTCTTGAAAGGGCTGACGGCTCATGGCTTTAGTGGGCTCCTCCAGACGGCAGATGCCATTTTGTGTTTTGCATAAACTGACTAAATTTGCTTGCTCTTTGTACATATTTCAGAGGAAAGCGTTCTCTGCTTTCAATAGGGCAGAAGAGCTTCTTGGCAGTGGATGCCCTGGTCTGGTGAGAGGGAGGCTGCAGGACCATGTTGAGGACATGGGGGCTTTATCCAAACCTCTGTCATTCAGATGAGGGAGGAAGGGAGGGAGGGAGACCAGGCCAGGGATTCACATTCTCCTTGCCCAAGGATGGCTCTGACTATATACACACACCTCAGAAAGTGAGCCAGGCCAAGAGACCCTCAGGAGCTCTCTCAGCCTGCCCTTTCCTATTTCCATGGGTGACAAATAGGCCCCTTATATCCTAATTTTCAATTGGTTTATATCCTGTTGTTGCTAATTGTATGATGTTGTAACTTAAGCCCTTATTTACCTGCAACATAAATGCATAAATTACTAAGGATGGTAACAACACAGGCCATAGGGTGTCTATGAGGGTCCCACAAGTTAATTCACAGGAAAGACTTAGAACAGTGCCTGTTATTCAGTGAGTGTTGAGGGAATGTTGCCAGTACTCGTTATTGCTAATAATGACTTCTGGAAGAATTTATTCTATTTTCCTTATTTTCTACTGATGAAGCCCACCCAACCTCCATCACTTTTATGCTCATTCTTTGGACCATTTTTCTATAGAAGTAGATTAATCATATCAAATGACCCGTGTACATGGTGGCACATATGTCATGATCCATTGATGTACAGTTAACTTGCTGGTATATCTTGGCTGCTGCGAATCCTTCCTTCTGCAATGACCAAGAAAATGCAGGTGACTGTGTGACATATTGGCTTCATTTTCTTGAATACATATCTCCAGATGAGACTGCTAGATCATATGGTAGGTCTATTTAAAAATATTTTTAGAAATGTCTAAATATATTTATATAAATATGGTTGTTGTGTGTGTATGGACATGGCATATGCATGTTTGTGTTAATGCTAGAGGACAAAGTTGGGCGTCCTCTTTTATCACTTCCACCTTATTTCCCGGAAAAAGAGTCTGTCACTGAGCCTGGAACTCCCCATGGCTCAGTTAGGCTTAGGCTGGCTGGTCAGGAAGGTCCAGTGACTCTCTTGCCTCTCTCCCTGCTCAGCGCTGGGGAAACTGCCTGTGTGGCCACGTCCAGCCTCTTATGCAGGTGCTGAGGACAGCTCAGGCCTCATGCTTGGGCTCTCAAGCACTCTTCCCTATCAAGTCTCCTCTCCAGCCCCAGTTTTGATGAATCTCCACAGTGGAATAACTCACATTTCTGGGCAGATTGATCCCAGACTTAATGCATTGGAAACAATTATAAAAGGCAAGAACTATTGAGGCTAGAACTGAAGTCTTAAAACTATAGGATGAGCTCATAAGGAAGAAACAGTTACTTGTGCTGGCTACCTTTCACGGAAGAATGTAACATTTGCATGTTATAAAACATTCAAAATGTAAATTTTCACAAATGAATTTTGATTTCTTCCCCAAACTAAAAAGGGATAGACATTCTATCAGCGAATGAAACCAAACTGAGCATTACTGCTGTGCTATTGATCAGTTGAAAATGGTCAAACACTTTCACTACTCTCAACCAGCAAAGGTGAGGACTTCCTGACAATTACTGGATATAGAGTTTGAGCCAACGCTTGAAACATTTACCCAAAAGCCGCAATGAAACCCAAAGAAACCACAGATTGTGAAACACAGAGGTATGAAAAAAATCAACAGTCTTGCAAGAATTTTGTTTGCCGTATCAAATTTGTTTTGACCTTTCACTGTCCATCATTGCCTACAGCAAAAATAAGATGATTTTGGAATTGAAGAGAACGTGACTCAAATGTCTTCTTCTGGGGCTTTTTGATAACATGTCAGCCCCATTTTTTTTTTTTTTTGTTTGTTCTTGAGCTCATGCTTAGAAATCACAAAGAGAAGGGAGCAGTGGTGAGGAGATGCTCGGTGCTTATCTTATTTGAAAGCCTGCTGGCCGGGGTTCAGTTCCCTAGCACACCATAAAGCCAGATTAGAACAGTGTGCATGCATCTGACATTCATCTGCAGTGACAAGAGACACTAGCGTGAGGGCATGTGTGTGTGTAAATAAATTAACTTAAACAAGAAATTAACTGAGAGAAGAGAGTAGAGTGCTAGGATTAACTATGGTCAGCAGTGAAATGCAAGAAAGTGAAGAATGCCATTGTGGTAGACAACACATCAAGATGAAGAGGAGGGAAGTAGAACCGAAACAGAGGGAAGAGATTCCAAAGCAGTGAAAAAAGAAAAGAACAACTTTAGAGCAGCGTGGTTCAAGTTAGCTAACTGACCAATGATTTGTCCTCCCCTTTAGAATGTTGACGCTTTCCAGGGGCTGCCCATCCCCTAACTCTCCTCATCGTCTGGCCTTGCCAGAGTGACCTCATGGACACACATGCTAGCACATATAGAGGAAGTTGGAAGACATGAGTCATTGCTTTGAGGAATGCCCACATTCAACTTGTGAGTGAGATATGATCTTTCAAGATTAAGCCACGATGCATTGGGGCTTGCTTGTCATACCAATGAACAGTACTTATACTGACTAAGACAAAAATGATTACCAGGACGCAGCCCTAGAGGCAGCTGATTTCCTTTTCTCCTGTTCACCTTTACTTGAAAATCATTTAGTTAATGAATTCCTGATATTCTCTTATTTTTCTGTTAGATTGCCCAGACCAGCTACTAACAACCAACACAGGTTATTTTTACTTCCTATCTCAAGAATCATGCTAATATGACATATAAAGGCAAAGTTTTACTCATTATTTTTCCCACTGCATGATAATTTACCTTGCTAAATTACCTTTTTAGCTTCTCATAGTATCCCACTTCTTGGCCACAAATTCACTGTCACATTTTTAGTGTTTTGTTATATGACATAGTATCCAGTACTAAATGTAACGGTCAGGTTTATATAAGAAAATAGAAGCATGGCACAAAGTGATGGTTTATCCTACCGTTTATGCTCTTTGGACGCAGACAGAGGAAGACTGTCTACCATCTAGTTCTACTCTTTCTTGCATTTGGTGCAGAGCTATGAGACTAATCCTTCATGTGGAATCTGAAGAGAAGTTCCAAGCCAAGAGTCAACACGGTGTGAATATGTGAGAGCTCTCTCTCCATGTTCTGTCCTGAAGACCTTGAACAATGCACATACTAGACTAGATGTGGAATTATAACATCAAATTATAACATCCACTCAGCTGACATCTTGGACCAAGGACCTGTTTTTGGTGAGAATTTGTGGAGTTTGGGGTTATTTGTTCCTGAGGAAAGGAATCTAAGTATTTCTCCAAGGTAGGGATTCCGTATAGGAATTAGATGTTCAGGGGCTGAAGAGATGGCTTAGCGGTTAAGGCACATGCCTGCAAAACCTAAGGACCCAGGTTCAATTCTCTAGGTCCCACGTAAGCCATATGCACAAGGTGGTATCTGTGTCTGAAGTTCATTTGCAGTGGCTGGAGGCCCTGGCATGCCCATTCTCTCTGTGTCTCTGTCTCTAATAAATAAATAAAAATAAAATCTTTAAAAAAGGAGTTAGATGTTCAAGAGCATTTCTGAAAGGGTTGGGAAGTGGATATCAAGGAGGTCACTATGAATGTCAGGAAAGTGACATGTTGGAGTAACCAGAAAGCCAAGTCGTCACCATTATCTCCATTGTCAGCAGCCTTGATGCAGGTTCTCGGGGCAGAGCTCAGAAGAGACGTGCCCCCGTGTCTGTCCTCTGCCAACGCACACACCTGCTTGTAGCAGCTACCAGAACAAACCAGACCAAACTGTGTTTATCTTCTGGTGATTTTAAAAGCACCTCTAACGGCAGACCATTCCAAGAACCTTACTGGCAATGGCTCCCAGGAAATGCAGCCCCTGTGGCATGGAGCCACAAAGAAGGGGAACAAGGGCACCCACAATCTCGTCAAAGCCCAGAAAGTGCCTGCCCCTTGCTGTTTCTCCATATCCCACCTTTTCCTGAAAGTGCTTCAGGAACACATCTTCATGAATTCTTTGTCCCCAGAGCTGGGAAATGTGCTGTGATTTCGTAGCAAAGCAGGAGCACCAAGAGAAATCGAGGCAGCTGTCCTTTGTCCTCAGGTGTGATGTCTGGACCTGGAGCCTGCTCACTCCTAGACCACCCTAGACTCAGCCCTAGCTTAAGCCACTTTCCAGCCCCAGTGTGATCATGCAGAGCCACTTGGCCATTGAGAGGCCTGGAAGTTTGTCTGCAGAGGCAAAAGATGGAGGATTCGGTGATGGTCCATGAAAAGTATTAGTCATATCTTTTTATTTTAAACGGTGTTATCAAGTTGATTGTGCAGTTAGCTGAACCACACTGGAATTTTACTCAACTGATTCTGAACACGGCCTTGTGCTCTGACCAGGGGTAGTTTTGTGCAACTGCAAAGACCTGTTCAATCATAAGAAATAGATACTCAGAGAAAGAGGGTCAGGCTGCTTTTTTTTTTTTTTTTCCACCTGAAAAGGCACAATGATTAACTCTATCCTCTTGATATTTATTTTCCTCTTACCAAAACGGCTAAAGCTATTGTGCCTCTCATAAGAATAATGGTAGTGTGAGTCACATGTATTTACTTATCACTGAAATGACAGATATGGATCATGTTGTAATCAAGCCTGTTATAATATGGGGTGACAAAGCACTATTCTGGGGGATGTTATGATGTCACAGAAGCCCATGCCCAGCCTTTACCTTCTTTTTTTCCATTGCCACCCACCTAACTCTGGCTATATTTAGTTATTTTACAGTATTGCTTGGACCAAAGTCTGTTTTCATAATTAAAAGAAGGGAGAGAGGAGTTTAACCAATCAAGCTCCACAGAATCTCTTTCCCCTGGTTACTGATGTTTTCTTCTTGGTTAATATGTTTTCTCTACTTTGAACCTAGAATCATGGCTGAAACACAGTCCCGAGTTTGCTTTGTGTGAAGGGAAGTAGGGCATTGAGCAATCATCTAATGAACGCCGTCAAGATGGTTAGTGAATTCGGAAAATTCCACTCAAAAAATTACTTTCTCTCTTCAGTAACAGACTTCCTCTTGGCCTTAATTACCCACAGACTTGTCCAATTTTTTGATAGTCTTTACCATTGTGGACACTGCCTACATTATTTAATGGTGTTTATTGGGGCCATTTGGTGACCTTTTCTTCTAAGTGGCTTATTTTTACCCATTTATGTACTTATTCAATACATGTTCAATGCTGTTCTGGTTAGCGAAGCACTGCTGTTAATAAACTCATCTGAATCCAGTGACTTAATGACATAGCGTGTTGCGGGCCTTCACACCTCTTGTGGTTCTTAGGCTCAGCTTGCTGGCGCCCAGCTTAGGTGGTGGCTGAGATTGGGGCCATTGGGAGGCTTCTTTACTTCTTCTTTTTTAAAAATATATTATTTTATTTTTTTAATTTTTTTTGGAGAGAGACAGAGAGAGAGACAGAGAGAGAGAGAGAGGGAGAGGAAGACAGACAGAGATGGGCGCGCCAGCAGTGTCTCAGCTGCTGAGAACAAAATCCAGATGCGTGCGTCCCCTTGTGGGCAAGTGCGGCATTGCGCCCTTGTGTCACTTTGCATCTGGCTAAACGTGGGACCTGGAGATTGGAACCCCTGGAGATTGGAACCAGCGTTCTTAGGCTTAGGAGGCAGGCGCCTTAACCCCTAAGCCATCTCTCCAGCCCAGCTTCTTTACGTCTATGGCTGACACTGAACTACTGGGGAATCTCTTGGTCATCAGATTTCTTACACTGTGACTAGCTTCCCACAGAGCAAATGCTCTGAGAAACTCAGGTGGATGTTGATGTTGCAAACATTCTTTAAACCTTGGGGGCCATGCCAATCATGTCTTCCATCTTGCATTTATCCAACAGTCACTGGTAACCCCAGGCTCCAGGGCTTGGAATGAAAGATTCTACTGTACCAGAGGGGACTGAGGCAGACCTTCAAAGTAGGAGGCCATTGGTAGGATCATCTTAAGGAGAGGCTGCTACAAATTCCATCTGTGTGGCAGGGGCTATGCTGGCTCCTGAGGCAACACATTAGCAAGACAGGTCTTCATGGAGATGAAAATGTGGCTTCATGGGCTTTGATTTGATGATTCTTTACAGACACCTGCTGGGCCATGAGTGTCAATACTAAGTTGCTGTTTTGTGATTCTGGCACAATGACTGATCTGATCGGTTGTGCTCTAAAATTCATGACTTTCTCCATACCAGTGAAATTTGTGTGGCTCTGGTCCCTTACCCAATGGCCACCTTGATGAGCTGGTTCATTCACGCATTTGGAAAATACCTTCTTTGAGACACAGCCAAAGCGACATTAATAAGAGTGTTAAATCCTTGCTGTATGCAGGAGCTTACGCTAGCTTCTTTAACTCATAGTAGGGATAATGAAAGAAGTTGAAATGTCAGATTTTTACCCTTGAGGAGCTTCCATTCTTTCTAGTATTACTGACCTTGTGCAGTTGGAACAACTCAAGACAAATACAGAACAAGATGGTGAGTTCAGACAATGTGTGAAAAGCGAAAAAGAATCAGTTTCCCTCCTGAGAATTACATTTTGGAAGAAGTGAATTCATAGCCCCCCCCAGCCTCCCCCCAGCACCCTTCTCCCTTGTGCCAGTACAGGAAGGGGACCTGGGTTTGCTGAGTCAAAGGAGGCTTGGGGACGGGAATGTCAGCGCGAGGGCTGGCCGCGCTCAGCTCTTCTCAGTCTTATCTCTTCTGGCATGGGGTGCGCCTGCTCAGCGGTGGCACTACGAGGGCCTGGGGGAACAGGCTCTAGATGACACAAGAGATACCTTGACATTTCAGAAGCCAAAGGTCAAAGCCTGGAAAGGTGCAGAGTGGGCAGAATTGCTGGGAACGTGTGTCATCCCTGCCTTCCTATGCTGTACCTATGTGCCAATGTTGTCTCACGTAGCCTGAAAGAACATGATCGAACATCTTAAGTCAACAGCAACCATAGCACCACAGCCTGCCTCATTTACCAGGAGGTTTAAAGGCAAACTCAACTCTGGTGTCACATCAGTGGTCCTCCACGAACCAATGAATGTGGAAGGCTAGCTCCATGGCTAACCCTTCATCAGGATAGTTCCTTTTTCTCACACTTGAGACTCTGGGTGCCTGGATATGATTTGCTAGGTTAAACTTCTGTCCCCCCCTTTTTTTTTGGCATGTGTATGGTTGTGTGTGTGAGAGTGCATGTGTTTGTGTGTGTGTGTGTGTGCACGCGTAGGTGTGTGTTGCTTGTGTGTATGTGTGTGTGTGCTTGTATGCAAGTGGAGGCCCGAGGTTGACACTGGGTGTCTTCCTTAGTTACTTTCCACTTTCTTTTGTGAGACAGCGCCTCCCCAGAACTGGGGACCATGTGCCACAACGGCGGGCATTTTACACAGGCACTGGAGGCTTGAACTCAGGTCCTCCAGCTTGCATAGCAAGCGCATTTCCCCACCTCTGTTTTTTTTTTTTTTTTTTTGGTTTTTCAAGGTACGGTCTCACTCTGGCCCAGGCTGACCTGGAATTAACTAAGTAGTCTTAGGGTGGCCTCGAGCTCACGGTGATCCTCCTACCTCTGCCTCCCGAGTGCTGGGATTAAAGGCATGTGCCACCACGCCCGGCGCCACCTCTTCTTTTAATACCAGGTTATCTGAAATCTCTGTCCCTGCTTCCTCTGGAAATGCTAGTCATCTGACTAGGATTCTCCTCATTCTGTCAACACATGCTTCTTTTTTGTTGCTGTATGTTAATGTTATTGGGTGCCTGTGGAAGTATTACTTAGAAATTTTCAGAGACACCTTGTTTGTCCTAATGGATGGTAAACTGAGAGTGGTAGAGCTTCTCTAAACACACTGATAAATACATAAACATGCAAACATATGTGTATAGGTGCCGTATGTGTGCACACATCTGGAGGAGATGCTGGTCAGCAGCTGATCCTTTCTTCCCCTTCCAGTTGCTTCTATAGGCCAATGCCAAGGACGCTGTTTTGTAATTACTTAGAGAACTTCACCAGTTCTCTCTGTGCCTCATGTATAATATAACCATGAAAATATCCTCAGCTTCAGGTTCACAAAGATAAAAAATTTCTAGATTATTGATTATCTTATGCTTGGAGAAAATTCTTTAATAAATTCGTAACAAACTAACTACCTGAGCTAGGCAAGCACTGGTGATGATTTGGGAGAAAAATGATTTTTTTTTTCTTGCTGTGTGGAAGCCATTCTCTAATTCCTCAACTTGAAGCCACAAGCATTTAAATTTCTGTGTCATTGGAGCTGAAGAGATGGCTCAGCCATTAAAGGCACTGGCTTGCAAAGCCTAATGACCTGGGTTCAGTTCCCCAGTACCCACATAGAGCCAGGTGCACAAAGTGGAGCATGCTTCTGCAGTTTATTTGCAGTGTCAGGAGGCCCTGGGGCACCCCTATTCACTCTCTCTCTCTGATTCTCTCTGTCTCTTCCTGAAATAAATAATAAACGAAAATAAAATGTTAAAAAATTCTGTGTCATTAGTAGCACAATAGGTTAGTGTGTGGTACTCGTATGAACTTCCATGCCACCTGTCCATGCCGGGGTCTGCTCGTTATAGGTGGCATTGTGCCTCTATAGTGCCTCTCAGTAGCCTTCCCCTCTGTCTTCTCAAAGGACATAAAATTTGAGAAGAAACTTGATTTTAGCTCCTAGAATCCTTCCTGGCCAACATGTCACCCTATTTGCCTCTTTCTAATGATGTGCAGTCCCCCAAACCTTTTTTTTTGTTGTTGTTGTTTTGTTTTTTCAAGGTAGGGTCTCCCTTTAGCCCAGGTTGACCTGGAATTCACTATGTAGTCTCAGGGTGGCCTCGAACTCACGGCGATCCTCCTACCTCTGCCTCCCGAATGCTGGGATTAAAGGCTGCGCCACCACACCCGGCTTCCCCCAAACCTTTTGATTTATGAAGCACGGTGCTGCCACCGACAATCTAGTTGGTGAGATCTGAGATCAGGGTCTCCAGGAAGCCCTTTCAATTGCTCAAATACACCGAATATTGCGACACTCCTGACATCAATGCAAAATAAAGCCTTCTTCTCATAATTAGACATGTATTTAAACTGCAAATATTGCCGGGAGCACTAAGGTAAATGACCAGTCCTGATTCACAGAAGCTGGTAATGGCTGCGAGCAGCAGATCTTTACTTGAAAACAGTTTTCCATAAGGATACAGTGGTGATTGAGTTGGGGAGAGTGACAGACAGGTCACTGCATTCTTAAAGCAGTGGGTTCAGAAGTGGGGTTTCTCTACCTCGTGGAGAACAGACATGATCCATTGGTGTAGGAAAGAGTGTTCTAAGCCCATTTGTTTTAATTTTGATTTCATCTTACCTCAAGGCTTTGGTGTACACATTCTTTTAAATCGACACAAAGTAATTACCTATCTTTATGGAGCACCATGTGATGTTTGGATATATGTGATGGCTGTATGAGGGTAGATTTGTATATTGATGAATCACATAATGGGGCAATAAATGTGTAATTTTTAAATAACAATATATGCATTGGATACAGTCAATTTTCTTGTTGCTGTTGTTGACAAAGGTGTATGACCTTTGTGTTTAGAAATCACTGCTTTCAAAGGTTGGATGTGGGGCTGCAGAGATGGCTTAGTGATTAAGATGCTTGCTTGCAAAGCCAAAGGACCTAGGTTCTATTCCCCAAGACCCATGTCAGCCAGATGCACGAGGTGGCACACGTGTCTGGAGTTTGTTTGCAGTGGCTAGAGGCTTTGGTGTGCCTCTTCTTGCTCTCTCTCTCTCTCAACTAAAAAAATAAAAATAAAATATAAAGAAATATAAAATCATAAAAATACAAAATATTGTAAAAGGTTGGATGTGGATGAGGCCCTGGCGATGCCTTTGGGGGAAGGGGAAATGTCGCAGAACAAGTGTTTGCAACCTCAGAATACTGACTGGTGATCATTGGCCCCAGTCATTTGATCAATACAGAGTTCAGTCACTCTCAAATGGACACCGGGACAGTCCCTTTTAAGATGTCAAGGAATTGCTCAATGTTAGGATGTTGACCGAAGAAAGTAGATTTTATTCATTTTTTTTTTTTTTTTTCGTTTTGTTTTCTCAAGGGTCTGATGGGAACAGAAAGTTTTGAGCAAGTTCACTGTTTGAGCAAGGTGACTGGTTGGGTAAAGAAGTCCAAAGTATTTCTTTATCTGTAGAACAAACAAAGCCTGGTCAAGGGTGACGGACACCCATGTCTCCCCCCCTCCCCGCCCTGCCCCTCTTCCACGTCTAAGGGGATGTTTGCGCCCACAGTTGCATAACATAGAACATGATCCTGCATGAGTGAAGAGGGGTGGGTTTTAGGGTCTTGCCATTTAAAAATAGTCACTAACCTTTATTCTCAGGTTGATAGGTAATTGATGGGTGCTGCCTTAACAGAAATCAGTGAAAAACTGTAAAGTCTATGTGTTGGTGAGATTATTTGCTAAATGTCCAGGTATTTGTCAGATGACATCTGAGTAGCTGAGTTAGAGCGTTTTCTTTCCCCAAAGGTAGACACAGCACCGCAGCACATCTTTAGAATATCCTAAGATGCATTGCCAATTCACGCCTGCTTAGCTGTTAGACAGGATGTTTGTTGGTGGTCAGTGGATAGCCTTCATCATTACTCCACAGAGCTTTCTGGCAAACATTCAGAGTGGGCAAACACTGAAAATGTTATTGGGGAACCAAAATGGGTTTTAATTTTTCGGTTTTCATTTTATTTCACTTACTTCTTAAATACAGGGTGTATCTTTGTAGCCCAGGCTGGCCTCAAACACACAGCAATCTTCATGCCTCAGCCTCCCTATGTTGGGATCATAGGTCTGAACCACCATGTATGGCTCATATAAGACAACTCTCTGTGCACACATAGTGGTGGTGGAATGGGCTGTGACTCAATGGCTAAGTTAAGCACTTATCAGGAAAAATTTTAAAATGAATTGGATCTCAGGCATTCTTATTATTCAAATAGGTACTTACCTTTCTCCTGGATAATTCTTCTGTTGGAACTGTAGATATGTAGAATAAAGACAGTCAGGAAGTGTAATAATGAATCAAGTGAGTTAAAAAGCTGAACCATCATTTTAAAATTAGGTCCAAGAGAATGTCACACCAACTTTTCCAAAGGTATCCGTCACCCACCAGCCATTCCTCAGTGAACTGCTTCCAGACTGAGACATCAAGAAAACAGTTCTAAATTTTGAATGTTTGGAAAACATTATTTGGGACCAAAGTTATGAAATGGGCTATCCACACAGTGGTTTTGTCTTTATCACAACAGAACCTGGTTAAAGTCCAGATTTGTTTTTGACATTTATTTAACATTAAAAATAAAATCCCAAACTTTCCAGTATGGAAAAGCAGGTTCTGGTTTCTAAAGCTGAGCCCTTTTGTGACCCGTGGCTGGAATTTTACTGATGACCATCTCCTCAATGGAAAAAGTAATTAATAGTAAAAGTTTGGTTAGCTCTTAGAAAGCAAGTCCACTATAGGTTGTGTGAGACAATGAAGCAAGCTGTACGTGGAGTTGGGCCCTTTTCAAAGTCCAAGTTGAGCATGATCTTTCTGAGTATGTGGATTTATAGTGTTTTTTTTTTTTTTCCTCTGAAAATGATCATTTTGAAGGTCCTACCAGCCTTGAGGATCTTATCAATAACACCCGCAGGGCTGACAGACTGTGTCTTGGGAATCATTTCTTATGCCTTTTTACTTATTTATTCATCTATTTTTTTTGATGCAGAATTTTGTTACATAGACCAGGTTGGCCTTGATTCCTCAGCAATCCTCCTGCCTCAGCCTTCTTAGTGTGGACACTATACATGCGTGCCACCATGCCTGGCAGTGCTCCTTTTAAAACTCCGCCCCCCCCAGAGGAAGGCTGAGGACAATGAGCAGATGTAGAGGTACAGAGAAAAAGTGATCTGCAATACTTGGTACCCTGGGCTTTGAATTTGTAGAGTCTAGTAGATGAATGTACTAACAGGACTGAAAGCAATAGTTTTGCAAGCAGGAACATTAGGACATTTGGTGGAGAAGATGGCAGATGGAGAGAAAAGAGAGACAGACAGGAGGACAGAGGCAGACAGAGTGATAGCGCATGTGGTACAGGGCTGTCGGACGGCAGGCTCCGAGGGCCTGGCTTTCCAATCTGGCTCTCAGCTTCATGAGCCTGTTTATTCAGCCACAGGATCTGATGTTCCCTTTTCCTGTCCGAAGAAGTCCCCTTTGAAGAACTGCTCTGTTGGGGAGCAGCTTCCCCTTGGACGGGTTACTCCTGTTTGCAGGGCTAAAGGAAAAGAACTGGAAATGCCACAAGAATGTTCTTTAAAGCGATATTCCAGCACCACGTGAGGGGAGGGAGGACGAAATAGCTGTGAAAGATATATATTTCCTGGTTGAGGTATTATTTTCCCCTCTCAAGTGAATTTACCATTGAACAAAGATGTCACATGAATGAGGTCAGGGTCAGATGTTCTTGGGCACCTCCAGGTCTCTGTGGCAGGTTGAGGCTAGGGCAGGGTGGGGAGGGGGGTACGTGGAGATCATGGGAGAGCAATAGCATTTCAAGCTTCTGTAGGACTCTAGAGAGAGTTCGCATCTGCAAGAGCCAGAGGGAATTCACTAGGCCAAGCCACGTAGCCTTGCGAGTCTATCCGCAAAGGACTTGCTGGTGGAGACTTATCAGAGAACCAGCCCGATGTTCAAAGCTATGCAGCAGATGGAACGTGTTCTGGTGAATCCAGGAGACAAGGCTTATAATCAGATTGGATCATTCAGAGATCAAAATTGTACTTTGGGGTTTCACATTAATTTCTTGAATTTCAGGGATACTTTTCTACTTTTTCAAAGAAGTTTTTCATGTACCCCTCGTGTGAACGCTGGGAGGTAGCTAGGGAGGATGCTGGTCTTCTCGATTTCCCTCTTTGGAAAAGGCCATGGGCAAAGAGAGATGGTTTCAGAGCTCATTATTGGCAAGGGCAGGATGACAAGCCAGGCCTCTTGACTCTTGGACCAGGCCTCTTTTGTCTCTGTTCTTGGGACCTGTACAAAGGGACAGTGGGAGTTTCAGAAAAAAAGGGAAGGTGACATTCTCTATCTCCTCCCAGGCACATCGAAAGTTACAGTGACTTTGAAGCCACTGCTTTGCTGTGCCCAAATGCTCTCTCGGGGACTGGCCTTAGGGAGGGGACTCAAAGCGAATGGAACCTTCAGAGAGTTCGTCTCACATTCTGCTCGCTGCACTGCCCACGCCTGGGGCTGGCTTGCTCAAGCTTTACCTACACCACATAAAACAGGAGTTCTCCCGAATGAAAAGGGGTTTTTGTTCCTTCCATGCCTGAGCCGAACCCTCTAAGAAGCTTGATTTTCTAGGACAAGGGATAGAGCCTAGGCTGGCTCCTTGGGTCCTGACCTGCGTGACTCCTGTTAACTCTCAGGGCTAGGCTTAAGGTCCATGCTTGATGTTTGGGACACACCTACAGCCGGCGCTTTGCCCAGGACTGACAGGGACCAGAGTTTCCTTCCAGGACATATGGAACTTCTTCTAGCTTCTAACTCACAGCGGAAACCAGAAGAAATGTTATTATTCATGGACCGACTGCCCTGCTTTGGCATGTGAAGCCTTCCATTTTATCTCTTTCTGGACCTTTGTCTTCCCTCTCCACGTAGTACCGAAGTTTCCAGACATGGGAGCCATATCTTGTAATTGTTTGTATCCTCTAAGGCTTTCTAGTGTTGAAAATGTCTGATGAATGAATGGGAATCTGTTTCCAGCCAATCTTTTATCCAAGTGTCCCTCTGCCTGTAGTTCTAATCATAGTCGCCTGGGAGATGGATGTGGGTCCTTTGAAACAGTTCCCAAGATGAAGATCATGGGCACAAGGTCTGAGAACTGTTCTCCAACCCCTTTCTCCCGACTTTGAAAATTCTTTGTGACTTAAACACAGTTTTGGGGTTATGTAGGGTTTTAAGCTTTTTTTTTTTTTTTTTTAAGGCTTATTTCACATTTTTGTCTCATTTGATCTTTAATGGGACTAATTTAAGCTAGGCCCCTGATGTAGGGTCTTTTCCCACCCATTTCACAAAAGAATGTCAGTCTGTGGATCCCAAGGCCTGTCTGTGACAGAGCCAGCATTCCCAGCAGTTTTCTGTCCACCATGACCTCTGAGGCCTACGCATAGAGAATATTCACGTCTGATCTCTGTATGGAAGGTGGCACTCCTTGCCTCCCGTCCACAGATGTGGGAACAGTTACTATGCCACCAACACTAAGCCAACAGAAGGCATTCCCAAAACTGGCTAAGATTACTAGTGAGGTGTCCTTTTGCACAAACACTGAACATGGTACTTGACCAACATTGCCGGTCATCATCCAGTTTGAAAGGCACCCTGAGAATGGAGAAGTAGCCAGAACCCTTTTAGAGAAAGGCAGGCTCGTTGGTGGACTGCAATTAATCAATTAAATTAATTGTTTTTGAGGAACTAGGGATTAATCCTAGGGTCTTGCACACATTAGGCAGATGCTGTATCACTTAGCTACATCTGTCAGCCCCTTATTTTTAAATTTTGAGACAGGGTCTTGCTAAGGTACAAGCTGAGGCTGGCCTTGAACTCATTCTGTAGCTCAGGTAGACCTTGAACTTGTGATCCTCCTGCCTGAGCCTCATGAGTTGCTGGGATTACAGGATTGCTCATCAGGCCTGGGTTGACCTGCATTTTAAACTGTGAACTCTTGACTTCTCTTTCTATCTTAGTTTATTGGGAATAAAGAAGAAGGAGTGGGAATCATGCTAGTCGCCTGCAAGTCGCCCTCTGACCTGGAGCCTCAGTGATGTGGAGGCCAGCTCTGTGGAGGGTGTCTGTTCTAGATGTCTGTCAGGTTTCTAGCCCGAGATCACAAGTCTCTTGGTCAGGTGGCCTGAACCTGTGGGATGCTGCTTGGGTGAGGAGTTTGGATCTTGGCTTCGAAGGTCCAGCGTGTTCTGGCATCCACCCACTGCTCAAGCAGACTGTAGCCATATGCTTTCGATGGCCAGCTAGCACTTGTCGAGTATTATAGACAGATCTCTCTACTCCAACTCTCCTCTCTGATCATTTGCAAGGTCCACACAGCTGTCAGAAACTGAGACTTGTCACCTGAAAGAGAAGGTGAGTATGAAACTTGGGCTGGTACCCACTTCTCTTCCACTTAGCAGAGAATGGACCCCTTCGTTAATCACGGAGTAACAGATGATTGATATGACTGTACCCTGATTAGAAAAGGTTTCATTTTACTTGTGCACCATCCATGGAATTAGTTAAGGGTTGCATAGGAAAAGAAGTGATGGACTATTGTTCACACTAAATTATAATGACAGCCTTCCTAACTACTGTGTATTTATTATGTAAGAAAAGAAAATGTCTGGTAAAATTCTGTATAGGTTAATAACACCTTCATAATACACTCCTTCTTTTCCATTGACTTGAATAGCCCTCCTACTGACTTTTAATGGATTATTAGAGTTAATTACATCAATTGCAATATAATTGATTCTTAAATACTATGTAGAATCCTCATACAATTATAGAAAAACAAAAGTTATCTAGACATCTCAAATCAAAAAAGATTTGGAATTCCTGCACATTTAATTTCTGATAATCACTAGTCAGTTTGGACATTAAGATTGCATGGTGTCTTGTTTTCTCTCTGCTAGGTTTTGACAGAATTGATAGTTTTACAACATTTAACTCAATACGCATGGAAATATAAGATTAGAGCTGTGAGTGCAATTTTTTTTTTCTAAAAAAAAAAAAACCTCTTCATGGCTTAAAAGCTGAAATGTGATGTTACCTGCCTCACATTGACAGCAATAAGCTCAGGGGGAAATCAACAGTGGATTTGATGTAGAGGTTTAGAAATCTCTTCTCCATAGGTGTAAAGTTTCTGAAGGCTATAAAATATGAAAAGGGGGATGAATTACCTAAAGGGGCAAGAAAAAGTGTCTCCCATGTTATTACCCAGATTGGAACAATGGTCTGGGGTCCAAACCAGAGGTTGAAGAGTCATTCTTAACATCTGGAACTTAATGTCACAAAGACTGAGAGACCCCTGTGACAGAGTTGTTGGAATTCAGCCTTTTCAACTCCATCTGATTTAGGGAATTCATTTGTGATTGTGATAAATGTGATTTTTATAAAGGACTCTTTTTTTTTTTTACATGTGTAACTATGTACTGAGAGAGAGAGAGAGAGAGAGAGAGAGAGAGAGAGAAAGAGTGTGTGTGTGGGGGGGGAGGCCAATGTTGGGAAACTTCTCCAGTTGCTTTCCGCCTTATTTATTGAGACAAGTTTCTCTCACTGAACCTGGAACTCACTGGTTCAGCTATAGTAGCTGCCAGTGAGTCCCAGGGGTTCCCTGTGCTTTCCCAGTGCTGGGTCACAGGTGTGTGCCACACCACCCCACCTGCATTTTAGTTAGGTTCTGGAGATCTAAACTCAGTCCTTCATGTCTGAGTGGCCAGCACTTTACCTACTGTGCCATTCCCCAACCCATTAAGGATTCTTATGTTTCTCACATTAAGATTTCTAGAGTGTTCTAAAAGAATTGTCAAAGAAATGTGTAAAGGAGTGGCATCTGGAAGCAGCAGACAGTATAGTTCCTAGCATGGGCAGACCCGGTGATTTCTCTCTCTCTCTCCTCCCTCCCTCTCTCTCTCTCTTTTTAAATATTTTTATTTATTTGTGAGCAGATTGAGAAAGACAGAGAGAAGAGAAACAGACAGAGAGACCGGGAGCACAGGGCCTGTAGCTGCTGCAGACAAACTCCATATACATGTGCCCCTTTGTGCAACTGGCTTAAGTGGGTACTGGATAATCAAACCTGGGTCCTTAAACTATGCCAGCAAGCAATTTAACCACTGAGCCATCTTTCCAGCCAGACCCAGTGATTTCTGTGGTGGCTCAAGTCCTTGACTTAATCCACCATGAGAGAGAGAGAGAGAGAGAGAGAGAGAGAGAGAGTGTTCTCATGACTGCTCTACCTGAAATTTTCTGACCTTGAGTTATTAGGGCTCTTGTTCACAACAACTCATTTGAGTCTTAATAGTAGCTGCCTTGTATCATCATGCATGCATCTATGTGCCTTATATGTACATATGTCCATCGGGCCTTCTTCACTAGGTTACAGGTCTCCCAGGACAAGGGAAAGACTATCCATCTCTGTGTCACTATAACACATACCACACAGTTTCTTTGCCTTGTGAGGCACTGCTGGGAATGTTTCTATTCACCTCCTGAAAGTTTTACATGATAGGCCAAAAATAATGACAATATGTCCCATTTATTATCACGGCTTAATTTTTGAAGCATAACAAACTATTTTATTTTATCTTATGAAACATGAATTGAGTATTAGTTCAATGCATTTAAGATGTAAAATTTCATTCAGTATTCTTCCATAATATGAAATGCTATCCTATTTTCAGTGAGATTTTTATTGGGATTGGAGCAGCCTATTATAAACTTGATTTGATAAAGCAACACATGAAAATAAAGTAATATTTTTCAGGTGTGAGTAGGGACATTCCCTGGTAGTTATGAAAATGAGCAATGTAACTTAATTTAATGCAGAGTGGAATGATAGAGAAATCATGAACCAAAAAGTATAGAGTTCAGAAGCAGACCCAGGGTTATAGCAGAATGTAGCAGGTGGTACGGATTCAGAGTAGAGACTGGACGGAAGGGGGTTCAGTAAGTGGTGCTGGGACCACTGGCTCTCTGTCTGTGCTCACACTGTCCATATGAGCAACTTTCAGATGGAATGAAGCTCTAACCATAAAAACCAAACTTATACAGGTAGGAGAAGGGAATATGAATGACCCTTCTCAACCAGTGCTCTTGGGTTAGGACGGCTTTGTAAACACGGTGGAGAAACCCAGAGGACATTGAGGAAAATCTGATGGCCTTGACGTTATTAAAAAAGTCATTAAACTTTTCTTTTAAAAAGAGATGATAGTCTGGGACAAAAGACTTGAATTATACCTTTCAGAAAAGGGTCGCTAGCCATTATTCAGTGAGAGCCTATGAGGAAATAAGAAAAAGAAGTGAACTTGCTTCAACAATGAGCAAAACATATAAGGTAGGCAATTCACAGAAGAAAGACAAGCGAGTTGGAGAGATTTGGAAAATGTGTCAACCTCATTCATGGCAAAGATGTGTAAAAGGAAACAAGATGGACTGCCATTTTCTACCTAGAAGAACAGCAAAAATTAAAGGAGTTGGAAGGATATACCAGTCCACACTGAATGGGCACTGTTGAGGACAGATGTCAGTCAAGTGCTACTGAGCAAAAAAGCCAAGTTTTAGAATATTTCACATTATGTCACTTATGTAATAGTCTTATAAAAGAACATTTATATGAAATATATCTTAATAGTCATTAAAATGGAATAGTACATAATATGGCAGAGCAGTAATCTCTCGGGACAGCATTGAGGCAGGTCTAAGTACATATCTTTGTTCTTTTTTGGGTGTGTCTCTGTGGAGGACCTTCCCTTCATTCTTCTTTATTTAATATACTGATCAAGCTGGATACCCCGTAGGAGGCAGTGGCGAGTAATACATGGGACTTAGTTGTGTGTTGCTGTAAGAATATAGCCCAGAATCTTACGGACTCTCGGTCAATTCTGAGTAGAATCTTCCAATCACTGGGTGACCTCAGTGGCTCCTGGTCCTCCACTGTGGCTTCAATGATGGTTTATGGGACCCTTCTCTCTTCAGACCCCCAGCGTTGTGCAAGAACCATTGTAACCATTTGTCATCTGGGCTCGTTTCTGTGACCTCCAGGGGCTGTGCTACCTGGCTCACGAGTACCCCGAGCATTGAGTAAGTCCCACCATCCTTGCAGTTTGTCTGAACTGGCTTCTCCACTGTTTGTCAGCAAGGAGTTAAAAAGTTCAGACCTTTGGTCATATGGGTCTTTAAGGAAAGTGATTTTTCCTATCCCAATGACTTCCTGTTCATGGGAAAATGAGAGGAAATGGACGTCTCACTGGAGGATGGGCCCGCCCTTTTCCAGTCGGGTGGCTCATTTGTCAGGTGTAATATTGGCACCTGGTGGCTTGTGTTGGCTTCCTGCCCACCCTTGCTGGGGAAGTGTCCACATACTTGCAATAGGCGGGAGAAGACTTCAAAGAGAAAAAGGATATTGTCATTAAAGAACTTAATGGAGAAAACTCCCAATCATTTAGTGATGTCAAGATAAAAGGAAAATTTTAAAAACACATTATCTAGAATTTTCTCTGATGCATCATATGACCCGTTAAAGCAAAGCAATGTGCTGTGGTTGCATGAGTAAGTGCATATATTCCAGAAATACATATATATATATATACATATATGTGTAGATTATTTAGTGTCCTTGTTTTCATATTAGCAAAGGTCACGATATTTATATGAAGATTATGAACTACTCCTGGGAAGTTGACTTCTCTTGCTCAAGTCACGTTTGAACAGGTGCTGTCTTTGTGTCTGCTAATGGACCGGCTTCGTTCATCAGAAGGAAACTCCAGCCATACTGAGTGGGCCTGAGGAGTAGAAAGGGATGATGCAGGTTTTCTGAATTCATGAGGAATTTTGAGTGGAAACAGCTGGTTCTTTCCCTATCTTTCAATTTTCAGCAAGAAATAATTATTGCCTTTTTTTTTTTGACATAGGGTCTTTCTCTAGCCCAGGTTGACCTGGCATTAGTCTCAGGATGGCCTCGAACTCATGGAAAGCCTCCTATCTCTGCCTCCAGAGTGCTGGGATTAAAGGTGTGCGCCACCATGCCCGGCCTAATTATTGTCTTTTGAACAATGATATAGTTAATTGTCCTGCAACCCAAAGTAACCCTATCTATGAATGAGAGAAATCAAATATAATCAGTGGTCATTAAGCCATAATAAATCCTGAGTAACAGTGAAACTTTTTTTGTTCTTGTGGTCACGTAAACTGTATTGGCTCAGTGTGTCTCAAACGGCCAAGGCAGAGCCAGACTCAGCATCATGGATGAGGAAATCCAGGGTGCTCATCTCCCTCACAAATGCACCCAGGTGTCAGTCTGTTGTTTTATCAATAGTCAACAGTATTTATTGATATTTTGTTGGTCTTACCCACAGAATCAGAAAAAAATAATAAATTATCAATCAATGAGATATTTGTTGGATATCTACTTCATTGTAGAATATCTAATTGAGCCTTCTCTCACAGAGATTGGGTGCTGTTCATAGGGGAACAGCAAGGGCACATTACATACAAGTCCCTCAATGCCATGATTTGATGCCAATGTGGCTGCAAGTTTTCAAAGACCTTACAGTCTTTGACACTCTGCCTGACTGGTGAACTTGAACCACATTAGTCATTGGAAACAATTAGGCGTTATGAACTCTAAGTGCGGAAGGAGTTGAGGTAAGAGTGTTGATTGACGTGACCCTTGAGGATGAGGTTCCGTTGCTAAACGTTTAAGAACTGAAAAGGTAACGAGTAAGCTTTGTAAGCCAGTGTGAGCTGGGGGTGAGTATAAAGTGAGGTGCAATCTTTGTAGATCAGTCTGAGCTGGGAGTGTAGAGTGAAATAAGATCTTTGTAAGTCGGTGGGAATTGGGAATGAGTGTTGAGGCAGGATCCTTTTTTTGAGGCAAGCCCAACAGACTGGCCATATATATTTTTAAAGATTTTATTTTTATTTATTTATTTATTAGAGGCAGAGAGAGGGAAAGAGAGAGAGGGAGAGGGAGAATGGATGTGCCGCTGCAAATGAACTCCATACATGTGTGCCCCCTTGTGCATCTGGCTTACTTGGGACCTGGAGAATCAAACTGGGATCCTTAGGCTTCACAGGCAAATGCCTTAACCGCTTAGCCACCTCTCCAGCCCCATTTTTTTTTTTTTTGAGAGAGAAACGATTGGCATGTGAAGGCCTCCAGCCACTGCAATTGACCTCCAGGTGTCTGTGCCCCCTTGTGTGCATGTGTGACCTTGTGTGCTTGTGTCACTGTGCATCTGGCTTTCACAGGATCTGGAGAGTCGAACCCGGGTCCTTAGCCTTCACAGGCAAGCACCTTAACCACTAAGCCATCTCTCCAGCCCCTGAGGTAGGCTCTTTGAGGATATATAGCACATCATGCAACTGGTTTCAGTTTCCTTTGGGAAAAGGAGTTGCCTGGCAATCCTATGAAAGGTCTGACCAGCCTGGCATGCAGCTCAGGCTCTTGGGGGGTGTTGTAGTTGCATGTATGCCCCCCATAGACTCAGGGGTTTTATTAGAGCTTGTCACTTGAATCTCTAGCCACCTGGAGGGAGGAGTGTCACCCGGGCTGGGGGGAATCCTGGGATCCAGCCCACAGGTGTGTCTGGTCAGATCGAATTCCAGCCCAGGTGTGCAGAGAGCAGGTTTGTGCTCTGGTGGCATGCTTGCTGCTTTTTGGTGTTTGCTGGCTTCTTGGTGGTGTCTCTCTGCTTGGATCTGTAAAAGGGGGCCAGCTTCTTCCACCATTGATGGATCTTCTCCTGGATCTGTAAGCCTGAAATAATCCCTTCCTCCCATTCGTTGTGTCAGTTTGGAAGCTCGTCCCAGCAATGTGGAGCTGACTACTGCAGAGGATGCGTGGGTAATATGATCTAAATGGCAATTTAGGAAGTTTTCCTGGCAGTGATGCCTACAACAGAGAGACTCTGTCAGGGGCGTTTGGTAGGGACTCTTGTGGGATAGTTACATTACAGCCGTAGTTGGTGATGGTGGAGGTGGCCTGAGAAAAGAAAAATGAAAAATTTTGGAGGAAGAAAGCATGGGAGCAGTTGGATAAATACAATGATTAGGAGAGGAAACATATGCCAAAGATATTTCTAAATTTTTTTTTTATCTTAAAAGACTGTTAAGGGCTGGAAAGATGGCTTAGCAGTTAAGGAGCTTGCCTGCAAAGCCAAAGGACCCATTTGCAGTGACTGAAGGCCCTGGTCTGCCCATGCTTTCTATCTACCATCTGCCTCTCTCTCTTGTAAATAATTTAAAAAAACAACAACAAAAAAAACCTTTTTTTTTTTTTTTTTTTTTTTTTTTTTTTTTTTTTTTTTTTTTAAATAAAAAGGGCTGTTAACAGCACTGATAGCTTGATAAAGGAAAACAGAGTTTTCAGGCAGGCTGAATCTGTATGTTAGTTATTGACCTCCTTGATAGCACAGAATGTCTGCTTACATGACCTCCCCTGACCCCCGTGGTGGTGGTGGGTCACGAGCATGGCAGACACATGCTGCACCCCTGGGTGGTGCACGCGGCGAGCATCGCTAATGGAAGGATTTATTTTGCTCATGGTTTCAGAGATTCCAGTCCATCACAGCGGGGAGGGTGTGGTGGAGCACAGCAGCTAGAGAGGGAGTGTCTTTTCTCAGTGGGTCTTTCCTTTATCTTCCTTTTCTTTCTGCTCTCAGGGCTCCCCGCCTATGGGGCCATCCCACTCACATCCACGGTCAGTCTTTCTCCTTAGTGAAGTCTCCCTAGAAAAGCCCTCTAAGACCCTCGAGAAGTGCACTTCACTAATCTATATATTTCTTAGGTCACAGTCAAGGTTAACTGTCCCAGTCTGGGACCAACTGGGTGTCTGCTAGAGCGACCTTCCAGGCATGGAAACAGGAGATGAAAGGGAAACCAAGGGGCCAGGAAGAGACCTGAAGAATTGCTGGACAGTTTTGTAGCCCTGCAAGTCCAGACTCATAGCCCGATTTTCAGAGCTGGCATCACTTGGGTCCCTGGACCTCCTCCCGCTCCCTTCTTCAGCTGTCCCATGGTGCGCACCCTCTTCCTGGCTTAGCCAGTCTGCACGCTATGTTCCAGGTTGCCTTTGTGACTGAATTCTCGCTGTTTTCTTTCCTGGGAACCCTCCCCTTGCCTTCTAATTATTACCACCTCTCCATGAATTAGGACCAGCTCAGATCCTACTTGGGCTTCAAAATGCTTTGAAATGCCGTATCCACACTCTGCTTGAGCTCGTGCTGCATTTCCAGATTGAACTATTTGTCAAAGCACCCAGTCGTATAGGAATCTCTGTTGTTTAATCAGGTCAAACAGCAATGCCTTCCTTGTTCTGTCAGTAAAACTACAAATGCCTTGAGGGTAAGGATCAATGCTCCTCTTGCACCAATTAGGAATAAGATTTGATTGCTCACAACAAAGGCTCATAAACAGTGGGCTAACAGAAGGCAGGGGTTTTATTTTCTGCCTATTATGAGAAGTTCATTCTGGTAACCCAAAGTGATGGCATATTTTGGTCAAAGCAGAAACCAGGCCTTTCTCAACCTTTTTTGATTAGCCCTTCTTAGCATGGTTCTGTCACGTTGAGCCATGAGTCAGCCTGTTCCCTTCAACTACAGCACCCATGCTTCGGCCAAAGAAGAGGCAAGGCGAAGGGCAAACACATGAGGCATGCCAGGATGTGCCCTCCTGGACACTGCACAACAATGAGAGCTGTGGACGCTTCTCTTTGCAAGAATAGGACACACGCTGCTCTGCTTTAGTGGAGAAGGGTTGTTAATACCTACTAGGCAACTGGTTGGCAATAGTCTCTGCCCTCTCTGAATATTTAGCCACACATGCACGTATGCAGATGTACACATAGACACAATCACTCTTGTGGGGAAATTATTCCAGAAGCCCCCATGCTACCAAAATCCGAAGATAAGAAGCTCCTATATGTAGAACGACGTGCAAGATGTATGTTTAACTATCACAACCTTCTCAGGATGGTTTTTTATTTATTTACTTTTGAGACCTGTGTTTTACACTGCACCCCATAGCTTGGAACTCACTATGCATCCCAGGCTGGCCTTAAACTCTTAGCAATTCTCCTGCCTCAGCCTCTACAATGTTGTAGATTAAAAAAATGTTTTTATATATTAAAAATAGGGAGAATAAAAGCACACCGGGGTCTCTTGCCACCACGAACAAACTCCAGACACACGTGCCACTTTGTTCGTCTAGCTTTATTTGAGTACTGGGGAATCTAACCCATAATCTAACCCATACTGGAAGACTTTGTAAGGAAGTGCCTTTAACCACTTAGCTATATCCCCAGCCCCTGCTGTGCATCACTTATATTTATAATGTAACTACTACGCAAGCTCCTGCTGTGCATCACTTACATTTATAATGCAACTACTACACAAGCAGTTGTCGACTGTGCTGTTTGGGAGCTCTCTGCACAATTAGTACTCGTGCAATTTTTATCTGAATAACATTAATCCATGCTTGGTTGACTTTACATACGTAGGATCCTTGAATCCTATGCGTTAGCATTTTTTTTTTGCTTGTGTGTATAATGAGGTGTGTTTTTTAGGTGTGACATGTGTGGTGTATGCACATGTATGTGCCCATATGGTGGCCCACGTGCTCATCTGCTCGTGAGGTGCACATACCTGCAGTGGCTGGAGTGGAATGCTGGGTGTTCCCCTCCATCACTCTCCCGCCCTCGCCCATTCTGAGCCGGAGTCTCTTACTGACCCGGGAATTTGCTGCTTTTCTGTGGGCTCTGAGGGCTTCTGTTCCCCTATGTGACGGGTGTTAGGGGAGTGGATGGCCACAGCCAGCTGCTTATGTGGGTCTCAGACCTCCTCAGACCCTCTTACTTGCACAGGAAGTACTTCACTGCTGAGCCATCTCTCCAGGCCCACTTTGACTTAAGTTCTGACACCAACATATGTATGGTTATTACACATAATATATAAAGAGACAGAGGAAAACAAATTAGATGTGGATTTTGTATCTATATAACTGTATATACAAAGTGATAACAACGTCTTTATTTGAGAAGAATGTATAGACGTGTACATATCCGTGAGCAGTCCTTTGTTAAGACTAATCAAAACCAAAGATTGCAAAAGTAGTCGGATACATTTATTACCATGATCATTATGGTTAGTCATAAGCGCAGGTACTTCACATAGGCAATCATTGCTACTGTTTGTGTAAAATTAAAACCAGCTTTTTTTTTTTCTATTTTGCAGCAAGCTGTTTTACTGCTGCCTGTCGTTAGAACACTGTGGACAGGAATCTCTGGAAACATTCCTATGTCCACGTTTCTCAGAACGTAAAGAAGCCCGGTGATCAGTGTGACTTGGATCTCTTCATTCTTGTTTCCCCTTCGTCGCCTTCCACACCCATGCTGCAAACAGTCGTTCTCAAGTGTGTTTGTGACACAATTTTGGATCTTCTGATCTCTACCAGCACATCGGAAAAGAAGAAGAGACAACAGAGTTAAACCCGAGGCAAGGTTCTGGAGCAGCCATCATGGGCACCATACCCAAGTCCCCTGCCCAGGGGACTCTCACCTTGTCACCCTTATGTGTTCCCAAGGAGGGGGTTTATGAGTTTAGGGGCAGAGCTGTGACGTCCCAAACTTTCCCCCCTGTGTACTCCAGACTGGGGGGAAATGGATTTGTGAAAGCAGTTAGAAGCGACGTCAACTTACATGCGTTCAATGTTGCCCAACCAGAAGACAGACAGAGGGGCTACGGCCATCCCTTTAGACAAGCAGGGTTCACACAGAAATCACAACAGGAGGTGGGAGGGCAGCAGCTGGGAGGCTGAGTAAGACCCAGCAGTCACGGGGAAGCTTTCCCAGAGCGCACTCCTGCGATTTTCCCGGCACTCACATCACCACCACATCTGAGTTAGCTTTCAGTTGCTGTTAGAAAACTCGAGATAGCCATCTTGTGAGGAGAAAGGCTTTTGGGCTCACAGTTTCAAGGTTGCAGGTCGCAGTTGATTGCCCTCTGGCTTTGGGCCTGTGGGCAGCACATAGCGATGGGAGTGGGTGACAGCAAGCTGCTTTCCTCACAGCTGAGCAGTGGACGGGAGAGGAAGAGACCAGCATCCCACAATTGCATTAGCGATGCCAAAACAAAAAGAAGACCTCCCCGTATGCTCTACTTTAAAGGCTTCACCACTGCCTTTGGAGGATACTTAAGATCCAAACTATAGCAATACCAGAATGCCCCAATCAGAATCCCTCGGATATATCTGTTGGGATAAAATGGCATTTGTATGCAAGGCCATTTCCTAGCCATTCTTTTTATTATTTAAGCTTGGTCACGTGCAATTATTTCTTGGTAGTGAAACAACCAGCTGGTTAAGAAATTACCTACTATTATCTTGCTGTACATCGTTGCCTTCAGGATGATACTTAAGCTTCTAATTTCCCAAGACAATACGGCCACTTAGGGTGTAGGCACTGACAGAGTACGTGCAAACACGTTTACGCAGGGCCCTATGGGGTCCGCTTACCTGAGCCTCTCATAGGAGCCTGGTGGAGGATCTGCTGGTGATCCACTAAGGGGCAACAATGCTGGTGACCCACTTAGGGGCAACAATGCTGGTGATCCACTTAGGGGCAACAATGCTGGTGATCCACTTAGGGGCAACAATGCTGGTGATCCACTAAGGGGCCATAATGCTGGTGATCCACTTAGGGGCAACAATGCTGGTGATCCACTAAGGGGCAACAATGCTGGTGATCCACTTAGGGGCAACAATGCTGGTGATCCACTTAGGGGCAACAATGCTGGTGATCCACTTAGGGGCAACAATGCTGGTAAGAACCGAAGCCCCAAGCAGTGGGGATGCAATAGTTAAAGGCAAAGATATTAACTAGAACAGCCGTGTTTGTTTTCTTTTGAAACCTTAAAGTTATCCAAATGGAGTGTTAATCTAAAAAAAAAAAGAGAGAGAGAGAGAAAGAAATGTTTTCTTGGGAGAAGACAATATTTTGAAATGTTTTTAATTTATGATAGCCTGTTTCCTTCAGTCTCCTATTGCTGCATGAGGTTGAACAAATGTTAGCTGCAACTAATTAATTAAGTTTGCAGAAAGTAGCAGCAGGGGATTGGAAACTTGAAGTGGAAGTGCGCATTTTGACTGTAAACATGCTGCCTGCCTGAGAGACTATATCTGGATTGAGCAGTTGCCGAGTTATCCAAGGAAATGTAGCTTCTCAGAGAATCAGGCTTGGCAGGGGAGAGAAGGCAGCAGAGGCTCTTGCTGGCAGATCACTTATTGATTCCCTGGGATCATCTCTTGTGTTTTGCTTGATTCCAGCCACACAGTGCAGTCTTCCCTGTGTGTGACAATGACACCATGCACGGACTTGCCCTCAGAGGAAAGGGAGCTTGTATCGGTTGAGTCCTTTCTCGGTGTCAGGCTTTTTGTGTGAGTCCTTTCTTTCCATGAGATGGACATAAGTCTCGTTTTCCAGAAGTAGAAAACAGGACTCAAGGATTCTAGCAACTCACGCAGGACACATTTGTAGGCAATAGAATAGGGACGTGAGCACAGACTGCTCAGAGGCGGCAAACCTTTTTTTTTTTTTACCGTGTGTGTGCTATGCGTGTTTGTGTAGCTGCATGTAGGTGCACTGGGTGGGGTGTGTGTGCACATGTGTGAGCATATAGAGGTCAGAGGTTGATGTAGGGTGTCTTCCTCAATTGCTCTCCTGTTTGTTTTGCTACAGGGCAAGGAAGAGTTCCAGAGAGCCTCTTGTCTGGTTTTGTGGGAAGGGCAGTTTGAGGAAAGTGCTGTTGCCAGACCAGGGTTATGGAGGAAGGGAAAGTGATCATCTGAGTTCCAGAAGGTGATCTCCACAGGGCCAAACAGAGAGAAAGCCAACCAGATCACATTGAGTAAAACTACAGCCAGGTTACAGAGATGCCTGAACCAGGGCCCAATGGACTGCAAACCATTCTGATGACATTGGGCTGATCCTTACTTCTGATTCAGATGCAAACTATAACTAAAAAAAAAAAAAGACCCACTATTGAAACTAATTCAAAACATGAGGGATTAATGGTATTGAAACTCCAGGCAGAGATGCCTGAACCGCTGAAAGACCAGATGCAGAGGAGGATGGAAACTAAAACATGAGGGATTAATGGTAGAAACTGCATGATGCTGAAAGACCAGATGCAGAGGAGAGGCCGGGACAGGCGCCGGGGATTCAGGGAGCTCTGCGGTTGTGAGCAGAATGGCCACAATGAATCAGATGGTGGTTTTTTCTAGAAAGACAAGACAAGAATAGAGGAATGGAGAGAGGAGAAGATGCAGTGAGTGGAGATGCCATGAACCCTCATTCTCGTAGTGAGGCCTCTGTATTCTGGCATGAATCACGGTGTGTTGATCTTCCCACAAGTCATCATTTTGCAGTTTGTACTACCAATGCTGAACATCATCGCCATACAGGTTAGACACAAGTGGAAGAAGTTGTCAGAAATGCAACTGACTGGGTGCCAGGGAGAGGGTAAGAGGGAGGACCCAAGTTCATATTCCCAGACCCAGTGAAAGCTGGACACGGTGGCTTGTGTCTGTAATCCCAGTGTCTTTACTGCAGGATGGGAAGTGGAGATAGATGAATCCTAAAAGCTAGCCTGGCAAAGGCAGTGAACGGGAGACCTGTCTCAGATAAAGTGGAAGGCGAGGATTAACAGCCAAGTTTGTCCTCTAAACTCCACATATGTGTCATGCATGTATGTGCCTGGACACACACACGTGAAAGAGAGAGAGAAACAATAGACCAAATTACAATTCACTCTGAGTAGACCAATAGAATCTGAGAACTTCTGGAATATCTGAGGACCATTGTATATGAGTTTCTTCAAGATTAAATAAGACAAACACAGATTATCAGTCTTTTATTAAATCTATAGTGGCTATTACTGACAAAAATTATCAATGCAAAAGAAAAGTGATAATACATAAATCTGTGCTTAGCAAAACAAAAACAGTAGAAATAAATCTTGAGTGCAAAATGCAACATTGGCAAAGCTTAAATATGCAAAACTTGAGCAGATAAAATAAAATTTAGTCAGAGCTAAAATCTTCTGTGGTCAGAGATGAAAACTCACAGTGGCAAACACTGTGAATGGTGAATTTCCTATGGTCATAAATGCTGATCAATAAATAAAACCCCTGTCAACTTACATGAAAAAGTAACTAAAGTGGATGAAAATAATGTTAATAGAGTCAGAATGACAAAATTCTTGAGAAAGGCTTGACTTCTTTCTAGAAATTGTTTGGGGATTAATTTGAACTGATGAGAACTATTCCTTCAGAGTAGTGTATCATTGCAGGCTCCTGGGCTCAATTGTAACAACTAGAAAAATAGAAGAGATAACACTTTACTTTTTAAATATTTTTTTATTTTTATTTATTTGAGACACAGAGAGAGAGAGAGAGACAGAAATAGAAAGGGAGAAAGAGAGAGAGAGTGTGAATGGGCTCACCAGGGCTTCCAGCTACTGCAAATGAACTCCAGATGCATGCGCCACCTTGTGCATCTGGCTTTCGTAGGTCCTGGGGAATTAAACTGAGGTCCTTTGGCTTTGCAGGCACTTGCCTTAACCGCTAAGCCATCTCTCCATCCCTCCTGAGATATTTAAAAAGAGAGGTGGGTGTAGTTGAACTGAAGATGTACATTAGCACCAAGCCTGTTTAATGTCTGACTAGACTGAGGAGAATGACAGTCCCTCTCCCCACCTGCCTTTCTGTGGGAAGCAACAAATATTTCAATCTTTAAGATTCTTTAACACACAATGTTCACAGTACAATATTAGGAGCAGTGAGTAGACGCAGAATGACCTGACTGGAAATAAAAAAAATACCCATAGACGATCCAGACGGTTAAAAAGTTCGCTATAAGTATATTAAACAAAATGGAGGAAAATACATGTAAGATTGAGAATTTGAATCTACATAAAAGAACTGATCAGATGTTACAAAACCCTCTTATTAATTCACGGGTCAAGTGTGACATGGGCTTGGTCTGGACATAGAAGAGAGGCGGGACTAACATAGTCAAATATGGAACCAAAGAAAATAGCCAAACTGAATCACAGAAAGAAAAGCAAGTCCTTGACAGAAACACCGCTGTCACACCCTCCAAGGCTCAGGGACCATTGCGGAGGAGGGGGCGGATAGAATGGAAGAGCCAAAGGAAGGGTACGACTCCTTACAATGCAACTGTCCAGACAGAAATTGGCCTCGATAGCCATGACCTTGCAGTGCCTAGCAATACATCGCAAGACCCTCATAATAGAAGAAAAAGATGATGACATCAAATTAAAAGAGAGACTAATGGAGAGAGGGAGGGGATATGATGGAGATTGGAGTTCTAAAGGGGAATGGGGGGAGGGGAGGGGAGGGAAATATCATGCATTTTTTGTATGTAAGTATAGAAGTTGTCAATAAAACAATTTAAAAAAAAAGAAATAATATGAGACAGTTCACGTGTACATTTAAGTCTCAAAAGATGGGCAACCACAGAAAGCAAGAGCATTTGAAGAAACAATTAAGCACCTTGTAAAAACCAAACCACTAAAGTTGTCAATCTATAGATTTGAGAGGGTAAATGTCAAGAAAGCACTTCTGCTTAGTACAGTGAAACAGCTAAAACCAGAGACGTGTGGACAACAGAGTTTGCTCCAAAAGACTGCCTCAGAAGAGGGTGTTCATGATGGGGCTGCTCCGATTGCAATGTCCACCTTCAAAACTGCAGTCAGCACGGAAGAGTAAAAGCAAACGCGGACTGCAGGCCTGGAGAGCCATCTCTCCTGGCACCAGTGCTTAGGGTTGTGAAATACAACTGAGGAGTGTCATCGAAATCCCCCTCCCTCCGCCCCATAGGGATTCCTACCAACCAAGCCTCCACGTGCTCTTCCCATCTAGCTTTTTGGCTGAAGGTGGAGACTTGGTTCTGCCCGTTTTGCTTATTTGCAATTGTGGAATTTGCAGATTTGCAAAGCTGCATTTCCCCGGCATCGCTTTCTCACTGAGCAGCCTGTGAAGGTTTGATGAGGCATCCGCTCGCTCCTGACTCTGACGAGCAGCACTTAGCAGCCATCGCTTTGCCCTCTGGGTTCTGCTTCTGGAGTAGAAGAACCACACGGACCAGGAGGAACGGCACCAAGGCTTATCCTTGCTTTTCTAGATTTGTTCAAGTGATTGTAAAAAAAAAAAAATGAAAATAGGTGCTACCATACAAAAAACTTTATGAAATAATTGCCCCAACTTAGAGACAGATGGGTGGTGGGAAGATGCTAAACCATGTGAGAACATGTGAAAATTGATGGATTTCAACCAGTATCTTTAGTGCATATGAAAGGATGACTATTCAAGTATTTATCAGTAACTAGGTTGTATAGCTAAAGCATTTCAGGCAGTTTTATCTACTTTCCTCATCTAGTTCCTGAGTTTACACTGGCCAAGCCTGGTACTATAGCAGAATTCCTATGACAATGACAAATGCACCCTGGAATTGTGAAGGGCTGCTCAGAAGCGCACCTGCAAGACCCTCTCACACAGCCATCTTCACCAGCTTATCCTCTCACAGGGTCTGAGACAGTATCAGAAATGGGGTTCTTTTATTTGGAGCCCAGATTTCCTTACTGGCCCTGGTCATTCCCTCTGTTAGACAATTGACCCTCACCTGGTATCTCTGGCTATTTTCCTAAAGTCAGTCTCCTGTACTGTGACATTCATTCATTCATTCATTCATTCATTCATTCATTTGTGACTTCCTGTAATCAGTCGTGTCTGACACCATGTTAGGGGCTGCGAATAAAGTGGTGACAAGAGCCTTGTGAACCTTCCTCAGTGTTGATATAGTGTGGACCAGGGCAGCAGCGAGTGAGCAACTGCACTGTGATAATTACTCCTAAGACTAAAGACGAAGACAATTCTAAGAGGAAATGACAAGCAGGATGGAGTTTAAGTTGGGCTGAGGTCAGGGAGGGTGTCCTGGTGTCATTCTAGTGAAGCCTGAGGCCAGAGGGTGTTGTGGGGAGGGAGGCAAGTGGGCAGATCTTCCCATCTCAAGATATCTGTTTTCATGTTGTGGGTCCTTGCTCTTCCCAGGGGTCATTGGCCACCAACATCCTGGGCGCAGGAGGAGTTGGAGGGAGCAGGGTCTTGGCACGGGTGAGTGCAGCGGGCATGAACCACCTGGGAGACCGTCTGATGAACAGCACTCATTTATTCAAAAGGGGGGTGGGTTTATAAACACTTGAAAAAGGTTGAGAAGGCACATACAGATTATATGGGGATTGGATACATAGGTTTATGAGTTGCTATCTAATTGGCTGGTGTCGGAAGGCAGAACTTGCTAGGGAGAAGCTACAAGGGAGATAATGCGAGTGGTGGGAAAAGCTATGTGACTTCAGCCACATATTGGATGGCTGCAGCTGCCGGGAGACTGTTTATTACCATGTAAGGGTCTCTTGGGCAGCTGGCCACAAGGTCAGGAACTGTTGGGGGGCAAAACCTGACTATGGAATGCTCGGGTGCTCTGGGATGGGGGGAGGGCCCGCTGGTTCCACCTCCTCTGGGCGAAGATGAGGCACACTATGATCTTGTGAAAGGGAGGGCCAGCTCCATCACCAGAGTGGGTTCTTGACGATAGCCCAGCTGCAACCCCCACAGCCCAAGGTCCCCTGGCCATGCCCAACAGCCCAGGCCAGCTTCCTCACAGTCCCAGCCCGTGTTCAGCAATGCCCGACACCATGTCACCTTCTCTCCACTGTGCGTTACATCTCCTCTGTCTCTCTTATTGAAACACCCTATTTCAAGCCCTCTTGCAAAAGGCAGGATCTGTAACAATTGCATCTGTCAAATGCTTCTTATCTTGTAGTCATCTTGTTTTGAGGCCATACACGGTAACGTTTAGATTCCTGAAACAAGGACTTGACGTCTTTGGGGACCATTAGCCCATCGTAGTCGCTCCTGTGTTAAAGTTCCCAAAGAATCTTTTAAAGATTTGATGTCTGTGACCTCAGCATCTGTGGACGAGACGTGAGCACAGCCACAGGTGTTTTTTGAAAGTCATCTTTGCAAAGGTGACTCCCACAAATGACCAGGGCTGCTGGACATGCATTCAGCAGGAAGAGGCTGCTGGTGGTGGCAGAGAACATCATCGCTTTGGACCCCTGCTGCCCTACAAGGCCCTCTGGGTATCAGTGCTGCTGGCATGAAGCCTGTGCTTGGTGCCCGCTTTGAACTGTCCTGTGATCTGCCTTCCTTGAGGTTCTCGGAGTTGCCTCCTCCAGCTCATCTTTCGTCTTTCCCAGGAGACTCACATGGGATCATAGGATGTGTGACACCAGTGTCAGTCCAATTTATGGAGACCCTATAGTGCCAACAGGTTAGTGGCACTTAAAGTGAGCTGTCTGGATGGGTATGGTGGTGCATGACTGTAATCCCAGCACTAGGAGAGTTGAGGCAGGAGGATTGCTATGAGTTTGAGGCCAGCCTGTAATTCATGGTACCAGACAAGCCAGGATTACACAGTGAGACTCTCGTAAAATAACAAAACAAGGCTGAGTGTGGTGGCACATGCCTTTAATCCCAGCACTTGGGAGGCAAAGGTAGGAGGATTGCTGTGAGTTCAAGGCCAGCCTGAGACTACATAGTGAATTCTAGGTCATCCTGGGCTAGAGTGAGACCCTACCTCAAAAAAGTAAATAAATAAAATATATCAAAGCAAGGGCTAGAGAGATTTCTTAGCAGTTAAAGGCACTTACTTGCGAAGCCTGACAGCCTGAGTTTGATTCTCCAATACCTACATAAAGCCAGATGCACAAAGTGAGGCATGCATCTGGAGTTTGTCTATAGTGGCAGGAGGCCCTGGCATGCCCATACTCTTTCTCTCTCTTTCTCACTCTCTGCCTTCTCTCTGTCACTCCCTCTCTCTCTCTCTCTCTCTCTCTCTCTCTCTCAAATAAGTAAATAAATAAATTACAAAAAATATCAAAACAACCAACCTAGTAAATAAGAATCCCACTTGGCTGTCTGTATTAGAGGCAGCTTCTAGCACCCTGTAGATATGAAAGAAGGCCCACCTAACATGAGGAAGGTCCATTGGTGAAGTTCTTATGTGGACTACCGGAGGCCAACCTGTCGTTAGAGAAACACGCCGGACATCCAGGGGCTTCTGGTTGTTTTCTGCATTTTCTTTGGGGCTAAGGAGGTGGTTCGGTTGGTAAAGTGTTTGTCTCACAAACACGAGAACCTGACTTTGATCCCAAGAACCCAGGTAAAAATGTTGGGCCTAGAGGTCCCCAACTGTAATCCCAGCCCCCAGGGAGGCAAAGACGAAAGGATCCCTGGGCTTGGTAGCGAACCAGTCTGGGCTACGTGGTGAGTGCCAGGCCAATGAGAGGCCCTGTCTCAGAAAAGCTGGGTGACATTCCTCAGAGACGGCACCTGGCTCTTCCTCAGGGCTGTACCTGCATGAAAGAGAAAACGTGTTTTGTTTTGCGTTTCTCGTTGTGCCCACTTATCTATAAAAGTATTGTGATCATCTTCCTCGTCACCAGTGAATCTGCTTGAAGGAAATCAGGAATGCGGGCCTTCAAGATCCCCATGTTATCAGCAGCTTGGGCCCCAAGATCAAACCTCACCTCACGCCAATGCACATGTGCTCTTGGGCTGCTATGAGGACGGCCATGCAATTTGCTGATAAATTGATACTCTGAGAAAAAAAGTAAAAAGGCCATTTAAAGAACTCCTACCAAGCCTCAGTAGCCAATTGCTCATAGTAGAACATTTTCCTGAGCAGTTTGAGGGGAATTCTGGAGGCGAATCTCCACTGGGCTGTTGGGGGGTCATGTGAGGGTGGCCATCTGTGCTTTGGCACAGCACACACTTGTCACTGGGGTGATGGAGGTACAGTCCTCACACCTGTATGCTAAGATCTCTTCACAGTCAGCTCAGGTGAGAGGCTGAGGCCCCAGGGGCCCTGGGATCAGCTGGAAGCTCAGGTGAATCTAACTGGATGTTCTTCATAGGTAGAAGCCAGTTCTATCTCACTGCATCTCTCTCGCCTGCATGACGTCATCCGTAGCCCAGGCCCATGTTGCTTGGGGTTCTTTGATGTGGACAATTATGCCACATGGGTCTGGGCATCAGGAAAAGGTCTGGAGAAATAGAATGACTCTTTTGGGAAAGTCCTACCACATAATTCCATATGTGTTGATAGAAGCAAGAAAATATATCTGTTAGCCTCTCTTTGGGCATACTTTTAAAATTAGGGAACTAGGTCCCAGGTCCTCAGAGCCAAACCTGCTCAAAGGCTCAAAAAGGCTGAAATAAGTGCTTGACTTCCCTCCTAAGCAGTCCCCTTTGTCCTTCCATTGTCAAAACAGCAGTTGACATGTTTTATGAATAGCTTGACTTTCTTGATTGTCCTTTTGAGCACAAAGTATGAAATACACTCTAATCACTAATTTTTCCTGCTAAGATAGTAGGTGGACCCAACAACGCCTTTCTTATTCAGGAAGTCATTCAGAGATTTTTTTTTTTTTTGTCCATGAGAAAATGATGAACTTACAAATACTCACCTGAGAAGACAGGATGGAGGGGTAGCATTGCTCATTGACCTGCTAAGATGTTTTAACAGATCTTGCCCTCAAGCATGGAGTCCTCCTTTCTGCACAGAGCAGTAAGGGCCCAGGTCTCGGCACGCAAATACTTGCCAAGTGAAAATGGATACACTTCCCCAGCTCCTCATCGCTGGTCTGGGAAGGACAGCCTGCCAACCGTGAATGCGTGTTGGTTTGGCACGGAGACAAACGCTCCCTGGAGCACAGACTGAAACCACCACGCTGATACCACGGGGGACGCCAGCCAAAGCCTGACCTTGCTCTCCGTAGGTGAGGGGCTGTGCAGCTAACCTGTGGTGATCTCCTGCTCATCCCCGGGATTCTGGTTTATTGAATGTTGGGTTTTCAATACCACATTTGAAACTTGCGGCTCTCCCACTCTTCTGGTGTCTGCCAGCCACAAAACCAAACCGCTTCCCTGGTTTGACTTACAAATGCTGAGTAGCTGCATGGCTCCAAGAAACAAGCCCTTAGGGTCCTTTTTCCACATTCTTCCTGTCATGGGGGTCTCAGGGTTCAGGAAAGCCCTTGAATCCTCAACCCTAGGTCCGTGTCTACTTTCAATCAAAGAATTGACTAAAAAAAGACTGAGAAGGATACTTAGGAAATTGTTATATTTATTGACGGAAGTACAGAGCCAAGGAAAGGCATCCACGTGGCTGGAGATCCCATGTGGAGGGCCTGGGAAAACTGTGGAAAGAAAAGAGAGGAAAAAAAGTTTAAAGAGCCCCTGCCCCGTGGGAAGCCCGAGGGGATAAAGAGCCCACGTAGAGAGTAAGGGCTGGGGAGCTTTCCCCAGACCCAGGCGAGGGAAAACTCACCAACTGCTAAAAGTGCCCAAGGGAGAGCTTGCCCTCACCTTGTAAAGCGATTTATAACCTTCTACTGGTGGGCTGTCTTCCAGCTCAGGTGAACCAGAGGGACAGGTGGTCGGTTAGGGCTAGGGGTGGTCTCAGGAAGAGGTTAGCCAAGTTCCAAGTTTGACCAGCCACAGTGTAAAGACCTCCCTCCCAAGAGGGGCCCAGGCTGCTTGTGGAAAAACAGGTCTAGGGAACTAGGCAAGAGATAAGAATCCAGACCATCCTTTGATCTGTAGCAAGTGTAGATTTCCCTACCTTTTTTTTTTTTTTTTACTTTCAGGGGCCCAGTTACCCTAACTGAATGCTGCCCCCCCCACCCATAGTAGGATTTGGCACAGCAAGCTTCCAGGAAGGACATTTCCTCCTTTCACAATCTCCTCATTTCTCTCTCTCTCTGTGGTTCTAACTCTTCCCTTTTTAATTTCCATCTCTTCTTTATGCTGAGCTTTGAGTCATCCAAGTTCTTCCTGAACCCAGGACTTACCTGCAAGCTGCGTTGGTCCTTATTTCCAACTGGAAGAATAAGGAAGCAGCAGGCAGGATGGAAAGAGTGGGGTTCAAAGCCAGAGGCCCTGGGACCCGACCCAGCTCTGCTGTGACTAGCAATGGGACTGTTGCTGGCACACGCCCTGGCCCTCGGTTTCCTCACCGAAGGGATGAAGCGTTAATACAAGAGGGTTTCTGAAAAGGGTCTTATTTGGTCACTCAGACCCGGCTGGTTCTGGGCGGTCAGTATCAGACATGTATCAGACTTTTTTGCTTCTTTCCAGGAGTGAAGGAGGAGAAGGAGGAGCGCCTCTCTGAGCGTCCTCAACGGCAGTATGAGAACAAGTCCTGGTGTCTAAACACCAGCTTCCCGAGACTTTCAGCCTCAAAATAAAATTCCACCTCTTGGCTTCAAGGGGCAAACGGTGTTTTCCACCTGAAAGAGAGTGATTCAAACGGCGTTTATTGTTTTTAAGAATCCTGTTTCTGGACCACAGCAAGGCAGCCATTCAAGTAAAACTGTACTTTTGGGAGGAAAAGGTTAAAGCTGGCTACTGATGTCCATCAGGAGGTGGATATTTAATCTTTAATCTCTTGTCCTAGGCTCCACTTTGGATCAACTCGTTATCCCGAATAAACGATCTGTCATTCTCATTATTTATGCTGCACTGCAGCCACAGTATCTGGACCTCGTTTTAGTGGACGCCATTCATCTCGACCCATTCAGTGTTAATCTCCCTGCTAACATCTTTCCTGTTCTATGTGCCCTCCCCTATTTGCTTTTATGTTTTCTGCAGAGTGTTTATAAAAGGATAATCTTTTACAAAGCAGACAGAATTTTTGTGTATAAACTGCCTTGTTTGAATGTCTCATTGATATACCATCTGAAAACTGAAGCATTCAGCAAGCTCAGCAAAGGCCCGAGCTCTGGAGTTGGGAAGCATGAGAGCCAGTCTCTTCTGCAGGCGAATGTTAGGGATGGAGCCTTGACCACCCTAGCCCTGGCAGGCCTGGGTGTCTGGAATTAAATAGCTTCAAAGCAAGCTACTTTAAGTTTGTTGAGCCAGGAATGAAGAGTATGATGGTCCTATGATTTTTTTAAAAATATATTTATTTATTTATTTGAGAGAGAAAAGAGGGCAGGAGAGAGAGAGAGGGAGGGAGAGAATGGGTGCATCAGTGCCTCTAGTCACTGCAAATGAACTCCAGACACATGTACCACCTTGTGCATCTGGCTTACACGGGAACTGGAGAATCGAACCTGGGTCCTTTGGCTTTGCCAACAAGCACCTTAACCACTAAGCTATCTCTCCAGCCCAGTTCTATGATTTTTTTTTTTTTTTTTGCTGGAATAGTCTCAATAAATTCTATGGCTCTGCAAACTCTGAATTCACCTAGTGGGTTCACTTCACCTAAGCCCATTTGAACAATCAGGAAACAACCAGGTAGTGTTGCTCAGTGGCCCCTTCTGGTCTGTCTCATCTGCACTGTAGAGAAGGAAGTAGGAAGCAGAAAGGAACCTATGTGTGAGATTGGCCTCTTCTCGCTTCTCCCATCTTCCCTCTCCAGGGATTGGGACCCCATCCAAGCAGCTCTCTTGCCGAGAGGAGTGGTACACACCATTGAATGCACAATGGACAAAGAAGGTTCCTTTGTGGAATTCTGCATGGCATGGGGTCCCAAATATGCCACCAGTGAAAAGGCTTGACAGATGGACTCTGAGACTAGGAATGCATTCAAGAAAAAAAAAAAAATCTTCAAAAATGTCAGTGGAAGGGGGTTACAATTCTGGCCACTGTGGGAGCTGAGCGCAGGAAGCCGCACTCGGCAAACGTTCCATACCTTCGGATGGTTCAGCTGGTGGAGATGCGTGCTGGCATCTGAGGCACAGGCTTGGAGTTGGCAAGGCTGTAGGAGAAAAAAAAAAAAAACCCAACATGCACAGTGCCAAAACAATACGTGCCTTCAAAGAGGATTTTTTTTTCAACAAATTGATCACTTTGATTACTCAATAGTAAGGCTTGTTATTTTCTGGGGCATGCATTTTGCAAAATGAAAATTTTTGCTTACATTTTTTACATTTATCAGGAAAAAACTAAAATCAGACATGTGGCCGCATGATTTTAATGTCACAGACCCTGGAATACTAAGGGCCTGCCAAACTACCTTCTGAAGATCTAAGCTGTAGAAACATTCAGAATTTTTCCATCAAGGCTATCAACAAGGTGCATGATTTGGGATTTTACGTTAGCTAAACACTGTCATTGTTGCTCATTTATTGTAACATTAACTAGGGTAGATGCCCTTGCCTGAGCCTATGGCCCCCTCCAGGATGAGGCCAGCAAACATTTGAAAAGGACTTGGTTGTAGCATCCTGATGTGCTCTGAGTGTCCTGGGAAAAGTGACAATCACATGATAGCTCATCCTTGCCCTCCACAGAGGTGGCGGGGAAGTTCTACATTTGGGCAAGGTCAGGGGATCCTTACAGTGAGCTGGGTCAACTGCTGTGTGGACCATGCAGGAATGAGGTGACGAAGGTGGTGGCGGAGGCACTCTGACTGCAGGTCGGCTCCTTCAGCTTGGAAGAGGAGAGCAGAGGAGCTCAATGGTGCCTTCCTTTGAGTTTATTTCTTCTAATTCTTTTTCCACTTTTCCTTCTACATTTACTCCTCTTTCTTTTTTTTTCTGTGTATGTATGTATGTATGCATGCATGCACAAGCATGTTTGTACATGTATGTGTGTGCGTGTGTGTGTGGGGGGGGGTTGAAGTGTGACCACATGCATGCGGAGACCAGAAAACAGCTTTGAGTGTTCTCCATGAACACCTTCCACCTTTCTTTTGAGAGGGTGTGTGGTCTGTCACTGGCCTGGAGCTTTCCAAGTAGACTGGTAAGCTCTAGGGATCCTCCTGTCTCCACCTCCCCAGTGCTAAGGCTATGGGTACAGGCACCACTGTGAGACACACACACACACACACACACACACACACACACACACACCCCTATATCTGTATCGATCTCTGTATGCATGCATGTTCTGGGGATCAAATTCAGGTGCTCATGCTTGCATAGGAAGAACTGTGCCGACGGGATTGTCTCCCCAGCCTTGCTTCTTTTCTTTACTTCTCTTTCTCAAGTCCTGGCTCCTTCCTTTGTTCTCCTCCTGTCCCTCTCTGTTTTCTCTCCCTCCCTCTCTACAGCTTTCCTCCAGTCGTCTCAGAGCTGCTATAGACCGTGTAGAGAATAGACAAAGTTTTTCAACGTAAGTAGGTGAATACAGGCAACACCAGAAAGCATCTGGCTCAAAGATGGTCCGTCAAGCTCATTTTGCATTCGGGCACCTGTCACTCATGGGACTCTGCCGGGAGCCCTCTGCAGTGAGGACTCGAGTGCAGAATGGGGCTCTCAGGGAATGAATGCCCTGCTCAAATAGATGTGACAGCAAAGGACACGGGGAGGGTGGTGGGGAGGAGCACTTGTGACAGAAACTTTCCCATCCTGGGTCTAAACCAGAGCTTTTCAACTTCAGCACAGCTCACACAGGGGCCGGCCAGATCTTTGCTGTCCCAGGCTGTGCTGCGTGTGGTAGAGGTGTGACAGAACCCCAACCTCTACCACCAATGCCGGTCACACCCCTGCAGTAGTGACAACCAAAACTGTCTCCAGACGTTGCCAACTGTCCCCTAGGGGGTACAACTGCCCCTGTTTGAAAGCAAGTCGTCTAAATAATTTCCACAGAATGAAATGCGGGTGATAAAGAGTGCAGAACTTTGGGGAGGGGACAGAGAGCGGGGAGTGTGGGTTTGTCACCTCTTTGAATACATTCTCTGTCACTGTGGTGGCCGTCTAGGCTGTGTGCAAGGTTGCGTTTGCACAGTCACAACTTCGTATCTGTGAGGAGTTCAGGACCCTGAGGAACAGAGCCATAGATCACAGATCATAGAGAACTGAAGTGACCTTATCGATTATTGACCATAAGTTCGGTGGAACTCTGTCATATTACCAGCACAGGAGATTTCAATAAACAAGGACAAAGATATTCCTAAGGGCCAAATAAAAGGCAGAGTGGCCCAGAGGTAGGAGGAGAGGGAGAAGGGTCTCTTTGTGGTCCTGGGAGTGTTAAGGTGTTCCTGGACTGTAGGTGAGGGGAAATGACACGGTATCCATGGCAAACGCCCCATGTGGAGGTGGGTTTATGCCGTTGACATTTCTTGACTCCATCAGAGCTTGGTAAGCAGTGAACAGCTACTAATCTATTGGATGAATCAGTGGCTTCAGGACACATCAAAGGGTGTGAATCAATCCAAGCCCTGTTTCCATTTATGGTGCTGACCTTGTAGCATAGGTCATTGCTAGGGACAAGATGGAAAGGCCTGGCTGCTTCTTGCTCAGAGGCTGAGAGAAGAGAAGCATGCTGGGCCATCCCTGTGATAGCTATGAAATGGGGGGGGAGGGAGGGGGAGGTGGTGCCTGCATGCCACCTGCAGGGATTGGCACATACCGGGGACTCCAAGAGCACTGCTCCCTTCCTCCTCGCCCTTTCCTCCCAAGATGTCCATCATTTTCGTCTAGTAGGACAGGGTTAGGAGCAGAGGGAGACTGCTTTCTCACTGAGTCTTCCTTGAAGCGCTACCTTTGACCTCTTTCAGTGAACTGTTTTGATTGGACCAGGACGTATAAACTCATCTGACGGCCTCCCAGCGCTGGATGATATATCTCCTCTTCACCCTTCTTCTCTTCTTCTTCTTCTTTTTAATTAACAGCTTCCTTCATTGTAGACAACATCCCATGGTACTTCCCTCCCTCCCTTCACTTTCCCCTTTGAAACTCCAGTCTCCATCATATCCCCTCCCCCTCTTAATCAGTCTCTCTTTTCATTTTGATGTCATGATCTTTTCCTCCTATTATGATGGTCTTGTGGAGGTAGTGTCAGGTACTGTGAGGTCATGGATATCCAGGCCATTTTGTGTCTGGAGGAGCACGTTGTAAGGAGTCCTACTCTTCCTTTGGCTCTTAACATTCTTTCTGCCCCCTCTTCCGCAATGGACCCTGAGCCTTGGAAGGTGTGTTAGAGATATTTCAGTGCTGAGCATTTTTAAAAACATTTTATTTTTATTTATCCATTTATTAGAGAGAGAGAAAGAGAGAGAGAGAATGGGCACACCAGGGCCTCTAGCCACTACATACTCCAGATTCATGTGCCACAAAGTGTATCTGGATTCCATGGGACCTGGAGAATTGAACCGGGGTCCACAGGCTCCGCAGGCATGCGCGAATCAAACTGGGGTCCTTAGGCTCAGCAGGCATGCGTCTTAACCGCTAAGCCATCTCTCCAGCCCTCCTCTTCACCCTTCTGTCCATGCCACAGTGTTTAGAGAGTCTGGCCTGCAACCACCCCTCAAGCACAAGAAGACACTTTTCAGTGAACAAAAACAGTGCAGATGTGTGTGTCCATCATCTTGGGCAATTTTCTCTCAGAAGCAGGGAGGGTAGAATCATGAGCACTTCAATATTGAGACAGGAATGCCCTTCACTGAGGACTGTCTCCTGGACTGGGGCATAAGCTTTCCAGAGCTCAAGACGTTGGAAGCAGTCTAGGATGGAGTCTGGGGCTCCTGCAGCATTTTGCAGTGAGTGATCATCTCGGTCACGGCACCGTCTTTCAGTGTGTACCTTCCTGCCACTGCTCTGCCCTAGCATCATCTCAGCTTATTGGTTCTCGTCCTCTGATCCACACCATGTTCCCTTGTGTATCGGACACCTTCAGAGTGGTTTCCTGTGTACATCTGCTGTGTTTAAATAAATCACCATTCTATCTCCTACCTACAAGTTCTGTGACCCATGTGAGCTTCGTGCTAGTTGGTGACCTGCACAGAAATGAGACAGATGCTGTGTGTGTTTGCACCTCTATCTGCATCAGCATCTTTCTATCACACAAGGAATGTGTGCGCATACACAAAGATTTAAAAAAAAAAAAGAATTGGCTTACACGACTACAGAAACTAACAGGCTCCAAGTTCTGTAATTGGTAAGCTGGTCGCCCACGAGAACCAATATTGTAAGGTTAATTCTAAATACTAGCAAGTTCCAGACCCTGGAAGAGCTGATGTTTCAGCTCAGGTTTGGCAGCAAGAAGATGATGTCCCAGATGGAAGGTGGGCAGGCAGGAGGTACTTTCCCTTCTCTTAGGAAGGCCAGCCTTTTTGTTCTATTCAAGTCTTCAACTGATGGCATGAATTTTGCCCATATTAGGGAAAGCACCATTTTACTTCATTTTTTAATTTCAATGGTCATTTTCATCCAGAATCATCCTTAGAGATGTGCCTGGAGTGGTTCTGATCAAATGTCTGGGCTACCCATAATCCAGACCCATCAGGTTAACCATGCACACCTCGGTTGCTCACCTGGAAAATGAAAGCAGTAGCAGTCTTTGCGGGGCTGACAAGCTGAGCTCAGTCTTGATCTCCTGAGTTGACCAGATGGGAGCACCATCATAGCATCTCAGCCAATGCTGGCTCTGTAGTGGTCACTTTCATTGAAAGGACTTGCAGAACTAGGGAGATGAGGGAGCCAGGGATTGCAGAGAGAGGGAGCAGGGGCTCTGCAATCACCCAGGGCCCTGTGCTTAGATAAGCAATAGGCTTCATTGAAAATTTTGCTATTATTTTCTCAAATACTTAATTTTTGAACAAGAAGTTCTGGATTTCTCTTTTGCCCTGGCCCCTGAAAATAATTTAACGGTTCTGGAATAATAGGGAATCTTTTTTTTTTTTTTTTTTAATGTCCAAAATGGCCTTAGTGAGCTCTCTGGGTGCTGCAGCATTTCAGGACCCCCACCCTCCTGCACTGGCTTCTGCAGGCATGAAACTGTCACAAGACATTCATTTTTAATGGCGTGTTATGGGCTTCTTAGCAATATATCTTTTGGTATTAAGGTGTGGAGCCAGAGACTTAAAATGATTGATGTCTTTGCTCCACACAAGGGGTCTCCCACACTTACCTAGAGTCAGATTCCACTGGGAAAATTTATGGGAGCTCTTGGCAGCCTAAGCGGCCATCAAATATTAATCAAAAATATGTAATAACTAATATATACTTAAAGAATTGAAGAAAATTAATATTCAAGGGAAGCATTCAGAGACCCATAAAAATAACAAATGCTAAAGAGACTCAGTCAAGGTTGGCAGGTTCAGAACTCGCCTGCCCTTATGCCTGCTTTGACATTCTGGGTTTGCAATTTGCTCCACAGAGGCCCAGGTGGTGGGAAGAGGGACTTGGGGGCTTTCCCATTGGGTTGGGACTCCTGCTAGGTTTGTCCTAAGAGGGACAAACTCCTTTGAGTACCCATATGTCTACCACCTCTGACTTTTGTGTCTCTTTCTCATAGCACCAACCACAACCAACTTGCGTCATTCTTTTTTTTTAATTTTAATTTTTGTTTGGTTTTTATTTATTTATTTTTATTTATTTATTTGAAAGTGACAGGCAGAGAGAGAAAGAGACACACACAGAGAGAGAGAATGGGTGCACCAGGGCCTCCAGCCACTGCAAATGAACTCCAGATTCATGCGCCACCTTGTGCATCTGGCTTATGTGGATACTGGGGAAGCGAGCCTCGAGCCAGGGTCCTTAGGCTTCAGAGGCAAGCGCTTAACCACTAAGCAATCTCTCCAGCCCCAATTTGCATCATTCTTTATGTTCTCTCTTCTGGCAGCCCCTCCAAGCTAGCCTGATCTTCCCTTTTCAACCCCCAGAATAGTGGCTTGCACAAAGAATTAGGTTGAATTATATTTCCACTTCCGTCAAAATGGGTAACTATCAGCCATTTTAGAATGTTTTAAAAGCTAAATAAGACATGATTAATGTACATACAGGATCTGGCCTTCTTAGTAGAATCAGAATTGGTCACCCCAGGGCAGGCTGGGAAAATTCTCACCATTACTGGCTTCTGTGGCTGGAAGTTCAGCTAATGTCCAGGGCAGCAGATACACAGTTGTTTACTGGGGAAGTCTCCCTCTGCGGATTCCTTAGTCACAATAAAGGTCCTGAGAAGTGGACCTGCCTGACCATTATCGGCAAGGTAAATTCAGTTGCCTCATTGATGCTTTTGGCCAAGAGCTTTCCCCTCTCCCTTACTCCTGGTCTTGAGCACTCTTCCTGTCTTCCTCTGTGTGGGTCCTGCTTAGCTTGTCAACACCAGGTACGCAAAGACGTTCTTTGTTTTATTTGATTTTATTTTCTTGTTTTTTTTTTTTTCCTTGACAAAATAGCCTAGGCTGGCCTCAAATTCACTATGAAGCAGAGGATGACTTTGAACTTGTGATTCTCCCTTTTGGCACCACCGTGCCTGGTTTTTGTCCCACAGGGGGTCAGACCCAGGGATTGTGCAGACCAGGGAAGTACTTTGACCAACTGGACTATATCCCAGATCCTATTTTTTTATATTTTTAAAATGTAAATTGACAAATAAAAACTATACATGTATGATGTACAGAAAGATATTTTTATCCCTGTACATAAATCAAACCAACTAGAACACACATTTCTTCACATGTCAGGGGTGTGGTATGAAGTTAAAGTCAAGTCTTCATATTTTAAGTGAGCCATTTGCAGTAAAAAACCAAAACCACCAAATGTTGAGCAGCAGAACTCCTATTTGTGGAGTTGCCCGTGTGTGTCTCTCTTGATGATCTGCAGGGAGAGTGGGGATGCTCAGCTTCGCTAGGGGCTGCTCTCCCATCCCCAGGGAGGCGCAGATATACAGATCTCCAGGGCTTGGAAGGAGAAATTCGTTCGGGTGTCGCACCACACGGCAGTTGCTGGTGTCTTCTGTTATTGTGAAAAATCAGGAGCAGAGCCTGTCACTTGTCATCTGTTCTTCAAGCGTAACCAACTTTTCTTCCATGGGCCATTTGGTACGACTATGAGTGTTGCTCTGGCTAAATGACACTGTCCTGATGGTGGGGTAAACAGAAGCGAGGCTGGAACAGGCACTTTGGATCCAGCCTGTGTTTCCTGAGTGCCTCAGAAGGGGCCTGGGACTCGGAGGACTGAGCAGCTCAGGCGGGCATAGACTCCCCCCGTGCCACCTGCAGTCCCTACAGTGCAGGCCAGGAACTGAGTCCAAGGGACTGAGCTCAGACCACGTACGCGACAGAGAGTGAGAGCCGCTCCACACAGCTCCCTCGCCTTACAGCTCATGTGGAGACTTGGGATGCTCTTGAAATGTCCTGTCGCTTAAATAAATGTCATTTTCTTTCTTAGTCAGGAGGCTGACAGAAGCCAAGTGGTTTGGGTCAGGTCATATGGCTGGAATTAGTAGCACAGCAGACATGGGCAGCAGATCTCCAGCCTCTCCATTCCCTGCCCTGTCTACACGGTTGTGCATGTGTACCCAAGGTGACCATTTCTGTGCTTAGGGCTTGTTTTACCAATAGCTGTTTGTTTTCTTCAAGATTAAGCACACACACACACACACATCAGTTGTACAAACTGAGAAATATTAAAATGAGAAAATGCATTGAGAACCAGGGGAGGTTAGTACATAGAAAAGTGGCCTCGAGATCTGAGGAGGGCAGCCTGTATCAGCGCCTCCTCACCCTTGTCACGTTACCATCTGTCTCAGCTTCTCCATCTTGGGGCTAAAAATGGTACCTACTTCCAGAGTTGCTGAAATCAGTAATTGAGATAACACATGTCCATTGCCAATCAGCCTCTGCGACACGGTCAGTCAGGGACAGATGTGGCTTCTTGTGACTACAGCCTTTTGTGCACATGGGTGTGAAGAAGCTGGGAGAAGACTTTACAGGAGGGTACAGTGGAGATCTTGGGCTATCCGCCTGGTCCACTGCTTTAGCTTGCCTGTGGTAACATTTTCTGAGGCAGGGCATGCTGCCGTGAGCCTTGGTTTCTAGCAGCATCTGCTGGTTAAAGCCCAGGCAATACTGAAACAGGAAATCTTTTGTCTATCAGTTCATGTGATCTGTTCTTTTATATAGTTTTTGGTGACCTTTTCAGTGTCCCCTGCCCAGGGTTTGGTTAGAATTAAAGGAGATAATTCATGCAGCGTGCAACATAGTATGCCCTGTATATACATAGGTTTGTGTGGCCTGTGCATAGCACATAGTAGCTGTTTAATAAAGATCAGCGCTGTTATTATTATACAGAGAAGTTGTGTGAGAGGGGAGAGAACAGAAGACAATGTCTTTCTGACAAACAACTTTTGGTCGTCTCTCCGGTTGGCATGTGAAGCCCCCATGTGCACTCACAGCGCAGTTGGTAAGAATAGGATGCATCCTTTCCATTGTACAGATGGGGGACTGAGAGACTGCAAAGTGACATCACCAGGCAGTGACCTAAGGAGTCAGGGCCAGAATCAGGTCTGGAATACAGACTTCCTGGATCCTGACCCAGGTTCCCTTCTGCCATTCGGCCTTCTCCAGAAGGCTGGAAGGACCAGGGAAGGGCCAATGCCACGGTTCTCTCCCTTGCCCTTGAAAGTTTATCATCCATCCACTGAATGTTGACGGAGAACACGCGGGCTCCGGAAGAGACCTTACAGGATGTCCTGTTGACACTTTTCCTTCTCCTTTTTCTTCTGTCACTGCATTGCTGGCAGATGAAAATTCAGTGGATCCCATTTGTAGGAAGTCTGATAAAATATTCTCATCTCTATTGCAAACAGTTTCTCCATCTGCCACTTGGCTGAGAAGATCAGGCTCAAACACACTCGTGAGAGGAAGAGTGACACCAAGCAGAGGGAGGCCCAGGGAGACATGAAGCTCGGTGTCCAGATGCAGATCTACCTGGTCTTTTGTCTGACGGAGCTGGGTAGTCAGCCCTGGCCAGAAGCCGGCTTTTTTTTTTTTTTTTCCTATGAAACAACTAAATATAACAAAGATAATTTTCCTGGTTATTTGGTATCTTGTGGCTGCAGCTCTCTAAATACAGTGTATTCATTTTTAAGAGGGACAAGAACAAAAGTGGGGTTGGACCCGGAGTGTAGGTGGACTCCGTGGGAGGAAAAGGTTGGAGACTGCATGATGTCAGACCTGCAAAGCAGCCTGGGAAAGGGGAGTCGGTGTTGGAAAAGGCATTTGCAGAAATCAGAGATTTCACATAAGAGGGTGGTTGGGATGGAAGAGATGCATTGGGGTGCGAACAGCAGGTAAAGGCGTAATTCTAGATCTGCATTAGGGGAGACAAATATCTTGCCCTCCTGCAAATTCTCATAAAGTGCCTATGATGTGCCGGGCAATTTGCTGGACACTGGAGAACATTGGTGTCCAGGGAAGGCATGAAGCCTAGTTCCACAGAGCTTGCGTTCCACTGGGAGAGAGCAATGCAGAACGTTATCCAGACAGTGTTGTGATAAAGCACTAGCGGAGGCAGGATGGGTGAGACTATTCAGACTCAGATAGCTTGCTTTTAGGAGGTGCTTGATGGCCAGCTATATGAAGATCTGGGACAAACATTACTGGCGAAGAGAATTTCAAGTTAAACATCTGAGAAGAGAAATCTTCACGTTCTAGAAATTACTAACAGAACAATATAGTTGGCCAGCAGTGGAAAAGAATGACAACTGCTGTGATTTGAACGCCAAATGTCCCCACAGGTTCATGCATTTAAACACTTGGTTCCTGCTGCTGGTGCTGTTTGGGAAGGTGGCAGTGGAACCTATGGGAGGTGGAGCCTCATTGGAGGAAGTGGATCACTGAAGGCTGGCCTTGAGCTCTTATAGCCTGGCCCCACTTCCTGTCCTCCCTCTCGCTTCCTGTCTACGGGTGCACTGTGACCAGCTGGCTTCCTGCATCTGCTGCCATGCCTTCCCCACCACGATGGGCTGTTCCTCTGAATAAATCCTTCCTTCCTCAAGCTGCTTCTGGTCAAACGTTTGGTCATGGCAATGATCAACAACACAGCCAAAATGGGACTCGAGAGGAGAAACTACAGTGACTGGGCTGAGATAAGGCAGGGGAATGGGGACAGATGGGCACGTTGCAGACATGGGGGAAGGGACGTGGCCATCAGGGACAAGCAAAATGTAGACAAAAGGTGCTAGGAAATGGTTCAGCTCTTAAGAGTACTTTCCACTTAAGCCTGAGGGCCTGGGAGGGCCTAAGTTGCCTGAGTTCAACTCCGCAGAACTCATGTAGAAAGCTGGGCATAGGGCTGGAGAAATGGCTTAGCGGTTTAGGCACTTGCCTGCAAAGCCTAAGGAGCCATGTTCAACTCTCCAGATCCCACGTTAGACAGACACACAAAGTTGAAGCAAGCATAAGGTTGCACCTGCCCACTGGGTGGTGCACGTATCTGGAGTTTGATTTCAGTGGCTCAGGCCCTGGTGCACCAATTCTCTCTCTCTCTGTCTCTCTCTAAAAAAAAAAAAAAAAAAAAAAAAAAAAAAAAAAAAAAAAAGCTGGGTATAGCTAGGCACATCTGTAAGCCCAGTTCACTAGGGGTGGGAGGAAGCCAGAGAATCACAGGGGCTCACAGACTGAAAACAGTAGCTTTGGGTTGAGGGAGAGACCCCGTCTCAAGGAGGTATGTGGTTGAGCTGTAGTGAAGGGCACCAGACGTTCCACACTGGCCTCCTCATGCACGCGCATGCACACACATTTGCGTACACCACACCACAATACTCTTCACACACACACAATACACGTGGACAAAAGTCTTAGCTCCTTTACAAGAGAAACACACAAGTAGCAAGAAGCAGATGAAAAGTCATGACTCATCAGGAGCATACAATGCAAAACCCCAGTGAGCTCCATGACACATGAAAAGGGCTGACGTAGAAAAGATTATTAATACCAAATATGAGTAGGTGGGTAACCAGAGCTGTGAAATATTGTTGATAGTGGTATAAAATTTCACACCTTTGGAGAACTATTTGGTAATGTCTAAAAAGTTTAGCACAAACTACTCTGTGGTCCAGCAATGCTAAATCCTAATGACTCAAGAAAATGAACATCCGTGTTCACAACATGATAGCTGGTTCAGTCATAATAGCCAGAGACTGGAGATGACATCAATTTCCACTGGTGACAGTGGATGAGCAAATGATGCAAGGAAGTCATATTCAACAGCAAAAGGAACAGACTGACGGCAAAAGCAGGAACTATCAAAACACTGCTTGAAGGAAGGACAGGCGTGCCGCAGAAGTGAGCACGTGCTGTAATCCATTTGCATGAATTTCTAGAACAGGTAAAATTCACTTAGAGTGAAAGAGATCAGGAAGCGATTGCCTAGAAAGAGGCCGAGGGAAGCTTTCTACCTCAGTGAAGTCAGTGTGGTATGCTGTATGCAATGCCCCCAACCCACTGAATTGAATGTTTAGGATGGTAGGGTTATAAATATGTGAATTACATTTCCATTAAAAGAAAAAGTAACCTGAATAGTCTAGCTGCAGAGCTGGCCTCCCAATTTTAGGGAGGAGAGAAAACCAGGAAGTAGGTAAAGGATGGAAACGTCCTGAAGAACAGATGCATTCAAGATAGCAGTGGAAGTGTCCTTCCTTCCCTCCTTCCTTCCTTCCTTCTTTCCTTCCTTCCTTCCTTCCTTCCTTCCTTCCTTCCTTCCTTCTTCCCTCCCTCTTTCTTTCTTCTTTCTTTCTATCTATCTTTCTTTCTTTCTCTCTCTTTTTCTTTCTTTCTCTCTCTATTTCTTTCTCTTTCTTTCTCTATTTCTTTCTTTCTTTCTTTCTTTCTTTCTTTCTCTCTCTCTCTTTCTTTCCTTCTCCTTCTTTCTGTTTCTTTTTTTTTCATTTTTGGTTTTTCAAGCTTTTTCACTCTAGCTCAGGCTGACCTGGAATTCAGAGTTCATTTTGTAGTCTCAGGGTGACCTTAAACTCATGGCGATCCTCAGCCTCTCAAGGGCTGGGATTAAAGGTGTGAGCCACCAGACTCCCCCTGGCTTGCTTAATGAGTGGTACACACCCCTCAGGTAGAGTTGCCCTGCTGTACTCCCGTCGATACATTGATGGACAAGAGTCCTAACTTGTCTGGGTGAGCCCAGTCCATCTATGTAGCACCTGCAGTATTTCAGGCCCAGCTATGCTGTGTGTCCTATTGGCTCCCAGAAGCCTCTCTGGTTTCTGTCTGCGTCTTCTTCTGCACGATGGCTGTGCGCTCCCTTGAGTCCTCAGAAGCACAAACGGATGTTTGAATACTGGGTAGATAACTATGATATGAATATGAAAACTGCATAGCATTCTATAAGAGGTGTTATCGTATTTGTTGTTGAGAAATCAAAGGAAATACCCTTCACCAGTTTCTCTTCACTCTGGGAAACAAGCAAGAACAAGTGAAGAAGACAGAAAATAAGATTACCCACCTCATTTCCTGTCCCTCTCCTTCTGACATTAAAGGTCAAGTCCATGACAACTGGTGTTGTGGGCGGACTTTGGGTTATGAAGAACGTCTACCAAGAAATATGCTTGGTTTATGGGAACCGGCAGTGAGACAACCTCCTTGGGCAAGAATGACAGCAACAGTTGATGCTTCTGGGGAAAACACGAATCAAACAAGAACAACAACAAAAAATCCCTTCCGATCTGAAGAGGCAATGGAATAAAAAAGAGATTAAGTTTGGTTGGTGACGTCAGTGAACCCTGCTTTGGGAAGATGTGTTTACTGGGGCTGTGCTGTTAAAAAAAATTTACTAACTGCCAATGTCTCTCTCTCTCTCTCTCTTTTTAACCTGGCACATAAAGTGAGAAAGTAAGATATTTAATGACTTTGTGTATAGAATGAATTTATAGAAATAAAACAGAATTTACTGAGGTCAAGAAAGCTGTTTTCTATGAATACTTAACATAGTGATAAAAGAAAATAAGATGTAGTAGTTAGTGTGTTGAAAGCAGAATGTAATCATTTGAGCTAATGATCTTAACTACAAAAAAATGAAAGAAAGAAAGAAAATCTATGCATCCAATTTTAGATGTTAAATATTTGGAAATTCATATGAAATGACATATAGGACAACTGGAGAGATGGTTCTGTAGTTAAAGGTGCTTGCTTGTAGAGCCTAATGTAGTTAAAGGTGCTTGCTTGTAGAGCCTAATGGCTTAGGTTTTATTCCCCAGTACCCATATAAAGCCAGATGCACAAAGTGGCACATACACTAGCCATTCATTTGCAGTGGCAAGAAGCCCTGGAATGCTCATTCTCTCTCTCTTTCTCTCTCCCTCAAATAAATATATATTTTTTAGAAAAGAAACTTATGGGGCTGGAGAGATTGCTTAGTGGTTAAGGTGTTTGTCTGCAAAGCCAAAGGACCTTGATTCTATTCCCCAGTTCCTATGTAAGCCAGATGCACAAGGGGGGCGCATGCATCTGGAGTTTGTTTGCAGTGGCTGAATGCCCTGGAGCACCCATTCTTTCTCTCTCTCTCTCTCTCTCTGCCTCTTCTCTCTCTCAAATAAATAAATAATATAAATATCATATTATATTATATTATATTATAATATAATTATAATTATATTATATATATATATAGTTTTTAAATTAAAAAATGTATGTTCTGTCTCTCAAATTTAAAGCCCAGGTAATAGGCATTTATTGAATAGACTTATACACATATTTGAAGTTAATATTACAGAAAATGGAGGTTACATTTTCTTTGTCTCTTTGTTGTCCCATGGAATCTGTGATTTCCTACAAGAATTTATGGTCCACTAGAAAACAGTCCTGGGAATGAAAACAGCTCAAAAGGCAAAGGCAGCATGTGTTACAGGGTGGACACGTGGGGAGAAAGTCCACTGCAGAAGAGGGAAGAGTTTCAGATACACCTGCTTGGCATCTGATCATGGTGACTGACATTGAATTTCACATTCTGCTAAGTTTCCTTGATGATCAAGTCTAAAAGGGAAGCACAATTTATTGACTTGCTGTGCAACAAAATTTATGTTGACTAAATTGACTCTAAGCAGAGAGTACCCTGACTAGAAAACCCAGTGGAATTTCCAGAGCTCCTCTTGGACAGTGGTCCTTCGGGGCTGTGACGGAGACCCTGTTCCTCTGGGGTGACACCATTCATCTTGGTTGCCAATGCAGTGCCTGTCCCATCCACGATGTCAGGAGTCCTGGCAGTACCACGTTAGGGTAAACTAAAAATGTGCTTTCCAGTGTTGTTAAAAGCTTTCCTCAGCCCTTGTTCTATGTTGGCCTGAAGCTGTCTCCAACAAGGCCCCTCACTGCAGAGTGGACTGATCCAATCCTATGCCTAGAGCCGGGGTATCCGGCGCACCTTCCTGTGTCTTCCGCATCTGCACCAGCGCCATTATTCAGGGCACCTTGACAGCAGGAATCCAAATGAAAAGGAAGAATAAAAAAGTATGTTTTTGAAATCATCTCTACATACCGACAGATCTTGAGTATGCATGAAAAACACTTATCTGTGACCTCTCAGGCGCCCTACAGAAGGAGGAGAGAAAAACACCACCCAGAAACCAGAACTATGGGAATCAACAACAAAGGCCCCTCACATTTCTTTTTTGTCCTCATCTACTATACATTTTTAAAAGAATTTTAAAAAATAGAAATCTGGTATTTAAGCCAACCTGTTGACAGACAGTTTGCTTTTGTTTTAGGTCTGCCTCATTTGCATTAATTAAAAAGTGGAGCTCTGGTGTGTGACAGCAGTAACACGGAAACCACAAGGAGGCTTCATTGCCAGCTTCCTTGTCATAGGGCCATGATATCCTCCTTTCTGTCTCCAAATGCCTTTTAAGCCCTTCATCCAGGGCCATGGAGGTTGACAGGAAGTAGAAATTCCTTCCTTCCTTCGCTTCAGAGGACACTGAGCCAATCACAAATTGGAAAATAACTCAAATACTAAAATGAAGGGAAGGGACCACTGGATAAACCAGTGTCTTCTCATTCAGGGACAAGGAGAGGGACACCATATTGTCCACCCAGGTCAGGGAAGATGGAAAGGACAGCTCACTTCACCCAAGGATGCGCACTTGGTCCTGCTCCCTGGGGAAGGATGGAAACCAGGAACCTGATAGAAAGGTGACCCTTCCCCAAAGAGCAGGGCTCTGCCTGCAGTCAAAGGTGGTTTTGTGTCCCCATGTGGAACACTGTGGAGTTAGTACCTTGAGCCTATACTCACACAGGCCCATTTCAAACAAATATGAGGCTTGAAATCTTTATTTGCCTTCTGAATGACTCAGCTTCAGTTATATCACAGGTTCAAAACTGATGATGGGCTCCAGAGATGGCTTAGTGGTGAAGGCGCGTGCCTGCAAAGTCTAAGGACCCATGCGCGACTCTCCAGATCCCACGTAAGCCAGACGCACAAAGGTGAGGCAAGTGCCAGGTCGCACATGCCCACTAGGTGGCACAAGCATCGGGAGTTCAATTTCAGTGGCTGAGGCTCCGGTGCACCAATTCTCTCTTTCTCTCTCTCTCTCTGCTCACTATCTCTAAACTAAGAAGCATCTCAAAAACTGGTGATGACAGGAAATGTTGCCCCTCCTAGGAGGACTTACACTTTGGACAAAATGTACTCTTCAAGGCTGAGGAGATGGGTCAGTAGCTAAGGTGCTTACGTGCAAAGGCTCACAGCCTGCATTGGTTCCCCGGTACCCACACAAAGCCAGTTGTGCAAAGTGGTGCATGTGTCTGTCTGTTCCTGGCTTACCCATGCTCTCCCCCGACATAAGTTAACAAAATATTTTTAAAAAAAAACTATTCTCCAGAAAGGCTTATGTTGTGGGCTTGGTCCCCAGACCCAAGCTGTGAACACTTTAGTCAGCAGGACCTAGACAGAATAAGTAGGTCCCGGTGTGTGTGTGGGGCGTCCATGGGAGTGCTCTTCTCCCTGGTCTCTTCCTGTCTGCCTGCCATGGTGTGTATGGTGCCCTCCTCACATATTCCCGCCACCATGATGTTCAGCCTGGACATGGAGGAGAGCCAGTGGGCTGAGGACTAAGGACTGAAAACCTTAAACCTGTAAGCTTAGGGCTGGAGGGATGGCTTAGCAGTTAAGGCACTTGCCTGCAAAGCCAAAGGATCCCAGTTTGACTCTCCAGGACTCACATAAGCCAGATGCACAAGAGGCACATGCATCTGGAGTTCATTTGCAGTGGCTGGAGGCCCTGGCGTGCCCATTCTCTCCCTCTCTCTTTCTCTCTCTCTCTCTGCCTCTTTCTCTCTCTCTCAAATAAATAAATAAATAAAATATATATTCAAAACACTGTAAGCTTAAATAAACCTTTCCCTGGAGTTATTTGTGGGTATTTTGATCACAGCTAGCTATGCATAAGTAACTAATACAGCTTATATTTTAGCAGGAATCGAATCATTTAGGAATGATGGGCTAGTGACGGAGGGTTTGAGACAGGAAAGACAGATCCACTTAAAAATGCTCATGGCTCATCCTACAGAGATAATCTCCTGGTTTCCCAAGGGGTAGGAATGCATGTTGGTGATGAGAGAGAGGCTATATTTCAAGGTAGATTAGTAGTGTTAGGGTTAGTTTTGTTGTATGGAACAAAAACCCAAAGTCACATAGACAGGATATTTCTTCAAGCCAGAATACTTCGTTGGCAGGGGTTTGCATCTGGACATGGGTTTGTTTGCCTCTTGGCGAGCACAAAGCCAATACACAGAACCCCGAGAAGAAGGAGTGAGGTTTGTCACTTAGAAGCCTGGAGAGCATTGAGGATCACTCCCAAAGCAGTGTCTACCCAACAAAGACCTTGCAAAGGCCTTGACTGGGCAACCTCGGGCAAACAGACAGACACGTGACGCTGTTTGTGATCACGCTTCTTCTCATGCCACACGTTCACAATTGGCAGACAGGCACATCTGGGAGGAGAATTTACATGACAATGAGCTTATAATGAGCAAAGTTTACTCTAGGTCACCCAGAAGAATGACTGCAGTTCTGGCCGGCTCCTCGTGTTTTTCTCTGGAGCACAGTGGATTACACTGCACCCTGCTTCCTAGCAGCTAGCAACTAACTGCATGTGACCTTGGAGGCATGGGATCCCTGGGTCCCCACCTTTCTTTTACCTGGCTATTTAGCCAGGGTGCTTTTTTCTGCTTACCTCCAGGGATGCTGCATGTCACATGTGGGAAGTGAGGACCTGCCACCAAAGGGCATTGATCACTTGCTGTGCAACAAGGAAAGTGGGTGATGTCACCCACATGCCGCTCTCAGATGCAGACCTCTACCCAGACGCCTCTCACTCCTCAGACAGCTGTGCAGAACAGCAATGCCATTCTTCTCTTATAACTAGAGAGCCGAGCTCTGAACCCACACGTTCATCTCCAGAGTCTAACCCTATCACAGCTGGTACCAAAGACAAAACCCAAATTTCCTTCAAGGCTTGCTCAAGCCCAGGCACAAAATGACACTACACGTGCCCTGAGTATACAGACATCTTGCCTTCCATTTTTTAATTTTACCCACAGGCTGTTTATGCTCTCTGCTCTCACCTGGGTATACCTGACCCTTGAATTAGTTCAGCTCTCTCTGTCAGCTTCCTCTTTAACTAGAATCCACCCTTTGAGGGTTCTAACCCTGGCTGTCTGCTCACAAAGATGTGGACATGGGCCACAGGATGGAAGCTTGACCTCACAGGGTGGGCAGGAGTGGCTTTCAAAGTGCTATGCCTACCCTGGCTGCCACTGAGGGGTACTGGCCACCAGTACCCTTAAGTCTCTTTTCCTGCTTTGAAATCTTTTTATTCCTGTGCATTCTGTAGATCCTTAGTAAACCTCTCCATTAATGGTTGAATGAGTGAATAATTAACTTCTAACAAGGGGATATTAGAACCAGTAATTCCATATTTTGGTTGAGTCATATCTGTATTTATTTGCAGTAAAGGCTCATAAACTTCTCCAACATTTTTCTTACTTTACTTAAATTTTGTTTGTTCTGAGACAGAGCCCTACTGTGCAGCCTAGACTAGCCTGGAATTACTACATAGTCCAGGCTGGCCTGGAACTCACTGTGTAGTTCAGAATGTCCTGGAAGTACTGATCCTTCTGCCTCTGCCTCCTGAGTGCTGGAATTACAGGTGTATACAACCATGCTTGGCTCTCTGTACTTAAATGTGATCCATATCTTTTATACATACATGTTGTATCTTCAGAGAGGTGGAGATTGAAGTTAAGGCTGCTGGGGAAAGAGGCGGAATCAGCTTTTGTCCCCACCTGGCTCAGGTGAGGCGGCAGATGCTGTATTCAGGTTTGTACAGCCCTAGGAATGAGTGGTGTGAGTTTTCTCCCAAGGAGAGCAGCAGTTCCTTGGAACTCCCAGTAGGTCAGCCTCTGATACCCTGGAGCTCCTCTACCTGCCTGGCACTCAGAGCCTGTTCTGGAACGTTCCTGTCATCCTTCTGTTCCACCTTCCAGCGCTACCATGCTGACAGCTGCGGGAACACATGGAGATTGCTTGGCAGCTGCTAGACACAGATGCCGGGCTCTGTAGTGTATTTCCCCTCAGCTTCTGCTTCTGAGTGTTTCTCTGGCTGCCTAGATGTCTTCGTCCCTGCCGGGGAGGGTGTGCTGCGAGGTGCTGGTGGGGTGTGAAGCCTCGGGGGACTGGCACTGCAGAGCGGCAGGATGACTGTGTTCTTAAGATCATTTTTGCCTTTATTTTCAGAACTCGTTAGGTTTTTAAAAATATAAATGATTTTTTATTAGTTCATTTATTTATTTATTTGAGAGATAAAGAGAAAGAGGAAGAGGGAGAGAGAAAGAGAGAGAATGGGAGCACCAGGGCCTCCAGTCATCAAACGAACTCCAGACACATGTGCCCCCTTATGCATCTGGCTAACTTGGGTCCTGGGGAATCAAACCTGGGTCCTCTGGCTTTGTAGGCAAATGCCTTAACCTCTAAGCCATTTCCCTAGCCCAGAACTCATTAGTTATTGCCAAATCTTTGTATGTGTTTGCGTGTGTAAGTGCAGGCATGCATGTGCCACACATACATATGAGGGTCAGAGGATAACATTCAGATTTTATCCTGCGAGGTACAAGGGTTTCAAGCAAAGAAGCAATACAGTCAGACTGGGTTGCAGGAACATCACAGACAGGGCTGTGTAGAGTGCATGAAGGAGGCGTGTGGGAAGCAGAGGCCAGCAAAATTAGGAGACAGTTGCAAGAAAGAACCGAGAAACAATGAGACATGGATGGAGGCAGGATCTTTAAGAATGGAAGAAACACCAACATCATTTGTCTTCTGGCCCAGCCTGGAAGATTCTCAGGCCTAGGAAACCATGAAAAATGGACAGTGGGGGCTGGAGAGAGAGTTTAACAGTTAAGGTGCTTGCCTGCAAAGCCCTAGGACCCAGGTTTGATTTCCCAGTATCCATGTAAGCATAAGCCAAATACACAAGGGGGGTTGTGCATGCATCTGGGGTTCATTTGCAGTGGCCAGAGGCACTGGCGCACCCATTCTCTCTATCTGCCTCTTCCTCTCTCTCTCCCTCTCAAATAAATAAAAAAATATTTTTAAAAGTCGACAGTGGAATCCAGCTGTGTTGGGCACACCTTTAATCCCAGCACTCAGGAGGCAGAAGTAGGAGAATCGCTGTGAATTCAAGGCCAGCCTTGAACTACAGAGTAAGTGCCAGGCGAGCCTGGGCTAGAGTGAGACCCTACCTGGGGGGAGGAAAAAGGACAGTGGAGGTTGGGGAGACTCTGCAAGTGGGAGGACCTGAGTTTGGATCTCTAGAACCCACCTCCCCAGTGCTGAGATTATAGACGTGTGCACCACCACACGACAATCATTACGTGGTGCATTGGACATACCACCTGACAGTCTTCCAGGCGGAGCTGCCCATGGGTGGCACTATACCAGTAGGCATGACTCCTGGGAGTGATGTGCCCTTTGCTCCAAGGTATCTAGTGCTGTAAGAGAGGAGGCAGCTGGACCCACAATCCTTTTTTTCTTTCTAAGATTTGTAAATGAAGGAGAAAGCAGTACCGTGTCACCTTCATTTACACTTCCTTAGCTTTCCACAAAGCCTAAATTTTCTTAATTTGTTTGTTTGTCTGTTTTTTGTGTTGGGGCAGAGTTTTATCCCATAGTCTAGGCTGCCTGGAGTTCACTATGTAGCTCAGACTGGCCTTGAACTCACAGCAGTCCTCCTGCCTCAGCTTCCCTCACGCTCGCCTTCTAGGTGAAAGGCTGTGCCTGGCTGTACTTCATCCACGTATCTCATGGACAGTCTGTGGCTTATTTTCCCAGTTGACGCCTGTGTTCTCAGACCCTCCCCTTGTGTTTCTGAAGAGATGGTCTCGGCTTTTGCTTAATTTAAGATCACATAGCCTTGATCCTTGAAAGACCTAGACTGGGCTAAACTGTGTGAGGTGATTGTTTCTGGGGACATGTGACCAATCTTCTCTGCCATGTATTTGCATTTTCCACTAAAAACGTCTGACATGTTATAAATCTGATTCTGCACTTCGGCAGCAATGGGTTTTCATACTAATGAACGTTAGGCACGTCTCCGTGAGAACAGTGGCCATTCTCCCGGGGGCTGACGAGGCTGTGCAGACTGGGGTGGGTGAGGGCTGTGTGATTCAGCCGTGCCCCTGCCCTTCTCCGCGGCATGTACCGGTGTAGCTGAGTGTCCGTGCATCTGCACATGCTCATGTCTGTGTCTTGAATGGAGCTCAGAAAACAGTTCATTTGGGGGAGTTATACAGTACCCCTACATTTCAGTGTCAAGGGACAGAGTTCAACATTTGCTTCTTGGGGGTGGGGGTTGGGAATGAGATTGCTCAGTAGTTAAAAGTGCTTGCTGCGCAAGTCCAATGGCTGAAATCTGGATCCTCGGAACCCATGTAAAGCCAAACACGTATGTGGCCCACGTATCTGTAATGCCTACAGCAGAGGGAGATGGAGTCAGGAGAACCTTGAAGCTCACAGGCCAACTAGTCGGGCGTTTACATCAATGAATAAGAAGAGAGACCTGGTCTCCCTGCAAGGGACAAGGCAAAGCTGGACACGCTGAGGCTGTCCTCTGGCTTCCATAAGTGCACTGGGTGCATGTGTTCCTGTATGGCTGCGCTCACACACACACATAGCAAAAAATGGTTTCTTAAACCGGGTGTGCTAACTTATATTTGTCATTCCAGCACTGCACAGATTCAAGTAGAAAAGTTGGTGATTTCCAGGCAAGCCCAGTTTCGCAGAGAGAGCCTGCTTCACTATATATATCTTCCTGAAGAAGACTTCCCTGGACACCCTTCTCCCCAGATTACTTACTTCCTTAACGCTGAACTTCCTCAGCACATGAACTTCTAAACTGGCTAATGCATTGCTAAAAGCACATCCTCGTGTAATACAGATGCCACTTTCCTCATGAGAACTCTTTGTTGGCCTATGACCTTCTGGAAGACCCACAAGGTATTACCGAGGTGTAATTAACTGTTTTTATGGGGAGATGGAGTCAGTTATGGGATGCGAGGTCAGCAATCAAGAGAAACCCCCATTTCACCCTCCCTCCTTTGAAGGAAACTGGGATCTCCCTCTCCCTTTTGTGTGTGCGTGTGCATGTGTGTGTGTGTTCCTCTGAAGCAATCAGTGGACATTTTGTTCTCTTATCCTTTACAAAGAAATTTAACTTTCCTCTGAATTCCTCAGTCAAAAGTACCAGCTGATCCTAGTATCCAAAAGGGCAGTATTTTTCCAGTAAAAATGACTTTCTTCCCACTGCAAGATGTACTGCTGCTTTAAGAGTTGCTCCTCATGTGTCTTCCTCTCATTCAAGACTGTGCCACAGCACTCTTTTCAGAAGAATATAGCACCTTTCCCTCAGGACTCATGTGTCTTCCTTAGGACTGATCCTTTTCAAGACTCACTCAGGACTGTGCACACAGCATCCTTTCCCTCAAGACTGTGCACACAGAACCCTTTGCCTAAGTACTGTACACTCAGTACCCTTTCCCTTGGGACTGTGCACATAGCACCCTTTCCCGTAGGACTGTACACATAGCACCCTTTCCCTCAGGACTGTACACATAGTACCCTTTCCCTCAGGACTGTGCACACAGCACCCTTTCAGTCAGGACTGTGCACACTGCATGCTCTCAGCAGATGCTTACTGAACAGCTGGGATCTCTGTCATGGACAGAAGAGCCCAAAGAGTCATTGCCCAGCTAGGCTATGTGCTCCAGCCCCTTGCTGGCCATGCCTTGGCCTCCTGGATCCTGGAACCCATGTGTATCTCTAAGTTTCCCCTGAGAGACCCCAGGTCCCACTTCTACTCTCCAGCTCTGAGCTTGCCTGTCTCCAGCTTACCCAGCGTCCTGTCTCTCCGGGCAGCCAACCCTCACCCCTCCTGTCCAGACCTGCCCTGCTGGGGCCCCTGCCTGGCAGGACATGGCGTCTGTGATGACTAAAATAGGTGTTGTATAAAAGAACGGTGGGACCCAAATAATGTCTGAAGCAGGAAATATAATGATCCTCCAAAAATATGGTCCTGGTGCTTGCACAGGAGCCACCGTCCGCTTCAAAGCCTCTGAACTATCTTTATTTTGCATTCAAACTATCTTTTGGGGCCAGGTTTCCTTCACAACACAGCTCATTGCGAAACGGATCTGAAACCCTAGGGAGTTTATCTGTAGTTAGGGTTTTCTTTTTTTCCTTCTTTCCAGTAACCGTGGGTCGGAGGTATTCCAGCCATTCTTAACTAAAGGACTCCTCTGTTTCATGACATCTAATCAGGTGGACGTCCCACTGGGAGGACAGATTGTGTCCTTTCCCCTCCTCTGGACTGAGGAGATAAAGAGATAAAACTCATGGGTTGTTTTATTTTTTGAAAAATCAACAGCACGGTCCTCATGTGAGATGGTTATGCAGCATACAGGTTATGCATTGGCCTGGTGGTTTTTTTTGTGGGGGGGAGGGAGGCCTATAGACTTGTGAGTGAAAAGGTTTGTTCTTAGAATGACTGGCATTGGTCTGTTCTAGAAAATGTCCTATTTGGGACCATCTGGGTTCTTCATAGTGGTTCAGGTGAAAATGGCACGATCTGGGCTGGGGAGATGGCTCCGAGGGAAAAGTACAAGTGTGAGTCCCGGAGTTCACTTTCCCAGGACCCTCAGAGGACCAAGGTAGTGAGGCAGAGGGTTTCTGTAATGCCAGCATGCCTAGGGTGAGAGGAGACCAGAGAATCACCTGGAAGCTTGCGGTCCACTAACCAGCACAGCAAATGAAGCAGTGACCGTCAACAAGAGACCCTGCCTCAAACAAGGTGGAAAACGAAGACCCACCCCTGGATCTGACCTCTGAACTCCACAACACACTGTGGCACATGTGTCGCTGCACACACATAAACACTCAAACACACACATACCCAGCAAAAGAAAAAACAAAATGGTGAAATCTCAGTGTTCTTAGACCTGTGCTAACCCGGATGTCTTCATGTCCAGAGAAACTAGGTCCACACTTATTTTGAGGCTGGAGAAGGTCCAGGGGCTACATTCACTGGTTATATACATTCATTGGTTATATACATTCACTGGTTATATACACTCACTGGTTATATACACTCACTGGTTATATACACTCACTGGTTGTATACATTCACTGGTTGTAAACACTCACTGGTTATATACAGTCACTGGTTGTATACAGTCACTGGTTGTATACACTCACTGGTTGTATACACTCACTGGTTGTATACACTCACTGGGTTGGTTGTATAGTCACTACAGTCACTGGTTGTATACAGTCACTGGTTGTATACAGTCACTGGTTGTATACACTCACTGGTTGTATACATTCACTGGTTGTATACACTCACTGGTTATATACACTCACTGGTTGTATACACTCACTGGTTATATGGTTGTATACACTCACTGGTTATATACACTCACTGGTTATATGTCATATACACACTGGTTGTATACACTCACTGGTTGTATACACTCACTGGTTGTATACACTCACTGGTTGTATACACTCACTGGTTGTATACAGTCACTGGTTGTATACACTCACTGGTTGTATACACTCACTGGTTGTATACACTCACTGGTTGTATACACTCACTGGTTATATACACTCACTGGTTATATACACTCACTGGTTGTATACACTCACTGGTTGTATACACTCACTGGTTGTATACACTCACTGGTTGTATACACTCACTGGTTGTATACACTCACTGGTTGTATACACTCACTGGTTGTATACACTCACTGGTTGTATACACTCACTGGTTGTATACATACACTCACTTGTATTGTATACACTCACTGGTTGTATACACTCACTGGTTGCATACACTCACTGGTTGTATACACTCACTGGTTATATACACTCACTGGTTGTATACACTCACTGGTTATATACACTCACTGGTTGTATACACTCACTGGTTGTATACACTCACTGCTTGTATACACTCACTGCTTGTATACACTCACTGCTTGTATACACTCACTGCTTGTATACACTCACTGCTTTTATACACTCACTGCTTGTATACACTCACTGCTTGTATACACTCACTGCTTGTATACACTCACTGGTTGTATACACTCACTGGTTGTATACATTCACTGGTTGTATACACTCACTGGTTGTATACACTCACTGGTTGTATACACTCACTGGTTGTATACACTCACTGGTTGTACACACTCACTGGTTGTACACACTCACTGGTTATATACTTTCTCAGATCCTGTCACCCAAAGTGAGTCTTCTAAGGCTTACCATGCGTCCCGGGCTCTGCTGAGCCTGCAGACCAGGACGTAGGCGAAGCATCCAGCAGCGCTCAAAGGCAAGGCTCCATGCTTTGTGGTTTTCTTTCTACAATTCTTAGCCAAGGTGGCAGGAGCGATGACTTACAGTACACTTGCCACAACTTAAGGCAGAAATTCCAGAAAGTCACAGGTTCAGGGCAAAGAGCAACTCCTATGTCCAGGACAAAGGACCAGCAGGGACTGTTTTGGGCCAGGTGGGTCTTTCTAGGACCTGCTCATGTGACAGTTGAAGTTCCAGATCTATTGGGAAACCAAAACCAGCCAGCAACTTGCAGACCAACAACCCGTACCAGCGTCCCTGGCCGCCCACCACCTGTGTTTCTGCTCCTTCATCTTCCCAGGTGCACAAGCTCATGGTTTATGTGAACATCTATCTGCCTCACGTTCCTTCTTTAACCCTTCATGTGCCCATTTACTTCTTCCATGACTTAGCTGTTGTGGCACAAAGGCTTCTAAGGAGATGGGTCTAAGGTCAATAGCAGGTCAGGTGTGTCTGGGACCTGTTACATTACCTAGAGTATCCCAACTTCCCCTTCAGCACCCCTGCCTGGATGGAATGGTTGTGAGGGCATTTCCACAGAGGATTAACTGAAGGGGGAGTAAGACCCTGGAACCAGGTTGCATTGTCCCATGTGCTGGAGTCCTGGGCTGAATGAAAGGCAAAAAGATAGGAAGTGGGCTGAGTGCTGGCATTCTCGTCTCTTTGATCTGCGCAGATGTGAGCAGACTTCTCACACCACTGTGGACTCCTGCCACGACGGACTGTACATCCTGAACCATGAACAGACGTCTCACACCACTGTGGACTCCTGCCACGACGGACTGTACATCCTGAACCATGAGCAGACGTCTCACACCACTGTGGACTCCCACCCACGACGGACTGTACATCCTGAACCATGAGCAGACGTCTCACACCGCTGTGGACTTCCACCCCAACGGACTGTACATCCTGAACCATGAGCAGACGTCTCACACCGCTGTGGACTCCTGCCATGACGGACTGTACATCCTGAACCATGAGCAGACGTCTCACACCACTGTGGACTCCTGCCACGACGGACTGTACATCCTGAACCATGAGCAGATGTCTCACACCACTGTGGACTCCTGCCACGACAACTTAGGAAACGTACTTGCACTACAAGGTGGTGGTATTCCACAAAGTTGGGGTCATCATGGAACACCAGCTGTCACTACCTCCACCTGCTCCCCCTCAGACAATTTTCCTTCTGCAATGGTGGGGTGTTTGGTTGGCTCCACCCTCCACTTTGAAGAAACATACTGACAGAGAAAAGAAGTGGAAAGATAGGGGAAATGAGCATTTCGATCCAGGTATCTTGTACAGCCAGTGAGCACAGGGATCGCACTGCAGGCTGTATCAGTTTAGATTGGTGAGGGCTCGTGATGGGCGGCTTGGTAAACATCTCCACCTGCCGCTGGGTCTACAGCCTCCTGAGTTTTGGTTTGGCCTAGGCTCTCCCTCATTTTGTGCTGTCAAGTGTCATCTATTTTCAGTGATGCAGCCTGAGACTACTGTGAGGGCAGAGCAGAGAGTGGGCAGTCCCAGGCCACCTCCACCGCAGGGCACACAGAGGGCTGGGAACAGGCAGCCCTGGGGCACCTGACCCTAGCATCCAGGAGAGCCCCAGAGAAAGGCGTCATTCATTCTTCAGGTGGAAATCCTCCCATCACACCTTACACTGCTGCTCAGCAGATGTCCACTAAGCAGTGAGCGTCCAGTGAGTGAGGCAGAGCTCCTGTGTGGAAGGCCCCTGGCCTTTCAGGGTGGCCTGCAGATTGCACAGACTAAGTCTGTATTCAGCTTTTGATGGATGATCCTGTCCTGGACACACAAGCTAATGGCATTTCATTTGTACACTTTTTTTTGAGTCAGATTGTCATGTAGCCCAGGCTGATCTCCCCATGTATCCACCCATCGGATGACCTTGAACTCCTGATCCGCCTTCCTCTATCTCCCAAGTGCCGGGATTACAGGCATGAAGCACCACGCTTGGCTCATGTGGTGCTAGGGATGGAACCCAGGGCTTTGTGCACGCTAGGCAAGCCCTCTATCAACTGAGCTGTTTAATTAAAAAAATAATAAAAGGTTCTCACTAAGAAGACTGAAGGATGCAGAGAGGGACTAGATTTTGTTTGTATGGAAACGCCCAGGAGAGACAAATTCCTCTGGAAAGAACCCAGGACGTGGCATTTCCCACCCTGCCCTCTTTGAAAGGCTGGTTTTCTGGGTTTAGACCGAGAGCTCAGCATGGAGGGAAGCTATCTTCCCAACACAGAGTTCCACTTTCTCCAAGGGGAAGGCAGATTTGGGAAACTGGCAGTGCCCCTGCCCAGATGGCAGCCAGCAGCTGGCTCTGGCAAGGAGGAGTTGTCACTCTCAGCTGCTGGCTGCCTAGCCCCCCCCCCGCCCCCCCGGCCTTGCCATTGGAAAGAGGAGAGAGAATGTGAGAGCCAGGCCCTGCCAGCCGTTCCCGCCACCCTGACCTGGCTCTGGCACTCTGGCGAGGAGCAGGGGAGGCAGGCCACCCGGCCAGCAGCTCCAGCCTCCCTCTTCCTGCCTCAGCTGCTGGCCGGGCACAATGGCATTTGCTGTGCATGGGGCTGCAGCACGGGGACAAAGGGTGCTGGGGACTTCTGAGAGCAGCCCGGCCTCCACTCGACTCCACGGGCAGAGCTGGTAACAGGCTACAGCTCTTCAGATGACCAGGCAGGTGTGTCGCTGATGTTTTCCCAGGCTGACACCTCTCTGACTTTCACTGTCACTGCCTGACTTCATCGGCCCTGTCCCAGATACCTCTTCCTTTCTCTGTTCCTCCGTGCCACCTTTTCCTTCTTTTTTCCATGCCTTTCCAATCCTTTTATCCTTTCCTTTTCTTCCCCCTTTCTCTCCTCTCCTTTCTTTCTCTTCCTTCTTCTCCTCCCTTCTCCCTCCCTCTCCCTCATCTCTTCTCTCTCCCCTTCTGCTTTCGTCTTTTGCTACTTTCCATCCCCTTTTCTTCCTTCCCTTCTTTCTGTCCTCTCTCCCTTTCTATCACTCCCTTCTCTCTTTCCCTCCTCCCTCCCTCCCTTTCATGACACTTCCTCTTTCTTATTTGTCCCGTCCTCCTTCTTGCTCCTCTTTCTCTCCCACTTACGATGTTATGTCACAGGCCCTCATAGCCCAGCGAGGACCCAAGAGTCGGGAAGAGTCTGTGGAGGCCAAGGGCAGTGGGATGTGAGCTGCAAGCCTGCACATACATTTCTGTAAAATAGAAGGAAGAACTTTGATTTCCACCCGACCTACTGAGGGAAAGTCATCCGATGAGCTCTTGAAAAGCAGCTGCTCACTTGTCCTGCTATGCTTCCAAGAAGGCTGGGTGTCTGGTGTGCTTGGGCGGCCAGAAGCTTAGCGTTTGATTCAGTCCCTGCTTGTGCCTCAGATCTCAATGTTAGGGTCGTTCATTAGATGGGCTATGTGGGTTTTCAATCCCAGTACAAAGCTGCACATTTGTGAGAGGAAACAAACAAACACGCATCTCCATCCCTGTGACAGAATAACTGAGGTACTTTGCTTATAAGGAGAAAAGGGTTTTTTTTTTTGAGGTTTCAGTCCATGATTGCTTGGCCCATTGCCTTTAGCCTGCTCCAAGTCAGACATGCAGACAGGACCATGGGGCGGGGAGGGGGGGGGGTTGCTCACCTCAAGGAAACTGGAGGAAAGAGAGAGGAAGAGGAGAGGCTGTGGTCCCAATAACCCCTTCAAGGATACTTCCCAGTGACTTCCTTCTACTAAGCTTTTCCTCCAGCTACTGGGGACCAAGTCTTTAACACACATGGACCTTTGGGGACACTTCAAATCCAGACCTTGACACCTGGTGGATATCTGCACATGATGGTCACTGCTGTTTTTTTTTTTCATTCAACCCCAATTTGGACTTCTAATGAAATGAGCCTACTTTCCTTCATGGGAAGGATTCTCCTGAAATACACACCTTTCCCTCTTTCCAGGGGATAAAGAATACCAAGAACAAAATATAATTATTACCATTATCTTGTCTGTTTATTTGCACATCTGTGTGTGTGTGTGTGTGTGTGTGTGTGTGTGTGTGTGTGTGTGTGTTGTAAATGAACACCAGACTCTTCTACCACTTTCTGAATCTGGCTTAGGTGGGTGGCTGGAGACTTGAACCTGGGCCATCTGGTTTTGCAAGTAAGCACTGCTAACTGCTGAACCATCTTCCCAGCATGTTTTTGGTGCAAGATTTGAAAGATCTCTTAGCAAGTAGCCGTAGGGCCAGGAGCAGTCTCCACAGCTGCCCAGCCATGGGGTCCGCTGCTGCTGTAGCCCTCCTTGGCATCTGGAAAGCTCAGGTGTCTTGTCCTGGACCAGAGGACACGGTGCACATGTCATTACTGTCCTGTAATTAGTATGTACAGTTCAAGGTGAAGGGGAATCTTTAAGAACATCACATAATCTTTTCACAGTTGGAAGCAAGCAGCAACCTGGGTTGTTTAGAAAGGGCGTCCTCACCAGTCTGTGTGTTTGAGCTAATGAGGAAGGTCAGGGGTCCATTGTCATTTCACACAGTGATACAGCACAGGAAAATTCAACATTTAGATGTACAGATCTGAGGGCTGTGGCAAACAGAGTCACGTCACCAGTGGTTGTGATAGAGCCCTTCTCCGCCTAATTTCCTAGATCACTCTGAATTCAACACATTCTTTTTTTCTCCCAAGACTTGGCAATGACTGGCCTGTTCTCCAGATCTTTTCTAGAAGGCTCTATATGGAACCATTTATCATGTGGCCTTTCAGATCTGGCTTCCTACCTTGGCAGGACACACTGGGAGTCTTCTGTGCCTGCTGCTTTTCGCAGCTCAGTGTCATTTCATTGCGTGTTTCTGCCACTGTCCTTGTGCTAGGGGAGCTTGATGACTTTCAGCTTGGAAATATTATGATAAGGTAATGACAAATGTCTACGTGGGGGATTTTATGGGAATACAAGTTTTTATTGCTGTTAGGCAAATATCTAGAGTGGGACTGCTGTGTCTTCAGTAATGTTTTCTTGATGTCGTCAGAAACTGCCCAAGTGTGCTGTGCTGCATTCCCACCAGGAATCTATGAGTGACCCGTCACTCCACATGCCTGTGCTTGCTGTGGCCACACTGTGGAAGATATTTAACCCTGTAGGTGCATCCGCAGTTTCTCATATTTTAATTTGTATTTTGACAGACCAAAGGTGCCCACCATCTTCCATGTGCTCCTTCCATCTTCCAGGAAAACATGTGAAAAACCTTTTTGTACAAACCAATGCTGCAAGGGTGGTCTCATATATTTCCTTCTAGAAATGTCTTTATTTTGAAATTTCTATTAACATTTTGAAATAATTTTTAGATGGAATGTATGTGGAGAATTTCCACCCATTCCCTCTCTTTCTGTTTAAAATTAATCTATTTTGGGCTGGAGAGATGGCTTAGCGGTTAAGGCGCCTGCCTCCTAAGCCTAAGACAGCCAGTTCCAATCTCCAGGTCCCACGTTTAGCCAGATGCAAAGTGACGCAAGGGCGCAATGCCGCACTTGACCACAAGGCGGCGCACACATCTGGATTTCGTTCACAGCAGCTGAGAGACTGCTGGCGCCCATCTCTATTTGTCTTCCTCTCCCTCTCTCTCTGTCTCTCTCTGTATCTCTCAAAAAAAAATAATAATCTATTTTATCAGCATACAAAGAATTAGATTTCGTTACTTGGTATTTCAATTGTTTTTGTTTCCCTTCCCCACCTCCCCTTCTCTCTCCTCCTTGTGCCTTTGCCCACCACAGCCTCCTTTCCACTTGGCTGCAGTTTCCATTTCCCCCTCTCCTTCTCATCACTCTTGTTCCTCTCTTGGGGTTTTAGTTCCTAGTTTACGCTCACTCTCACCTCCTTTGTCTACTCATACACGTACAGTAACTGTTAGGATTTGCTGATAAGAGAGAACATCTGATTTATCTCTCTGGATCTGTGCTACCTCACTTAGTAACATCTTTTCTAAGTCCACTGCAAATTTCATAACTTCACTTTTTGTTTATAGCTGCATAAAACTCCATTGTGTATGTCTAGCAGTCTTCATTATCCATCCACCAGTTGGTGGACACCTCAGCTGGTTTCATTTCTTTGGGACTGTGACCAGCACTGCAGTAAACACGGGTGACAATCATATCTGTGCCCAGGAGTGGTATATGCTTTTCATTTCTTTTCTCCTTTTCATCCTGGGGATGAAACCAAGTGTGTGTTAAGTGTTCTGTCTCTGAGCTACAACTACAGCCCTGTCCCTTTCTCTTTTTTTTCTTTTCCTTTCCTTTTCTTCTCTCTCTTTCCCCCTTTCCTTCCCTTTTTCTTCCTTTCCCTTCCCTTCCTTTTTCTTCTGTTCTCTTCTCTTTTTCCTCTCCTCTCCTCTTCACTTCTCTTCCCTTCCCTTCCCTTCCTTTCCCTTCTCTTCTCTTCTCTTCTCTTCTCTCTCTTCTCTTCTCTTCTCTTCTCTTCTCGTCCCTTCCTTTCCCTTCCCTTCTCTCTTACTTTCTTTTCTCCACTCTCCCTCTCCCCATCCGTCTCCTCACATGAACATTCCATTGCTCCAGTTCCATTTGTAAGAAGACTGCTCTATGGAAATGCCTTCATGCTCTTACCAGGGTGGAGCTGATGATCTGTGTGGGGCTCTGCGAGAGGAATAGTCCTGCATCTAATATCTGTTCTCATGCCCTCTGTCTCTCAAAATGACCTCTTTCCTATGAGATGAATGTAGCCCCTTAATAACTGACTAGACAAAAGAAACGTTTGGCAAATTGGGGATGAAACTCACTTTGCTGTTGGTGACAGGGCGACGTTTGTGTGTAGAACATTTGAGAAATATGCAGGTGAGGCTTTCGGAGCAGTGCCATGAAGAGTAGTGAGGGCTGTGACTGGACAAGGACCTGGGAGCTGCCTCGTTAGCATCCAGTATTTGTATAACTTCTTCGGTGTCATTTGACAGTGAAGATATGGGATGGAGGAGGAAAGGTAATTATGAGAATAAGGGTGTTGTTAACTATACGTTTTCTGATAAGAAGTCTCCATCTTCCTTTGTAAACTAGGAAACTGTTCATGGGCCTGGGGAGATGGATCAGCAGATAAAATTCTTGCCTTGCAAGCATGAGGACCTGAGTTTGAATCCCCAGCACACATGTAAATGGCAGGTGGATGTGGTGGCCCACCAGTAATTCCACTGTTCAAGAGGCAGAGACAGGGGGTCTCCAGGCCTCCATATACACAAAGACACAGGATCCCACACAAGTGTGAGCATTCACACACCACACACACACTAGAAGCCATTCATCTTGCCTCTCCAGTAAGCAAGCCCTGGCCACATCCTCAGTGTCTGCTGTTTACGTTCTGCTGCATCAGATCAAACACACAAGTTACGCAGAACACGCATTTCATGCCCAAGTCCCCGCAGCATTCCCTGGCTCTCCTTTTCCAGTAGGATTATTCTACAATTTTGGAATGCAGAGCATGTGCAATGGTGTCTTCTTAGATGTTTTCCACCCATGCCACTCATGTCTAATTTTTCATGGCCTTAAAGCCACCATCTGCTGCAAGGCTGGGAGGGACACTTACAGGACCCTGTGATCCCTCCAGTCTCAGGCTGGCTGCCCTGGGGCCACACACCAAGAAACAGTTCTGTCTTTGTTCTCATCTTTGGAGGTTTGATCTGTGTAGGCCCCGCTCTCCCTCCAAAGAATCGATTCCCCATTGACGAACCACTGTCCTCATTTGGAGTGCATCTCTGCAAGGCGTGAACTATAAACGTCATTTTGTGCTTCTGAGTAACCTTCTTTCTCGTCCCTTATAAATCATTCAAACATCTCAAGACCACATACTAACACTGGGGACAGCTTGTGATTAACCTCTCTCAGCTCCAAGAAGTAGCCAGCACCGGTGATCTTCCTTCTAAAATAGCTTAACCAGCTTTTAATACACCACACAGACTTTTGCCAGAGCCCTCTGGTCATCTATTTTCCTTAATAGCCTTTTATGAGGGACCTTATCAACAGCTTGCTAAGAAATCTAAGTAAATTATGTTTTCTGGTTCACCTTTACCTACTATTTCATTAACTTTTTCAAAAACAATATGACATAGTTTTCAACATAATTAAAGGGTTGGGAGAAAGGGAACTTTAAGTACTGTTTGACAGTTTCCACAGCTGCTTGGGAGAGCTGGGTCAGCGCTTACATTCAGCCTGCGCTTAAGGACACTAATTCATTTCCCAGGCTGTCTGGCGGGGTCAGCTGCTAGTTCAAGGTGGAAATGACAAGATTGTAGACTTTCAAGTGTGTGGTGCCGGGCTCTCCAGAGAGCCCGAAGGAAGGAAATCACAAGTTTATCCAGGTCTGGCCCCAAGCTAGAGGAAGTCGGGGGAAAGAAGGAAAGCAAGGCTAAAGGGCGGGGTCCTTACAAAGGGGAAACTGCCCCAGAGAGTCTCGGACACTCACAGACAACAATCTATGTTTTTGTATGAGAGAGGAGGAGTTGGTAAGAAATCTTGGGAAAACTGTTTGTGTTTCATGGGAGGTATGTAAGGGCAGAAAGTGAGGGTGGCAGAGGTTGGTGTGACAAGAATAAAAGGATTACAAACTTAAGTTAACTCACACAACTAGTAGCTGCGGTACTAAAGAGAATCATTGTCAAAATGTTAATTGTGGCTTCATTTGTGGAGGGCCCCCTGTTTGCAAACGTGGGCTGGCTGTGTACGCACACACCTATCTCATGTAAACTTAATAGCCAAAGATGCTAGATATTACTATCCTCATGTAAAAATACAGAAAAAAAAAAAACAGGCACAGGGAATTTAAAGGCTCAGTACAGACAGTGTACTTAATAAAGTTATTGGATTGATTAAACCCACCACTAATCTGAAGGACAGGGATGCACTTGACATTAGCTAGTCAATTTTTACCCATTCAGTGGCAAAATTTACCCACAAGGCAAACACATGCTGGGTATGTAGATAGTCTGAACATTCTGAAGATGAAGTTTCAGCTTGCATTGACTAAGTGTCATGACTCAACAGCGAGGAAAAGCAGCAGATGTTATTTTATTTGCCATAACGACTCACAAGGCCATCACAGGATGCCATCCTCTCCATTGTCACTGGCCTGAGAACTTGGAAGTACGAAGTATGGGTCAACACAAGACTCGGGCTGACAAATTGGTCAGCTTTTGGCGTCGAAAGGAGCTCGTAAGGAAAAGCAGAGGAACTTCCATTACTTTCTGGCTTACTTCTTGGTTTCCACTGGCCCTGTGCCTATTTTTCCTTATGTCCCCCAAAGTGGGCCATTTTTAGTCTTTTCTTCGACGTCAGAAAACCCATCGTAATTGTCCCAACACATGCTCAATGCTCTTTGGGAGGCGATGTCTCAGTGTTATAAAGCAATGGATGCATCGTAGTTGGAGCTATTTATGGGATTATAGTGCGCTGTTTCCATACATGGCTTCATTGTGAAATAACCAAACCGGGGTATTTAGCATACTGGCATGTTGAAATTCTCTCTTCTACCTATTTTAATGTAATTACTACAATCTTGCCAATATGTAGCACAACATGAGAACCTATTTCTCCCATCCAGCTGGAAACCTTGTATCTCTTGACCAGTCTTTCCCCATCTTGTCCTTCCTGCCCCCAGCCTCTGCTAACCGCAGTTCTCCTGTCTGCTTCCATGAGATCAACTTCTTTAGCGTCTCCATAGAGGTGCAATCATGAAAAGCAATGTGAAAAATGTCTTCCAAAGACCTGTGAGATCTTTTCCCAAGTTGCCCTCACTGGGTGCTGGTTCCTCGTGGTCATGGCACTCTGCCTCTGGTTGGTGCATAATTGTTGCGAAGCTTTGGTACCTAAGGGAGCAAGTTGGGTACTTCTGCCAGGACAAACAGCTCAGCTAGTAGGCTCCCAGCTCCCAGCTCCCAAGTTGTCAAGACAATGGCTCTTTAGACCAAGAACCCAAGAAGCTGAACCATCAGAGAAGCACCTTGGGCTTTCCAATGAGTGAATGTAGTTGTTGGAAAGAAGGCAGATGTGTCTAGAATCAAAACTGGGACCTTGAACGTGAAAGAGTGAGTCTCTTACGGTACTAGGGAGATGGTCTGGGACAACAGATGGCATCTACCCATGTCTTCAAAGAGTACATGGTCATTTGTGAGGGCTCTGTGGGACATGCCAGGACAAGGGGCAGAGAACTTGGGCAGTATAGGGAAGCAGAGAATTTTCCTGAAAGGTCATCTGCCTGTGCTCTGGTATGGCTCCAGGGCCTCCAAGGTTTAGTGATCTTCTTAGACAAGTTCTTGGACTTATTCATCTGTTCGAATGTCTTCATCTGTAAAATGGTCATAATTCCCTATTGATCGTGTGTTCTCATGAACATATAAGATAGCATGTGTGAAGTGTCTGGCATTAGCCAATGATTCCCAAAAGCTCCATTGGCTGGGGACTAAATGGGAGACTTAATCATAAACACTGGAAGATGGTCATGGGTAAAATTTTACATTCCAGCCACCGCACTGGCCTGTTCAGATCGTCTTACTCCCAGGTCCCCAGCAGGTGAGAAGTCCTCTTAGGTCAATGTCTGAATACCCTAAACCTAGAAAGTTTACATTGTCACCCAAAATTTAGAGTTTTAAGAATATTACTTGATCCAGTACTGGGGAAAAAGTGCTAAGTTGATGGTAAGTGTCAAATGAAGAGCAGTTTTCTAACTGGTATTAACTCTCCACCCAGAAACTGAGAAACATTGATTCCACGAGTGAAGTCCATGAGAAGTCATGATTTAGAGAGAAGGGAAGAGTGGATCACTTTAATTTCACATGCAATGATGGAAATGCGCCCCCCCCCCCAACACAATTTGTTCGGTATGGCTCAGAGATTGTGGTGATTTGAATGTAAATGTCCCCATAACCTCAGGTATTTTTGATTCAGATTAAGCTTCCTAACTTAAGTCTCTCGCAGGCAGAGCCCTGTGGGAGGAGAGGTGTCACCGGGGTAGACGTTGAGTTCAACCCAAAGGTGTGTGTTCAGAGTCAGTTCGTGCATGTTGGCACTCTGTGTTGTCTCTCTGCTGTGAAGGTATGATGCTGTGAGTCCATTTCCTCCACCACGGAAGCTTTCCCTGGAAGCTGTAGCCTGAAATAAACCCTTTCCTCTTATAAGCTGCTTCTAGTAGGTGTTTGTCCCGGTAATGAGAAGGGAACCGCAACAGAGACTATGTCAGCCTGGTCAACTGTCCTGGAGTTTGGGGACTGCAGAAGTTTGTACTTACACACTGCCCACCTTCACGCTTCTGAAGGCGTGACTCTCCCCAGACTTTTGACTTTTCTGTCCAGTACATCTCATTATTTGAAGCATCTACTAGTTTCTTTCCTGTGGATTTATACAAATTTGCTGCCGCCCTTTGGGATGAGGTGTCTCTGTTTTAGGAGGCAGCCTTCTACCAGCTTCATTTGATTTGAAGATAACAAGGAGAAGAATTTTTCTCAGACCTTCTGAGTTAATTTTACCAACACTGAGTGTCGTGTGAGTGAAGGTATTGTTGTAGGCACATGGCCTGTCTTGTGTGCTAACTAGGCGGGACTACAAAAGCAAATATCAGAAGGACAGTAGAAAGGGGGGAAGGCTGCATTAGAAAAGCATCAAATAAACTCATAAAAATGCACATTTGAGGAGCTGAGAGATGGCTCAGTTGGTAAAGTGCTTGCCGCACAAGCATAAGGACCTGGGTTTGGATCCCCAGCGCCCATGTAAATGCCGGCTGCGGCAGTAGACACCTGCAACCCCGGTTCCCGTGGGAGGCGACCACGGGGACTCGCTAGGTGCTCCTTGGTAGCTCTGCGGCTAGAATTGCCTCTCTTAATTCATAACCTAGAGTATGCTTTCGCTCTGAATGAAGTAACAATGAAATCCTTTGTGTGCAGTGTGCACATGTGTGTGAGCTTGCCTGTGGTGGGGCGTGTTGGTCTGGGGTCGCCTGGAGAGAACCTCAGGTGTTCGGCTCCATTCCTCTTCCGCACACTCTTGTTTGAGCTGAAGTCTCTGAATGATCCGAGAACTTGTCTTTTTTTTTTTTTTTTTTAACCGTAAGCTCCAGTAATTCCTGTGTCTCTGCTCACCTACAGGACTGGGCTGAGAGGCATGCGTGGCCACGTTCAGCTGTTTGTGTGCATTTTAGAGATTTGAACTCAGGCCCTCATGTTTGTGCAGAAAGCACTCTTGACCACTGAGCCATCTTTCTAGCCCATTTTCTTTTTCTTTAATGGTCTTTCTATCCAACTTGGCTAGATTCTTAGTTTTTTTCCCACCGTCCTCTACCACGCCATATTGTGAGAAAGCTTCTTACCATGACAGTCTGTAACCTGGAATCCTCAACATTCATAGAATCACTTTCCTCTGAAACCTTCCTGGATGCGTCTAGCCAATATTGATGTGAATTCAGTCTCTGAGTTCCTGTCTCAAAATTAGCCTTCCCTTGTTGACTTCAAAACAATACAGAGGGCTGGAGAGATGGTTTAGCGGTTAAGGCGCCTGCCTCCTAAGCCTAAGAACCCGGTTCTAATCTCCAGGTCCCACGTTTAGCCAGATGCAGTGACGCAAGGGTGCAATGCCGCACTTGACCACAAGGGGCGGACACATCTAGATTTCATTCACAGCAGCTGAGAGGCTGCTGGCATGCCCATCTCTATTTGTCTCCCCCTCTCTCTGTCTGTCTCTCTGGGTCTCTCTCCAAAAAAAAAAAAAAAAAAAAACTATACAGAGAGCAGTGTCTATATCTGTTGCTTCCATGCACCTAGGATAATTATGAACTTGTTGCAGGTGCCCTGGAAAAACAACCAAGTGCATACTTGTTGGGCACACTCAAGAATAATGTTAAAAATAGTTACCACCTAGGGTGGCCTGGGCATTGGCCACTAGGAATGCCTTTACGTCCATGTTGCCTGGTGATCAGCAATGCCTCATGTACGCCTCAGATACTCATGGAATTACTCACAGAATACTTGTATCAGATGTTTTGTCACAGCAATGAGAAGAGTAAATAATACAACAGAGAAACTGAGCTTCTGGGAAGTGTTGGCCTCAGGACTCTTTCATTCAAACCTTGAGCCATTCTCCTTCCACAGTGAGCTCACTTGAGACTCGGAGCTGGAAGGAGATTAGGTTCCAAATTACCACTGAGAAAACACCCTCCAAGGAGTATTTCCAGATTTGTATTAAACAGTGCCACAAGGGCATTTTTCCAGTGTGAAATTTCTGAGATTGTTTGTAAAGCAACTGATATTTAATCTGATAGAGAAACTGGTACCAGAAGTGAGGTTTACATATAATCAAGCCATGTTACTGGATTGTTCTCCTGATTATTGTGTATTGGTTATGATGGTGGGGAAGGGTGTGTGTGGGGGTAGATGTCTTTTTAATATTGAGGTCACCTAACAAGAGGTATCACACCACTCAAAGCCCTACTTGCTTACCCGGAGGCGTTGATTTCATGGGACCTTTTGCTGTTCCCCTTCAAGCGGGAGGAGGACACTCTGAGTGACAGGGGATGTGATAGGAACATTTGGGGTCCAAGAGGGTGTAGTATGGGGATAACCCTTAAGCAGTCACCATTCTGAGAAGAGCACTGGTTGGTGGCCATGCATTCTGGGCTCTGGCCAGTGGGCTGAGCAAAAGTGATGACTGTCACCACTGTTAGGCCAAGAGAATGTCACCAAGAGAAGAGTGAGGAGGCAGCAGCCAGTCACGAGTAATGTGATGTCACTGGAAGCCATATTGTCTAGCAGGCTGCATTGATTCCTTTGACTAAAACACTATTCTAAATACAGGCTAGTTGTCAAAGTCAGGAAAGTTCTGTATTTCTCTCAAAAGGAGTAAAATTGTGCTGCATTTTCATCACTCATGTAATAGTCATGGCATTTGACTCCAAAAGTACTTTCTGAATACCTATACTGTGTTGGGTACCATGACAGATACTGGGGAAAAAAAGAAGAAGGAAAGAAAGAAAGAAAAAGAAAGAAAGAAAAAAAGAAAGAAAGAAAGAAAATGTGTTCCTGCCTTGTGCATAATCTGCTGTGAGAAATATTACACACACATGAACAAAGAATGAAATAGGTGTACCATGAGTGTGACACCATGAACACATGACATGATTCACTGTATACACGTATGAACCCAAAATGAAACAGTAGTACCATGAGTGAGACACCATGAACACGACATGATTCACTGTATACACGTATGAACCCAAAATGAAAGAGTCATACCATCAGTGAGACACCACGAATGCATGACATGATTCACTGTATACACGAATGAACACAAAATGAAACAGTCATACCATGAGTGAGATACCACAAACACATGGCATGACTCACTATATACACATATGAACCCAAAATGAAAGAGTCATAACATGAGTGAGACACCATGAACACATGACATGATTCACTGTATACACATATGAACCCAAAATGAAACAGTCATACCATGAGTGTGACACCATGAACACATGGCATGACTCACTGTATACACGTATGAACCCAGAATGAAACAGTCGTACTATGAGTGAGACACCATGAACGCATGACATGATTCACTGTATACACATATGAACCCAGAATGAAACAGTCGTACCATGAGTGAGACACCATGAACGCATACATGATTCATTGTATACACGTATGAACCCAGAATGAAACAGTCGTACCATGAGTGTGACACCATGAACGCATGGCATGATTCACTGTATACACGTATGAACCCAAAATGAAACAGTCATACCATGAGTAAGACACCATGAACGCATGACATGATTCACTGTATACACGTATGAACCCAAAATGAAACAGTCATACCATGAGTGAGACACCATGAACGCATGGCATAATTCACTGTATACACGTATGAACCCAAAATGAAACAGTCGTACCATGAGTGAGACACCATGAAAATATGACATGACTCACTGTATACATGTATGAACCCAAAATGAAACAGTACCATGAGTGAGACACCATGAACGCATGACATGACTCACACCATGAACCCAAAATGAAACAGTAGTACCATGAGTGAGACTCACTGCATAATTCACTGTATACACATATGAACCCAAAATGAAACAGTCGTACCATGAGTGATGACACCATGTATAAACCAAAATGAAACATGACATGATTCACTGTATGACACTGTATACACGTATGAACCCAAAATGAAACAGTCGTACCATGAGTGAGACACCATGAACGCATGGACATGACTCACTGTATACACGTATGAACCCAAAATGAAACAGTTGTACCATGAGTGAGACACCATGAACGCATGACATGACTCACTGTATACACGTATGAACCCAAAATGAAACAGTCGTACCATGAGTGAGACACCATGAACGCATGGCATAATTCACTGTATACACGTATGAACCCAAAATGAAACAGTCGTACCATGAGTGAGACACCACGAAAACATGACATGATTCACTGTATACACGTATGAACCCAAAATGAAACAGTCGTACCATGAACACCAAAATGAATGACTCACTGTATACACGTATGAACCCAAAATGAAACAGTCGTACCATGAGTGAGACACCATGAACGCATGACATGACTCACTGTATACACGTATGAACCCAAAATGAAACAGTCGTACCATGAGTGAGACACCATGAACGCATGGCATAATTCACTGTATACACATATGAACCCAAAATGAAACAGTTGTACCATGAGTGAGACACCATGACATGCATGAACCCAAAATGAAACACTCACTGTATGAACATGACATGATTCACTGTATACACGTATGAACCCAAAATGAAACAGTCGTACCATGAGTGAGACACCATGATGACACCATGAACCCAAAATGAAACAGTCGTACCATGAGTGAGACACCATGAACGCATAGCATAATTCACTGTATACATGTATGAACCCAAAATGAAACAGTCGTACCATGAGTGAGACACCATGAACGCATGACATGACTCACTGTATACACGTATGAACCCAAAATGAAACAACCATGAGTGAGACACCATGAACGCATGACATGACTCACTGTATACACGTATAAACCCAAAATGAAACAGTCGTACCATGAGTGTGTGATGACATGACTCACTGTATACACATATGAACCCAAAATGAAACAGTCGTACCACCAGTGAGACACCATGAATGCATGACATGACTCACTGTATACACGTATGAACCAAAATGAAAATGAAACAGTGAGACACCATGAACGCATGACATGATTCACTGACACGTATGAACCCAAAATGAAACAACATGACACATGACATGATTCACTGTATACACGTATGAACCCAAAATGAAACAGTCGTACCATGAGTGAGACACCATGAAAACATGACATGATTCACTGTATACACGTATGAACCCAAAATGAAACAGTTGTACCATGAGTGTGACCATGAACACCATGAACGTATGAACCCAAAATGAAACAGCACCAATTCACTGCATGACATGACTCACTGTATACACGTATGAACCCAAAATGAAACAGTCGTACCATGAGTGAGACACCATGAACGCATGACATGACTCACTGTATACACGTATAAACCCAAAATGAAACAGTCGTACCATGAGTGTGACACCATGAACGCATGACATGACTCAGACACCATGAAAACCCAAAATGAATAACCATCAGTGAGACATACATGACATGACTCACTATACACGTATGAACCCAAAATGAAACAGTCGTACCATGAGTGAGACACCATGAGTGATGATTCACCATGAACCCAAAATGAAACATGACATGAGTGAGACACCATGAACGCATGACATGATTCACTGTATACACGTATGAACCCAAAATGAAACAGTAGTACCATGAGTGAGACACCACGAAAACATGACATGATTTACTCTATACACGTATGAACCCAAAATGAAACAGTCGTACCATGAGTGAGACACCATGAACGCATGACATGATTCACTGTATACACGTATGAACCCAAAATGAAACAGTCCATGACACCATGAACGCATGACATGACTCACTGTATACACGTATGAACCCAAAATGAAACAGTCGTACCATGAGTGAGACACCATGAACGCATGACATGACTCACTGTATACACGTATGAACCCAAAATGAAACAGTCGTACCATGAGTGAGACACCATGAACGCATGACATGACTCACTGTATACACGTATGAACCCAAAATGAAACAGTCGTACCATGAGTGAGACACCATGAACGCATGACATGATTCACTGTATACACGTATGAACCCAAAATGAAACAGTCGTACCATGAGTTAGACACCATGAACGCATGACATGACTCACTGTATACACGTATGAACACAAAATGAAACAGTCGTACCATGAGTGAGACAAGATGAACACATTGCATGACTCACTCTTTGGAAGGGGGTGGTCAGTGAGAGGTGGTTGTGTGAGGAGATGCCATACAAGGCAGCTTTGAAAGATGAAGAGGGCTTTCTAGGCAAATAGGGCAGGTGGAAGCCTCCGAAGCAAAGGAAACAATATAGTTAAGGCATATAGCTATGGAGTTTAGGAAAGCGAAATGTATTTATCTGCTTTTATTTTGCATGTGTGCTGTGTTGTGTGTGTGTGTATGTGTGGATTATGTGATGTGTGTGCGTGCCTGTATGTGTGTGTGTGTGTGCATGCCTTCACACACATGTTGTTGTAGTCAGGGCCATGTTGCTGGGACGAACATCCAAACAAGCATAGCTTGTGGGAGGAAGGGATTTTTTTCCCACTTACAAATCCAGGGGAAGTTCCATCAATGGTGTAAGAAGCTGCTTACTTCCACACATCCAAGCAGAAGGAAAAACTGTAGCAAGCGAACACCAACAAGCAGTAAGTATAAACCTACCAGAACTCAACACTGCTCTGCAGGGCTGGGGAAACAGATTAACAGTTAAGGCATTTGCCTGCAAAGCCTAAGGACTCCGGATCGATTCCCCAGGACCCATGTAAGCCAGATGCACAGGGGGTGCATGTGTCTGGAGTTCATTTGCATTGGCTGGAGGTCGTGATATGCCCATTCTCTTTCTCTCTGCCTCTTCCTCTCTCTCAAATAAATAAATAAATAAACTTTTTTTTTTAAACCTGCTCTGCATACCTTTGGGCTGGAATTCAGCTCTCCACCAATGACCCCCCCCACCCCCCATAGCAGGAGTCTGCCTGCTGGGGGTTAAGCTGAAAAGTAAATTTAAAAAAATGTATTTATTTGCAAGGTGGGGGGAACATGAGAATGGGTGTGCCAGAGCTTCCAGCCACTGCAAACGAACTCCAGATGTATGCGCCATTTTGTGCATCCGGCTTTGTGTGTGTGCCAGTTTAGCTGGCTGCAAGCTCCAGGATTCTCCTGGCTCTGCCTCCCATTGATACAGGTACACTGGGATTACACATGCATGTGCCACTTTGCATTGCTTTACATAGGTGCCAGGGAGTTGAACTCGCTCCAGAAAGCTTATAAACAAGTGAAGTGCCTTTAACTGCTGATGTAGCGCCCTAGTCCCATGAAATTTATTTTCATAGTTAGAGACAAATATATATATATATTGGAGATGGACAGGTGGTTCAAAGGTTAAAGGTGCTTGCTTATAAAGATGGCTGATTGAGGGTTTGATTCTCCAGTACCCATGCAAGGCCAAACACACAGAGCAGGGCATATATATATCTGGTGTGTTGGCAACAGCAAGAGGCCATGAGGCACCCATACTCTCTTTCTCTAATAAATAAATGAATAAATAAATTTAACATGCATTTATTAATCTCTTCAGCAACTTCGTCTTCCTATTTAAATCATTTGATTCCACACAGTGTGACCATGGGGAGTTGGTCACTATTCTCCAGGATAAGCTGTAGATAAGCAGTGGCCAGGTGAGTTATCTCTACAGTTTATCATTGTGTCATGTAGCCATGTCACTCGACTAATCTTTATTTCATTAGCACCACTGTATGAGAGAAAGACTTCGTATGTATCCTATCTGATTCATTTAATGGTTGAGCAGATCTGGGAAGAAAAAGTTGAAACCAGATAAAGTATGGCACATATCTACATATACACATATATTGTACATGTGTGTATTTGTGTGTGTGTGGGGGGGTACATGTGTGTGTTCAGGTATGCATGCATTGCATGTGGAGTCCAGAACCTTAGGAGAGCTGCTCACCTTCCTTGTAATCAGGTCTCTCGTTGGCCTGGAGCTCACCAATTAGGCTAGACTGGCTGGCCAGTGGGTCCCAGGGATCTGCCTGTGTCTGCCTTGTGGTGGTTTGATTCAGATGTCTCCCATAAACTTAGGTGTTCTGAATGCTAGGTTCCCAGCTAATGGAGATTTGGGAATTAACACCTCCTGGAAGCAGTGTATTGTTGTGGGCAGGCTTATGGGTGTTATAGCCAGTGTCCCCTTGCCAGTGTTTGGCACACTCTCTTGCTGTTATTGTCCACCTCATGTTGGCCAGGGGGTGATGTCCACCCTCTGCTCATGTTGTCATTTTCCTTGCCATTGTGGAGTGTCCCCTTGAGTCTGTAAGCCAAAATAAACCTTGTTTTCCCCACAAGCTGCTCTTGGTTGGGTGATTTCTGCCAGCAATGTGAACCTGACTGCAACATACCTCCCCAGTCACTCACTGTGCACTACTACACCCAGCATTTTTTAAAAAATATTTTATTTTTATTTATTTATTTGTTTGATAGAGAGAGAGGGAGAGAGAAACAGAATGGGCGTGTCAGGGCCTCCAGCCACTGCAAACAAACTCCAAACACATGCTCCCCTTGTGCAGCTGGCTAACCTGGGTCTTGGGGAATCAAACCTGGGTCCTTTGGCTTTGCCAGCAAACGCCTTAAACACTAAGCCATCCCTCCAGCCCAATACCCAGCATTTTTATGTGGGTTCTGAGTATTTAACTCAGGTCCTAATGCTTACAAGACTTTCTAGACTGAACTCTTTCCCCAGCCGCTAGGTTTGTATTTTTTAAAGATGGCTACCAGGTGGTGTGGACTAGCACTGTAGTTTGTACATAGGCATCCTGATGATGGTGGAAGATGGGTGTCATCACGAATCCATGATAAGAGCCTATCTCAGAGACAGGGGCATGCCCACATAGAGTGACCCAGGGTGCGGGGCGGGGGCGGTGGTGAAGGCTGTGCTGTGGGGCATTTGCTTCAGGGAAGTGTACGGAGAACAGGAACCAGGATCAGAGCTTAAGAGAGAGATCTGTGTGCTAGCCAGAGAGTGGCTGGCTTTGAGGGTGAGTGGGGAAACCTGTAACAGGGCAAATGAATCATCAGAGATGAAGCTGGGAAGACAAGGAACGTCAGGACGTAGAGCGTGAGAAGACCAAGGGCTCAGAAGGGGGGCTTACATCATGAGGGCATCAGAGACCACCACCCTTCAGGGCTCCATGTTGGCAGGATACCTCACTTCCATGCCTGAGGCATCCAGGCTGTGACAAAGAGACAGGACAACAATCTTCAACGTGAACGAGAGTGCAGTAAGCTCTGTGACAGAGGTTTGCCCATCGCCTGCCTTCCTTCTCATTTTCAGATGCAGGACACATTCAGAGCCTCCACACAGCAGGGGCTCTGCCTACAGAGAACATGAAGCAAGCTGAAGATAATGGCTACACAATTGACTGGAAGTTTCTAAAACACTCCAGCGTCTCTCTCTCTCGGTGAGCCATGATGGAACCCATGTATCTCTCTAAATCCCATGGGAGTCACTTAAAATAATTTTATTAAAAAATAATAATTTTATCATTATTATCCCAACCCTGAAAATTATAATAATATTTATTAATAATAATGGTATTATACTATATTATCCAAAGGCTTGGATCATACCCAGGGCCTCATGCATGCTAAGTAATTGCAAATAATTTCCTTTTTAATTTTTTCACGCATGTGTATGTGCACACGTGGAGTGCAGCTGCCAACGCTAGGTGCCTTCTTCAATCACTGTCCTCATTTATTGAGACAGAGTCTCTCCCTGGAACCAGAGCTCACCCATGTGGCTAGTCTACCTAGCCAGCTTGCTTTGGGAATCAGCCTGTCTCTGCTTTTCAGAGCCCTGAGATTATAGGCAGGCACCATCGTGCCTGCTATTTACATGGGTGCTGGGGACCCAAGCTCAGGTCCTCACACTTGCATGGTAAGCACTTGACCACTCCACAGCCCTCACTCTTATCTGTTGAGATCTTTGAGGTTGTGACCAATGAGGAACGCTTTCCCTTCACAACCTAGGCCTTGACGGTGTTGCCAGGTGTTTCTGGTGGTGGCACATCTAAGCAGCTTGGACAGAAGGAAAGCCAGGGCTTGTGTGGCATTGTGGCACACCCACCCATCAGGAGCCTTCACGACATCTCCCCTTCCTCCGTTTAGAGCACCCTCTCTTTTAAGAGAAGGGTGGCAGATTAGTCTGCATGGGGATTAATGTATAAAAGCTACCTTCTCATGAGGGTGCTGCTAATGCCTCTTCATCCCTGGTCATTTGCTACCTATTAGAAATGCCCCGACATCCTGTCCCTCGATGCCATTGCAGCAGCCTAGCTCCCCAGAAAAACCCCCTAAGGAGGATGAGATGTTTGCCGTGGCATCTAGTCACTTTCATAGTTTTAGCAGCGTGTATCAGTTAACCCAACCTTTAGTGTTCTGTACGTACTTTTAATAATCTCCGTAAAAGCCTGATTTCCAATCCCCAGGCTCAAGCTGACAGTGTAAATAAAATCACCCAAATCCACAGAGTAAGAGAAATGAAAATGACATGGATTAAAATTTGGTCAAACCTCTTTCTTTTTAAAAATTCTGCTTCCCTTCCAACTGGATCACGACCCTCTGTGTGCTCAGCTTAAGAGCAGACGGCTTGCGTTCCCTTTTCCTTCTCTCTGCCACAGGCTTACAGTATTTAGTGAGTCTGTAAAGAATGTGTGCAGGGTGGAGAGTTAATACCATAATCCCCCATCGTTGGGGTCAAATGCTGAATAGAGCAAAAGAATTAGAAAACATGTTACATAGAACGGCAGGAAAAATGCATCAGCACGCTGTTCTGTGAAGCCAGCATCATCACCCCGGAGCAATGACCGTGGGGGGAAGAGTGCAGCCAGAGCCGTGCACTTGAACTCTCGTGCACGTAGAAACAGGCCTGAAGACTAGAGGAATCTAAATACCAGTAGACTCGGGAAGGCATTTGTTGTCATTTTTTTTAAATCATGTCTTTCCAAGTACCTGCCTGGATTCAGTTCCTAAGTAATACACTTAGCCTCTAAATTGTTTCAGAGTGGAACTTGCACGATCTCTTTTCACTCTTCAGCAGAGTGTGAATATTCTTCAGAAAGTGCTGTAATGCATCTGTCCCTGGAGAGCTCCCTCCTCTAACAAGTAGAAATTTGAGGCACTCAGGAAAAGTGTTAACAGCCACCTTCTATTGTGTATTGGGAAAGTCAACCAAACTTCCCTGGAGTAAGATTACAAGCAAACAAATGATTATGTGGAAGCTCTATAAAAGTGTGTGTGTGTGTGAGAGAGTTTGTGTATTTAGACATAAACTGACAAGCTAAATTTAACTTTCAACACTGTATTTCAAGGTAACAGCTAGTTGAGATCAACATTTAAAAAAATGTTGCATTATTTATGTGTATGTATGTGCATGGATGTGTACAATGTGTGTGTGGACACACCCATGAGGCACGGTGTGCATGGAGGTCAGAGGACAACCTCAAGACGTCTGTCCTCTCCTTCCACCTTCCTTTTGAAACAGAGTCTCCCTTGTTTGTCCCACAGAGAACAGCAGTGCAGCTGACATTTGAACTTCCAGGTTCCCCTGACTCCACTTTCCATTGCTGTAGGATCACAGGTACACGAACCTCTTTGAGCAGCTTTACAGAAGTGCTAGGGACTTGAACTTGAGCCAGATGGCTTGCAAGCAGGTGCTTTTACCCACTGAGCCATCTCCCCAGCCTCAAAATCAACATTCAAATGTTTATTTTTAGATTTACAAACAGTAAATTTACTGCACTCCTTGGAGTGCGGTATTTTATAATTCTGACAAATGAATATGTTTTGTAAGCCGTTTCATCGCACTCAACAATGCTTTTGAAGTTTCTTTGTACTGAACCTCCCACCCAGCATGAAAAATTACTACCCGTTCCTTGCTCCTGCGCATTTCGTCTTTCCTAGAGTGCCGCACGAATGGAGCCATGTGGTACTTATCTTTTTAGCTCTAACTTCTTTCACTTAGCAAATATACTTAAGGTTAATCTACCTCGTGGTGTCAACCACTTACTCATTCTTATTATAGAGCAGTACTTTATTTTTATAGTTTTCAATGGCATTTCATGAGCCGTTTGTTTCCCAACTAGTGAGATATAATTGATGTAAAAGAAATGCATCCCTTTCACAAGGTGGCAAGTTTTGTGGACGCGTTCAAGCAGTGGGCGTCCCAATCAAGTAGGGAGTGTTTCCTCACCCTCCCAAATGACCCTTATGCTTCTTCCCAAGCGATCGCCGAGCTGCTGTGCGGGCACAGGAGAGCGCTGTCTTGTCTAGGGTTTCATCCACATAGATTCTAGGGCCCACTTGGCTTTTGTGTCTGGCTTCTTCCACTCCGCGTGTGTTTGGTTGATTTTTAGAGACAGGGTTTAGCCCAGGCTGGCTTCAAACTCACAGTCCTCCTGCCTCAAACGCTCAAGTGCTAAGATCACAGATGTGATCCACTATACCCTGCACCCAGAAAAAAGTACACCCATCTTCCTTTCCTTCCTTCCTCCCTCCCTCCCTCCCTCCCCTCCTTCCTTCTTTCCTCCTTCCCTTCTTCTCTCCTCTCTCCCCACTTCTTCCCTTCCTCTCTCCCTCCTTCCCTCCCTCTTTCTTCTCCTCTTCCTTCCTTTCCTTCCCTTCTTCCCTCCCTTCCTCCCTCCATTTGTTCCTTCTTTCTTTCCTTCCTTGCCTCTTGTCTTCTTTCTTTTTTTGGTCTTGTTCATGCTAGGCAAGTGCTTTCCCACTAAGTTCCATCCCTGGCTCTCTCAATATGCTTTTGAGATTTATCTGTGGTATGTGCACATCGGTAGATACTTCTCTTTCATTGCTGAGTAGCACCCCATTGGTGGAAGACCATGGTCCAGCTGTTTAGCCAAAGTAGTCTTTGAGACATTTGGAGGCAGAGTTGATGAGGTCCACCTTCCTCATACCAGTTACGAACTGGCACTTGCTAACGTCTTTTTTTACTGTGCACACAGTGAGGGGATTTAGTGGCATCTTAAGACCTCATATATTTTATTTTATTTTATTTTATTTTATTTTATTTTATTTTATTTTATTTTATTTTATTTTATTTTATTTTATTTTATTTTGAGATAGGGTCTCACTAGCCCAGACTGACTTAGAATTCACTATGTATTCTCAGATTGGCCTTGAACTCACAGCAGTCCTCCTACCTCTGACTCCCAAGTGCTGGGATTAAAGGCGAGCGCCACCACGCCCAGCTCCAAGACCTCATCTATTTAATTCTGCACATGTTTAGCTTTCGCAGTGATTAGACTTGTCATCTGACATCATACTTCACACACATTGGACTTGAAGCTATATTTTCAAAGGGCTGCCTAGACATAAACAATAAAACAGATAGCATCCTGCACATTTAAATGAGGGTTTACATACATGCACGGTACAATTATTACAGGTTCAAGGCACTTTTCCGGATCAAAAAGGCTTAGATATTGCTCATAAAGTTTGTCAGGTGCAGAAAGCAGAACCCAGGTCACTGTTGAATCTGAATGAAGAAACCTGCTTGCTAACAATGCGCTGAGCTGCATAGTAAGTGAAGGACTGAGGAACGGTTTCTACTTAAGACTGCACAAGACTGGGTGGGGTGGTTCATGCCTTTAACCCCAGCATTCAGGAGGCTGAGATAGGATTGCTGCGAGCTTGAAGCCAGCCTGAGACGACACAGTGAATTCCAGGTCAGCCTGGGCTAGAGCAAGACTCTACTTCAAAAAGAAAATGGTAAAAGGTCATGGAAGCTGTCATTTGAGATGCAATGCCTTCAGTGTGGTAATCATCTGCTAAGGACAGAAAGAAAGGCGAGACCATAAAAAGGAGAGAAGCATGTGTGTGTGTGTGTGTGTGTGTGTGTGTGTGTGTGTGTGTGTGTGTGTTTCTATCATGGTCTGATAGCCACTTAGATAAACGGTGGAAAGGGAAGGGCTTGGTCATTGCACATGGCCTCCACCACCATGTAGTGCCAATTAAATGACTGAAAATGAATGGCTGTAGGAGAGAACTATTAGGAAAATTATTAATTAGGGCTTTGAAGCTGTTGGTGAAGGACAATCTTGTTTACTTAAATAAGACCCCAGAATATGTGAAACTATTGAGGGAGGTTGGATTCTGACAGGAAGTATAAGATATGCCATGAGTAATTTGGCACATTATCTCTTTCCCACAGGGCATATTGACTAAATTACTAAAGAGATCTTATTTCAAGTAAATAAATCATCATTGTTTAAAGCAGAAATATTCAAGTGTCCTTAAAGCTATACATTATCTTATCTATGTTTCCATTAGTCCAAACTTGGCTTCAGTCTCCTTTCCCACCTCCTTCCCCTACCTAAGCCATAAACATCAATGTCCTTTTCTCACACTTCACCTGTTTGCATCAAGAAATCCTTCATAGTCTGCCTGAAACCCACCTGCAGTTCCAAGCCAGGTCTCCCTCAGGAATGACAGCTGTCTGTTTCTAGCTCTTTACATAACCTCTCCCCTGGATATCCCACGAACAGCCCAAGCTCACCCTGTCCAAAATACAGCTCCATATCCATCCATCCAAATGAGTCCTCCATAGAATTTTCCATCTACTTCCACTAGCTCTTATCTGACTTCCTGTTTCCTCCACTGGCTGAAGGCAATGGGCACATGTCTTTCCCCTTATGCCTGGCACATGGCAGGCATTTTAAAAATATTTGTAGAAGAAATGAGTGCATATAATACTCAAAAATTGGAAATTGTTCCTACCCAAAGCCGCAATATTTATAAATGACTGTTAAATGAATAAGCGACTATAATAATTATGTAGTCACAAACATTCAATCCCACCCATTGCTAATCATATCTGCATAAAAGCAAGAGACCAGACAACATGTTTTATGTAACAAAAAAGCCACATTTATCACATTTCACTTTTCTTTGTATTATTTTCTCTCACTGAAGCTAAACGTTTTATTTAATACTACAGGAGCCTTTCCATCTCCTGAAAAGTTGTGATAACGGGCTAGGGAGAAAGCTCACTTAGGGAAGTGCTCTGAGAGCTTGAAGACAGGGATCATCTATGAGTGAGTTTGAGGCTAGCGTGGGCTGCAGTGTGAGTCCCAGGTCAGCCTGGGCTGGAGTGAAACCCAAAACAAACAAACAGCCTCAAACAAACAAGTGACCCCACCGTGGTAGTCTGGGCCTATAATCTTTGCACGGGGTAGGCAGCAACAGGTGGATCCCTCTGGCTCCCTGTGCAGCCAGTCTAGATAACTTGGCGAGCCCCAAGCCAATGAATCCTGTCTCAAAAGACATAGATGGCATTCCTGAGGAACGCAAGGTTGTCATCTGGAGTCCACGTGCCCCTCTATACACAGACATGCACACATACATGTGCACACACGATTCTGGAGTTTATCTTCTCCAGCTGAATGATGTTGCCAGAGAGGAACCCTTCTTTGCTGACAGCAGAAATTTAGTTTGAAGGATCTTGAGGCCTTCATTATAGAACTTAACTCACATTCAGCAGTCTAGCGTGGGCGCCAACAGCACTCCAAGTGGGGGCCCTGAACCGGCAGTGGCAATATCACCATAAAAGTTGTTAAAAATGCAAATTCTTGGGCTCTACCTACACCTTCTGAATCAGAAACTCTGGTGTGGGGTCTTAGCAGTCTTTGATTGAACAAGATCCCAGATTATGGCCACCATCCTGTACTTTGAATGGAAGCCCACCTGCTGTGGAACCTTCCTGAACCATCTCTCCCACCCATGCTTATTATCATTCCGGCGTTTTATCAGTTCCAAAATATCTCTGTATTGAGAAACACCTTCTGTATTTGACATTCTGTAGAACAAGGTCCTGATGTACATGAAAAAGTGTCACATGTGGCAACTGTATTTCTTTTAAGAATTAGTGTTCTGAACATAAATTTTCTTCAAAGCTGTGCGTTTGTGTGTGCGTGTGTGTGTGTATGTGTAAACTGCAAGTGGAACTGGGTGAAGGGGCAAGCAAAGTGCAGCCCACTCTACTGGGCTTCCTCCCACCCTGCAGGTAACAGTTTGGAGCCGTCTGAGGTGGTGGGAAGAGGATTAGATGGGGCTGTGGTCTGGGCCTCACCTGGTTCTTGAGCAGTACATTAAATGTTGGCATTCATCACTCTTCTCCCTGCTGTGACCAAATAGCTGACAAGAAGCAGCTTAAGGAAGGAAGGGGTGACTTTGGCTGACAGTATCAGGGGTGCCGTCTGTTATGGAGGGGAGGGCATGATGAGTCCACAGGCAGGAAGCAAGAAGTGGGTCTGAGCTACAAAGCTTCAAGGCCCGCCCCTAGTGACCCCCCTTCATCCAACAAGCCACCTCCAAAAGGTGGTTCACCCTTCCCAAATAGCACCACCAGCGGGGAGCCCAGTGTTCCAGCCCAGGAGCCTATGGGGGACAGTTCACAGTCAAACCACAAGGGCACCTTTGGCTATGTAAGTCACCTAAGTTTGTCCTCCAGTGGAATATACAGATATTCCTGATAGAGACACATATGGGCTGTCTTGAAGGCACCCTCTTCCTTGGAGACATTGGAGTAGATGTCTTTGTGCTTGCTGGCCCTGTCTTCCCCACTCTGTACTGACTGGGAAACATTAATGATTAATCAGGGCAGCCTGCCACCATTTCGAGTACAAATAAAGAAGAGAAAAGCTCCCATGACAATTACACAACCAACTGACAGATTTCAACCCCAGTAACAGGCTGGTGATGTGAAGGCCTCAGAGAAGCTAAACACCATCACACTGGCTTTTCTTCTCTCCTCCTCCTCCTTCCCTTCCCCTCTCCCCACAGCCTGCAAAGCAGTGGCCTAGAGTCCCTCTCCCCACAGAATGGCATCTTACTCTGCACATCCTTGATGCACCCCAGGCCAAAGCATCCAGCGGGTAAGATATGCTACGAATGGCCAGGTCCCTGCATGTTGCCAGGATCAGTTTCACTCTTCCTCCCACTGACATCTCTACAATCCTTCCTCTTTCTCCCTCCTCCTTCTCTTGTTCCTACCTGCTCTTCCTCTTCCTGTCTGACTTCCCTCTTCCTGCTTGAACTGTCCTCTTACTGGGGACTACTCCAAGCTGGCTGCCTAGCTGGGGACTATTAGAGTTTAAGTGGGAGATGAGGCAGCAGGTGGGAGCAGTGTTATCCTGTCTTCATGTAACAGTGGGGATGGCAGGTGTGTGTGTGTGTGTGTGTGTGTGTGTGTGTGTGTGTGTGTGTCAGGGGCAATGGTTAGAATGATGAAGAACCTACTAGGTGGGTCTCACTATCTGATAACTTAACTCCACAGAAAGAAGTAAAGGAAGTGAGCTTCAGCCTCCTCTCAGCAATAGGCTGATTGTGACTTCAGAGATAGCTCCGTCAGTCATTCCTGGGGCTTCATTGTTCTTGACAGACATGCCAGACATGCTGGAATGAAATTTACATCCCCAAATGGCCCGGGTTGGAGGAACATATTGATAAAAATCTACACTATAACTTGTATTTTATCTAAGACTCTACTGCTTACACACACATGCACACACACACACACACACGATAATTTATGTAAGACTCTACTGCTTACACACACATGCATACTCACACACATGATAATTTATGTAAGACTCTACTGCTTACACACACATGCACACACACACATGATAAGTTATGTAAGACTCTACTGCTTACACACATGCACACACACATAATAATTTATGTAAGACTCTACTGCTTACACACACATGCATACTCACATACATGATAATTTATGTAAGACTCTACTGCTTACACACACATGCATACGCACACACACATAATAATTTATGTAAGACTCTACTGCTTACACACACATACACACACAGACATGATAATTTATGTAAGACTCTACTGCTTACACACACATGAATACTCACACATGATAATTTTTTTTACATGGGATTTTAAAAGTGGGATCTACATATCTGCTTCTCCTTGCTTTTATTTTACAGAAAACTAAAGTATAAGACTGCCTGGTTTGGACAGCCATCCCCTTCTCTGTGTCGTTCCCTTCTCTCCCGTGAAGGTAGCTTCCCTGCTCCCTAGGCTGCTGTCCTTCAGAGTGTACGTGGGTGCAAGTGTCACCTGTCTGTTACCTGTATTCCCCTTATCTCCCACTCTTCCTCCCGTGTGTTCTCACCTATCACATGCACTGAGACGAGGGTGTTAACAGTTAGGATCTGCCATGGCACCCCACTTACTCATGCTTACTCAAAAGCCCTCTGACCTCTGCTCCCTCTGCCTCTTTCCCGACCCCACTGAACCTGCCTTGCTGCAGCGCTCATCTTACACGCACGGCCCTGCCACCCATGGTCTTCATCACACTGGGCCACCCTGAGCCAGCATGACTGCACTTGCCTGCGTTTTCTTTCCCTACGAGCGTGACTTTTCCCTCCTCTAGCTTTCCTCAGAGTGGACAGCTTCATCCCTCCCAGTCTTCAATGCTGGGGCCTCTGTGCCCCTTTCCTCTGCTTTTCTGTGCTGTCCTGCTTGGAGCCATACCTAGTTATGCCATCCACAGTAATGCAGACCCAGGAGTCCTGTGGAAAGGGAGAAGGCATCTGAGAAGTGGGAGGGTAAAGCCGGGCTGGACTCTAGGGGGCCGGTTCTGCCACTGTCTAAAGCTGAGGCTATGCTTCGTGGCTGACGCAGGTGCTGGCAGGATCTTTTTGTTGTTGTTGTTGTTTAATCTATTCTTTATTTCATTTTATTTTTTAATTTCCATTATTGATAACTTCCATAATTATACACAATAAACCATGATAATTCCTTCGCCCAAACTTTCCCCTTCACAACTCCACTCTCCGTCATGATCCCTCCCCCTCTCAATCAGTGTCTCTTTAATTTTGATGTCATTATCTGTTCCCCCTATTATACTGGTCTTGTGTAGGTAGTGCTGGCAGGATCTTTGCATCACCCTTGGTGATCCACTCAGTGTCTGACCTGGATCAATGTGGGAGGCCGGCAGACCTGACACTGCTGCCATTTTCTGGGTGAGAAGTGCCGACAGCAGGAGAGAGATGTAATATGCAGGTGATGTTTCAGAGGCAGAATTGATGGGGCTTTGTGAGCTGCGAGAGCCTGAGCATGAGAGGGCCGAGTCCAAGATGACTCTGCTCCAAGATGACTCCGAGGACAGATGACTCTCGGCCCTGTGCCTGGCACACAGTGGATAAGAAACGATTGTCTTGAATTGAATGGTGTGGCAAGAAGACAATGGAGTGGATCATCGCCGGGAGGAAGGGGGATGCCAGTGACTGTGAATACTGAGGAGAATAAATAGAAGAGTGAGTGTGTGTGAGTGTGCCTGCGCCTGTGTGTGCAGTGTGCTGGGAAGGAGGGTCTGCGGGCTGTGCCTGCCACCCCGCGTGCTTTCTGTGGCTCCATTTACACTTCTGCTCCTTTTTAAGTCACAACCATGTTCAGGAGTGACTCTCGGCAGCCAGAAACACCTTGCAGATGCTGCTTTCTCAACGGCAAGCTCGCCAGCTGTTTGACCTGAGATGGTTCTGAGCAGCGGGAAGAAACAAGAGGCATGGTCTGGTTTTGAAGGCACTTGCTGCACCACTCTGAAACAATGGCAATGCTTCTGTTTTCTCCCCTCCTCACTTGCTCTGGTTGAGCCTGAGGATGCCTGAGCAGAATGTGTTCCAGCCCAGCCGGGTTCCTGCCGGCCTCTGGTGTTGCTGTTCTGGAAGCTTGTGGAACCTTTAGGGGTGGAGCCTGGCTGGAGGAAGTGGGTCCCTGGGGGCGGGCTTAGAGGTTTTTAGCCTGGTCTCACTTCCTGTTTACATTCTGCTTCCTGAGTCTGGCTGCAGTGAACCAACCACCTGGCCTCCTGCTACCCTGCCTTCCCACCACGATGGAGTGTACCCCCGAAACTGTCAACCAGAATCAACCCTTTCTTTCTTTAAGTTCCTTCTTGGCAGGTATTTGGCCACAGCATCTGGAAAGGTACCTGACACACTCTCCACAGGGACACGTGGTAGTGAATGTCTCCTGTACCAGAAGGGCACCCATGGTCTTTGATCCTCACAGCGGCTTCCTAGTTCCACCAATCTGATGGAAGAGGCCTCAGAAAGATCTAGAAAAGGCCCTGAAGCCATAGCTTCCCACCAACCTTGCTCTGCAGTAGAGCAGCCATGGCCCCAGTACTGCACAGCAGAGCCATGGTGGTTAGAGAAACCATTTCTTGGACTCATGTTTCCAGACAACATTATTTTACCAGCTAATAACTGTAACATCATCGACTTACACGGAAGGAGGGTCTTGTGGTCTAATTGGTTTGGGATTGCTGGGCTATGTGGATGTTACCGAGAATGGATGTGATTGTGCCCAGCGATGAGCTGAGAGAGAAACCTAGCACTCAGGGTGCTGTAACCACGTGTGGAGACCACGCAGGGTCCAGACGCGCTGTCATGCTGCAGAAAAGGACATCCAGCATGTCGACACATGCCTCACACACTCAGCAGGAGGCTGTAGAAAGAGCTTGCCAGTGTCCATCTTCAAAGTCTCACCAGTGGACACCAAAGACAGACTGAGATGCTAATAAGACGAATCTTTCTGTCCCCACACTCGTTGTTTGGCAAATTCAGCTTTGCTGTTGAACCCGGGCACAGTTATAAATTAGAGCCATTCTGTCACCAGCCCATATCCCATCACATGCAGAGATCCCTCCCCCCCTTGTTCCCTCGTGACTGACTTATCAATCTATAGCATTTGTACTTTTCAGAGACCTTTATCAGCTGTGACATTGCATGTGCCTTCAACCAGCTTTATGAGGAGGTGGCAGAGCTCCGTTTTGCAGAATGCCGGCCTCTTACCAGGTTTTCTGCCAGCGTCTGATGCTCGTGAGCTAACCTAAAGCCCTTCTCAGTCCTCTATGGCAGGAGGTGCTGTCTTCACGTTAGCAATGGAAAATTAATGCTAAGAGAGAAAAGTGACTTCCCAGGGTCACATACTGTACACAAGTATGCGAGGGTCTGCTCTTTAAAGCCCTCTTTATTCATCACGTACACATGAGTTCTATAATTGCACCCTTCAGGAGGTAGTTGAAACCAAGGGTGGGTACGGCTTTGCCCAAATTGGCACAGAGAGTTTTGAATGGAGTTAGGACCGGCCTCCCTGATTAGCAGCCCACGGCCCTCTCTTCTCCATGTTCTGCTGTCTGCACAAAAGCATGGGCAGGAGTTCAAGGTGATCTGCAACAGTCCGGAGCAACACCTAACAGGTTGAATGGGAGGGGGTAGAGCCTATGGCTCCTCCCACCCCAGGGGCAAAGGCGTCTGCTCTCCTTTTCCTATATTTTCTTTATTTATTTGATAGAAAGAGGCAGAGAGAGACAGATAGAGGGAGAGAATGGGCAGGCCAGGGCCTCAGCCACTGCAAAGAAACTCCAGATGCATGTGCCCCCTTGTGCAGCTGGCTTATGTGGGTCCTGGAGAATCGAACCAGGATCCTTTGGCTTTGCAGGCAAATGCCTTAACTGCTAAGCCATCTCTCCAGCCCCCTTTCCTGTTCTTTTAAAACATTTGTGTGTGTGTGTGTGTTGTGTGTGTGTGTGTGTGTGTGTGTGTGAGAGAGAGAGAGAGAGAGAGAGAGAGAGAGAGGGAGAGAATGGGTGTATGACACATGTACCAGCACCACTTTGTTTACAAGGGTCCTGGGGAATTGAACCCTGATGGCAGACTTTGCAAGCAAGCACCTTTATTGAGCCATCTCTCCAGCCCTCTGTTTCCATTCCAGTCAGGTTCTTAGGCTGGCCTGGAACCTGAAATCCTGCTACCCCAGCCTCCAGAGTGTCACCTCTTTTGATTCCACCATGCTCTTGGGACACCTATATGACTGATGATGAAACTGGGTGTGTGGGCTAGAGGGCACATTGTCCCAGAGTCTGAAGAGAGGGAAGGGTGTGAGGAGCCTCACTGAACAAGTTTGAGCTGTCTGGAGAACAGGAAGGGGGTACCCAAAGGATGAAGAGAGAGGCCTGGGTGTTTCCCACAGGTGCTCATCCCAACCACTTAGAACAAAGGCTGAGGGATTCCTGCTCATTAAACATTCCATGTCTCATTAAACTTGTGCTGAACACATGCATTAATCCTTTATCAAGTGATTGCTCCTCCACACCCTTGGTGTTCTCTATAGAAAAATAGCTTTCCCAGCTGGAGAGATGGCTTAGTGGTTAAGGCGCTTGCCTGTAAAGCCAAAGGATCCAGGTTTGGTTCCCCAGGACCAATGTAAGCCAGATGTACAAGGTGGTGCATGTATATGGAGTTCATTTGTAGTGCCTGAAGGGCCTGGTACACCCATTCTCTCTTTCTCTTTCTCTCTCCCTGCCTCTCAGTTTCAAATGAATCTATATATATATACACACACACATACATACATATACATACATACATATGTATATGTGTGTGTGTGTATGTATGTATGTATATATGTGTGTGTGTGTATGTATGTATGTATGTATATATGTGTGTGTATGTATGTATATATATGTGTGTGTGTGTGTATATATGTGTGTGTGTGTGTGTGTGTGTGTATAAAAGAAATACAACTTTCCTTTTTCTAGCAATGTAAAGAGACTGAAAATTTTTCAAATCTTTCAGCTCCAGGGTCAGTTTTTCTTAACGCTCTCCTTCAACTTACCTCTTGCATTTTACTATGAGCACCAAGGAGAAACTATTGAAGCCACCCTTCAATACTTTGCTTCGAAATATCCTCAGCTAAGTACCCGTGTTATTACTGTCAAGTTCCAATTTCCACACAACAGCCCACCCAAGTTCTTTGCCATAGTTTTCAAGTGATTAACTCTCCTCCAGTCTCCAGTAATGACCATTTCCATGCCAGCCCTCCCCAGAACTTCGCTCAACAGCCATATTCTACCCACTGCCCCTTTAAGGCGACATAGCATGCACCTCAACAGTCTTCAGATCCCCCCACTCAATATCCAATTCCAAAGCCACTTCCACATTTTGAGGTATCTGTTACAGCAGCAGCCCACTTCTGGTGACAAAATGTATATTGGTTTGCTTGGCTGACATGGGAAAAGGCCACATGACTTAAATAATAGCTCTGCAGGCAAGGAGGGGGGGTGGAGAGACAGAAAGGAAAGCAGGATTCTTCGTATGACGTCACTGATCTTACTGCACTGGGGCTTCACGCTTCTGACCTACTTTAAGTTTAATGACTTCCTTAGATTCCCGAATCTAAATGCAGCTATATGGAAGGATCGACTTCAACACATGACATTGAGGGGGCCAGAAACAAAGCCCCTGACATTGGGGTAAGTCCCTTTGAGTCCTCACTTCCTGTTCAGGCTCTGGGGGGTGGACAGAAGAGGCCCAATCCAAAGGGGACTTGGACAGATGGAACAAAGGCTGGGAGCTGGGAACCAAATCTATTCACGGCTTCTTTCCGACCCTCCTCACTCCTCATCCCCTCAACCAGTGAGCAGGGATCTAGGCAGCAGACCGTCCTTCCTTCTGCGATTAACAAAAAGTTTGAGGATTACGGGTGAAATATGGAGAATGTCTAGGCTTCCCAGGGAAGACAGGGCGCTGTATCAATCTAAAGCAGTTACGGTCTCTTGGGTTACGAATTCCAGTAGGTTCACTCGCATTGGCCACATTTATGTGTGCCAGTGCCCAATAATTCTCCCCCTTGCACATTTCGGCTTCCAGATCATTAGGCTGAGAGAAACAAGCCCTTCCCTTGAGAAAACACAGTCCCTGCCCCCTCCCTTCCTGCCACAGACATGGACTCGGAATCTCAGAATCTCTGGAAAGGACTTGAAAGTCATTTAGTCTAGCATCCAGTCCATTCCCTCGATAAGCAGGCAAGTGGGAATATGAAATAAAAGCGCAGTTAATTCTCCGTTGTTTGTATGTAGAGTCTTCAGAGACACAGAGTGAAAGATGTGTGCATTGGGAGGTGGGGAGGGGGTCTCTCTCGCCTTATCTATTCCTTCTCTAAGTGAAACCATCACAAATCATCCAGGTGCTCCTCGGAGGATAGATTTCAAACTTTTGAAATCACATAAATCGAAGCAACCTTCATCTAACTAATGTGGATGCTGCCTTCGTTTTCGTTCCAGCAACTTTTGGCGGGTCCCCGTTCAGAAGGGGTTGACTGCATTTGAAATAGGATGACAGAGGTATTTGTCTCGCTGGCATTACCCTTCAGCTACATCCCAGCACTGCTTCTCTGCTAGCACCATAATGACTACCATCACGGAAATGAATTAAATTATTAATTTCAACAGCACCCCATGGTGCACTGATAAATCCCACCATCTGGGGAACATAAATATGGAGGTCCACATTCTATACTTGGAGGCACGGTGCTGAGTGCCAAGGGCTGTATCTTTGAAGGCAGTAAAGATTTTTCAAGATACTATATGTGGAGCGGCAAGCTGCGCATTTTCAGAGAAGGCTCTGTCCCTGGGTCGCTGTTTGTCTTACCGTTTATTTAAGGCTTCAGTGGGAGCACTTTTCTTTTCAACCAGTTCTGTTTTTTTTTTTTTTTTTTTTTGGTTTTCTGAGGTAGGGTCTCACTCTAGCTCAAGCTGACCTGGAATTCACTATGTAGTCTCAGGGTGGCCTTGAACTCACGGCAATCCTCCTCCCTCTGCCTCCCAAGTGCTGGGATTAAAGGCATGCGCCAGCACTCCCAGCTTCAACCAGTTCTAGCCGTAATGTATTTTAAAAAGTCGTAGTTTAAGAAGCTCACAAAAGGGGAAATAAAACAAAACTGATTTGGCTGTTTTGTCATCCAGTATCTTTCGTCCTTGTTGAATTTCCTTTCATACCCCTCCCCAAATCTCTCTTCTTCCCAAGTAGCTTCAAATATGTAAATATCTGTGCTAATAGTATGTGATAGTGAGACAGCTCTTAGGAACTGAATATTTTCTAGATCTGTCTAAAACCAAGTTCCTAAATTAAAGGGGGTGAAGGATCTAGAATGGATGCATACCTTACTTATATAAAACACTTAACTGTCTTTCTTTATGAGGGACCATTCACCAGATGTTGGCATTCAGGGGACTTTCTCTGTTTGCCATCTGTGACATCCCAAGGGTTGGTGAGAAAGGGGCACTTCTATAAAGCACTTGTAAGTGACATCACAGAGCCCTGGAAGGGCACGGCAGGCCACCTTCACCTGACGTGGATGGTCAACCTAAAGCCACAGCAGTTAGATTTACCACAGATACATTCACTAATTTATCTCCAGGGGAGGCCCAGAGCTTCCTGCAGGGTAAGTGATCCTAGAACATGGGTGTGGTCAGAGCTCCTTGCAGGGTAAATGATCCTGGAACATGGTGTGGTCACACGGTCCCAGGTCTTGTTCTCTGAGCACCAGGGCTATGGTGCAACTCTTGTGCCTTGACTTGCTGGGGACAGAGGTGACAATCCAATAGCCCAGGTGCATCTCAGAATGGACAGAGTTTAGACAGCCCTCTAGGCTAATGCAGTCAGCAAGCCACTGTACTTGCAGTTGAGACACAGGAGCTGCCACCAGTTGCTGATGTTCAATGGCCATTCAATGAAAGAGTCTCTGGTGTATGAGGGTAAGAGAAAGTGTTTGGGACCGGATGTTTCTAGCCCCTGTCTCCTGGGTGGATTCCTTTTAACTCCTGGTAGAGCTGGACATCACAGTAGTTGAGACTCAGAGCCTGGAGCATTGGGAACGGGCGGGTTTGTGTCCAATTAGAATCTCATTTCTCAACCGTTTCTGACGCCCTTCTCAGAACGTAGCCAGAGTGGCTTGCTATGGATCGTGTTAGGACAAACAAATAAATCGAAGCTGTGATCACGACAAATTTAATGAAACTTCTGATCTTCATGACAAAGTCCTTGCCTGCAGCCTTCCTGTCCCTCCCTGGGTCATAAACCCAAATATACATGGAGTTTGAGGACCTGGTCCTCTGGCGACTCTCATGTCCTGAACTTATTAATGACAAAAAGGACCCCCAAATCAGTGGATTATGAGTGTAGCCATGGTTCTCCCCAACCTCTGCGGGAGTTAGTAGACTGGAATAATTACAGACTAAATAGCAATGATAAGGAGGAAATGTACTGTGGTTGGAGTTAGTGGGCTGAGAAACAAATGTTTCTAGTCTCAGGAGAATCTGCTTGCTGTGAGAGAAGAAAAGACTAGAGGCAACAAGCCTTTGCTGTGTAAGTCAGCAGCCAGGAGAGACCATGTACACTTGTCATAAACAACACGGGTGATGTACACGCAGGGTCCTTCAGCACCCTGCGTGGTGCTCAGCTTCCCACCCAGCTGTGGGGGACATGCAGTGGGTAATTGAGATGCAATCTGGAACTGTCCCCACAATGCACCCAGGCCTGGTACTGCTTAGCCAGGAAGAACCTGTGCACCGTTTGTGCCAGAGTCTAAATTGTTTTCTTACTCAAACACAGAAGAAAACTCTCACACAAGACTGGGGAAACTTCCTGTGGGGCAGCGAGCCAAGGGTTGTTTGATGTGAGTCGGTCACAACACAGCTCTTGGCAATGGCACGCTCGCTTCTCCCTTCAGGTGCCCCCGTAGCTCATCCTAAACGCCCAGCAGGTCCCCATTTCCAAGCCGAAACCCCCTGAGGCCCAGGTCAAGTGGCCCACCCAAGTCCATGACGGGGGGGGGGGTGAGGTTTACGGGGAGCCCAGGAAACATGGCTTCTCCACCCCCCTTCCCGCAGACAACGCGTCTCTCCAACAGTCTCCTTGAATTTCCACCTGGTGGACCGCGCTGGCTGACACTGCCCTGCAGCGAATAAAAGGAAATGCGACCAGCATTTCTTTCTGACGTGAAAACATATGGTGCCATTAAGGGGCTGGGGTGGGGAGAAGGAAGGATGCCTGGGAAGACGCACAAGGATGCAGGCAATGCCTTCAAGGACAAGCGGCCGAGCGAGAAGGTGTTTTCTCACTTCTTGGGCAATGTCTCGGCAGCCTTCACCCCAGGAAGGCAGCGCGCCTGCCCGAGCTTCCAATGCCAGCTCTCAGCACGTCCCGTTCAAGGATAAACACTTATCCTGGCAACCCTCTTTCAGGGAAGGTTTTCTTTATAATAAGATTTGATGGCCAATTTAATTGACCCCTGAGGCCACCGGATGGAGAAACAATAAAGCTCCATGGAGAATTATCGAAGGAAAACGATACAAAATCCAGAGCTCTCACAATTCAATCCTCATGACATGGCCACGAGGAGGTATGAGTAGGTAAACGTCAAAATAAGATCTTTGTAGGACTCGCCTGGCTTTCTATAACCTTCCTTTTCCCACAAGGTTGCTTAACCAATTTTCCACGAGGGGAGCAGTATCAGGCCTTGCTTGCTTGGGGAGATTTCTGAGGCGGCTTGGAAGAGACTAGCGTCTGCTGAGGCTACCTGTCTGTCCAGGCTCTAGGGCACCTGGCTGTGTGTAACACCCCCATGCAGCTGTTCTGATCGCCTCCACACATGTGAGCTTGTTAAGACCGGGAGGGCCCCCGGCTTCTACCAGGATCACTGTGTGCGTGACTGCAAGTCTGTCCCGGATGCGCTGCCTTTTAAGGCTATTCCCAAGCCCTCAAGAAGTTAAACACCTACTACCTCCCAAGTATGTCCGTTACAATAATATAAACCACATCAGGACGTGACCACAGGGTGGCTGAGTGAGCCCACTGCGAGTCACATCTGGGCAAGGGCTCTGGCTCTGACCTGCCCCCCCATTGTTTTACTCTAACGGGTCCTAAGGTGATGTTCTGCCTCAAGTATTAATATGACCTCGGAGCCCAGATGTGACAGTTCTCTAACATCTAGCATGTTTTCACCTGCACCAGTGGCCACAGGTACATTTAGGAAAGCGTTGACATTAGTCCTGTGAAGCCTTGCAATGGGGTGGCAGGGTGCTCCTTCATGACAAGAGCCCTCTCCCTCCTGTGTGGGCTCAGAGCTCAGACGTGCACAGTAAGCTGGGCTGAGTGCTTCTCGTACTGCAGATTGAACCCAGGCCCTCACCCATGCCAGGCAAGCACTCTCCCACTGAGCTACATCTCCAGCCCAGAAGCACACCTTTCGTTGAGCAGTTACTCTCCATTTGCTGAGAGCCCTGTGGTAGTTTGATTATATGGCCCCCAATATATTCAGTGTTTTATTAATTTATAGTTTGCATCTGCAATCACCTTGCTAGAGGCAATGTCACTGGGAGCTGGTCTTAAGGTGTGGTGATGGTTTGAGATTCCATTGTAAAGATATGCAAAGTGTGCCTAATAGGAGTTCCTGAAGTGTGCTGTGGCTTGGCTGTAGTTTTGCTCTGTGTGCTGTGTGCCTGGTTGGTTTTTTCTCTCTTGCCTGGGCCTGTGAGAGCAGGCTGCTACTCCTGCCATTATGGAACTTCCCCTGGATCTGTAAGCTTCAATAAATAATATCCCTTCCTCCATAACTGTGCCTGGTCTGGAAGTTCATCTCAGCGAACCTGAAGCTGTCTGCTACACATACCTTTCGTTGAGCAGTTACTCTCGATTTGCTGAAAGCCCATTCTTCATTACTTTTGGGTGTTCATGGGAAGCAGTGCCCTTTCAGAGCCTAGGAACAAAAGTGGGTGCCAGGAGCCATATCCACAGCACTCTGCTCACGTGTCCTGCTGGCCTTCAGGCTCGGTGCACCAACTGCACTCACCTTGCTCCGACACTCCCATGGCAGATGCAACTAACTTCTATTCTCCAGCATCCTGCCATCCCCGCTGCCTTAGGCAGCCCTATGTGTATGCATGTGTATATGCATCTGTATGTATGTAGGCCCGAGGACAACTTTAGGAGTCATTTCTCTAATGAGACACGGTCTCTCATTAGCCGGAAGCTGGCCAGTTAGGCAAGACTGGCTGGCTGCAAGCCCCAGAGATCCTACTATCTCTGCTCAGTGCTGGGATCATAAGCATGACCCCATGCCCAAACTTTTTATGTGGGTTCTGCCGAGCGAACTCACATCCTCATGCTTGTGAGGCAAGCACTTTATTGACTCAGGCTCGTTTTCGAATCATATACACCATTTCTACAGTTCTGTGATATTTCCACCCTACCCTAAGTCCTGTATAAAACCAACTTCGTTTTTGTGTCGGACTTGACTTTTCCCTGATGTCCATGTCACCTTGCTCTGACTCCTAGGGTCCTGGAGATCGCTCCCATGCACAATGAAAAGGAGAGTACCTGTTGCTCAATAGTGCTTGGCAGTGTGCATCACCTGCTTTTGCTGTGAAAACCAGCACGAACTCAATGTCTGTGTGGGTGGTGGGCACACAGCTCATTGATCACTGGGTTGAGGGCGTCAGTAAAGACTGGAACACCCTCAGTCAAAATCACGTAAACTAGTAGCACTGTCCCCCGTCACACCCTAGAATCAAGCCTACGCTAAAACTCAGTTAACAAGCAGCCTAGAAACAGCCTGTGCAGTGAGGGACCGGTCAGTGATGTGAGGGACCGGTCAGCAGTAGGGACCAGACAGCGACATGCAGCACCAGGGATGTCGGTCGTCTCCTCACATGATTTCACTCCCGAAGACTCCTCTCCCTGCTCTGCTCCTGGCCTGACCGTGCTGCTGAGGTGCTTTGCTCGATCAAGTGTGGTCCCCAGCCTCTTTACCTCAGGTCCTCATGGCCTTAAATATCCTCACAAGCATGTCCTCCTCAAAATGCGGACAAGCCTCTTACAGAGCAGCAGCACAGGCCTTTGTGGCTCAGCCTCTCTTCCCATCCACCCCAAACCAAGGGTTAGAAAGCTGGAAGTCATTGACTTTGGCCTTGTTTCTGAGACATGCCCCCCGCCTTTGTCTGGGATCTGAGAGCTGGGTTCTGTCCCATACCCTGTCTCATCAATGCAACCATTATCCCAACATCTGTTTTTATTATTATTATTATTATTATTATTATTATTATTGAGGGTTCCTACTACTTTGCATGTTTCCTTAATGCTAGTTGACCCCCAGGTCCTCCTGGTGTTGATGTCAACTGGATTTATTCATTAAGATCCCCTTTTAATGCCCTATTAAATCTTACACCAAACTTTTGGCTATGTCTCTGTTTTGCCTGTAGAATTAGACTGCTTTTAAGATTATTGTAGAATATGGCCCCTCCTGACTCTACAATAGGAGTGATATTCATTCTGGAACTTTCTCCCTTCCCAGGTTGTGTTGGGATCTCACATCTAGCTTTATTTTAGCATGGGACACAATCACAGTAAGTGTCACCAGGGCTCAGGTGGGTTCTGTACTTGTCAACTAAGAACTGAGTTGCAGAGAGAAGCAATAAAGAGTGGGGAGCCTAAGGTTGAACCCTATGCAGGCAGCGGTACGGTATCCAATCAGGTCTAAATTTAAGACAGGCAGAGGGACGTTATCAAAGGACAGGTGTCAGGCCAGGGATTGCTCTCCCTGCCGTGATAGCGATGTTCATTGAAGGGGTAGAAGAGAGGCTGGGCAAGGGCAGCGATGGGACTTCACTGAGAGAGGCCATCACTGAGGGGAACTGAAACCGGAGTCGCATTGGTTCTGTAGTCAGTGCAGTGGGCTTGCATTGTCTGGGGGGGCTGCATACCAACACTCCCAGCGGATGCCTAAACATGCAGATCACACCGAATCCCATGTGCAGTATGAGAGCCCTACACATACATACACAAATTTAGTGTCACACCTGTCGTAACGAAGACCTGATGGTGAAGGGTGTCTCAATCTTGTTTGCTGTTAGAGGAGTGAACGCAAAGGCAGCCTGAATTCAAAGTTTCAGACAGAGGATTCTTTCCTTCTTCCCACAGATCTTAGCAACACCAGTGTATTTTTTCTTATCTCACCGTGGCCAGGTGCTTCTGCTGTCCCACCTAAAGAAAGCACTTCATGGCTTCTGTTCGGTGTATTCCAACTGCAAACATCTCTACTAGTGCATTAGTAAACAAAACGAGTCAATTTAACGTAAGCACTGGTTCGCTTTGGCATTTGCTCTGACAGTCAAGATGACCACCATGTGACTAGGGAAGGTAGCCTATACAGGGCAAAGGGAAGATTCACATTTCAGGTGGGAGAAAGCTGGGTAGCACGAACTTTAATCACACTACTTCGAATGGCACGGAATTTATTATTTCATTCTTCTATAACAATAATAAGCAAGAGAAGTAAGAATAGAAATATGTTGAGTAATTTATACTATTCCTTTATGTTAGATGATTTTGTGTAAAAAGTTGATGACTTTTAATTTAATAAGTTATTAATAAAATCAATTTAATAAGGTTAAAACAAAACTTACTATGTACTTGCTTCTGGAATATTCCAGCAACCATTTTCAGACGTTGGTTGACCACAGACAAGAGGAGCAGTGGAGAGCAGAGCTACAGCTAAGGGGCTTCAGACTTACAGAGGATATCTTAGGGATACTTGGGCTGCAGGACTCGCCTATCTGCTTTCTGTATCGGAACATCTGCATTGCCTGTGTGCCCCTTTGATGAGGCAGCTAGCAGAGACCGTGGAAAGAAACAACCCCAAAGTCCCAGTGGCTTAAAATATTAAAGGTTGGTTCCTTCCTTCTCCTAGCATCTAGGAGTGGTGACATGTTGTCAGGGCTCTCTTTGTTTCACATAGACACCACTCACTTGACCCCTTTTAATGCTGACGTCTCACCTAGAGACTCAGGTTTGCCAGTAAGCATTCTACCACTGAGGCTAGAGGGTTGAATATAAGCAATGAATGTTTTGCAGTTCTTTTCTCACATTTATTTAGCCAGAATTATTTATACTAGGTACAACTAAGTTCAAACTTAGTTAAGCTTGGGGGATCGCTCAGTGGGTAAAGGGTTTGCCACACAAACATGGGGCCCTCCACAGAAAAGCCAGACATAGTGGTGTGCATCTGTAATCCCATCACGGGGGGAGGCAGAGACAGGAGCATTCTGAGACCTGCTGACTAGCTAGTGTAGCTGATTCGGAGAGCTCTGAGATCGGTGAAAGACCGTGTTCAAAAAAAAAATACACTGCAGAGTGACTGAGGAAGACACTTGATGTCAACTTCTGGCTCCACATGCGTGCACACCTACTCTCACACACGTGTATTCCCACACCCATAAAAATATCCATGTGCACACATGCAGAGAGCAGACACATACAAAAAAAGGGAGAAAAAATATGTAGAGCCGTGTCATTGTCCTTGTACCTGGAAGTAGAGGAGGATGGGACACTGGCCATACGTGTCACATTGGGTCATGAACCAGGACGGGACACTGGCCATACGTGTCACATTGGGTCATGAACCAGGACGGGACACTGGCCATATGTGTCACATTGGGTCATGAACCAGGACAGGACAATGGCCATACGTGTCACATTGGGTCATGAACCAGGACGGGACACTGGCCATGCGTGTCACATTGGGTCATGAACCAGGTTGGGACACATTGGGCCATGAACCGTGTCACATTGGGTCATGAACCAGGGACGGGACACTGGCCATGGCCGTGTCACATTGGGTCATGAACCAGGTCGGGACACTGGCCATGCGTGTCACATTGGGTCATGAACCAGGTCGGGACACTGGCCATATGGGTCATGTCACATTGGTCACATTGGGTCATGAACCAGGTCGGGACACTGGCCATATGTGTCACATTGGGTCATGAACCAGGGACGGGACACTGGCCATATGTGTCACATTGGGTCATGAACCAGGACGGACACTGGCCACGTGTCACATTGGGTCATGAACCAGGACGGGACACTGGCCATGCGTGTCACATTGGGTCATGAACCAGGTCGGGACACTAGCCATGCGTGTCACATTGGGTCATGAACCAGGACAGAACACTGGCCATACGTGTCACATTGGGTCATGAACCAGGTCGGGACACTGGCCATGCGTGTCACATTGGGTCATGAACCAGGACGGGACACTGGCCATATGTGTCACATTGGGTCATGAACCAGGACGGGACACTGGCCATATGTGTCACATTGGGTCATGAACCAGGACGGGACACTGGCCATGCGTGTCACATTGGGTCATGAACCAGGACGGGACACTGGCCATGCGTGTCACATTGGGTCATGAACCAGGTCGGGACACTAGCCATGCATGTCACATTGGGTCATGAACCAGGTCGGGACACTAGCCATGCGTGTCACATTGGGTCATGAACCAGGACAGAACACTGGCCATACGTGTCACATTGGGTCATGAACCAGGTCGGGACACTGGCCATGCGTGTCACATTGGGTCATGAACCAGGACGGGACACTGGCCATGCATGTCACATTGGGTCATGAACCAGGCCTCACTGTGGTTTGTCAATCCTACATATATGCCTAGTGGGAAGTGAGGGGCCACTTTGTAAATTGTCTTGTTCTGGGAAGAGTAGAGGGAAGATGGGGGAGTCACTAAAGACACAGGGTCAACAACTAATCCACAGACAGGAACACACACTGAAATGTACCACCATCTGGAGTCTGGAGCTGTGCTTCGCCTTCAGATAGGTCAGATCCAGTCTCTGAGATGTACCTTTGCATTCATTTGTGAGTGCTAGCCTTAGCATACGGGGACAATGTAGGCTGAACCATTACCATCACAGCCACCACTGTATTTCCCCAGAGAGGGCATCTCTCCAGTGCATTGGCAATGCTCCACCTCCCCTTGTCCTCTTTATGAAGCCATAACGTGTGGGTGCTGCTTAGTCCCAGCTAGGGCTGTGGCCTTTGGCCAGAAAAAAGCCCAATAGCTAGAAGAGGAATTGAACCACCATCTTCCCTTGGATTAGCATCAGGCTTCGACTGTCCCACTCAGCCATTACATCTCAGGGTCTGATTGAAGTAACTTGTGCTTACAAAAATAATGTAAGTTAAATGCAATTCAACTATCCCATATCACACACACACACTAAACAATGGCATCATCACATATACTAAGGCATATGTAGATACTGAGGCTACATTTCTGAACATGAAGATTATACTGAAAGTTTAAGAACCACTTTAAAGGGACTAGAGAGATGGATGGCTCCAGGGATCAGTACATACTGTCCAAGCTTGAGGATCTGTTCAGTTCTGCTACCTCTGCACCTAAAAACAAAAGGGTTTTTTGGCTTCCCTGTGTCATATCTGAACTGCCAGCATCCCTTCTCTTATATGTTGGGGCCATTGCTGAGCAAACTAAAGGTGTCTTGAACACAAGCTGCTAGGTGATGACCTATGTCACAGCCATGGTGGAGCGAGCCTGTAATCCCAGCACTGGGGACTCAGAGACAGGGACTCCCTGACGCTCACTGCCTGGCTAGTGGGACTGAATTAATGAATGAGCTTCAGGCTCAGTGAGGGGACCCTGTCCCAAAGAATAAGCTGGAGAGTGATGAGAACGAAACGTGCTATAGACCTTTAACCACCATGCCCAGATTTATATACATGCGTGGGCATCCACGTACACTTGTGTGCCCCCCACACACTCACAACCATGTGGGAGAACCCTTACTCTGGCATGGAATAACAAGAGTCATTTCCTTTGAAAACAGTGGATCCCTTAGCAACTATGCCAAAGAAATGCCCTGCTCCTACGCAGCCCTTCCAGGGTCAGGACTATAGTGTGCGCTGGATCCGAAGAAGGTTCTAGGAATGCGGTCACAACTCCAAACGGCTCAACTTGGCCTTGACCTGAGAGTCCTGGGGAGAAGGACCACACCCATATACCCATCTTGGGGTGACACTCCCCCATTCTTCGTCACTGTCGGCTCTGGAAGCCACATAGATGACAATTTTTGTTGCACTGAGCCACACAGGGAAGAGAAGAGTCTTGGAAACAGCGCATGCTGTGAGTGTCTGACCGGAGCCGCCTTCTCTTAACGAACCTGAGTCTGGGCTTTTCTTGGCTCCAGGTGAAGGGGTGATTGCCTCCTTTGATTCACTGTTCATAATTGGGCTGTCTGTCAGCCTCGCCGGTGAGAAAACAATGCTAATGAGGTCAGGGGTCCAGTGCCCACGTGGGGTCAGTTAGCGTTCTTCTGTTCTTTGGCCAAAGTCTACATCCTCTAAGTCACTCCAGCCACTCTGGTCTGGATAATAGCAATCACGAGAGAGTGCGGGCGTGTGCACGCCTCCTCTCTCCACTCCTGTTTTCTCGGCTGTAAGAAAACAACTCCAAGTTCATGTCCTTTCCTCAGCAAAGTCATCCTCACAGATGCAGGACTACCCATTAAGGAGCAATGAAGACCATAGAAGGCATCATTTCCCCTTGGAGTGGAGGAGGCTGAAGTCACAGGACTGCGGTCACAAGCCAGGGCAGCAGGGTGGTCAAGCAATTTTAATGAGAAGACCACTGCAGTGAATTCACAGTCATCCAAAGAAAAATTTCTTATTCACCAAAGTTTTGACATTGGTTAAGGACTAAAGTAGATTGATTTGAATTTCATCTTTTCTTTTCCTAATTTTTTTGGCACTATCTATTGGAAATCCCATGAGTAATAAATATTTTTGTTTGCCCAGAAAACAAAAATAAAAGAAGGTGTGACTCTAAGGAAGGCTCCATAGACTTTCAAATTTACTTATTTATGAAAGAGCAAGAGAGAGAGCGAGAGAGAAAAATGGGGCATGCCAGGGCCTCTAGCCACTGCAAACAAAGTCCAGATACATGCACCACCATGTGCATCTGGCTTGCGTGAGTTGTGGGGAATCGAACCTGAGTCCTTAGGCTTCACAAGCAAGTGTCTTAACTGCTAAGCTATCTCTCCAGCCGTGACTCCATAGACTTTTGCTTTTAATTCCGGTTCATGATTCCCCACACGCTAGGCACTGCTTCCTCAGCCACTCGTCTTCCAAAATGCTATGGTCGCAGGAGTCAGAAGAGACACTAGCCTAGCATGGTGCGGAACCACTGTCTTCCGTGTTGGGCAATTTCAGTCTTTCAACTTCTAGCTCTGCGTGTGTGTCTGTTTGATGAATCACTGGAAGGCTCCTGAACTGTTTGAACCCCACTTTCTTCATAAAGTAGGGATATTAATATTTACCCCATAAGGCTGTTGGAAGAATTACATAGTAGTAATTACATGAAGTCTGGCAGGTTTAGTGTGATGCCTGGCATATTTTAAGCATTTTTTATCAAACATTTTATTAGCACACAAAGAATTAGGTCTCATTATGACATTTTTCAAGGAAATTTTGTTTCTATTTCCATTTCTCCTTTTCTTCCAACCCTTTTCCTACCCTGCTTCCTCCCCACAGCAAGCCTCCCTTCCATGAAGCAGTTTCCTTATAGCTGGAATTCTTGTTAACATTGCATATAGTTCTTTTCATGGTTCAGTACATCTCCCCCGCCCCCCACCCTTGACTGCTAAGCCGCGTGGGGAGAGCATTCAGTCCTGAGTCCTCACTGGCAGGTGCTGGTGATGATCTCACCAGCCCTCAGCTCACCATTGCGTTGGCCTCTTCCCCACACATTCAAGGGCCTATTTATTTCTGCTTCTTGGCTTGAGGGTGCTCAGAAGTACTTGCAAACTGAGAACCTTTGCGTGTGTGATCTTCGAACAGCCCTCCACCAAAGGAAGATGGGAGTGTCGGGGACTCCCCCTCCTTCAAGGTATGTGACATGCAGTCCATATGGTGCCTCATCAGATTCTCACTGTACTTGACCTTACGTGGTCCACAGTGTGGACACCCACTTGTTTTATTGTTTTGTTTTTCTTCCTTGTTTTCTTCTTTTCCCTGTTCTGTGTTTGCGATTCCTGGATTCCCTTTGAAAATAAACATATAGTATTCACTGGCTGACCTGGCGCAGGAGTTTCTTTTTGGATATTCCCAACCCAAAACACCTGTATCTTAAGACCTTTACTTTTTATTATATATAGCACAGATGGTATGTTTTAGCTCAGGCTGGAGGAACGGCTCATGGATAGTGTTTGCCAAGCACTGACAAAGCCCTGGGTGCAATCCCCAGTTCTAAGAAAAGTGTTTCAACGTGAGGGGCTTTAAGAGTTCTGGGAGTCTTCCTCATGAATGTGTTTACATGGTACCATGTCAACACCATACAGAACAATTCCCTCACACTGCCCCTGGGGAGCAAACCATCCCTTATCCCTCGCTCACCTGTGGCTTACCACCCTGTCAGTTTCTCTAATATGTAGCCTTTTATTTATTCTCTTAATCATAGGTTTTATAAGGATGAATGGTTTTCTCTGAAAACTAAAAACACATTACACACACACACACACACACACACACACACACACACACATGCATGTGCGTGCCAATTGGGGACCCCAATATCAAGAAAAGATATTAACCTGGATCTCAGACAAATCCATTCACTCCTTTGTTGTGGACTAAGCTGCTAGTTTCCACATCTTTAATGTAAGGTAATACTATACTTACCTGACAGGTTTACTCTGGAGGTTAAGTGAGATAATAGATGTCAGAGTTTAGCCTGGAGCCAGAATGTTTCCCATGCTCAATAAACATTAAGGTTATATTCATATAGTAATATTGCCTTTTATCTCCAAGTGTTTGCTCAAGCTGTTAGATTGTTCTGTCCACACACCGAGCTGCTTTCTCCTGATTCCTATGACATCCTGTTTTGGGGACATCGCCAGTTTGGGCGAAGTGTCCCTTTTTGGGACTTGCATCTCACCTTCTAACTAGCTTCCATCATGCCGTTGGTAAGGTCTATAAGCTGTGGATGACACCAATACAGGGGGAATGCCTTGATCACCTAAAATTGTGTGGTCTGGGTGATGAATAAATGCATGGATGTGTGCCTCTATGAATGAATGAACTCATTTCAGGCTGTGTCTCCAGGTTCCAGTGGGATGTTATGCCCAGACATCTCCACTCAGCTCCTTAAAGACTGCCTTAAACGCCGTGAGTGGGTAACTATGACGAACTTACTCAGAAGCCTGCTCGCAGTCAGGCAGACAGACGTTGCATCTTTGACAAGTTGGATGCTGCTCGGAGAAACTTGAATGCTTTGCATCTATTTACTTTTACCACATGCCATAAAAATTAAAAATACATTGTACCACAAGCGCCGTATTTAGTGTCTCACTTTAATTACACTCAAGTGTGTTGCTAAATAGTCTTGAGAAAACCTTAATGACCAGCTGTTCTACCCTTTTCCCATATGTCAGAAATGCTTTCTGACACCACATTCTGGGACAGTAAGGTTGCGTAATTAGACAGTGTATAGTTAACACTTCTAGATTTCCCCTTAAACTGTGGACCCTTTACACTAACATAGTGTGTGATTCTGCCAGCTTGGCGCAATGCAAGCAAATGGCATGCCAGCAGCAAAGGAGATATGCAAACTCCATCAACCATGTTAAGATGGCATCATTGTGCCCTCATGTCTTTTTCATCTTGAGGACTGTGTGTGTGTGCACACACTCACACACACATGCGCGTGCGTATGCTATGCAATATTCAACATGTTTGCCTGACAAATAAACTTAGTGAAGAGGCTGTAAATTTTTAATATTCCCTTCATAATGCTATTTATCTCATTAGAATTAGATGTGAGAGTAGCTTTTGCTTCCTCTCAAACAAAGAGCTATCACTCAAACCCACAGCAACCATTTAAGGAAACAGAACAAAACTAAAAATCCCCATGGCTGGAAAGGAAGATGAAATTTCAGACTGCTTCTGGGGGGGAAATGGGAATTTCATCCATTGCCAGACTAGATTTGGGAGATGAAGGAAGCTGAATTTAGATAAACAACTGATTGCTGTGGAATACGTCATGAGTTGCTTGCAGTTGCTCGATTCCACTTAAGGAGTTGTCCTGAAAACAGTAATATGTTGTTTAATTAAATTCAGTAAATTCTTTGATTTTAAAAAAATACGGAGACGCTGAAATAGAAATATAAAATAAGGAAAGAAGACATTTCAACTAGAAAATATTCTTTTGCTGTCATCTCCCAATGAAAATGTCCTTGACGTTGTCCCAAACCACAAGTCAAAAATGTAATTGATTTCTGATCTGAATTGCTCATATAAATATAGCGCCAAGTCAGAGCTGGGGCTCTGGTGGGTCCAAAAGCAGCTCATTCATTTTTGAAAAAATGCTAAAAGGAAGCCTCACTCTACTGATAAGGCCGATTTACAACATTTTTCTCTTCTATGCCTGCATTTCCAGTGACTTATTTAGATGTAAGCACTGACAGCTGTAATCATGTTTTAAATCGCGCTTTGTGGCCTTGGTTAGAATGTTATTCAATTAATATTCAGAATAATGCAAGAGATGCGCGTTCGGAACAGGACTTGAACACAATCCAACGCTTTGGGAAACTGACTCCCCGGAGGATTAATCAGCATTTAGAACTTGCATTAATAAAAATCTGATCTTCAACCGTGCGGCATGTATAATACTTTTCGCTTTTCAACGTTTTAGCTGACTACGGTGAGGTCTATCCTTTGTCCTGGTTTTTAAAAGGGATTTAAACACTGAGCTCTTTCCGATCACTACTGCCCTACTCCTTGCAGAGAACCCAGGGCTTCTACGTCAAAGGCTGGACTTGTGCATGGTGCACTAGCCCGTGGGCACCAGGCAGCACAGGGGAGACATAGACTACAACCGGATGCTTCACACTTGTGTCTCCGACTTATATGCAGTTTTCTACTTTCTCAGCTTCTTCAAAGCTTAATCATCCAAACCCGAGACTTAGGAGAAGGAGCTGAAATTTATTTAAATAATGAGACATGATTCACAGGAATAGGGTCTTTTGTCACAATGGTGTATTGGGATTTTGATCCCTAGTGGTACTCTTTTTTATTTGCTTTAAAATAAGCATAAAACTTTGAGTTGTTCACATGTAAACAGGGATTACGGTTCTTAATTTAAAATAAAATAGCAATGGGCTGGGGAGATGGCTCAGCAGTTAAAGACGCTTGTTTGTAATGCCTGCTGGCCAGAGTTTGAATCTCCAATACTCATGTAAAGTCAGATGCACAATGTGGCCCATGCATCTGGAGTTCATTTGAAGTGGCAGGAGGTCCTGGCATAGCCATTCTCTCAGTCTCTCTCTCTTTCTCTTTCATCACAAATAAATAAATAAAAATATTTTTTAAAATAACAAGATGGAAGGGGACTAGGAAAGAGTGGACTGAGGGCTCTGGCTTGTGGCTAAGTGGGAGTGGAATAGAAAATAGAGAAGATGACTGTGCAGGCAGAATGCCAAGAAATCATGGCCGAGCAGAGTAGTTTGTTTCTTTATGACCAGAAGCAGGGCAAGTAAGTGATTATTTCTTCCTCTCTCCGTAGATTGACCCATGCGCCCAAGACTAGTCGCTTATGTGTTGGGAGAGACCCACACCTAGACATCACTGTGCCCACATACCCTATCGCTCACTCTGTGTCCTTGCTGGGAGGCTCACTACCTCCATGGAAAACTCCAACTCACCCTTCAGTGCCCAGCTCAAGTCCACAGGCTCTCCACAGTTCCTCCTGAACTCCCAGGACATTCCCTCTTCCTCCTGCTTCCTTCCTGGAGAGAATTCCTTGGTCTCGAGGTTGTTCCTATCTAACATTTACCAAGCAGGCCAGGAGTACCTTACCTCTTCATTTCTCCCCTGTCATTCTGGTACTTGATAGCTGAAATAGCAGACCCAAGATTATTGTGTCACAAATTTTTGTCAAAGTGAATTTGCCCTTCAGTAAACCCTAAGCACATTTTAGAATCTTACAAATAAAAAGAATATCAGTGAGTTTATAGACAGGTATTGGTTTGTTTTCCTTTAGTTAATCAAGTATAATCATATGTAAGTTAAAATTTCTAACTTATGTATAAAGAAATCTAAACACTTTCAGATATGTATATACATGTCATGACTATCACACACCCTCTAAAGCCACAGTATTTTCTCAAGTAGATCTCACATTTACATAATGGCAGAAAGCAAGCTGGTGCTGAGTAGAAAACCTTCTCCCTGTAGACCAGCCAACTGAAAGCTAGAAAAAGCTGCACTGCATGCAGCTGTATGGGAGACAGAAGTCATCAGCAGTGAAAACAGTGGACACTGAATATTCAAGTTTGGCCATACAGGCCCAATGACTGAATGGGTGCAACAGTGGCATGTCTGCTCTTGGGGTAGCCAACTGCTCCATAATTGGACTGAAGGCCCTCTCTACGGGAGGGAATACATACCTGGTACTGAAAAACCTAAGCAAAAGTCTATGGCAGGTGAGGTCATGAGCCTTAGGGGGATAAAACCTGCTCTTGTCTGACTAAATGTATATATTATTCCCACCAAGCTGCCCTGAAAGCACTACACTTAATGTTCATATTCACATATTAACACTACTCTCACTTCTGGTTCGAGAAGCTTCTCTTTTCAGATGGCGATGACCACTGGGATGACCCAAAAGGCAAAATAGTGCTGAGAAGAAGGGATGGAGGAGTGCCCAGCACTGAAACACCTCTGTCACACCTTCCAAGGCTCAGGGCCCATTGCAGAAGAGGGGGCGGATAGAATGGAAGAGCCAAAGGAAGGGTATGACTTCTTACAATGCAACTGCCCAGACAGAAATTGGCCTCAATATCCATAACCTTGCAGTACCGAGCAATACCTTCACAAGACCCTCAAAATAGAAGAAAAAGATGATGACATCAAATTAAAAGAGAGACTAATGGAGAGAGGGAGGGGATATGATGGAGATTGGAGTTCTAAAGTGGAATGGGGGGAGGGGAGGGAAATATCATGTGTTCTTTGTATGTAAGTATAGAAGTTGTCAATAAAAAATAATAATTAAAAAAAAAGAATCATATTGAGTGGATATCAGAAAACTAGAGCCCACAGGTCACCTCCAGAGCACTTCTTTTTAAATAATTTATTTTTATCTTTATTTATTTATTTGAGGAGAGAGAGAGAGAGAGAATGAGCAATGAGCGCACCAGGGCTTCCAGCCCTGCAAATGAACTCCAGATGCACGTGCCACCTTGTGCATCTGGCTTATGTGGGTACTGGGGAATTGAACGGAGGTCCTTTGGCTTTGTAGGCAAATGCCTTAACGGCTAAGCCATCTCTCCAGCCCCTCCAGAGCACTTGTTGTTTTTATAATAGTAAAAGCTTGGTGAGGTGCACACGTGCTGGGCTCTCATGTTGCCCATGGCTGGTCTCCGGCCACAATGGCAGAAACAAGATGTTGTAAGAGAAAGCGACACGCCAAGCTGACCGCACTCACTACCCGGCTCCTTGCAGAGGACATTTTCCAATGCGTAACGCAGAACTTTTGTTTATTGTGTTGCAGAAATATGGCATGTGGCCACATCCTACCTTCGCCTGTTATATCTGAAGAAACAAGTAACAGTCATTTGTATTTTTAAGAACTTCCGCAAGTGATCCTGATTATAAACCGCTGTTTTCCCCTAAACAAGTTACAGGTAAGTCTTGACAAGCATTGCAATGCCTCTCTGAGGCAAGCACTGGGTTTTACTTATTTTTGCATCCATGATACATAACATAGCTTCCAACATGATCAGATGTTAATACTTTTGCTGAGTGACTGGGCTTACACAAGCAAGATGAGTGTGCTCCAATTGCAGCTACAAGGCCTTGTTCAAAAATCACAGGACAGCTGGGCACGGTGGCACACGCCTTTAATCCCAGCACTCAGGAGGCAGAGGTAGGAGGATCGCCGTGAGTTCAAGACCACTCTGAGATTACATAGTGAATTCCAGGTCAGCCTGGACCAGACTGAGACCCTACCTTGAAAAACCAAGAAAGAAAGAAAGAAAAGAAAGAAAGAAAGAAAGAAAGAAAGAAAGGAAGGAAGGAAGGAAGGAAGGAAGGAAGGAAGGAAGGAAGGAAGGAAGGAAGGAAGGAACAGGAGGAGGAGGGACAGAGGGAGGGAGGGAAGGAGGGAGGGAGGAAGGAAGGAAAAAATCACAGGACATCAGAGCTGGGGAAATGGCTTAGCAGTCAAGATGTTTTCCTGTGAAGCCTAAGGAGCCTGGTTTGAATCCCCAGGACCCACGTAAGCCAGATGCACAAGGGGACACATGCGTCTGGAGTTAGTAGTGGCTAGAGGCCCTGGCATGACCATTCTCTCTCTCTCAATAAATAAATAAATAAATAAATAAAAAAAATATTCTTTAAAAATCACAGGGCATCATATGCACTTCCTAAGGCCCTGGACTCAAACCCTACTATGTTCTCTCTCTTATCGCATGTATGTATGTGTGTGTGTGACATGCATGCATGTATGCATATTTGCATATGTGTGGGCACACATGTGTATGGGTTCATGTGCACAAGCGTAAAGGCCAGAGATTGGTTTCAGGTTTCTTTCTCAATCACTCTCTACCTTACTTCTGAGCCTGTCTCACTGAGTGTGGAGCTCACCAATTCAGCTACACTAGCTAGCCAGTGGGCCCTAGGGATCCTCCTGTCTCCCCCTCCCCAGTGCAGACTGGCCTGCCTGACTTGCCCTTGGGTTTTGGAAATCTGAACTCGGGGCCTCACATTTGCATGGCAAGTTCTTTCCCCGCTAAGCAACCTCCCCAGTCCAATTCAACCATTTTCTATCAAGATCTCTCTTTCTCCCAAGTCAACCTAGCCTGGAAAAACACCAATGTCATGGATTTTCTGTGAGTCTGATATTAAAAAATAAACTTCCAAGAGCACCAAATGATGCCTATCTTGTCTGCACAAACATGGTCACATTCTCACTGCTTGGGACATGCAGGAAAAAAATTCAGCTCATCATGAGAAATGGTGCAGATGGTATATTTGGCATCCCCGGCCCATGTAGATCAGAGATGCATTTATTTACATGACTTTGTTTGCATCGTGGCCATTTATCTGGGCTCTTGCTCACATCTAACCTTTTCAAGGGTCAAGAGCGGGTGAGGCATTTTGCCCTGGGGATTGGAAGGGGGGAGCCCCCCGTATGGGAGGGTGTTTGCATTTCTTTCTACCTGTGAAATACTCATTTCTTACAGCATCAGAAAACATTTGGTTATGTTATCTCGTGGGTCCAGGAGGAGTGTGGAGTGTGCCAAATTTAAGAGGCATTGCCAAGTGCCATAGTCTGCATTATGTAGACGGAGCATGCCAGTGGAACTGGCGCTAACTAGTTGTACATTGGAGCTCTTGCCTCAGAAGCCAAGCAGTCCAGCTAGTCGTTTCCAAGTGGGACCCAGGCTCGCCTTTGTGGCTGTGCGCAGATGCCTGCCTGTGGGCACAGCTGATGGGCTGCTGTGACTCATCTATTTGGGGTGGGGACAGTGAGCCCTGAAAACGGCACCAAATGGTAATACTGGCCCTGGGGAACTGGGAGGAGCTGACAACCAATATGGGGCCTTAGAAAAAGACTTGCAGAGCCTGGCTCTCAACCTGAGCCCATCCCTTGCTGGATCGGCTCCGTGGAGCTCTCTGCTGGAAAACAGGAATGAGCTACTTCATTGCTTGCGCCCGGGTCTCCTCACCTTCTGACAAGGATAATCATAGGGCCGTTATGAAAAATGGGCCACGGTTTGGGTATATGCTCCAACTCGTGCGCGGGAAACTTATGCTTGGAAGTCGTACTTAATGGTCTTGGGAGGTATCCCTTGGAGAGGGATTCGGATCATCCAGGGTCCTAAAGCAGAGACTGCCTTGATTGTATGAAGGGTTTTTGAAAAAGGGAGGGCCAAGCTAGCATGTTTGTGTCACCAAGCTAGCATGTTTGTGTGTGACACCAACACCAGGATGTCCTCTACACTCCTGGCATGTTGCAGAGAATTCATGCCACCCTAAAGATCTAGCCCTTGACCTTGAACCTCCAGAACCATAATCTGAATATGCTTCTGGTTTTTAGATGATCCGGGCTGTGGTGTTCAGTCATGATAACAGAAAGCAGACCGTGACCAACCACGATAGTCCAAAGCGCTTGGCCAGGACACTGTCACAAAGTGAGTTCTCAGCAAGAGTTTATTAATTGTTGCTATTATTTGGGTGTGTATGTATGCATGTCTGTATGTGTGTGGGTGGCACATGGATGTGTGTGTGTGTGTGTGTGTGTGTGTGTGTGTGTGTGTGCACGTGGAGCTCAGAGGAAGATCTCAGGTGACATTCTTCGCACCATCTACCTCTTGTGAGACAGGTTCTCTCACTGGCCTGGAGTTCACCAGTAGGCTGGACTGGCTGGCCAGTGAGTTCCAGACATCTTCCGTGACTGCTTCCTCAGGGCTGGGGTTATAGGCATGTGTCACCACACATGTGTCAGCACGTGTGTAAGCACTGGGGCTCAAACTCAGGTCCTCATACTTGCAAGGCAAATGCAATATCACCAAACTGTTTCCTGGCCTGATTTATTTCTACTAGTATCATTGCCATTCTTCTTTTCTTTCTTTTCTTTTCTTTTCTTTTCTTTTCTTTTCTTTTCTTTTCTTTCTTTTTTCCTTTCCTTTCCTTTCCTTTCCTTTCCTTTCCTTTCCTTTCTTTTCTTTTTTTTTCTTTTCTTTTCTTTTCTTTTCTTTTCTTTTCTTTTCTTTTCTTTTCTTCAAGATAGGGTCTTGCTCTAGCCCAGGCTGACCTGAATTCACTATGTAGTCTCAGGGTGGCCTCGAACTCACGGCAATGCTACTACCTCTGCCTCCCCAGTGCTGGGATTAAAGGCGTGCACCACCATGCCCCACTTGCCATTCTTTTAAAAAAACAAAAAACTTATTTTTTTTTTTTTTATTTTGGAGGGCGAGACAGAGACAGAGAGAGAATTGGCATGCCAGGGCCTCAGCCACTGCAATCAAACTCCAGGCAGAGGGAGGCGAATGCTGTGGGCTGAAGAGTGCATCTCAGCTCTTAGTTCTCAGGTGCTCATGCAGTGCCAACGGCCAAGGTTGTAGAGAGAAGCCAGCTAGCAAAGCCTCTCAGAAGTGCTTGGAAATCCACCGGCAAGTCTGTCAGCCTCCTTGGAGGTTAGGATGAAGATACGACCTGCTAAGTCTTTTTCACAGCTGACCTCTCACACCAGGCAATTGACTTAAATACTCATCTGCTGTGTGTTTCTGTCCATTTGACTTTTTTTTTTTTTTGACTGATCAGTGTTCCTCAAAATTCGTGCTGAAGCTCTGAGCCCCATAGTGACTACGTGGAGTGGGGAAGTAACTAAGTTGAATTGGGTGGGAAAGTGAAGTCCTGACAGGATTAGCCTCCTTAAGGACGACGCTGCCCTGCAGTTTCCCCACCATACAAGGACACAGGGTGAAGACCAGTGGCTGTAAACCAAATTGGGTCACATCAACTCAAACACTAGAATCACTAAAATTTGACAAATAGGGAGGATGTTTTGGGAATACTGATAATTTAGTTTCTCATAAGGAACGAAAAAGAAATTGGTTCAGTGATTTTTAAAAATTGCCCAATAATAATCTGGGCATGGTGATGCAGCCCTGTCATCTCAGCACTCAGGAAGTGGATGCAGGAAGCTCACAAGTTCAAGACCATCCTCAGCTACATAATGAATTGAAGCCAGCCTGGGATTCATTGATGTGAAACCCTGTTGTGAGAAAGCAAGAGAGAGAGAGAGAAAGGAAGAAAAGCTGGGGAGATGAGTCAGTGGATAAAGGACTTGCAGGGCAGGTATAAGTATCTGAGTTCAGATTGCTGGAAACTTCCTAAAGCCAGATGCTATAGCAAGTGTCTACGATCTCCGCCCGCCTCTGCTGAGAAAGGACTCAGGCACAAAGCTGCCCCAGAAGCTCACAGGCCAGCTAGCCTGGCAAATGCGGATAATGAAGTGAGGTACTGTGCAGCCACTAAGGTGGAGGATCAAGGTGGACATTTGAAGTTGTCCTCTGACCTCCATATTCACATGCACTTCAGAAGTGAGTCAGGTCATAGGCAACTCCAGACCAGCTAAGCCATAGGTCCAACGTAGTGCTTCCTTTTAAGCATGTTGGTCACTAGTGGTGGTAATTATGATGATACTGATTTTATTTTATTTTTTGGTTTTTTGAGGTAGGGTTTTGCACTAGGCAAGGCTGACCTGGAATTCACTATGTAGTCTCAGGGCAGCCTCGAACTCCCAGCAATTCTCCTACCTCTGCCTCCCTAGTGCTGGGATTAAAGGCGTGCGCTACCACGCCTGGCTTCAGATTGACTTTTTCTCTTTCTTTTTCTTTTTTTTCTCAAAGATCTTTCTTTCTTTCTTTCTTTCTTTCTTTCTTTCTTTCTTTCTTTCTTTCTTTCTTTCTTTCTTTCTTTATGACAGAGAGAGGGAGAGAGGCTGATCCAGATGTAAACCTGATAGTAAACACGGGAGGGAAAATTAGGTGACTTAGCGTTTTCTTTGGGCTGCCCAATCCTTCTTTCCTTACCTCTCAAACTGTGATGTCCACAGTGAACTATCAGCATTGACTGAGGAACGTGTCAGGGGCAATGTAAGGCACTGGTGGTAGTAACTGAAGGAAATGTCTTCTTGTTACAGCTCTAAGACAAATAGTTGATACTGCCAGGATCCTGGCCAGGTTTTCTGTGTGTGCCTGTCCTTCTACCCTTCTCTGTGCTTGCTCCTTGGGAGCAAAATTTTATTATTGTTCTTTATTGTTAACTGTATGTGCATATGTGTTTAATGAATATATGTGTGGGTACATGTGTGTGTGTATGTGGAGGCCAAAGATCAATGTCAGGTGTCTTTCTCAGTTATTCTTCATCTTATTTTTTGAGACAAGTTCTCGCTCTGAACCCAAGGCTCATAAATTCAGTTAGAATGGATAGCCAGCAAGTCCCAGGAGCCCACCTGTGTCTATCTTCTCACAATTGGATGACAAGCATGTGCCACCGTGTCCAGCACTTTACCCAGGTGCTAAGGATCCAAACAAAGTCAGGTCTTCACGCTGGTGCAGTAAGCATTTTGCCTATGGAGTCATCTCCCTAAGCCTCAATGAGTCTTATCATTAATATTTACACCTAAATATGTTTTGTTTGATACAGAAATTAGGGAAGGGAGTGATTTGTTGGTCAGGGTGGACCCTGAGGCCCTCCAAAAAATACAGCCAATGCTCTCTTCTGCCCACTAGAACTAGCTGGTAAGATCCTATTGCTGAAGACATCACATGCTCTGAGTTCAGGACACTGAGAAATCAAGCTGGAACTGAACTGGAAGTCGCTTCACTATTGGCTAGCTGTCACAGTGCTATAAAGTGCTATACAGGCTGCAGGGGGAGAAAAATATACAGCAGTCTTACTCAGCAGTGGACATTGCAAACTACACAACTGGCCAGCAAGATCTGCCCACTGATGTAACAGACACACAACTCATATGGGAGAGTCACCAGCTGCCCTCTGACTGGATTTGAAGCCCACTTCACTGGAGAGAATTTATGTCTGGTTCTGAAAACCCACTTCAAAGTGTATGGCTGGAAGATCGTGGGCTCTAGTGGGGAAGCCATTACTATTATTTGGCTAAATAGATATATTGTGTCCTTCCAATTTTCCTGTAAATATTTATATTTATGCCCATAGATTATTGCTACTCTCAGCATTTTGCAGATGGTAATGACTATTGGGAAGATTCAAAACTTGTCCAAATGCTGAGAATAAGTGAATGTTGAGTGCTCAGCACCAAATGAGATATTAAGGCCCAGGAACATTGTGGAAGAGGTAGCAGAAAGAATGCTTTGAAATGCTGTTGTCTGGACATGAACTGACCATAACCTCACAGTGGCGGCATTACCTGCACAAGACCTGCAGAATATATTGGACCAATCATCAAGTTGTCATGGGTGACGGAGGAGGGCAAAACCAGTCATCAAAGCAGAATAGGGTCTAGCTAGAAAGAAGGGGTTCAGTGGAAGGAGGCTGGAGAAGGGGGATCAAAAGAAGGCAATGGGAGGGAAATATGACCAAAATTCATTACGTACATATATACAAATTGTCAATTAAAAAATTAAAAAGAGGTGGAGAGAGAGCTTAGCAGTTAAGGCACTTTCCTGCAAAGCCAAAGGACCCAGGACCCAGGTTTGATTCCCCAGTACCCACGTACAGCCAGATGAATAAGGAGGCGCACATATCTGGAGTTCATTTGTAGTGGCTAAAGTCCCTGGCATGCCCATTCTCTCTATCTTCCTCTTTATGTCCTCTCTTTCTCTTTCTTAAATAAATAAATAAATAAACAAAAATAGTTAGAAAGAAATAAGGGAAATAAGCTCAGTGGACAAAGTGCTTGCCTCACAGCATGATAACCTGAGTTTGGCTCCCCAGAAACCAAGCACAGCCTGGCATGGAGGCACACGTGTCTATTATGCCAGCACACCTACAGCGAGAACAAACGCTGAGATAGGAATGTCTCCCAGAAGTTCAAGGGCCAGCTGGCCTGGTGAACAAGTGGTGAACAAGGAGAGAGGCTGCCTCAGGCAAGGCCGAAGGTGAAGACCAACACCCAAGGCTGACCTCTTAACTGCCACTGTGCATGTACACCCATGTACACGCGCACACACACACACACACACACACACACACACACACATCTATACGCAGAAAATGAAAGGGCCGCAGTGAGCTCATAGGCTGCAACATGGAGACAAACAGACCTGAGAAGACATACGGGTCTGGGGTGGTTTGATTCAGGTGTCCCCCATAAACTTAGGTGCTCTGAATGCCAGGTTCCCAGCTGATGAAGATACGGGAATTAACGGCTCCTGGAGGCAGTGTATTGTTGGGGGGGCAGGCTTATGGGGAGAGTGTTTGGCACACTCTCCTGTTGCTATTGTACACCTGATATTGGTCAGGGGGTGATGTCCACCCTCTGCTCATGAGATTGTTTTCCCTGCCATCATGGAGCTTCCCCTTGAGCCTGTAAGCCAAAATAAAGCTTTTTCCCCCACAAGCTGCTCTTGGCCAGGTGATTTCTGCCAGCAATACGACCCTAACTGCAACAGGGTCCCTAGGTGGTTTGATGTAAGTATACCAAAGGTACAAAAAGGCGCTAACCTGACTAGTTCTGAACAGTGAGTGGGGCCAGGAAAAAGATTCAAATAAGGGATTTTTAAAAAGTTTTATTTATTTATTTATTTGAGAGAGAGAGATACAGAAATAGGCAGGTAGAGAGAGAGAGAGAGAAATAGAGAGAGAGAGAGAGAGAGAGAGAGAGAGAGAGGGAGAGAACGGGTGCTCCAGGGCCTCCAGCCACTGCAAACGAACTCCAGATGCATGCACCCCCTTGTGCATCTGGCTTACATGGGTCCTGGAGAATCGAGCCTCAAACCGGGGTCCTTAGGCTTTGTAGGCAAGCGTTTAACCACTAAGCCATCTCTCCAGCCCCAAATAAGGGATGTTTTGAGACGACTTAAAAGACAGATTTGGGCCTTGCTAGCTGGTTGGGATAGGAAGAGGAGGTAGAAGCATCCCAGGGAGAGTTGAGTGCAGAGACGGACCATAGTGAAGACATGTGGGCTGGTGCTGGAAGGGTGAGGGGAGCGAATCAGTGCACTGTGCTCAGGAGAACTTCAGCCCAAGGGCGACGGAGGACTCTGCAGGATTTTCAACACAAAAGTGATTTAAATAGAACTCCTTTTTAAAAAGAAGATCTCAGTTGATGATTATGTTCAGAAATGTTTGACAAGGTCAAGATCAGACAAGATCAGAGCAGACAAGTTTTTTTTTTTTTTTTTTTTTTTTTTTAGGAGAGGGAACTATGGGCAGCATGTGGACAAGCCCTGAGGTCAGGAAAAGCGTGGCTCCTGAGCAGACTCTCAGAGCAGAGGCTGCAGTGCTGAAGGGAAACCAGGACTAGAGCTGAGCAGAGGCCTTAGGAGAGAAGTCAGAATGGAGATCCTGGTGGGGGAACCTGTGTGAAGAAGAGGCAGGGTGACTTCCAGTGTGTCTTGAGGGACTTCGTGGACAGTGAGACCACTCGTGGCAATAGAAGAGATGATCCATGCAGTGGAGGGGATTCTAGAAGGGACATGTGCATATTGATTTGAGGTGTTCATGGAGTCCCCAGTTGAGGTAGTCATTTGGCAGTTTAAAAGTGAGGCTTGGGGGCTGGAGAGATGGCTTAGCAGTTAAGGTGCCTGCCTGCTAAGCCTAAGAACCTGGTTCCAATCTCCAGGTCCCATGTTTAGCCAGATGCAAAATGACACAAGGGCGCAATGCCACACTTGACCACAAGGGGGTTCACGCATCTGGATTTCATTCACAGCAGCTGAGAGACTGCTGGCGCGCCCATCTCTATCTGTCTTCCTCTCCCTCTCTCTGTCTGTCTCTCTCTGTGTCTCTCTCCAAAAAAAAAAAAAAAAAAGAGTGAGGCTTGGGGCTGGGGAGATGGATCTGTGGGTAAAGTGCTTGTTATTCTACAAGGATCTGAGTTCAGATCCCAGTACCTAGGTGAAATGCTGGTCATGGTGCTACACAACCTCTTTGGGAGGTGTGACAGGAAATCTCTAGGGCTTGCTGGCTAGTAATACTAGTTGAATTGGTGAACTTCAGGTTCAGTGAGAGACTGTCTCAAAAAATAAGATGGTGGGAGGGGACTGATTGAGCAAGAGTCCCAATGTCAACTTCTAGCATCACACACACACACACTTTTGTTGGCTGTGACAGAATGCCTTGCAAAAGCAACTCCAGGTGGGAACGGTATGTGTTACCTCACATTTTGAGGTTTCAGTCTATCACAGTGGGGAAAATGTGGAGGTAAAAGTGTGAAGGAGCTGGTCACAGTGCCTTCCATAATCAGGAGGCAGAGAGACATGAGTGGTGGCGTTCAGCTTGCTTTTTCCACTTATTCTGGATTCCCAGGTCATGGAGTGATGCCACCCACATTGAAGATGGGTCTTCCCACCTCAATCACGTGAACAATCATCAGTAACTGTCACAGGTAGGTTGATGGTGGAAGTGGCCTAAGAACAATATAGAAGTACAAAAGCAGCTTCTGGAATAGGGCAGGGATCTGACCCGCTGTAAACACGGTAGAGGACAGCAGCCATTCAATGCAACGCTGTGTATCTCCCACTTCCGGGGGAGAAAACACGCTTCGTGTGATCAGAAAAAAAAATAGAAGGTCACAAAATGCATGAAATGGGCAAAAGTTACATCATATTTTGTGAAGTATGAAAGTGCAGTTTTTTAAAAAATACAATTTTTATATCAGATCAAAGAATTTAAGAGCCAAGCAATCTAAGTGTTGGGATTAATTGGGACTAAGATCGATGTGTCACACCATCAGTAGGCTGCCCCATAACAAACTAAGGCGCAAATCTGTACAACTACCCCAAGCCTGAGTGTCAATGCATGGTACTGCTACACAGTAGCGAGAAAAGCCGGGATGCCACGGCTTTGAGAAGCCACACACTCCATCAGTAGTCTCTGGATGAAGTAGACAATTGTCCTACTTGTCAGTAGAACATTGTCACATGGTGGGTGGCTTATTTGACCCAGAGCAGATGGTTCTCATATCCTGGGTAGCAGAACCAAGCAGAGGGCCCATCCCTTGAGATGTATCTGAGTGAGTCCCGAGAGGAAGGTTAGGGTTCCGTGAAGAAGAGCATCAGGTTGAAATATGTGCTTGTGTGTGTGTGCACACGCATGTGTGCATGTGTGCGCACATTCAAGTGCACTTACCTGTACATGTATGTGCATGAGGAAGCCTGAGGACAAACTCGGGTGTCTTTCATCAGGAACGCTGGCCACCTTTATAAGACAAGGTCTTTCACTGGCTTGGGACTGGGCAATTAGGTTAACCTGGCTGGCCAGTGAGCCCCAGGAATCTTTATATGTCTGCTTTTCAGTGCTGGGATTATAAGCATGTGCCAACAATCCTGGCATTACGTGGGAACTGGGGATTAAACTCAGTGTATGGCCAGCACTTGACCAACTGAGCCATCTCCCCAAGCCATAATGCATCTTTTTCACAGTGTGATAGACAATGTCCCAAGAGGTCCAATCAAGATAAAAATATCTAATTTAAACATCAGTTATCAATTTAAAACAATTCTTTGTAATCTAGTAATACAAATGTATGACCTTGAGATGATTTAAATTCTCTCTCTGAAACCCACAGCCAATATCATACTTCAAGGTGGAATCACAAAAGCGTTCTTAGTAAAGGTAGGGGAAGAGACAGGTGAATGTTATCATGGTTATTTATCTAACACCATTCTTAAAAGGAGCAGCAAAGAGAAACAATATTATTATTGCAGAAGAAGGGGAAACTATGGTATTTACAGATCATATCGTTGTCTGCCTAGAAAATCCAAGGTGAATAAGCTGAAAACCTTATTTGAGCTAATTAGAGGGTCGAAAAAGATGATTTCTTACAAAATGAATATATGGAGTGATTGCTACATGCCCTAAATTATCAGTTGCAAGTGTCATGCCTGCTCGAGTGTACTGGTCAATTCCCATTGCTGGGGCAAAGTACCTGACAAAAACCAGTTTAGGAAAGGGAGGGTTTATTTCAACTTACAATTCCAGAACAGGCACGGCGGCAGGAGTTTGAGGCCGCTTGTCACATTCAGTCCACGGTGAGGAAGCAGAGTGAATGCTGCTGCTCAGCCAGGACCCTCCTTGTATACAGTCCACCACCCCAGTCCATGGCATGGTGCCCCCCCCCCACCGTTAAAGTGAGGTTTTCCACCTCAAGTAACCTAATCAAGCCTACCCCTCGCAGGTTCTCCCAGAGGCTGGTTTTCAAGGTGAAGCTGACGATCAACGTAAGCCATCACACGACTGGAAGAGCAGGTGGCCTGATGGGCTTCTCAGTGCACTTTTCCTGTCTGTGACACTTGACTCACACTGGTCCCCTAGGCCTCTCTGTGGCGTCCTGTAAGACTGCGTGGTCACTGTTTCCTAGTGAGCCTGTGGCCATCCTGGAAATGACGTGTCACCTTTGCCACTCCTGTATGGCACAATGCAAGCCTGACCCTAGCCAGACCGCATGGCAGAAGAAACCAGGAAGTGGCTTCTGTGAACATGGCGTTCTGCGCAGGCCTGGGTGACAACAGCTACAGTCCCATGCTAGCGAGAAACCTGCTACGAGATGACCTGTCCAGACACAGGCTGTCATTGGTCACAAAAAGGGGACCACCCCATACAATGATTGGCCAGCCAAACCCCTTAAAACCCACATGCACTTCCTCAGTAAACGAGTTTGTGGCAGCTTGCCCTCTGTTGCTTCCACCCAACTCCTGGAGTCTGTGTCGTGATTCCGCGCTGCTCACCCCCAACTCGGCAGAGACCTGCTGTCCCTCCTGGGCTGGCCTTAGGGGGGACCACAACACACTCCTTCTTTCCTTTTCTCATTTCCCCCTTTCCCTTCACTCTACTGTTCTAGAACCCTCTCGTCACAAATGCTGCACACGCTTTGAGCTCTGTTTTATAAGGAAGTGGCTCCTCTGACCATCCCTGGACCAAAATACATCACAGACTGCTGAGAACCATGCATGACAAGATCCCTAAGGTGAAAGGAGCAGACATGACTTTATCTCTCTCTAAACATAACACAGCACAAGAGTCACACACCATTAATTCTGCAGGTTAGAAATACCTTACACGGAATTCAGTGACAAATAAAAATCAATAAAATGTTTGATGTACCTTTGGCCTAGATAGGACTACTCCATGTTAGTAGGTTGATAAAAGCTAATGTATAAAAAGCCCTTATCCATCAATAAAAACTTATGAGAAAAAAACAGAATATGTATGGTCCTGACTGAGTAATCCACAAGAAAGGAGCATAAATGATCAGAAAGCATACAGAAAAAAAATTGAGTTCACAAAAGTTAAGGAGACATAAATGAAAATGATGGTTTCTTTCCCCCCCTAACATATTTGCTAAGATTCGAACCCCAGACAAGATCCCAGTTTGGGGAGGGAATGGTGCTGCTTTGGCTCCGGATTGTTGAGTTCTTTCAACAGGCATTCTTCCTCGAACACACACTGGAAACTTTCTGAACCTTCTCACCCTCAACTGGAAAAGCCTGATGCCACGGCGTGTCTTAAATCATCAGTAAACTCAAACTTCCATCCAAGGAGGTTCAGAGCAATGTTACACACCTACTGTCACAAACAACTGGTAACAAGAAGAGCTCAGCGTGATGTTCAAAACAGCAAAAAAGATAGCATCAACAGAGGGCCTGCGAGGTATGCATTTATGTATTCAGATGGCATGATTGTCCCTATTTCCAGTTCAAATTAAGATTTTGAAAAATGAAATGTTATGAGAAAATGTTTTCAAAATATATCAGGCATTTAAAGAGTGCTTATAAAATTGTGTAAAGTAAAATCCCAAGTACAAAAAACCCGTAGTGCTTACATGGCATATGCAACCAGTGGTCCCCTCCTTTGCTCTTTGTGACCAAGCTAGACTGAGGAAGAACTGGAAACACAAACTTTGAAAAACACCGGTGACTCTCAGCAACACATTTCTAGAATGATTCTTGCTAAGATACGTTAATATTCATATTCTTAGAAAATAATTTCGTACTACAGACCTAAATGTAAAAGGAAACTGTAAATATTCTTGAAGAAAGCATAGGAAAAATGTTGGGAGACAAATATTTCTTAAATAGAATACAAAAACCTTAAAATATTAGGGCTGGAGAGATGGCTTAGCGGTTAAGGCACCTGCCTCCTAAGCCTAAGAACGCCGGTTCGGTTCCACTCTCCAGGGGTTCCAATCTCCAGGTCTCACGTTTAGTCTGATGCAAAGGGCACAATGCTGCATGCATCTGGATTTCATTCACAGCAGCTGAGAGGCTGCTGGCGCTCCCATCTCTATCTGTCTTCCTCTCCCTCTCTCTCTGTCTTGCTCTGTGTCTCTCAAAAAAAAAAAAAAAAAAAAACCTTAAAATATTAAAGAAAAATGATGGCCATTGAATTTTATCAAATTTCAAGCTATTGCTCTTCAAATGAGACCATTCATAAAAGGCAAGCCACACACTGAAAGTATTTGTGATATGCTTAACCAAATAATGATCTACAATACATGAAAAGCCCTTAAAAGCCCATGGAAGGACATCACAATTTTCAAAAATAAGCAAAAGATTTGAGCAGACTATAAAAGGTGTGTAAGTGACAATAAGCATTGAAAAGATGTATCCAAATCATTGTATAAATGTGAGATACAACTTACAACACAATGACATATCACTGCACACCCACTAAAATGCATGAACTTCAAAAGACGTGTGGAACTAGAGGTTGGCAAAGACGTGGAACAATCCAGAATTCCTTCACGCTGCTGGTAGAAGATGAAGTGGTGGCGCCACTTTGGGAAACTGCTAGTTTCTTACAGAGGTCACCATCGAGCTGTTGCTCTCCCCCAGCTGGTCCACTGCCGAGGATTTGTATCAACCAAATGACCACACATGATCGTGGAGCTTCACTTAAAACAGCCCCACATGGACACACTCCAGCTACCCCCAACATGTGAATAAATAGACAAATGGTGTCAGACCTGCACAATAAAATATCACTTGGAAGTCACAACACATAAATAAAAGAAGAAATGACTTATTGATGTGTGCATAATTATGGATGATCTCAAAGTGATTCCATTCCCTGAAAAGTACCACGTTAAAAAAAAAAAAAGCCACAAAACCAAGTATCATATAACTACATCTATACAAAATCCTAAAAATGTGAATAGTTCATAGTCCATAGCTGAAAAAAGTTGATCAGTATTTGCCCATGACCGGAAGGAGGAAGAAGGATGGAGGTGAGAGGCGACATGGAATTTGGAGAGTCAGGAACATGTTGAACTTGACGATGGTGGTTCACGGGTTAGTACATCTGTCACTATGACAGGATTCACGTGTTGAATGGTTGATGACTAATGTATAAACTATACATCAATAACATGAATGTTTCCTACTGTATCCCCTGCTGACTGAGGTCTACCCAACATGGTTAAGCCCTAGCTTAGGATCACCATTCTTTTTTGTAAATTTTTTAAAATTTTATTTATTTTTGGAGAGAGACACAGAGAGAGACAGAGAGGGAGAGGGAGACAGATAGAGATGGGCGTGCCAGAAGTCTCTCAGCTGCTGTGAATGAAATCCAGATGTGTGCACCTCCTTGTGGTCAAGTGCGGTATTGCGCCCTTGCGTCACTTTTTGCATCTGGCTAAACGTGGGACCTGGAGATTGGAACTGGGTTCTTAGGCTTAGCAGACAGGCGCTTTAACCGCTAAGCCATCTCTCCAGCCTAGGATCACCATTCTTACCTAATGCTGTATTATCATAACAGACTTAAGAATCCAACTGTGATTGCTTCTGAGAGAGAGAGAGAGAGAGTGTGTGTGTGAGAGCAGAGAGAGTGGACCCAGGAAAAGGCTGAAGGTTGGAGATTTGTAAATGCTAGATTTTGTTAAAGAAAAACTCCTGATATCACGGGATCTAGAATACAGAGGGCAATGTGTGGCTCGGAGCCTGGCAGGGATGGGGTGAGTCCAGGGAAAGCTGAGGCAGCCACACCTGATGACCACTGACGCTCCATAGACATGGCGTGGCATCTTTAGGGAGAGGACCCTGGGCGGCCTGGTGTTCGACAGAAACCTACTAAGATGTAACGAGTTCATCCGAAGCAAAGCGGGTTGAGGACCGGGCAGAGGGTACCAGAGCAAGGCAGCTTCTGTGACCTCTCCTTCTGACCGTCGGGTCCGGCTTCATTCAATTCCACACAGACTAGCATGCTGTTGGGGAAAGACGAGGACAGAGGACAGAAGAGGACAGAGAGGTGCTTCTGCAGGCTGATGGATGGGCCTTTGTCTGGCGTGGGGAAGCACCTCCAAATCTGGCTGCTCTCCAGCTGATGGAGATCAGTGCTCGTGGTGAAGATCTATCTCCATCGAGCAAGCCCTGGGCCTTCCTGTTAAAAGCGTTACACTATTGTGCATGTAACGTGTCCAGTCTTGCTCTGTGTCTCTCAAAAAAAAAAAAAAAAAAAAACCTTAAAATATTAAAGAAAAATGATGGCCATTGAATTTTATCAAATTTCAAGCTATTGCTCTTCAAATGAGACCATTCATAAAAGGCAAAGCCACACACTGAAAGTATTTGTGATATGCTTAACCAAATAATGATCTACAATACATGAAAAGCCCTTAAAAGCCCATGGAAGGACATCACAATTTTCAAAAATAAGCAAAAGATTTGAGCAGACTATAAAAGGTGTGTAAGTGACAATAAGCATTGAAAAGATGTATCCAAATCATTGTATAAATGTGAGATACAACTTACAACACAATGACATATCACTGCACACCCACTAAAATGCATGAACTTCAAAAAAGACGTGTGGAACTAGAGGTTGGCAAAGACGTGGAACAATCCAGAATTCCTTCACGCTGCTGGTAGAAGATGAAGTGGTGGCGCCACTTTGGGAAACTGCTAGTTTCTTACAGAGGTCACCATCGAGCTGTTGCTCTCCCCAGCTGGTCCACTGCCGAGGATTTGTATCAACCAAATGACCACACATGATCGTGGAGCTTCACTTAAAACAGCCCCACATGGACACACTCCAGCTACCCCCAACATGTGAATAAATAGACAAATGGTGTCAGACCTGCACAATAAAATATCACTTGGAAGTCACAACACATAAATAAAAGAAGAAATGACTTATTGATGTGTGCATAATTATGGATGATCTCAAAGTGATTCCATTCCCTGAAAAGTACCACGTTAAAAAAAAAAAAAGCCACAAAACCAAGTATCATATAACTACATCTATACAAAATCCTAAAAATGTGAATAGTTCATAGTCCATAGCTGAAAAAAGTTGATCAGTATTTGCCCATGACCGGAAGGAGGAAGAAGGATGGAGGTGAGAGGCGACATGGAATTTGGAGAGTCAGGAACATGTTGAACTTGACGATGGTGGTTCACGGGTTAGTACATCTGTCACTATGACAGGATTCACGTGTTGAATGGTTGATGACTAATGTATAAACTATACATCAATAACATGAATGTTTCCTACTGTATCCCCTGCTGACTGAGGTCTACCCAACATGGTTAAGCCCTAGCTTAGGATCACCATTCTTTTTGTAAATTTTTAAAATTTTATTTATTTTTGAGAGAGAGACACAGAGAGACAGAGAGGGAGAGGGAGACAGATAGAGATGGGCGTGCCAGAAGTCTCTCAGCTGCTGTGAATGAAATCCAGATGTGTGCACCTCCTTGTGGTCAAGTGCGGTATTGCGCCCTTGCGTCACTTTTGCATCTGGCTAAACGTGGGACCTGGAGATTGGAACTGGGTTCTTAGGCTTAGCAGACAGGCGCTTTAACCGCTAAGCCATCTCTCCAGCCTAGGATCACCATTCTTACCTAATGCTGTATTATCATAACAGACTTAAGAATCCAACTGTGATTGCTTCTGAGAGAGAGAGAGAGAGAGTGTGTGTGTGAGAGCAGAGAGAGTGGACCCAGGAAAAGGCTGAAGGTTGGAGATTTGTAAATGCTAGATTTTGTTAAAGAAAAACTCCTGATATCACGGGATCTAGAATACAGAGGGCAATGTGTGGCTCGGAGCCTGGCAGGGATGGGGTGAGTCCAGGGAAAGCTGAGGCAGCCACACCTGATGACCACTGACGCTCCATAGACATGGCGTGGCATCTTTAGGGAGAGGACCCTGGGCGGCCTGGTGTTCGACAGAAACCTACTGAGATGTAACGAGTTCATCCGAAGCAAAGCGGGTTGAGGACCGGGCAGAGGGTACCAGAGCAAGGCAGCTTCTGTGACCTCTCCTTCTGACCGTCGGGTCCGGCTTCATTCAATTCCACACAGACTAGCATGCTGTTGGGGAAAGACGAGGACAGAGGACAGAAGAGGACAGAGAGGTGCTTCTGCAGGCTGATGGATGGGCCTTTGTCTGGCGTGGGGAAGCACCTCCAAATCTGGCTGCTCTCCAGCTGATGGAGATCAGTGCTCGTGGTGAAGATCTATCTCCATCGAGCAAGCCCTGGGCCTTCCTGTTAAAAGCGTTACACTATTGTGCATGTAACGTGTCCATTAGGGACCCTGCTTTCGCTGGCAGAGAATGTCGCCTGCCAAGGAGCCCTCCATGTTCCTGCTAAGTGCAATGTGAGGTTGGGACTGTTGCTGGAGATCTATGCCAAATAAATTTTCTTATAATGCGTTTGGTCTGTATCATCTGTCTTAGATAATTGTACCACTGCAGACATGATTTTTTTCCCCCAGAGGCAGTTAGAACTTTTGACGTGGCAACACATTGATGGATCTGACCCAGCCCTCACTTGGAGGCTCAAGAGGAACCAGTTCACAGGCTGCCAAGCCTCCTGCAGAATTGTTCACCAACACAGCAAAGGAGGTGAGGCAGCTACCATAAAAGACATTGTTAAAAAGAGGGTTTGGGGCTGGAGAGATGGCTTAGCGGTTAAGGCGCCTGCCCGCTAAGCCTAAGAACGTCAGTTCCACGTTTAGCCAGATGCAAAGTGACGCAAGGGTGCAATGCCCCACTTGACCACAAGGGGTCGCACCCATCTGGATTTCGTTCACAGCGGCTGAGAGGCTGTTGGCCCATCTCTATCTGTCTCCCTCTCCCTATCTCTCTCCAAAATAAAAATAAATATTAATTTTTTTTTTTAAAAAGAAGAGGGTTTGGGGAGATAGTTCCATTGGTAAAGGGTTTGCCTTTCAAACCTGAGGATCCAAGTTTGATCCCTAGAACCCACATAATAATTCTAACCATGAAGATATGCAATTATCATTTCAGTACTGTAGACGTAGACAGATCCCTGGGGCTTGATGGCCAGTTAGTCTTGTCTGCTTGGTGTGCAGGTCTTGTGGAGGTAATGACAGCCCCTGAAATACCTTGAGGTCATGAAGATTATTCCCTACAGGTGGGTAGACTCTTTTACGTGTATATGATTAGATAATAAAGGCCCAGCAAGATGTCCTCCGTGTAACTGGTGCTTAACAAGGGCTCAGGAAGTGATGCATTGCACGGCAGAGACACAGTCAGTGGTGTCTTTGGGTTGGAAGGTCTTAAGCGTTGACAAGTGATAATGTTTAATAAGCTGGATATTCATTAATGAACAGTGCTTTGTTGGCTTCCATGGTTTGTGTGGCTAAGAAGCATCCTATCCTGCAGGCCCGAGTTACTAGGTGTGTGTGATGTTCCAAGCCCTGTGGGTGAGGTGGTGAGAATGGGGAGACCATTCCCCTCCATCATGTAAGGACAGGACCTCGGGTCTCTGGTTTACCTCATGATTTCAGAACAAGCAGGTAAGTTAATAACTTTGCAGAAGTGGAGAGACTCAGTTGTGTTAGGCAATCCTCAACCAAAGAAGCAACCAATCACGTCTTGGCTGGTTGTTTCTGGCCAATGATCACAAAGTTAAGAAAGAAATTACAATTAGTGATGTGTTTTTTTTTTTTTAAAGATCCCAAATTCTCAGCTATTTTGTTAAGGGGCGTGAAAGTCAGGACAAACACTAAATCTTGGCCCGCTAGTTTTCCCATTTGGCAGGCTCAGAAGCGGGAGGAGCTTACTGGGGCAGAATCCTCTGTAGTGATCCTTGCTAAGGTGTGAGAGTTGGGGGGGGTCTCAAAAGTTCCTGATGCAGCAAGGTTGGGTCTGGCTGATCAGTGCACACCTCCCTTCATATATTTTATGCTTGCAGAGGACACCTTCCTGGACTTGTTTTTCCTTTTTTATTTTCTTTTGTGTTGTTCATTTTGTGTGTGTGTGTGCGTGCGCGTGCGTGCGTGTGGTGTGCATGCTTGTGTGTATGTATTTGCATGTGTGTGTGGATGCATGAGCATGTGTGTGCACGTGCATGTGGAGACCAGAGGTCCACATCTTATGTCATTCTCTATTGCTTCTCCACATTATTTTTATGAAACTTGGTCTCTCATGGAACCCAGAACTCACTGATTCAGTTAGACAAGCTGGCCAGCAAGACCTGGACACCCTCCCATCTCCGCCTCCCCAGCAGTGAGATTACAGGCATGCTACCACGCCTGGTCTTTCATGGGCACGCTGGGGATCTGAACTCAGGTTCCCATGTACGTCTGGCAAGCACTTCACCCTTCTAGCTGTCTCCCCAGCCCCTGGTTTTTGTTGTTGAAACAGGGTCTCATACAGTCCGCGTTGGTCTTAAACTTGCTAGGTAACTGAGGGTGATCATTAACTTTTGCTCCTCCTGCCTTCCCCTCTCCAGTGAAGGGATTGCAAACAAGTACCCCCATGCCTGACCTGGACTACCTTGTGAGTGAACTCTCTGGTTAAGGAACTCAAGGAAATTTATATCCTTTCTCTGTTCACACGAAACCATTATCACATTTGAATTTGACACCCACGTAGGCCATCAGTACATAAAGAAGGCCTGTGATATAGACAAGCAGTCTTATTTATGTTTTGCTTTTTAACTTTTTTTTTTTTTTTGTCTCTCTCTGGTAATTTTAGGAAGACCTATCAGTGCTTACATGGTTAATAAGAGCAAACTAAAGCAAATAATCACCTTCTGGTACTTCTTCCAGCATATTCTAATTTTTTAATGGAGAAAATGCATTCTTAAATTAAATATGCATAATAAGGAACATGAATAATAAGGATAAAGTGGGATATGTGAGAATGAGGCTAGTGTTGTAAGCAAAATGCATTTGATTTACTGAGGATAAAAGCTGGCTCGAATGAGTAAGATTCAGTGAAAAAAGAAAAGCCTCATAATGTTCATAAATTGTCCGTAATTGTATGGATTTTAAATATAAAAGTTGGCAGTGGCAAAAGCTAAAAGCCATTAGCAGAGATACTATTGTACAATACACCAGGAGCAGCAAGTCACAATCTTATGAGAAAAAAACACACTGGCTCGAGTTTTCTAAAATTTTGATAACCATACTTGAGATGTGTCTTGATGTTTACCACAATGCGGCCATTGTGCATCATGGCGGCCTAATGCATAGAGGAATCACATGTGAAGAGAGCTACTAATTAGCGTGAGTAGTCGTCGTCCCTGAAGGTCGTTTATTGCAAAGTTCTTTCTTCCTGGGTTTTTTTTTTTTTTTTCATTTCTAGCTGAATATCGCTAAAGGACTCCTCAACAACAGCCATTAGTTTAAGAGACTAGTCTGTTTTCTCTCTGACATCGGGTCAGAGTTTTTAAAGAGTCTTTTTCTTATGCCAAGAAGTCATAAAAATAGTATTTAAGGGAGAGAGAGAGAGAGAGAGAGAGGGATTGATCACGAGAACATCACCTTCTGTTCAGGGGCACATCTCACCATCCCTGCACTAAGTTCCTCCGGCCCCAGCTCTATGGAGTTTAAGAATCATTTTACCACAGTCATTAGACTTTGTTTCAAATGGAACGGATCGGGAGGTTTTCCCTCAGAAATTGTGTTGGCTAACGTGTTTCCAGAATTCCCTGGATGGCGGTTGAAGTGTTTTTCAGACAAGGAGAAGCCCTTGGGGCTTGCTTTGATTCTAAGCCGGGGTGGGGGGGACTTTTAGGACTCCCCACTGCCTCACACTGGGCTCCTGTAGGCTTATATGTCTTAAGAAATTGAGCTAGGATGAAGGGATTCCTAAGATTTATTGAAAAACAATGTTACCTTATGCAAGAACAACAACAACAACCCCCTCCCCACACACGGCCAAGCCCTCTGCTCTACATCTGCAAGGGAGCTTTTCCTCCACTGTGGACGGTCAGCTTGAGGTACCTGTGCCTGGGCTCGTTAGGCCATGTCCTCGTCTGAGTGTCGCTGGAGGGAAGGTGTCTTTAAGGTGTGACTAGCATTTCCACCAGTGGAATTCGGGTGAATCAGATAACCTTCCTCATATGAGTGGGCATCATGCCGTTCGTTGACTGTCCTCAGAACAAGCTCTGGGGTCCCTAAGTGAAGAACAACTCCCACCTTGGCCTCGGTGTGGAAATGCTACCTCCCTTCCAGCCTGCAGGCTTCCCACGCCATATTCTGACACATACCAACTTCCTGGAATTCCCAGCCTTCTGGTTTGTTCTACAGATTTGCCAGTCAGCCATCTCTATCTACGCTGTTGGATTATTTAGATGCAAAACACTGTGTAATCTACTACATCATTTAAGGAAGTAAGACCCTGGTACAAAACACACTCTTTTTAGATATTTGCTCTCTAAAATAGATCTGGTTTTAGGCTCAATTTCTAATGCAATGATGCCAGATGATATGCTTAATAAATGCCTTTTGTGTGAGTGAGTCAGCTCTCCATTGCTGTATCTGGGATAAGTCAGCTTAAAAGGCAAAAAGGCTTATTTTCACTCATAGTTTGGAAGGTTTTAGTCCATAGCTGGTAGATCACGTTTTTTCAGCCTGAGTCAGGGCAGCACCTGTGTCCTAGAAGCAGTACCTGCGTCATGGTAGTCTATCATAGTAGCAGTGAGATGTCCCATCACCTCTTCACCTTATGTTGATGAACCAAAACTCAAAGCCAGCCAAGAAGCCCCACGGAGCCTCATGTCTCTGCCTCCCCAGGGGCTGGAACTATAGGTGTCTGCCACCAGTCCTGACATTTGACCTGGTGCTAGGGGTCTGAACTCAAGACCCTCCTGCTAATGCAATAAGCACTTTTCCCACTAGGTCAACTCCCCAGCCTCTGCCATGTGTATCTTTTATATGAAGTTTTCAACCATATTCATTAATTTTACAAGTTGACCTAATATAAAAGGCATCTAATTGGCTCCTCTACCCAAATAGCTTGTTCGCCAGTGAGCCAGTGTATGAGGTAGAAGGGAGATGGTCTCGCCTGTCTTCCTAGAACCCCCTCACTGATAGTCAGTCTACAAGAAGCAGTATGTTTACTGATGGTTCCTTCCATATAAAGTACTCTGTAACTCATTCATTATAGGCTCTGGCCCTGTACACGCAGGATTGAGGCGTGCTGTCTATATGATGCAGATTGTACCTTATGCGAAAATAAAAGGGATTTGTGACCACAGGAGGTAGAGTCACTGCACCCAGCCCAACCCCCACAAGAGGCCAGATGGGGGAAGGCTGTGGTCAGTGATGGTGGACCGAGGACTCCATTGCAAAGTTTCTCACAAGTAGAACCAGAAGGAGGTACATGTGGACAGAAGTGGTCAGGGGACAGAGGCCTCTCTGGCTTGTCTCACCATGACTGGAGCAGGGATGGTGGTGACAAAGATACAAAAAAGCCTGAAGACACAAGGACTGAGGCTCCTAGGATTGGGGTGGCACAAATGGGAAACGCAAAGCTGCTTCTGCCAGGGAGGTGCTGGCAGCTCAGTAAGTCTCCCTTAACTGGTGCTGAACACTCTGCCTCAAACATCCTCACTGTCAACATCTGATTTTGTCATTAAGAAACCAAGTCCTTAAAATATGGACACTTCCTTCTCCAAATGGAATCTCTCCCTGGTGCAGAAACCTGCCTGGGAGGGCTAAGTCTGACCTGAGCTGGGGAGGAAGTAGAGTCTCAGAAGAATGGCAGTGAGGATGCTGCACTGCTTTCCTGTTTTGGGGCTTTCGTTCTTCACGCTTTGCTTGCCTGTCAGAATGCTTCAGGTTTTTATTTGTGAATATACATGGTGATCATCCTTAAGACAAAAAAAAAAAAAAAATCTGAAGGCAGGTCCCTGGATACCCTTGTTCTGAGCAGATGTTACAATCAGAGCCGGCTTTCAGGCCTCACCCTGGAGATGTTGTACATTGGTTAAGAAGCATCACTCCTCCAGCTTTATGCTGCACAGACAACTGGCTGCAGTAATATGAGGGAAGGTGACGTGGACAAAACGTACTATCTATAGACCACCAAGGCTGAGCCATCCTCGGCGTGGATGGCAGCCACTCACCCACAGCCCCGGTGTCAGTCAGATAGACAAATTCAGCACACCAAAGGAAGATGAGAGTGATATGTACTTGGCAAGATCATCCAGTGGATCAGCACTGTGGAGCTATCGGCTTGGAGTGGTTAAAATGCTTTTCTCCCTGTTGGAAAACCACAAAGGGGGTTAGAAGCAGTGTGGGGTCCCCACAGACTGTGTGTTCACTTAGAGAGTTGGGGGGGTTCATAGGAGTACCCATCCTGAGCTGGGTAAAAATGGTCCTTTTCTCCCACTTCCTGCCAGGGTGTATCTCCTTCCCAGCACCCCAAGGGGAGGTCACCCCTCTGCACTCTTTCAAGTTTCCCCTAGATCTGAGTCTACCCATTCCACCTTGTTTGGACTTTGCCAGGCAGATCCTCGGTCTGGGCAACAGGAGGAAAATGATATAAACAGCCACCCTGACTCCAGGGAGGACTTTTTTATCCTAGGTAAACATCTGTTTCTTGAATTTGGCCATGGCAAGACCTAGGGGAAGGAGGGATGCCAATTGATGAAATAAATCCAGAAAGATGCAGCCTCATTCCTGTGTGTGTGTGTGCATGTGCATGCATGTATGTTTTCAGTAATATATAGCCTACCTCCTTCCACCATTCTAGAAGGAGTAAACCCATTCCACGTTTCTTCTATCACCTAGTTGATGTCTATCTCCTCTTCAGCTAAGAGCCTGCAGTTGCCTGTCCTGATACTTTGTGATTCGACTGATGTTCCTGCTTTGAAAGAAGTTCTGCACCTGCATCTAAAAATGTCAACTTAGAAATGAGTAGGGGCATTCATATGTACGGGGCAAGCACTTGCTGTGTGCCCAGCCCTAAGCAATCTACTACAGCCTGTTATGAAGTGAAGGAGAAATCTTTCCGTGTATGATTCATCAAGTTTGGGGAGGAGGGTTACGTGATAAAGAAGCACAGAAGGCAACCTAACTTTTGGTACTAAATGGTGCCGTGTCCACATGTATCTGTTACTCTCCTGGCTGCCGTAGCAAAACCCCTGACGAAAGCAACTTGAGGAAGGAAGGGTTTATTTTGAGTACGAGTTCAAGGTCACAGTGCATCATGTTGAGACAGTCATGGTGGTAGGAGCATGAAGCAGAGCTGGGAGTGTTGCATCTGTAGTCAGGAAGCAGAGAGAGAAGAGGTGAAGGATGCTCATGCTCAGCTTGATTTCTCCTGTTTATTTGTTTGCTTTTTTTTTTTCAAGGTAGGGTCTCACTCTAGCCACTGTAGCTGACCTGGAATCCACTATATAATCTCAGGCTGGCCTTGAACTCACAGTGATCCTCTTACCTCTGCCTCCCAAATGCCGGGATTAAAGTCATGCGCCACCACACCTGGCACTTTATCCTTTGTATTCAGTCTGAGATCTGTGGAATGATGCTGCTCAGAGTTAAGGGGAGTCTTCCCACCTCAATTATCCTAATCTAGAAAGTCTCTCAGACATTCCCTTGGTTTATCTCCTAGGTGACTGTAGAGCCAATCAGGTTGACGAGAGAGAGCACCTGTCAATCAGGTTGACGAGAGAGAGTACCTGTCAATCAGGTTGACAAGAGAGAGAGTACCTGTCAATCAGGTTGACAAGAGAGAGCACCTGTCAATCAGGTTGACAAGAGAGAGCACCTGTCAATCAGGTTGACAAGAGAGAATACCTGTCAATCAGGTTGACGAGAGAGAGCACCTGTCAATCAGGTTGACGAGAGAGAGTACCTGTCAATCAGGTTGACGAGAGAGAGCACCTGTCAATCAGGTTGATGAGAGAGAGTACCTGTCAATCAGGTTGACGAGAGAGAGTACCTGTCAATCAGGTTGACAAGAGAGAGCACCTGTCAATGAGGTTGATGAGAGAGAGTACCTGTCAATCAGGTTGACGAGAGAGAGTACCTGTCAATCAGGTTGATGAGAGAGAGTACCTGTCAATCAGGTTGACGAGAGAGAGTACCTGTCAATCAGGTTGACGAGAGAGAGTACCTGTCAATCAGGTTGACAAGAGAGAGCACCTGTCAATCAGGTTGACGAGAGAGAGCACCTGTCAATCAGGTTGATGAGAGAGAGTACCTGTCAATCAGGTTGATGAGAGAGAGTACCTGTCAATCAGGTTGACGAGAGAGAGTACCTGTCAATCAGGTTGACGAGAGAGAGCACCTGTCAATCAGGTTGACAAGAGAGAGCACCTGTCAATCAGGTTGTTGAGAGAGAGAGCACCTGTCAATCAGGTTGATGAGAGAGAGTACCTGTCAATCAGGTTGACAAGAGAGTACACCTGTCAATCAGGTTGACAAGAGAGAGCACCTGTCAATCAGGTTGACAAGAGAGAGCACCTGTCAATCAGGTTGATGAGAGAGAGTACCTGTCAATCAGGTTGATGAGAGAGAGCACCTGTCAATCAGGTTGACGAGAGAGAGCACCTGTCATAACATAATCCTAGTTATAGCCTCTTGGAGAAGACCGCTGAAGCGAGAAGACCTCAGAAAGGAGCTTGGAATTCTGCAGCTCTGGGAGGCTCTGAGCAGTAGTATAGGCAAAAGGCAGGTCTCCGGGGGGGGGGGAGGGTGTTGTACAAACCAGCCACAGGGCTTATTTAGTCAATTTGATGTTGACTTGCTCAAAGCTCTTTTTTTTTTTGGCAAGGTAGGGTCTCACTCTGGTCCAGGCTGACCTGGAATTAACTATGTAGTCTCAGGGTGGCCTTGAATTCTCAGTGATCCTCCTACCTCTGCCTCCCAAGTGCTGGGATTAAAGGCGTGCACCACCACACCCAGCTCCTTCAAAGCTCATTTTTGTCCTCACCAAGTGGAACTAGCTAAGAGGTAAATAACAATGAAAACAGTAATGGTTACTGCACATAGAATTTACCATGTGGACCCCTCTATGCTATTTACACACTAAGTTGCTCAAGCAAGGACTGGAGACAGAGCTCAATGCTATAGCACTTGCCTCCCATGCACCAGACCCTGGCTTACTCCTCAGCACTGCACAAATAAAACCTCACAACCAACTCTACCAGGCGGGTAGTGTTTTAGTAGCCTTGGGCTTGAAGCAAGTAAGGCACAGAGGGATTAGGTAATTTACACAGGCACTAAGTGGATGGTCTGGGCTCGAACCGCTGTGACTCTATTTCAAAACCCACACTTTATGATACTGAATGGAGGAGCAGAGTGAGCGTGTGAGAAGTCCACTTATACTGGCCTTGTAGGAGGGGGGAGGATTCCAGGCTGGGATGATGCATGTGCCTCTGTTAGACAATGAAGGGTGGACGGGCATTATTGTCATGGCTAAGCAAATTTTGTTTGCCATTCTTTTCCCTCTGTACAAATCTTGAGATGGGCAATCCAGTGAAGATGTAGGCTCACTGGGTCCTCCTTGCACCAAATGAAGAATCAACTGGGCTAATTGGGAAAATTCTTTAGTACTGAACTGGAACTCAGAACAGGCCACACGAAGGAGAGAGAAAGTACTGAGGCCAGAAAGGATTCAGTCTAGATAGTCCTTGTCTATGTGCCTCCCTGTGTCACATGCCACAGCACCAGGACCTCAGCATGGGGAAACCATTTCTGTAATAAAGCCGACAAATCTTTCACTGAAAAGGGCATATAATCCAGTGGTTTTAAGCACAGAGTTTTAGCAGAATTAATTTTTCTCCAATGAATCCCTACTTAGAATCTCAATACTTAAAATAAAAGATGAACAAATCTGAAAAAATTGGGCCAGTGAACAGAGGGCATTCCTCCTGCCAGCCCCAGAGACATCACCATGGCATCCTTGGGCTGTGGAAGTTATCACGAAATATTTTCACCTATCTGTTAGGATGGACGTAACATTAGAGTTGATTAACTGTTGACTTCAATAAATAAGGTTTCATTTTCTTCTCATAAAACAGACACCTGAATGTCAGAGGCTGCCTGGTTGGGGCAACAGTTCAGAGAGCGCAGAGCCAATTTCTTTGTGTGTTGTGTTTTCTTACCTTTGGCTTCGTGATCCTAAGCAGGCAGCTTCAACTGCAGACATAACACTTTTGCTCAGGGCCAGAAGGTGGGCGAGAAGTGCCTGCCATGTCTGTCTTCTAAACTCCAGAAAATAAAGGCTTCCTGAAAATTTCTTCTGTCACTTCCACTTCGTTATTATTGGTATAAAATATGTCACATTGTCGTTCTGGCTGTCAGGATTATAAGAAAACAGCCACTTCAAAGAATGTTGGGGCTCTCTTCTCCAGGGAGAATGTAGGTGTGGCTGTTGGGTCACTAGCTCTGGAAACCATGATCTGCTTATTCTCCCCATGCATGTCACATGGGAGCGCATCACACTTTCAAGGGGTTTTGACCGAAATTGCTCATAGAGTTACTTTGTGGTGCCGGGGCTGTAGCTCAGTGCACCAGGCCCCGAGGGTGGTCCTCAGCACTTTCCCCAGCATTCATTTATGCCAGGAAATCAGTGGTTTCCATTTTGATGAAAACAAAAGCATATGGGCTCCTGGAGGAGTGTGGGAAAAGGGAGCTAAGAAGAGATTAAGGTGCAAGAAAAGTGAGAGAAACACTTGAAGGGTAAGCCACAGGCAGGCAGGGCTGTTGAAGGACGTCATCTAGCAAGGACATGGTCTTTTCTGGAATGATGAGTCTGTATATAGCCTCCTGAAAAACAGCATTGTGTCTTAAGCATAACCAGAGTCGGTCGTTCAGCCAAATGGATCTGCCTGGTTATCCAGGGATGGGTTTGTGGAAGCAAACTGAATGGAACACATATGTTACTATCTAGCGCACACGTGCTCACATAGACACATTCAGGTATACACACTTATACTTCCACATATGCACACTCATACACACTCAATGCATGCTCATACATATTCACACATTCACCTACTCACACACATTCTTATACACATCCTCACACACTCGCTCATACATAAATACACTCATGCACATACACACTCACACATATTTGCATGCTATGCATACACACATTTGCATATTCACACACATGCTCATATGTATACACATACACATGTTCACACACATGACACACATGCTCTCGTACACACTCACACACACAGCTGTAAGATATACACTGACACGGGGAGTCTGCTTTCTCGGTATCTTTCTGCTGTACCCTGAATTCCACTCATGCATCTTCCTGTTTGTGCGTCTTCCACAGCGGGCACCGTGATCAGCCTCGTCTCTGGTGTCATCCCAGGGCCCGCTCAGTGGAGAGCCTGGATGAATTGAAAAACAACAAAAAGCAATGATTCCTCATGTTTCCCTGTGGCTCATTCCAGTTCTGCTTCTGAGGAGGGTTAGTCCACAAAGAGAGGCAGAATTAGGAGATAGGCCAGAGGGCAATGAATGAGATTTTAAATTTTTTTATAGACAGAACAGAGTTGTAGAGTTACTTGGATTTCATGCAGGAGAGGGTCACCATCTTCCTCCGAATGCTGTGGAGTCTGCTCTTTTATCCCTCCTATTTTAAAGAGGTTGACCCCAGTGAGGAGAAACCCTGGCAGCAGAGGAGCTACCCAGAGCTTCATTCAGTCCTAACCAGCATGAGCGAAACAAACCCGCGCGTCACCTCCCTTCCCTCAGTCCTTGGACTGCCCAGGTTCAATTGTTCTCTATCCTCCAGCTAGAAGGAAACCTGAAGACAACACTTTCTGAACCCAAACGAGCAAAGTGGTTGAAATCCTGACTCCAGCTATGGCTGACCGAATCACCCGAGGGCAGCGAGTGGGCAGCACCCTGGCCAGGGTCTGCAGAACATAGCTCTTAACTGTGGGATGGTAAGCTGTGAAGGAGGCATATTCGGTGTTTCTCAGCCAGAGATGCATGGAGCAAAATGCAATCGCATAAAAATAGAACGCAGGTCATGGGCACAAGGGTCAGTGCTATTTATAAAACTTGTTTCAATAATATGCATGTGTCCTTATGGAAATCGTATCTTTTTACACGGGTCATAGTCACAATTCAAAAAACACAGCTGCAGGGTTAAGTGTGTCTGTGGGGGGTGGTGGTGGTTACTCTTCAGCCTCCAGTGTGTACTGGAAAATGATGTGGGAGGAGAAGAAAGTAAGGGAAAAGTGATGAAGAGGAAGAAGATGAGGAGGAGCAGAAAGGAGAGGGAGAAGAAGTGGAGTGGCAAGAGGAGGAAGGGATGGGGAAGAGAAGGAAGCAGACAAGGAGGAAGATGATGTGAAGGAAACAGAGGAGAAAGAGGTGGATGAGGATGAGGAAGGTGCGGTGGAGGAGGGACAAGAAGAGAAGAATAATGATGAGGAAGATGAAGTGGAGGAAGATGGTGAGGAAGAGGAGGAAGAAGAGGAAGGGACGAGGGAGGCAAGTTGAGGAGGAGGAGGGAAGGAGGGAAGACTGCAGGGAGATCTAGTCCATAGTCTGTTCCCACCTCTGTCAAGGCACACTGTAGCTCAGCACTCGGAGCCCAGGGATGCACCTCTATTATTTCCACATACGTAGTCCTCCATATGAGATTAGACAGTCCTTACCAAGTCCTTCATTCAAAAACACCATTTGGTATTGGACTGCGATTCGTTCCATTTAGACAATAACAAATGATTAGGAGAGAATCAGGATGTCTTTTGGCTCTGCCAGTTCAAGGTAGACAGACCCCACATCCACGCTGGTCTTTCTCTGTTCCTTAGCTCTGTTCAGACTATTCCGTTACCATGACTCCCGCTACCTTTGTTGTTGTTATGTTCTGATTCTATTGTTCTATTTTGATTCTTTTTATTCTTTCTATTTGGATACCCTTTTCTCTAGGGATGGAAACCATCTATTAAACTCACTGGATTTGTGGGTGTCTTCCATACACCCCCACCTCTGCTCATGCTGTTCCTCCATGCAGATAGCCCTTCCCTGCATGGAGTGATGTGCACCCAGAGTTTCTCATGCCTTGCTATTCTCCCAGAAACCCAGGCCCTTCCCAGGATGCTCTGCTCCAGGAGTCAGAATGGCCAGTCCTTCTTGTCAGGTTCTCTTACTTTGCCTTTGAAACAAATACAAGACAACCATCCACGTCTCCAGTCACTTCCGTCATCTTTTCTTAGGTCAACCTCAGAAGAGAGGCAGATAGTTTTTACTTGCCTCTTTATTCTGCTTCCCATGCCCATACCAGCCCAGCTCATAGGAGAATACAAAAGACAGCGGAAATCTTGGCTCCGTGGATGCTGTGGCCTCAGCCCGAGTGGGGCACCAGATGACTGTGTGATGGGTTCACAAGCTGCCCCAGAGATTGAGTTGCTGTTCTGAGTGAAGAGAACAGAAGGTGCACACCCCTTTTCTTTCAACCTCTGAGGAAGTGCTGTTCTGGGAGACACCCACTGACTTTTAGAAAATAACTTTGTGTGTGTGTGTGTGTGTGTGTGTGTGTGTGTGTGAGAGAGAGAGAGAGAGAGAGAGAGAGAGAGAGAGAGCAGGAGGGAGAGTGGGAGAGAAGGATACCCTTTGGCAATGAACTGTTAGGAATGCACTTTAACTGTGATGACTGATGGGGACATTGCCAATGAGTAAACTCACTCCATCCTTGAAGGAAAATGCTTCTAGTGAGATAGTGGAATATTAGTTACTTTTGCACTGTGACAAAATGCCTGATAAAAGCAAACTAAGAAAGGAAGTGTTCGGGCTGGGGAACAGTTCTGCCTTTTTTTCAAGGTAGGGTCTCACTCTGGCCTAGGCTGACCTGGAATTCACTATGTAGTCTTAGGGTGGCCTCGAACTCACAGCTATCCTCCTACCTCTGCCTCCCAAGGGCTGGGATTAAAGGCGTGTGCCACCACAGCGGTTCTGCTTTTAAGGATCATGTGTGAAGATTCAGAGGGACCCTACTCTGGCTGGGGTCATGGACATTCTAAGACTTAGTTTTGAACTGCACATTGTCACTTGTTTTAATTGAATAGCTACTTTATTCCACATATCAGCTAGAGTTTGAATTCTTTACTCCAGAGACCTCATGGGATAGTAGGATGGTTTATTGTCAGCTTAATTGGATTGAGAATCACCTAGGAGATTAGTGAAGTACACTTCTGGGGGTGTCTGTAAGGGTGTTTCCAGAGAGGATTAACTGGGGGGGTGGTGCCATCCTCTCCTAGGCTGGGGTGCACCTAGAAAAGCAGGGGGAGGGGAAAGCGGGCACTGGCCCTCTCTGTCTGCTTCCAGGCTGAGAGCTGCTCTCTCCCAGGATGCCCAGCTCACTGTAATGGGCTGAAATCTCTGAAAATTGGAGCCAAGACCAACCTTCCACCCTTAAGTCATTTTCTCAGACGTTCATCATGGCAGTGACTAGGTTGGCTCATGTAGTTTCTTATTTCAAGCTCAGTGATGAGAAGATAGCAGATGATAAATCATGTAGAGGAAGTCATTAGAATAATAAAGACACAAATATTTGTATTTTCAGAGGAAAAGGCTTATTGGTTTCCTATTTCTGCTATAAAAAAACAACTCCAAATTTAGCAGTTGAAAACATCATATATGAATTATACTTCTGGGCATCAAAGGTCTAACCTGCAGGTGTCGGTGGAGCCTGCATTCCTGGCTTGTGCTTTCTTCCTTTATCTCCCAAATCCCTCTCTTCCATTCCAGTTCCTCTACTGCTGGCTATTCCTGTGGCGTCCCCCTAAGGACTCGCCTGGATAATCTCCAGTTCTCAAGATCCTTGATGTGGTCACATCTATAGAGCCTCTTTTACTGGGGACGGTAATGTCCCCAAAGGCTACTGGGATGAGGGCATCAGCTTTTATTGGATGGAGCTGGGAGGTGAGCTGGGCAGACAGAAGGGAGAGTTTCAATTTGTTCTGAGGCTGGTGTGGAGCAATGGCCAGGACGGAAGAAAGGATGTGCATGCAGGAACTTTAGCAGACAGTGGTCATCAGCAGGCAAAGAGCCCGGCTCAGGGATCTCTGAGCTACCTGGAGCAGTGGGGCCACACAGGTGGCAGGGTCGGCTCTGGACAGTGGTGGCAGTAGCCCCAGCAATGGCAGTAGCATGGAATAGCCATACTGGCAATGAGCATGGTGCAGGAATGCCTATCAACTCCACCAGCTTTCTAGAACTATATGGATAGGATTCTGTAGTGACCCCATCCAGCATAGAGTAGGGAGAAGAGTCTTCCAGTGGCCCATTTTAAATACCTGGACAGGATGGCCATAGAAGACTGAAACAAGATAGAATAACACTTCAAGAGTTATCCAAACAAGGTGACATCAGACTTTCATATTACATTTTTAAAGTAGCACTTCTTAGGGTTACAGACTTCTGGCTGTGCCAAAGAAAGTGGAAGGGCAGACCAGGGCAGACTTGTCTCACTCTCGAAGCAGTCTTTACATCCGGATTAGCCACGGAGCGCTACCTCCCTTCCACCTGCTCCTTCCTTGGGGTCTAAACCTCGAGCAGACAAGCTGCTAGTTAGCCAGGCTCTTTCACGGCAGATATTATCTGGATAACAATAACCATATTAATCAGTATCTCCAGCAGGGGGAACAAAAAGGTGGTAGGGTATTCCCAAGAGGAAAATTAATTTCGTTTTCTAATCTGCCATAGTTTATTTCACATATTCACGACCCACCCGGTATGTTTTTCCTTTATGATGGGCCATAAAAATGACAAAATACATTAGCCAAGTTCTTCATTTCTGCTAAAATGACCATATTCAAAAATAATAACAGAGACTTGTATCCGCGATGCAAAAGATGCTTGAAGTAATTGGGGCTTAATTTGTACACAAACTGTCAAGGCAGTTTTCCTCACGGCCTGCATCTTCTGAATTCATTAGTCTCTAATTACGGCCAGTGGGGACCAGCAGTTAGAAGGTTAAAGAGGTTCTGACAGGCCTAATCATTGCTCAGGAAGCTGAAAATGTATGCAAAGTCTCGGCAGATGGGGTGAGAGCGGCTGCTGCCAAGTGATAACTGTTATTCCTTTGCACCTCCAAAGCTGTCACCCTAATAGGCACATTTTAAATTTATTAATGCTCTAGTTACAATGCATACACAGTCTCTAATGGTATGTCATTCTCAGTATATAAACGGAGCAATTAACACGTATTACCAGGTAATGGTAAAATTATTTGTTGCCTGTTTGAATTTCTTTTTGGGAGGGGCGATGTCTTATTCCAGGAAGAACTGTCCCAGAAAAAGCATCCCTTTGTGAAAATGTCACCAGAGGAACACTGAGGACAGGCTTCCTCCACTCTGCTCTCTGGTGTAGCGAGCCAGTCTGAGTGCTTTTGCTTGTTCGTGTTCTCCCCGGTCTGCTCTGTGCAGAATCCCACAGTGAAGAAGAACTCCGGTGAGGCACTGGATGGCACTTTGGGGAAGAGACAGTGCTACAAGCTTTGCTGGAAGACCCTGTCGTGTGATTCTTGCTGGGGCGTGTATTCCTATTCACTCTAGAAACAGGATCATGATGAGCAAAGACACAGCTCCCCCACACTTAGCGTGATGAGCTGGGGGCTTTACTGAGAGGGCTTACAGGAGTGTGGGTGACTCAGCCAGTGGTCTCACTGACAAGTCCCACCCCAGCATGAGTGACAGCTACATCAGTGGGGTTCCCTGTGCAACTTGCAGCCAGCTCCAGCCCTAAAGTCACCCCTGCCTAGCAACCCTTGGCTGCTTACAGAACCTTAGGGAAACAGCTTGTGAGAAAGTTGCATAAGCTTCCTGGGACCTGGAAGTTTCTTGTGTCTCAAGAGCCTGGTGATTGTCCCTGCTGCCTGCAGAAGGGAACGTTTCACTGTGGAGGAAACAACTCTACACAGACCTTTAAAGGGGGAGCTCCGGGGCCTGATCTCATTGCGCTAGCTCATAAAGGCAAGGGTATGTGAGGTCTTCGCAGTTTCCAGCTCCACGATCATCCCTATCATAGCCTGCTCTAGTGGCTTCCCACACCTCAATCCTGGTTGCTCACTGGTCGTCAGCAAGGCGTGCGGTTTTGTTTTCTAAACAAATGAGGTCTCTTGCCTGTCCTGTAGCTACAGCTATGACATGGGAAGGGCCTTGAATTCAATTCAGCATTTCTGATAACAATTGTTTGTGTTGGAGGCAGGCACAGAGACAGCCAGGATGGACAGTCCCTCGATTCTAGGCTCTGTCAGGACTGCAAGATTCGTAAGTGTCCTGATAGTGGGCAGGGTGTCGGTCTCAGCAACAGAGCAATTATCTGCCCAGTGTGCTTGACCACCACTCTGCACCTGCTAGCCCATTGAGCATAATCAAGTTGTACCATATAGAAGTAATACACCAATAACAACAAGAAAAATATCTTGGGGACTTTATGTTTACTAAAAACCATGATTACATTTCCCTGGCAGGCGATCAGTACAAGATTTTTCACCATTCATGAAAGGTCTCAAACCATTAGGTGATACTTTTTCTTTGCCAGGGATGAAAAAAATCTCTTCTATCACGGTTCCTTCAGTGACTGGAAGAACAGCCCCAACGGATTCCCGAGTGTGAGCGCCATGGCCTCAGGCACGTGTCCTCATGTCTCGGAGCGTCAGTTTCATCATCCTAATGGTGAACCGTTGTCTTAGCCACCCTGTCACCTCAGATATCTGTCGGCTCTCAAAGTCCACAGTCCTATGAGTTCTAATGTCATATGGCCACAAAGGGGTTATTTAATGGCCCTGCTACCATCTCCATTTCCCTTTTTCAAGGTGGGCATTTAATTTGCTTTCTGACCAGTCTGTTTATATATAGCATTTTTCTATATGTACACAACATATTTTTCTAGACCTTTGCTGTATTTTTGCTGTTTGAGAAAGCCGTTCATTTTCAGAGATTTAAAAAGAAAAAACTCTGTTTTCAGTATCATTTTCATGGGAGACCCAAGGAAGAGAGTCTAGATATGGCCTGTGGTGGGTGGGGACCAGTTTACTTGGTATGATGTGGCATGATGGTGAGAAGGGACACCCTTTGAGGTCTACAGACTGTGAGCATAGGGGGTACACCCATGTGGTCTCCCCATGCAAGACACCTCTTTATGCCCCTGGTCAACTGTCTGCCCTCCTTGGGTACCCATCTCCCTGGCTATGGATAAAAATGCTGGCGGAATGCTAAGACCCATTTCATCCACAGTGTTTGCTGAAAAGGAACTTCCTTGAGTCTGGGCAGCAGAAACCAAGTGGTATTTAGAGGGAACAGCAGGTGGAATAAAAAAGGAGCCTCAAGAGGCAATAATGGGAGAAAACTTTGCTTAGAAAAGGCTCATTAGTCAGTAGAGGGAGGGTCACAGGGCACAACTTATCCTCCAGAAAAAACAGTATGGGGGACTAGGACGATGGTTCAATCGTAAAATGCTGTACAAGTACGAGAATCTGGGTTCAGATCCCCAGCACCCGCATAAATGTCAGGTGGGCATGATGGCCCGTCTGTAATCCCAGAACTGGTGGAAAGGTACAGAGGAGAACCCTGGGGCAAGAAATTTAGCTTTTGGTGAGCTTTGCGTTCAAATGAGAGACCTTACCTCAATAAATAATGTGGGGAATGATTGAGGAAGACACCAACGTTAACCTGTAGCCTCCACATACATGTGTACATACACAGCCGTGAACACACAAACACATGCCACATTCACACATATGTGCAAATAATTGGTTTAAAAAGGGGGGGGGGAGAAATGACTCAGCAGTTAGAGGCGCTTGCTTTCGAAACTTGACAGACCAGGTTTAATGTGCAGGTCCCACATAAAGCCAGATGCATAGAGTGGCGCATGTGTCTGGAGTTCATTTGCAGCGGCAGGTGGCCCTGGCACATGCATTCTCTCTCTCTCTCTCTCATAAATAAATAAATATCGAAATAAAAATAATAACTTAAAAATATTAGTTACGACTATGAATGAAAGCTTAAAAGTGTGACTTGGGCCTTTCCTATCCACTTGGCAGTCTCAGAGTGGAGTTCTATAATCTCGTCACCCAAAGCACTGACACAGCCCTAGAACAAGGCACTGCGGCTCACTCAGTGAGAGAGTGCAGGCCAGAGCGGCTCTGAGCATGTCCCCACCGTGTCACGGCATCCATGCTGCAGAGAATGTTGCACATGGTAGACCGTCTGCAGCAGCACCCTGGAAACATGTCCCAAAGCAAGCACAGGGAGGCTGCGTTTGCCAGCATCTGAGAGCTGCTTACCCACGCACGGCCGAAGGTGGAGAACAACAGTCTAGACAGCACAGGCTGCGGGGTGCTGTCTCTCAGACAATAGTGCTATCCACCCCTTGCTTTGTGTAGCTGCCTTCTGTAGGGAAGTACCTGGTATAAGAGCTCTACCCCTTAGAACCTCCAGGGAAGAAGGTCACAGATCAGCGTTGTACTAGGCAAGCCTAGTTCTGCCCAAAGACTCCATCCTCATAGCACAGCATGGTTTCCGTGACTGGAACATGGTGGGCTTTGTCAATGTGAGCAACTTTCCTCCACGGCCTCAGCGGTCAAGCTTCCACAGAGGTGGACTGTGAAGTTTCAGTAATGAAAACGGCCCACCTTAGCACTATCTTATCAGACACACCAGATGTTGCCTAAAGAAACCTAAGCAAAAGTCTATGGCAGGGGAGGTCATGAACCTTAGGGGTATAAAGCCTGCTCTTGTCTGACTAAATGTATATATTATTCCCACCAAGCTGCCCTGAAAGCACTACACTTAATGTTCATATTCACATATTAACGCTACTCTCACTTCTGGTTAGAGAAGCTTCTCTTTTCAGATGGCGATGACCACTGGGATGACCCAAAAGGCAACATAGTGCTGAAAAGAAGGGATGGAGGAGTGTCCAGCACTGAAACACCTCTGTCACACCCTCCAAGGCTCAGGGACCATTGCGGAAGAGGGGGCGGATAGAATGGAAGAGCCAAAGGAAGGGTATGACCCCTTATAATGCAACTGCCCAGACAGAAATTGGCCTCGATATCCGTGACCTTGCAGTGCCTAGCAATACCTCCGCAAGACCCTCAAAATAGAAGAAAAAGATGACATCAAATTAAAAGAGAGACTAATGGAGAGAGGGAGGGGATATGATGGAGATTGGAGTTCTAAAGGGGAATGGGGGGAGGGGAGGGAAATATCAGGTGTTTTTTTGTATGTAAGTATAAAAGTTGTCAATAAAAAAATAATAATTAAAAAAAAGAAGAAAATTTGTTTGATAATTGGGCTAAGGTACGTACTCTTCGTCTGTTCGCAGGGAGCCAACGGTTCCTTGTCTTTAGGCCCCACTTCACAATAACACTATTGCACCTTTCTATGTATGGTGCAAAGATTTGGTTTCAGCTGGACTTGTAGAGTCAACATTGAAATAGACAGCGTAGGTCTTGGATTTTGAAAGTTACAGTATGATTTAAAATTTTTGTAATATTTCTATATATCTTTTATAGATTCATTATTTTCTCCAAAAGTTAATGACAACATAGTTGTTTTCTGTATTCTCCAAAGTGTTTGTCATAATTCTTAGAGATTAGTCATTACTTGGTAATGTTAAACATGATCCATAAGAGGGTCATATGGCATTCATCTCATGTGTGATGGTGAACATGTCTCAGGTAAAGATTTACCCATGAGCTGGTACAACTTCAAAGGTTATATGGGGAAGGGGCTCCACTGCTTCAGGTTATAGAAACTGCTAGAACCATTTTATGGTGAGCAGAAGATGTTTTTCCCACGATATCACTTTAATCTCTTCTTAGATTAAAGCTTATCAGAGCCATACCCAAGCTCAAAGCCACTTGCTCAGTGTCTGACTTTGCAGAAAAAGGAGACAGACGCCCACAGGGCTGGAACTTCTAAAGGTTAGTCAGTTCATCTGTGCTAGTCCAGGCAAGAGACTCACCAATGACCCACATGGGTGGCAAAGGATGACCCATGTGGTAGGGACAGAGTCTAGGGTACAGACAGGCCCCACCAACCTGGCAACATGTTGATAATGGGCTGAGTGTCATTGATTGGCACTGACTCCCTCCTAGCATGGCGCCAAGGACATCTGAGTGCCAACTCGCTTCTCTGTAGTGCCAGGTGCTCAGAGACTTGAGCACTCAATCACTGTTTGTTAATGTCTCCTTCACTCTCTCTTTTTAAAAATAAATAATTAATTAATTTTTATTTATTTATTTATTTGAGGCAGAGAAGAGAGAGAAAGGAGTATGGGCAGAGCAGGTCCTCCTGACCTTGCAAATAAACTCCAGATGCATGTGCCACTTTGTGTATCTGGCATTACATGCGTACTGGGAAATAAAACCCAGGCCTTCAGGCTTTGCAAACAAGCCTTTAACCACTGAGCCATCTCTCCAGCCCTGTCTCCTTCTTTTATATCCACACTTCATCTGGAAAACCTGCATGTCATGCATGGTTGCAGGTCTGACCTTAGTGGAGATGGGGGACAACAGGTAGAAGAGCTATCTTGACAGGGGCATTGATGTTGAAGATCGTCCTCTGAATTGGTCTGATTAATTTGCAGATGCTTACTAGGCACTCAAATGGTTGTGTGGAGATCAAGATGAGGCCAAGGGTTGGTAGTTAACATATACACAGCATGTAAGGACAGACTGTGAAAGTGCCATTCTTGTAAGTGGAAAAGATGAATCATCAAATGTTCCTTACAACTCAACCTGATCTTCAAAACCATGAGTGGGACATATGCAAGTCTGAAGAAGATGAAGAAGATGTACAAGAATATGCCCCAAGTTGCTCAGACAGTTAAGAATTGGGACAAGGAGGACTACACAGAAAAGGATGACCCTGACGTGGAGGAGGACTACGCAGGAAAGGACGACCCTGACATGGAGGAGGACTACACAGAAAAGGATGACCCTGAGGTGGGGGATGGAAACCAGGAGGTGTGGAGCCTGGAAACTGAACGAAGAATGTCCTTCAAGAAAGATAGATGGCATGCATAAGGAAAGCAGTCAGAGGAAGAAGCAGAGGCATGGTGACTGGAAATCACCAGACCTGTTTCTTGGCTGTGAGGCAATGTCTGAGCATCAAGCATCATGGTATGTCTGACAACCAACAGCTCCCAGGGTCACTGCGAGCCTCGTGCTCTGTTTCGTAGGAAGTAAGTCATCAATAGAACCTGCTATGGTTACTAGCTGGTTGTCAAGTTTACAGGCTTTAAAATCACCATGACAACAAATCTCTAGGAACGTCTGTGAGGGATTTGCTAGATTGGATTAATTCTGGTGAAAGGACCCACCCCAGCTTGGTTGGTACCATTCCAGGGGCTGGCATCCTGGATTGAAGGAAAAGGAGAAAGCTTACTCAGCTCCAGGGCCCATTGTGCGTTTCTTCCTCTCTGCTGATGTGATGACATGACACTGGCTTTCTGCTCCTGCCCCGCTTGCCCTGCCATGATAGACTCTACCCACTGAAACTGTATGTTCAATTAACCCCTTTTCCTTCTGTAAGTTGCTTCTGGTCAGGTATTTGTTCTCAGCAACCAGAAAGTAACTGACACAGCGACCCTCGCTTGTAGTGGCTCTTGCTCCAGGGACACTAAGAGAGGCATCTTCTTACTTTCCTCAAATGATCTATTAAAATGCTCCTTTGAAACACCCTTTCCCAGCTCCCTACTTTGCCTGAAGTAGGTGATCTCTATCCCTGCCTGTCCACCCCTGTGTTGTGGTAGTTAGCTGTTTCCAAAGGCATCAAGTATCCATTTCCTGTTCTCAGTCTTTGTTCCTCTCATCAGGTGAATCATCAAGAAAATAAGATGTGAGTTGGAGAAAATGGATCAGCAGTTAAAGGTGCTTGCTTACAAAGCCTGATGGCGTGGGTTCAATTCCTCACTACCCACAAAAACCCAGATGCACAAAGTGGTGCATGTGTCTGGAGTTTGCAGTGGCAAGAGGCCTTGGCACACCTATGCTCTCTCTGTTTCTCTTTCTCTCCCTCCCTGTCTCTCAAAGAAATAAATATATAAATAAGAAAATAAGATGTGTGTGGCCTCAGTGACACAGAGGTAGAAGCCTGCTGCCTAAGAGACAGCTAGGAAAAGGGCAGACCAGGCTAGAGGAGGGCAGGGTGGGGAGTCTTTGCACTGTACCAAGGCAACAAAGTGATTGCTTAAATCATTTAGCTGTGTTAGAGAAGAGGCTTTGGGCACCTGGAAAAGGTAAGTTCCAAGTCATGGAGGCAGTCTTGAATAGCTTTGTTTGAAAGGCAATGGGTTTCCTGATAGAGATCTGGTATTGCCACTTTTACTGCCATGAGTTAGCAGTGTGTGTTAAAGGCTTCCCACAGGGAGAAGGAGGACAAGGAAGGGGGTGCCTGCTCCCCTCTCCCCTCACCCCATGATTCATACAATGCATGTTCCTTCCTCAGGTGCAGATGGAGCTCATGAAAGCCAGTCCTGACCTGATATTGGATGGGGTCATGAAAGGAAGCACAGAAGACAGGTGACAGAGGCAAGTGAGGATCACCCAGGACGGATTATTAAGGGAAGACAAGGTGGGACAAGTTGTTCTGGAGGAACGGAACAGTACCAGCCTGTGTGTCCCCCCACCCCCAATGCGGATTCTGGAGCCTTTCCCCTGTGGTAACTTGTTACTCTAGGATCTTGACAGGGGCTTGGATCCCAGAGGAAGGTTAGGGGCTGAACACATGCCTGAAGAGGAGGTGGCTGACGGTAGCTTCTTCTAAGGCAGCTCTCTGGAGAGGAGCACACACCCAGAAGTGTGTTGTGGGAGGGAGTCAAATGTCCAGAGGCAGGCTGGGAGCACAGCTTCCCCGTCTCCGGCACTCCGGGAGATGCACCTGATGGCCTGCTTACCAAGAAGACAGATACCAAGATCAAAATGCTACAGGGCGTTCCCAGCCTTCTGTAACCAGAAACTCGGATTTGTGGGTCTAGCGGCCCTTACTAAAGAATGGAGGTGGCTGCATGAAATGACAGCGCTCTAGGAATGTCTAGGACAAAGTTCAAGCCACCAGCCCCAGCCTGACTGACTGAAGTTCTTGCTGACAACAGTCATGTCACCAGAAAATTCTACCAAATTCCAAAGATAAATAAAGAAGAATGAAATCATGTCATTTACAGGATGCAACAGAAGATGATCATGTTAAGAAAAATAAGCCAGGCACAGAAAGACAAATATCACATTTTCTCCCCTACGTAGATTTCCCCCTGCCCTCCCCCCAAAAGATATGAAAATAGAAGGGTGACTTGGTTTCCAAGGGGGAAGGAGGACAACAGAGGATAATGGGAGGGGAGTGTTAACATTATATACATGTATGAATGTGCCATAATGAAACCCCCTTCCACTACACAATTAACAAAAAGGAAAACAAATCCTAAGGTTGGGGCCAGAGCTGTGAGGCAGCAGGGAGATATGACCAGTGTCAGCATGCAGGTCGAGGAATACATGGCGAGATTTCTTTAAATTTCTTTCTTTTCTTTTCTTTTTTCCTGGAGCAGTTTCAGGTCAAGCTTTCTCTAGCAAGGCCTTTCTCAAGCAAAGCTCCCTCCACACAGAAATCCGATTTGTGTGTGTTCCAGGATGCACTTGAACTCAGAGATATCCTCAAAGTGCCAGCAAGGTGGAAAGTGGGCATGCTGGGGTGAGCTCTGCACCTTCTTGACCTGGTAGTGCTGTCTGCCTGAGAGATTCTGTGAAGCTCATTTCCACTTAAAGCCAGTTCCCAAGAAGCCCCTTCTGGCAGGCCCACCAATTTCCTCCCCCTTCCATGCCATTCATCAGTGTCTGCTAATAGAGAAAAAAAAACCTCCTGTTTATCCACAGTCGCCAGTTCTCCCTCAACAAAGCAGTGAAATGAGGATAAATGAATCAGTCTTAATCACAAAAAAAGAGACTTAAATTGATAGAATGCTACTAATGTTTCCTCTTTTGCTTCTGTATGTGTGTACACATGTATGTATGTATGTTAGTATGTGTGGAGGAGTGGAAACCCACATGGGCTCATGTAGAGGCTGGTTGATTTAAGAAGTCTTTCTCAATCACTCTCCACCTTCCTCTACCACACAGGGTTTCTCTGAATCTAAAGCTCGTGGATTCTTAGTCGAGCTGTCAGTGGCCCCAGCTCTGGGATTACAGGTGTATGCCACCACACCGGGCACTTTACGTGGGTTCTGGGGATCCAAACCCAGGTCCATCTGCATGTGAAGCAAGCACTTTACCCTCAGAGCATCTCCCCAGCCCTTGTGATGTCCTCGTGGCCCGAGTTTCTAGATTTAATGACTTCAAACAAGACTGTCTCAAACCACAGAGCCACAGGACCACGTACCGACGCTTATGGAAACCTGAGCTGAAATAAACGTTTTCTCCTTTGAAGCTGACCATCTTGGATGTCTGTTAGGCTAACAGAAAGCTAACGCGAGGCTTGTGTGCATGGCCAGACCGTAGCAGCAGCTCCGTCCACAACTGCGCACATCACTGAGCACCGTGCAGGGGCTAGGGACGGGGCTCAGCTTCCTACCTGGCATCTCATTGAATATTTTTTTCCCTTCCTTACTCGGAGGTAAGGAAACTAATGTTGAGAAAGGTTAGTTAATTAGCCGAGGTCACACACCTCATGTTGCAGTTTTACATCACGGGTTCTCTGAGTCCAGCGCTTCTCTGATTCAGCCCCTGAAACACAGAAATCAGGGAAATCTTGTCCAACTTCAGAATCCTGAGCCCCTTCTCAGACCCAAGCAATCAGGTTGCCTGGGGGGCATGGCCCTGGAACCTGCTTTTTAAATACACTCCCCAAGAGTGTCATACGCACACCCAAATTGGAGAATTGCTTTCTCTGGCTTTTGAGAAGCCTTGAACACACAGAGTGACCACAACAGCGACCACAACGGCTCTGGGATGGGAGTGTGAGGTTAGCCCAGAGCCGCTCTGGCTTCCATCCAGCAGGACAGTAGGAAACACTGGCTGGCGGCAAAGGCTGCCTTCGTCCATGATGGAGCTCACACGGTTTACTTAATATCTCTTGGCCCTGTGTTTTTAGCTGTAACCCAGGAGGGCTACTTTTCTTTTCCAGATGGTTGTGAGGACTGACTGAAGGAGATGAGGAGAGAATAAGACTTAAGAAGAACTGGAGTGGCTCTGAGAATGGATGTAATGCGAGCCACGTGGTTGCCTGGGTGCGGAAGGCAATCGCTGCACTGTGGAATGCAGAAAATGTTGTAAGGATCCAGGGGACAGGTGAACAGCACCCCCCCTCAGGCCTGGAATCTTGGGGATCTGTCAAACTTCTCAGGAACATCTCCACTCCAACTCAAAGAATCCCTTTCTTGTAAACCACGTACCCATGCTTTCTCTCTGCTGTGCCCTTCATTCACCGAATTTTTTGCAGCCTAGGTGGGCTGCGCCTCAGTTTCTCCCATATGTGCAGAATGCAAGAGACAGCGCCCACCCTTTCCTGGTCACACCTTCGGTCGGTGCCGTTTCCTTGGGTCAGAGCCATTCTGTTCTCCATGCACTCGGGTTAGTATGATTTTCATTTGAATGAGTGCTCCATAAAGGTGCATATGTCTTAAAGGTTTGGTCTTCAGTGCGGGAGGTGGTGGGAGGCGTGGCATTTGTTAGGGGTGTCCTTGAAGGGACGAGTGGCCTCTTCTTGACCCTCTTCTTGCCTTTCTGGCCTCTCGGAAATGAACAGACCTCCTCTTCCATGGGCCTCTGGCATTCTATGCTATATAGTTCCAATACCACAGAGCCACACCACCATGTCCTGAGGCCTGTGGAAAACGGAGCTGAAATTTCCTCTCTGCAAGTTGATTGTCTTGGGTGTCTGTTGGACTAGCAGAAGGCTAACACAGCTGTTACTTCGGTGACTCCTCACCACACTGCCACAAAGTCCCCGCTTCAGTTGCCATACTTCATGGACTAGGGAATGGATGTGAGGAGCCCAACCCAGCTGAGCTAGAAAGTGATGGAATTCCAGAACCGATGTCCCCCCACTTCTGTCCTACACACCCAGGAAAGACTTCTCAAGCAGACCTGGCACCGAGAGTGTGGTAAGATCCACTCTCTGCTGTGGCCTCTAAAGGAGCGTCCACTTTTGAGAGCACCCTCTTCCTCTCCCTGGCCCTTGACAGCGTGGCCTAAGTTATTCAATTAGGAGCGAAATAATTGGCAGCGGAGAACGCCTCTAGCAGTGGTAATTACCTCCCGTGCCTTGTTGGAATAGTCAAGCTACATTTCAGTTTATGCTGTAAAACCTTAATTATAATATAAACAGCTGCCCTTCAGCCCCGCGGGAGCCTTACCCCCCTCCTGCCTTCTCTGGCCTGGGAGCAAGGCTCCCGTATAAGTAGTCAGGGAGGTCCAGGATTGAGAAGGGGTATTAGGGAGGACGGAGCTGGTACCTCGTGTGGGCAGTGGTCTCGAGGGACTGAATCAAAGGGACAGAGTCAGGGACTTGCCTTCCAGCAAGGCAGCCGAAGAAGCCCCACCGCCAACTCAACTTCACTCACTCCGGACTCCCCAGGCAGAGGCTTGCAGAGCCAGCTGTCAGCACAGCGCCCTTCCCTTGGGTGTTTAAAGGTGTCATTGTTTCACGGTTAGGTCACTTAGTCCCCTGTGAGAGGAACTGAGTCTTTTCTTCTGGAATCAGACTGGGTGGGACCCTGCTGAGTCCCTGGTATTACAGGTATACACCAGACACGGTCCCAAGTCTTTTCTCACGGAAAGTCACCTAACTTATATTCTTGGGGCATTAATAGCCCCATTTGGCTACTGAGGCAAAGGCGACTTGAGAGTTTTATAGAAGATGAGACTTGGAATCCTTGTAACGTGAGCACATACATATGCAGGAATGACGTAACAAGACTTGAGAGACTTAAGCCCACACAACTTGGTGGACGGTCCATATTTTTGTTCAGAAAGGAAGAGGTAGGGTGAGTCACCACCAGGTACCTGAGAGGGACCAGGAACTGGATGTGGATGAGACAAGTACAAGGACAAGAAGGCTTAGAGGTAATGCTTGCCAGGTCCCCAGACCTGCTTGTCACTGACCCTTCTGTCCTGCAGGGACAGAGGACTGAGGCAGAAGGGACCAGGAGTGAGATGTGGTCGTCTGAGTACAATAGTGATGAGTAAAATGGCTTCTGAGCAGTCTTCAGTGTGAGGTGAACAGCAGGCATCACTATCGGAAACTATTTCTTTAATTATTTCTTCCTTTCAATTTCTGCTTTTAATAAAAGATAAAGACTATTTGTACAACAGGAGAAATGCCCCATTTATAGACATTTATAAATATCATGTATGCTAATGTATGCTGCATATGTACATGCCCAAGAATGCCTTAAAATCTCTGGACATCACACAATTTTAGTGTCCACTGAGCTACATGGGATCTTATGGATTTCTACTTTTAAATAAAATCATGTTTGAGGTCAGTGGCTTGTTTTGACAACTTGGTGTGGCACTAACTATCCCTCATGAATACCTCTGGGTTTGATCTTACTTAGTCTTGCAGAAGCACGGGGATGTGACGTGGCCTCTGAAGCTGCTCCATCATCTGCCAGCTGTGTCACATGGAGTAAGTCACTCTCCTTCCTGTGCCTCACCTCGGAACTTTCAGTGGATTCCATCCTCAAGGGTCACATGAGCAGCAGGCGGAAGTGGCTGTGAAAGGGTTTGGTTCTGCATCTCCAGCCAGCCAGTGAGAGTAGCTGGGGTGTTACTGATCAGGAAATGGAGCTTTAAGGAGACAGGGTGAGTGACATTTCAGCTTCCATCTGGATGATTTGAGCCAGTGTTTCAGGCCTCGTGATGGAAATTATTCCAAGCTCTTACCAACACCAGCTGGGCCTGAGAAGGTCTATCTGCTTCTGTCCTTAAGAGTCTATGGTTCTCGTCTCATAGCTGCACCCACCACTCCTTCTATTTCCTCCACCAAAATGGAGAACAGGAAATGGCATACATTCCTTGCAGCTGGAAGATGCCCATAAGCTCCTCTCATCACCTTTGTCCTAATGGATATTCCCTCTACCTCCATAGTCTTCCAGCATTCCCCTGGCCCCCAGGATGTCCTTCTCCCACATGGGGATTCTAGAGCCTTCTGGATCTGCACTTAGGCCTAACAGGAGTGTTGTGGAAGGGAGATGCTGCTGAGGAGCACCTCCGTGGGCACACTCTGCTGCAGGATGAGACTTGGCTAGAACTTGTGTCACCAGTTCCTCCTGCTGGTTTTCCTTGACAGCCCTTGGGTATCACACACGTATGTTCCAACTCGGCATAAAATCCAGAAGTTAACGAGCCTTTGCTATGAAGACCTTGAACCCTCTCGTGAGGATTTAGTGAGATAACAGGATCTCAGATTGCTCTACCCCAGCCTTCTCCATGACAACGGCTGATGGATGTGTTTTAGGCTCATCCTATCTGTAAATGATTTGGGTTGGAAGCGGTGCTGAGGACCACCGGGAGAGGAAGCTCCTGTGGTCTGGGGGCTCCTGGTTATAAATAAGCATGGGGAGGCAGGTTCTGCGGGGCTTCAGGGGACTCAGCGCTCCCATCTCCCAGGCCAGCTCCATTGTTTCTCTGCCTTGCGTGAATATCACCGCACAGATTTTCTCCCACCCTTCCCCAAGGAACAGAGCCATTGAGAGTTTCCTGAGGGGTTTTAGTGTTAGAAGTGGTCACAAACTAACAGAAAGTAAAATCTGCAGAAAAAAAAAAAAAGAAACAAACACAGGGAAACTTGCAAGTATTCCACGACACTATAAATGGTGTACTTGAAATGCATTAGAATTGAAATTAAAGTCCTTGAGTGACGTTTTTATATGTCTTTATTTCTTGTTAACCTGACCGCAACTTTCCCTTCTCCATTCACTTCCTAGACAGCCTTCGTCCATGAAGAGCTGAAGCACAGAACTTGTGTCGGCTCCATCAGGGCTGGACTGGACCGGCTTCATCTGAGGAATTCTCTCTTGCTGGGGAAGAAGTCAGGGCAGCCTCTCCAGGAGACAATTAGAATGGTGCTTTCAGAAATCTGTAGCCAATAAAAAGTTGCCTGCAGAGTTTATAAAACCTCACTGAGAGTTTATTTTCTGAACCCTCTAAACTCAACTGTCCAATTACTGCTTTACAAGCTCTTGGGGATTGTGGTATCAAGAAAATTAAGAAGGAGGCACACAGTTAGTGGGAGTGAAAACACCCAATGCTAGCTGGAGGAAAGGCATACCTCCATATTCTCATATTCTCACAGACCAGAACAGAGTGGTTCCCTCCACACTAGCGCTGGGCCTTGCCTCCCCTGGGCTGCTTCATCTGTATGAGCCAATTTGTCTGGAAATAAATCTCTTTAACACACTCAACTAACCCCTGGAGCTGAGTCCCATGGGAACCCATCTCCTGAAGGAACCATCTCCAAAAGGGATTTAGAAGCAGCAATGTTAATTCAGAAATTCCCACCTCCAGCAAATAAACGACCTTGTCTATCATCTTCTCAGAAACAGAATACAAGGAATGTGAGAAACCCCCAAGATGAATCCAGACACCCCCCGCCCCTAAAAATGGGTTGGGTGTTAGTTAAGAAGTTAGCTAATGGAAAGGAGCCCTGGGGTTCTGGAATGGTCTATCTGTCCACAGTGAACTCACAGCCACTGATTTTGTGTCGGCCTCAATTTCTTCCCATTAACTCCTCAAGGAGGTTCCTTTCTCTTGCATCTTCCACCCTCCTTTCCTTTTCCTCCTTCTTCCTCCCTCCTTTTCTCCTTACCTTTTAAAAACAATTTATTGAGTCATTTTTAAAAAGGCATCCCATGTAAGCTAGAATCAAACTTTAAAGACTGCCTTTAATTTTGGGATGGCCTTTTTCTGGGGACCTTACTTCAAGGAGGGAGGCAAGTATTTTTATTAGGCACTTGTATTGTGATGATCAGCCTGTAATTAAAGTATCAATCTACACAGTTATGTAGTCATAAACTCAGTGCTCGGTGTTGGCTAAACTTGACGATGGAAGGCTTTGTTTAAGGCCCTCAGAAGCTCCTCATATCCTAGAGAAGAGTTTAAAACCCAACATGCAGCAAAACTAAGGCTCTTAACAATGACCCCATCCACTGGGGTGGCTCCTCTGCTGCTGGGATGCACACCCCACTTGGCAGGTGAAACTGGGTGAGAGGGAACCATGTTGTCTCCATTTTCTCCATTGCTACCCACATTAAGGCCCTTCTTATTGGTCAAGGTCAGAAGACACTTCCTCCCTGGAGTGTTCCTCATCAGTCCGGCTGGTCAGGAATTTCTGTTTCCAATGGTGTGTTACGAAACTTTTTATCACTGTGACAAAACACCAGAGACAAACAACTTATAAGGAGGAAAGGTTGGTTTTAGATCCTGGTTCAGAGGAGTCAGTCTATGGCCTGCGGCTGATGGCTTTCAGGTCGGTGGAAGGCAGCATGTCATGGTGGGAGTACGTGGTGGAAGACATGGCTCACCTGATGATGGCTGGGGAGAAAAAGAGAAAGGGGGTTCAGGAGGGACCACAGTCCCATATATCTTTCAAGGACACACTCCTAAATGACTTAACTTCCTCTCACAGAGCTGGAAAGACCCACCTTCTCCCAAAGCACTTCTGTCTGGGGACTAGCTTCAGCGTATGGGCCTATGAGAGACAGCGGCTGTTTCATTCTCTGCAATTGATTCTCGGCTCTTACGCATCTCTGCTTTGTACTTCTTACTGTGACTAAGTCCTGCTTTGTTATGTGTTGGGGTCCCCCCTAGGGCCAGCCCAGGAGGGACGGCAGGGTCTCTGCTGAGTTGGGGGTGAGAGGCTCAGAGTCATAACACAGACTCTGGGAGTTGGGTGAAAGCAAGCAGAGGGCGAGCTGCTGCAAACTCATTTATTCAAGGAAGTGTAGGGGGTTTAAGGGGTTTGGCTGGCCAATCTTTGTATGGGGTGGTCCCCTTTCTGTGACCAATGACAGCCTGTCTCTGGGCAGATCATCTTGTAGCAGGTTTCTTGCGAGCATGGGACTGTAGCTGTTGTCACACCAGGCCTGAGCAGGACGCCATGTTCACAGAAGCCACTTCCTGGTTTCTTCTGCCATGCGGTCTGACTAGGGCCAGACCTGCATTGTGCCATACAATTACAGTTTTGATGAACATTCACTGAGCATGTCTCGTACACAAACACTGAGCTGGACATGAGAAGGGGCTGGACAGAAGTGTGAGGTTGGCCCAATCACAGCAGAACAGATGCTGAATGAGTGTTAGAGGTGGAAAATTATCAGTGTTAAATAAAATTTCTTCATTGTAGCAAAATTGGAGTTTAAGTCTTAGGCAGTTTAAATAACATGACAAGATCACCAGCAAGTCCAAAATTATAACAACCATAATCCAAGGTTGGAGGTCACACACAGATACCACGAGTGATGGTGATAATACAAAGATGACCAAGTCCAGAATTACAACATCCAAAATCCAAGGTGGGAGATCAGGCACAGACACTGGTAGTAGTGGTGATAATATTACTGGAATTCTTCTTATTGGCTTGTTTGTTTTTTTATGCTAAAATCCCAAGTTATCCTTGATCAGAAGAAACCTACTATGCAGGGTGGAAATAGATACCATTTCCTATAAGTTCTACCCTTTAGCCTTAATGCACCTGTGTTTAAATTCTAGGCCAGCCACTCATCAGCTAAATAAATGCCTGAGATAAGAGACTTGATGTTTCATTTTCCTTTTCTCTTAAGTAAAGATGGTAAATTATATCATAGGACCATTGTGAAAATTACATTAATAATGAACTAAGTTAATATATGGGAAATGTTAGTCACAATGGTGATAATGGTGCTGGTGGTAGGAGCAGATATTATGTTTGAAATGTGTTGCGGTCCTCCCTAAGGCCAGCCCAGGAGGGATGGCAGGGTCTCTGCCTAGTTGGGGGTGAGAGGCGCAGAGCCACGACACAGACTCCAGGAGTTGGGTGGAAGCAGCAGAGGGCAAGCTGCCACAAACTTGTTTATTGAGGAAGTGCACTTGGGTTTTAAGGGGCTTGACTGGCTAATCATTGTATGGGGTGGTCCCCTTTTTGTGACCAATGACAGCCTGTCTCCAGACAGATCATCTCATAGCAGGCTTCTTGTGAGCATGGGACTGTAGCTGTTGTCACGCCAGGCCTGTGCAGAACGCCATGTTCACAGAAGCCACTTCCTGTTTTCTTCTGCCATGCAGTCTGGCTAGGACCAGGCCTGTATTGTGCCATACATATCCTCCTTTTTGTTTTTATTATTGGCAACCCTGAGAGGTATGATTTTTTGCCAAGCCATTGTTGAACCCAGGCCCCAAGGGATCATCATATGTGACGGTGCCTGTCTTAGGTTGTCCCATCTCATGGAGTCTTACCCGTCATTGGCTACTCGCCACCTTGGTGAGAAAACCCGAGGGTATCTAAGGCCAGCCCAGGAGGGACGGCAGGGTCTCTGACAAGTTGGGGTGAACAACACAGAGTCACAACACAGACTCTGGCAGTTGGGTGGAAGCAGCAGAGAGGCAAGCTGCCACAAACTGTTTATTGAGGAAGTGCATGTGGGTTTTAAGGGGTTTGGCAGGCCAATCATTGTATGGGGTGGTCCCCTTTTTGTGACCAATGACAGCCTGTCTCCAGACAGATCATCTCATAGCAGGCTTCTTGCAAGCATGGGACTGTAGCTGTTGTCATGCCAGGCCTGCGCAGAACGCCATGTTCACAGAAGCCACTTCCTGTTTTCTTCTGCCATGCGGTCTGGCTAGGACCAGGCCTGTATTGTGCCATATATATCCTCCTTTTTGTTTTTATTATTGGCAACCCTGAGAGGTATGATTTTTTGCCAAGCCATTGTTGAACCCAGGCCCCAAGGGATCATCATACGTGATGGTGCCTGTCTTAGGTTGTCCCATCTCATGGAGTCTTACCCATCATTGGCTACTCGCCACCTTGGTGAGAAAACCCGAGGGGTATGGCCTAGTATGGTTTTTTGAAAGCCATTGTTGAACCCAGGCCCCAAGGGATCATCACATGTGACGGTGCCTGTCTTAGGTCCCTGTTCAGGTGCCAGATGTTGCAGTCCTCCCTAAGGCCAGCCCAGGAGGGACGGCAGGGTCTCTGACAAGTTGGGGTGAACAACACAGAGTCACAACACAGACTCTGGCAGTTGGGTGGAAGCAGCAGAGGACAAGCTGCCACAAACTCATTTATTGAGGAAGTGCACATAGGTTTTAAGGGGTTTGGCTGGCTAATCATTGTATGGGGTGGTCCCCTTTTTGTGACCAATGACAGCCTGTCTCCAGACAGATCATCTCTTAGCAGGTTTCTTGCGAGCATGGGACTGTAGCTGTTGTCACTCCAGGCCTGCGCAGAATGCCATGTTCACAGAAGCCACTTCCTGGTTTCTTCTGCCATGTGGTCTGGCTAGAACCAGGCCTGTATTGTGCCATAGAAATGCACCTGTAACTTATGACGGACTTTTTGCTAATAGTGATTGTATCCCAAATCAGTCATTTGTGGGCTTGGTCCATGGTAATGTGGGCAGTTTCTGTATTTTTTAGTTTCCAGGTTTCCCACTTCTGTATTTATCAATCAAGCACTTTGATATGTCAGAGAGAGATTTGTTTCATGATAGTTTTCTGTGTTTTCATCCAGATGATCATATGGAGGGGCAACCATGTAGAAAAGAACAAATTATGCTTTTGTGTGTGTGTGTGTGTGTGTGTGTGTGAGAGAGAGAGAGAGAGAGAGAGAACATGTATGTGAAAATATATGGAGGCCAGTTATTGATGTTGGATGTCTTCCTCAATTACACTCCACTTTATTTCATGAGACGGGTCTCTGACTTCCCTAATTCGACTAATCTAGCTATCCACCTTGCCCTGGGAATCCTCTGTCTCCACCTTCTAGTAAGCACTGGGATTATAGGCAGGATGCTAAGGATGCTGTGCCCAACCAGCTCTCATGTGGCTGCTGGGGACCTGAACTCTGATCCTCACATACTCAGCAAGTGCTTTATCCACTGAGCCATCTCCCTAGCCCAAGCCATGCTCTGACATTAATCATGTTGATGCTTCTCTCCCCCTCCTACATACCATATGTTTTCCCACTTGCTGCTGGTACTGCCAGCTCTAGTCCTCTTCCCCGGACCATTGGCCACTTCTTCATACCGAGTCCTTGCGTCAACTGCCATTGCTTTGTTCCTAATTCAGGCCCTCCTCCTTCCCAGCTGTCTCTCACCTGGACTCTGTGTCCAAGTTTAACCTAATTCCATGTTGTTGCTGTCCTCCAGCAGCCAGGCCCTCCAAGGGTTCACGATTTCAGTGATAAGAAATGAAGCAATGAGAGTGGAGGATGAAAGGGTTGGTTTTCGTGGTGAAGAGAGCAGAGAGGCTGGCTGTGGTGAGTTTACACCTTCTCATATCAATGTCCATAACACAACTATATTCTACATGAGCCATCACCAAAGTTTCAAAATCGCTTGTGACTTCACTTTTATTAAAGGGGACAGGTAAAACAAGAGACTCTAACACAGATGTGAACAGCCACACCCAGAGTTTTACATAGAGCTGGGCATTGAACTGTGGTCCTCATGCTTGTGTAGCATGCCCTTTAACCACTGCACCATGTCCCTGGCCCTGGAATAGTACTTTTTTATTTAAAAATTTTTATATTATTAGTTTATTTGCAATCAGAGAGAGAGAGAGAGAGATGGAGACAGAGAATGGGTTCATCAGGGCCTCCAGCCACAGCCAACAAACTCCACATGCATCTACCACTTTGTGCATCTGGCTTTATGTGTGGACTGGGGAATAGAACTTGGATCGTTAGTCTTTGCAGACAAGAGCCTTAACTGCTGAGCCATCTTTCCAGCACTGGAATCACCCTTCTTAATCAGGTATGTGAACTCTGAGAGAGCTGTGAATGGACTTTGAGGATGTGAACCTACCCAGTGTCTGAATATAAAATGATGTGCGTCCACATTTGTGTTCCTTGTGCCACAGGAGAGAGCCTGCAGTCTCCTGCAGCCCTGTGATGAGGGACAAGTGTTCAGATGTCAGGATCCTTAATAGATGAATGCCTGTCCCACGCAGGTACTTGGGAAAGCATGCTTTATTGTGAGTAGCACAGATTAAAAAAAAAAAAAGATTTCCCATCACTAGCTAACACATCTTACCAGCAGACAGGGGGTGGCATGCACTTCAGATTCCAACAATATCTCTCCGGAAGTGCTTCACTTCTTCTGGTTGATCCTGCAGTAGCAGAGCTACCCTGTTCCCTCATCCCTCAACCATGAGAACTCCTTAGACACTTGCATTTTTTTCCTTCCTACTTTTTCACTCGTATGCCCCAAATTCTCCCCCCTACCTTTCCCTCTCTTGGCTTCCTGTATTCCCTCTTGGTTCCCTTCCTCTGCCCTTGGCTGCAGACCTGCTTTGTAACTCACCACAGGCCGCTGGCTGTCGTTGGCCGGGGAGAAGCTGGCTCCTTGGTTTGAGACAGCCCCGGAACAAGGCAGCGGCTTCGGTCCCCGGGCTTCTCAATGGCCTGCACAACAAAGGTGTGCTGAAAGAAGGTGTCTTCTAAGAAGTTCACGTTACGGCCAGAGTAAAAGAAAATGGTGATACTGTTACCACTGCCAGTTTCTTCCCATTGTCCATCCTGTCAAAAACGTGCCCCCTCCAAAAGGATGGGATGCGTTTCAGGACAATTTGAGAATGTTCGGTAACTCAATATTATCTCCATTTCCCTCCTTGTTTCATGTTACTCTCTGATCCTTGAGTTCTCCCAAGTTCACAGCGGTCCGTGACATTATGGTGACTCGCTAACTTCCCCATTATACTTACAGTCAATGGGGGGACAATAGACTGTGTTATTCTGTATTTCGCCTCCCTGTCACTCAGTGTTTTATCTCCGTTGATACCCCGGTACCAGACACAGAAACCAAAGTCGCTTGTCTTGTCTTCGGCGAATCTTGAATGCCTTTTGTTCGCAGAGGCGTTTTGTATTCATCAGTCAACTGAGGACTCACTCTGAAGAAGCGTTCAGTCAGCACACAGCCCGAGTGAAAAGGGGACCCTCGAGTTGTAAAATATTCATGGCAAAGGGTTACCTCAATCATGTTCACCTTTTGGCCCCACAGGCCTGAAAGAATCCCCAACAGTAACTGGCAAATCTTGCAGACAGGAACATTACCTGGATGAAAAGGTGTGTGCGCCTCATATCTACTTTTGATATGAAACCCATTCACACAGGCACATTCATCTTCCTGCTCCATCTGCTAACCGGCTGTGTCAAACAGCTGTAATAAAAGTCCAAAGGTGACCCGATGGGGATCAAAGATTAACCCCACTTCTCCCCCAGTTCTTCTGCATCTTTAAATGACCCTCTCCTGCTTTCACAAACAGCATGGATGCCAAATTAAATGACTTGTTGTTTGTGTTTCTGAACAGCAACATCTTACCGGATCAATCAACTCATGTCCAGATGGAAAGCAACAGGAGAATAAAGTGGCTGGGAGTTTGATGTCCTCACTTGATGACTACTCAGTGTCAAGTTCAACCAGAAAACAATCAAGGGAGTTCCCAGTGAAGCTGAGAGTCAGAGGAAGAAGAGGAGAAGTGAGGGGGACAAACGAACATAGTCCCTGCAAAATGCTGTGTTTCATTGTGACATTTCATAATGCGTGTATGAGGCTTGGCACATATTCACCACACCCTCTCTTGCCCCCTCTCCCTTCCACTAGTCACCTTCCTCTTCCCAAGTAGGTCCCCTTCTCCTTTTATGCCTCTTCTTTGAAATCCACATTCTGCCTAGGAGAGAAGACACATGAGATTTGTCTTTCTGGGAGAGTCTGGCTTGTTTTATTTAACACAGGGATCTCTAGTTCTTTTACCCACGTCCCTGCAGATGACTTCTTTAATGCCGAATAATATTGTTTTGTGCACATAGACCATCTCCTGTCTGTGGGTGTGACAAACACGGGTGGCAAGGTGTCTCTGTGCCTGCTGACTTAGAATCCTTTGGGTGCAAACCCAGGAGTGATGTGGCTTGGCCATATGGTACTTACATTTGCAGTGTTGGGGGTGGTGAAGGACCCTCCCTACTGGTTTCCACAGCAGCTGCCCTTCAATAGTTCACTTTCACCCCAGGAGTATGAAGGGTTCCTTCTCTCCACATCCTCACCAGCATGTGTTGTTCTGCTGATCAAATCCAGAGCCTCTGGCGTCCCAGGCAAGCAAGTGCTTTCCCCTGAACTTCATCTCCAGCACTTACACGTCATTCTCACTCAGAGCTCCTAAAGAAATACCAACTAAATTCCCAGAATTCTAAGGTTTATGACAAACTCCTCACAATTTGAGGGAACGTTTTATTTTAGGTAGCTCTAAACTTTCGTGATAAGAAGATATCAACTTCCATGGTAGACAATGTAGCTGGGGCTGGAGAGATGGCTTAGCAGTTGAGGAGCTTGCCTGCAGAGCCTAAGGACACAGGTTCCATTCCCCAGTGCCCACATAAGCCAGATGCACAAAGTATCACGTGCATCTGGAGTTTGCTTGCAGTGTAAAGAGGCCCTGGCACACCCATTCTCTCTCTATCTGCCTCTTTTTTCTCCCTCTCTCATATAAATAAAATAAAACAAACCAACTATTTTTTTTAAAAGAGTGTAGATGGACTATTTAAAAGCAGAGCATGAGCCAGGCGTGGGGGCACACACCTTTAATCCCAGCATTCGGTAGGAGGATTGCCGTGAGTTCAAGGCCACCCTGAGACTACTTAGTGAATTCCAGTCCAGCCTGGGCTGGAGTGAGACCCTACCTCAAAAAAATAAAAAAATTAAAAAAAAAGGAAAAGCTGAAGTTTAGTAGAGTGGAAAGTTGGGTGTTGTAGCACACGCCTTTAATGCCAGCACTCAGGAGGCAGAGGTAGGAGGATCACAGTGACTTCAAAGGCAGCCTGAGATTACAGTGAGTTCCAGGTCAGCCTGGGCTAGAGTGAGACACTATCACACACACACACACACACACACACACACACACACACACACACACACAAAAAGCAGAGCATGAACTTCGTGTTCCACCTCGTTAATCCTAACCAGGTAGAGGTGGTAACTTCCTTCTATTTCCTGTTTATTCCATGTTAGATACTTCTCTGAGCATCTCACATGCTAACAGAGGATGGTTCAAAGGAAGCTCAAGAAGCTGCTGGGGATGACTCGGTCAGTAAACTGTTAGACACCTCGCCATCTCAGGAGAGAAGGCTCTGCCAACCTAATGCATAAATAAAACACAAAGCCTCATGGTCAAGCCCGAGTGTGGCAGGGAAGTCGTCTCTTGGACTCTGGCAGCAAGATCCTTGAGCTTCACGCCAGGTCCATGGGAGACCAGACTGCATTGGGACCCAGGCTCCCAGGCCCATCAGAAGCAAAGTGAGCTCCAAAGAGAGCAAATAGTTAAGCAGGCCATTAGGAAGCTGTAAAAGCACGGATATGCAGCTCCGCCCTGCCCTGCCCTTAACTTCAAAAGTAACCCAATGGCAGCAAAGGAAAAAGCAGTGGAAAAAGTGAAGTCGCCTGACACCCAAGGGCTGCCCAGGGCAGAAGTTCATTCTCTCAAAGTCTGCTTCTGCCCCATTTTCTGCCTCTGTCCTCCCAGAGTTCACCCCAAAGAAGGCTCACTGTGTCTGGAGTCTGCTAAGCCTGGGGCATGGCAGGGATTGTTGGGGTAACAGGCTAACAGAATGCCTGAAGACCTGGGAATCTGGAGCTTGCCTTCACCTTAACTGAAGCATAACTGTGAAGTGGGCCTCTCCATTTCCTTCCTTCAGGCCCTTCCCTCTCAGATGCCCAGGGACCCATAATGGCTCAGGGTCTGGCTTGGGCAGGGAGTGGGGAGAATCTATGAAACTTACTCACATTCAAATGACCCCAATGTCTTACTCAGGTTCATTTCTGCAGACAGAGGGTAATGTTTGGCTGGGACTTTGGTACAGTGAGGACAGTGTGTCACGCTCTAGTGCTATTTTATATTTGGAGGGGAGTATGTTTATGGCATCTTTATGTATAGTACATGCATGGGTGTGGGCAGTTGCATGGGCCCTGTGTCCCTCACACACACGGGGAGGCCAGAGTGCAATGTCTGGTGCCCTCCTCTACGCTCTTCCACTTACTTTCCTTGAATGGAGTCTCTTGCTGAATTTGGGGCTGCACTTTTTGTTTCTCTGGCTGACCAAGGAGCCTGAGTGATTCTCCAGTCTCAGGACTGGGTTTTCACGTACGTGTGGTTACACTTGGCTTTTTCCGTGGGTGCTGGGGGTCAAACTCAGGTCCCCCTGTTTGCGCAGCATGCTAATCTGCTGAGCCATTGTCCCAGCCCCACAATGTCAGTCTCTCAGGAGACTTGTTTCTTCCTTTCCCCCAAATTCTATTTTCTATTCAGGAAAATGTAGCCCTGTCCTCTCTGCAGACCTGCAGCTCCAAGTTGGCGCCGACTCTTTGGGCTTCTAAGTTCCAGACTTGACATAAGCTCCCATGGCGGGGCTGGATGGAGCATGTCAGTCTTCACCTGTTCTCCAGTTCCTTACAATTCTTTTTGTTGTTGTTGTTGTTTGTTGTTGTTTCTCGAGGTAGGCTTTCACACTAGTCTCAGGGTGGCCTCGAACTCATGGTCATCCTCCTGCCTCTGCCTCCCAAGTGCTGGGATTAAAGGTGTGCACCACCATGCCAGGCTCCAGTTCCTTCCAATTCTAATCCAACCCCAAATGGTTTGGAGATAGTGCAAAAAAATAAATAAATAAAAACAAAAAGAGTTTGATGCCAATAATGGAGCATTAACCTGGCTGGAGTAAGGTTTATTCAAAGTATCCATTTGGGAAAGTCGTCCGAATATTTTCATTAATTCTACCTTCCCTCTGCCCACCTTCCTGCCATTAACTGGAATATTTCATCAGGTGCAGTTTTTCATTTTTACAAGGCCCGACTTCTTTTCTAAACTTATTTATCTAGCATAGCTCTGATGTGATGTAATTTTGAGGAAGGACAATACCGAGTTGGTGTAATTATTTCTTAATATTTAAAAGCTCCCTTGGTTAATGTGTTTTCGGAGACAAGCTGTTAAATCATTAAGGACGGTGTTTTGCAGCCTTTTCCTGAGCAGCGGCTAATGCCGGCTTGAGCGGCCAGGCCAGAAGAGACCCCAGCTCTTCTCCCCATTAGCATCCCGCAAAGAGCTGGCCGCAGCTAACAGGTTTACTAGGACACTTCTCTTTGATAGATGTGATGATCATTGAAAACTTTTATTTGAAAAAGGGAGTTAAGGAAAGTTTCCATGTCAGACTTTAAAAGGATAATGCTCTAGGGCCTGAGAAGTCTGGAAGCTTCTGGAAGCATCTATAGATGACTCATAGTCTCCTCCAGAGGTGCCCATGACTGTGAAGGGATTCATGGTGGTGTGAGAGTGGCTGAGGATTGAAGAAGAGGTAAAGTGGTTTCATGTGGCTCCAGAGAAGAAATTCAAGGGAGAAGCATGGCTGACAAGTGAGGGGTGTCCACCTCTTGGCGTGGTGGCGCACATCTTTAATCCCAGCACTCGGGAGGCAGAGGTAGGAGGATTGCCGTGAGTTTGAGGCCACCCTGAGACTACATAGCAAATTCCAGGTCAGCCTGGCCAGAGTGAGACCCTACCTCAACTCCCTCCCAAAAAAGATTTGTTTTTTGTGTGTGTGTGTGTTTATATGTGTGTGCATGTTTGTGTGTGAGTGTGGGTGCACATGCACCTGGATGTGCATGTGGAGGCAGAGGACAACTTTGGGTGTTGATTTTCACCTTCTGCCGGGGTTGAGGCTGTCTCTTGTTCATGGCTGTGTTTGCCAGGCTAGCTGGCTTGTGAGTTTCCAGGGGCTCCCCAGTCTCTGCCTCCATCTCGTCATGGTACGCTGGGATTACAGATGCATACGATTACACCTGGCTTTCTGTGAGTTCTGGGGATCCAAACTCAGGTCGTCATGCTTGTGAAAGAAGAGCTTCGCCCTCTGCCTTTCAAAATACATAGCCCCACTTGGGCTGTTCAAACAAGATCTCTTAGACTAAGTGGCTTAAATAACTCCTCTTTTTTCTCAAAGTTCTGGAGATGATAAAGTGCAACATAATTGGACTCTAGTAAGACTTCTCTTCTTGCCTCACCTCCCTTGCTCACCTCTCTCCCTGCCTCCTTGTTGTGTTCTTCTGTGGCAGCCAGAAGTTCTGAAGTTTCTTTGATTACTTATAAGGGCACTGATCCCATCATGGGGTGGGGAGGTGTCCCCTCCTCTTTACTTCAGCTAAACTTAATGGCATCCCAAAAGACACACTTCTGAATACCACTGTGTTGGGGTCAGGGCTTCAGCATGGGAATTTGGTATGCAGGGAAGACACAGACATGATAATTCACACGATGCCGGGCTGTCCTCATGAGGCAAGAAGACTACTGCTAGCTCTTATAGAGGAAATCCACCTGTTGGATGGAGATAAGGTTGGTTTGCTTCCAAGTTCTCTTCCTGAAATACTGCTCCTTTAGCTATTCTATGGGCCAATTTGGAAGTGGGAAACAGGAGGCAAGGATTCATGTTGAGGTGTTGGTCGAAGGTTTGCTATCCTGGGTGATGTTTCTGACTCAACTGGACAAGCCTGTGGATGGGAAAGAGGGCCAGTCCTGAAGACATGAGCACTGATTCACGTCACTAAGTCACAACCTCACAGTGGGACAGCCGGTGACCCGTGAGCAAAGAGCCATTCTCCTGGTGGACAGAAGGGCCACCAGCCTGGAAGTTTTACTATCCTCCTCACAAGTATCACCAGGCATCTCCAGAGACAAAACACTTGCATGAGGGAACATTAAATTGCTTCAAAAACGTAGTATCCATAGCGTTAAATGATCCCAATGTTTATTAAAATTTCACTTGGTTCACTATATTGTTCTGATCAGAGTGAAAGTATTTCCAGGTCAGCAATAGTGAACCTCAGATGTGGTGGCTGCATGAAAGGCACATGGAGAGCTTTCTGAGAAAAGGAAGCCAGGTCAGCCTGATGCATTCTGCCCTGGGTTTTTCTCTTTCTCACTTCAGGGACAACAGCCTCAGGCCGCATCCCCTTGTCCTTAGGAGCGAATAGAAGTACAGAGATCTGCTAAGTGGGATGGCTCTTCCTCACCTTCCTTCTTCCTGTTGGAATTGCTATCATTTTGTCATCTTTGTGACACCTTAATGCGGCTCCATCTGCATGGACAGGAGACAATGACATGGTTATGACATACTTCTAAGAAGTCAAACCCCATTGAAGGGGAAAAAGCAGGCCTCTTAAAGAGACAGACAGACGCGGGAAGCAAGTTCTAAGAATTTTACTTCACCTTCTCTTCATCTCCAACACATAATTATAACTGGTTTTATTTCCATGGACTGTTTTAAATAAAAATGATAATTTGGCTTAAGACGATATGTTGATCTCTAAGTTTTTGATGATATATATGTAACAAATGAAATGTATACAAATACATAGAAAGAAAGCAAAAATGGTGAAACTCACTAGAAAGCACTTGCTTTGTAAAGAGGAGATATTGGAACAGGTAGGGGTGGGGTTTCTACCCTGTCTCTGTATGTGAGAGTATTTCAAAGCCAGGAGTCTAGGAAGAGGACAAAACAATTTGGAAGGGGAAACGTGGCTAAGACACTGGTTTACCCAAAAGAAAACCTCTTAGATGTCGTGCCCCTTACAAGTCCGAGGCAATGACACATGGATTCCATGTTTGGGGGGTAGGGGCATTCTCTAGTATTTTATTGGTTGGCATTATGTTGCACACTGGGAATTTGAATGCAAATAAGGAAGGGTCTAGACTATGCCTACAAAGGTGCTGTAAGCTGAGGGACCTGCTGGGTATCTCCAGCATTTCTAAGAGATAGAAGAAAAAATGAGTGGGAGAGCCATGCCAAGTGACAATTGTTCAAGATGTGGCCCTCATGAAATGGAGCCTGTCAGCTGATTGTCAAGGAAACATTATGAATTTCTCTCAGTGGCCACCATGATTTGCAAGTTTTTGAATCACCTCTCACTGCAGAAAGCAAACACAATGAACTTAGGAAAAAGGATAAAAAAATCCAATGTTCTATTGCAGTTCTTTTCAGCAAAACATAACTTGATCAGTTTTAGATCATTTGATACTAAGAATTTGCTTTCTCAGTAGTTGCTGTAATAGCATGGATATAGAGACATGGACTGAATGGCCCTAGAGAGACAGGCCTTCTGCGATCAGGATATAGAAACATGGACTGAATGGCCCTAGAGAGATAGGCCTTCTGCGATCAGGATATAGAAACGTGGACTGAGTGGCCCTAGAGAGATAGGCCTTCTGCGATCAGGATATAGAAACATGGACTGAATGGCCCCTAGAGAGATAGGACTTCTGCGATCAGGATATAGAAACGTGGACTGAGTGGCCCTAGAGAGACAGGCCTTCTGCGATCAGGATATAGAAACGTGGACTGAATGGCCCCTAGAGAGACAGGCCTTCTGCGATCAGGATATAGAAACGTGGACTGAATGGCCCCTAGAGAGACAGGCCTTCTGCGATCAGGATATAGAAACGTGGACTGAATGGCCCCTAGAGAGACAGGCCTTCTGCGATCAGGATATAGAAACGTGGACTGAGTGGCCCTAGAGAGATAGGCCTTCTGCAATCAGGATATAGAAACGTGGACTGAGTGGCCCTAGAGAGATAGGCCTTCTGCGATCAGGATATAGAAACGTGGACTGAATGGCCCTAGAGAGATAGGCCTTCTGCGATCAGGATATAGAAACGTGGACTGAATGGCCCTAGAGAGATAGGCCTTCTGCGATCAGGATATAGAAACGTGGACTGATTGGCCCTAGAGAGATAGGCCTTCTGCGATCAGGATATAGAAACGTGGACTGAATGGCCCCTAGAGAGATAGGCCTTCTGCGATCAGGATATAGAAACGTGGACTGAATGGCCCTAGAGAGATAGGCCTTCTGCGATCAGGATATAGAAACGTGGACTGAGTGGCCCTAGAGAGATAGGCCTTCTGCGATCAGGATATAGAAACGTGGACTGAATGGCCCTAGAGAGATAGGCCTTCTGCGATCAGGATATAGAAACGTGGACTGAATGGCCCTAGAGAGATAGGCCTTCTGCGATCAGGATATAGAAACGTGGACTGAATGGCCCCTAGAGAGATAGGCCTTCTGCGATCAGGATATAGAAACGTGGACTGAGTGGCCCTAGAGAGATAGGCCTTCTGCGATCAGGATATAGAAACATGGACTGAATGGCCCCTAGAGAGATAGGCCTTCTGCGATCAGGATATAGAAACATGGACTGAATGGCCCCTAGAGAGATAGGCCTTCTGCGATCAGGATATAGAAACGTGGACTGAGTGGCCCTAGAGAGATAGGCCTTCTGCGATCAGGATATAGAAACGTGGACTGAATGGCCCTAGAGAGACAGGCCTTCTGCGATCAGGATATAGAAACGTGGACTGAATGGCCCTAGAGAGACAGGCCTTCTGCGATCAGGATATAGAAACGTGGACTGAGTGGCCCCTAGAGAGATAGGCCTTCTGAGATCAGGATATAGAAACATGGACTGAATGGCCCTAGAGAGATAGGCCTTCTGCGATCAGGATATAGAAACGTGGACTGAATGGCCCCTAGAGAGATAGGCCTTCTGCGATCAGGATATAGAAACGTGGACTGAATGGCCCCTAGAGAGATAGGCCTTCTGCGATCAGGATATAGAAACGTGGACTGAATGGCCCCTAGCGAGATAGGCCTTCTGCGATCAGGATATAGAAACGTAGACTGAATGGCCCTAGAGAGATAGGCCTTCTGCGATCAGGATATAGAAACGTGGACTGAGTGGCCCTAGAGAGATAGGCCTTCTGCGATCAGGATATAGAAACGTGGACTGAATGGCCCCTAGAGAGATAGGCCTTCTGCGATCAGGATATAGAAACGTGGACTGAGTGGCCCTAGAGAGATAGGCCTTCTGCGATCAGGATATAGAAACGTGGACTGAATGGCCCCTAGAGAGATAGGCCTTCTGCGATCAGGATATAGAAACGTGGACTGAATGGCCCTAGAGAGATAGGCCTTCTGCGATCAGGATATAGAAACGTGGACTGAGTGGCCCTAGAGAGATAGGCCTTCTGCGATCAGGATATAGAAACGTGGACTGAATGGCCCTAGAGAGACAGGCTTTCTGTGATCAGGATATAGAAACGTGGACTGAATGGCCCCTAGAGAGATAGGCCTTCTGCGATCAGGATATAGAAACATGGACTGAATGGCCCTAGAGAGATAGGCCTTCTGCGATCAGGATATAGAAAACGTGGACTGAATGGGCCTAGAGAGATAGGCCTTCTGCGATCAGGATATAGAAACGTGGACTGAATGGCCCTAGAGAGATAGGCCTTCTGCGATCAGGATATAGAAACGTGGACTGAGTGGCCCTAGAGAGATAGGCCTTCTGCGATCAGGATATAGAAACGTGGACTGAATGGCCCCTAGAGAGATAGGCCTTCTGCGATCAGGATATAGAAACGTGGACTGAATGGCCCCTAGAGAGATAGGCCTTCTGCGATCAGGATATAGAAACGTGGACTGAGTGGCCCTAGAGAGATAGGCCTTCTGCGATCAGGATATAGAAACGTGGACTGAATGGCCCTAGAGAGATAGGCCTTCTGCGATCAGGATATAGAAACATGGACTGAGTGGCCCTAGAGAGATAGGCCTTCTGCGATCAGGATATAGAAACGTGGACTGAGTGGCCCCTAGAGAGACAGGCCTTCTGCGATCAGGATATAGAAACGTGGACTGAGTGGCCCTAGAGAGATAGGCCTTCTGCGATCAGGATATAGAAACGTGGACTGAGTGGCCCTAGAGAGATAGGCCTTCTGCGATCAGGATATAGAAACGTGGACTGAGTGGCCCTAGAGAGATAGGCCTTCTGCGATCAGGATATAGAAACGTGGACTGAGTGGCCCTAGAGAGATAGGCCTTCTGCGATCAGGATATAGACACGTGGACTGAGATGGGCCTTCTGTGATCAGGATATAGAAACGTGGACTGAGTGGCCCTAGAGAGATAGGCCTTCTGCGATTAGGAAAGCGATCACTCTTGTCTCCTGAGGGGCAGACTCGCATCTCCTTGTCAGAGCGTAGGGTTCTATGTTCAGGGAGCACTGCTCGACATGAGCACATTGTTCAGCATACGTCTTTAGGAAAAAAAGAAGCCACTCACAGTTCACCATGCTTTTCATAAGATCTTTTTAAATAAAGTCTTAAAATATATGTATTTGTGTCCCCGGGGGGGGGGTGTGTTATCCCTGAAAATGATCACCCACTTTTTGCATCTGGCAGGATTTGCAAGCAAGTCCCTTTAATGACTGAGCCATCTTCCCAGCCCCATTTCATTAGATCACAAAGACATTTCTTGGTTATCACAGAGCTCCTAATTTAAAAGCAAGATAGGCCATCAGGTCCAGGGCATGTTGAAATTCAAAGATGGTTTCTCCTGGCTTCTAGTTCACATGATGCTTGGACAGTGGGAAGTATTCTAACCTTGGTCACAGTGCCTGCAGCTCCCACTCAATATCTGTGTTTGGAGGAGCTGAGGACAGTTAGTCTAGAGCAACGAGGTGACCCGCATTAGATTTGTAAAAGGCGTGGTGGACACATAAGAGAGCTAACCTCCACTAACTGCAACCTCACAGGCACACTGTCAGGCAGTTCTCCAGGTTTTCTTTGACTTCAAAACAACTTTATGAGGCAGGGAATTTAGATAAGGAAATTAAAATCAAAGACTTGGTAATTGTCAGCTACCCGTGAAGTGTCAAGGTCAGACGATTCTAAAACAAAGCAAAACAAATCCTACAGTCATTCCACACCCAAGATAATTCTACACAGTCTCATGAGTCAGTAAACAGAAATTACATGGCAGAAGATTTTATTCCACTCAAATATGAACTGGGGAGTGGTCTAGAGATGGAAGGACTGGCTTTGGGGATAGAATGAGAAAGTTGGTTTTTCTGAGGAGGACCGAATGCCAACTCTACGTGGGTTGACACGTTCCAACACACATCCCTCAGAAGCCCCCGTCTGAGTGCCAAAGGGACCAGGAAAAGTGAGTGAGAGGAGGAATGGGCTTGTGCTTGGATAAGTTCTGCAGATGAAAAGTTGCAGCATGCCACTCCCTGGAGGACGTGTAGGAGACTGGTGAGTCCAGCATCCGTGGGATGGAGACGATGCCTGGCCTTGGAACCACTTTCTCCTGGACCACCTTCTGGTTGTGGAGTATGCCAATATGCCACAGAAGAGAAGGGCATCTTTCTAACCATTTCCTTCCCTCATTCTATTCATTCATACATTCAGTCTCTAAACAAGAATCCCCAGGATCTGCCCGATGCTGGACTCCAAGTGAAACACGAAGGACACAAAGATGAGTGAGCTGCTCCCACCTCCTCCCATCCCAGGTCAGCCTCTCTAATTACCCCACCCATCAGTGAGCAATATAGTCACCATCACCCCACTCCAGTTCTTGGTCGTCCTGTCAGTCCTCAAAGGTTACAGTGCTTCTAGACATTTCCATGGCTCCCTCCCACCTCTCTGTATGCTTAGCTTAAAAGTCTCCTGCAAGCTCTGCTCAGCATCACCTTCCCATAGCCTCCCCCTGCCCCTCCCCTGGGCCTGACTGACCCCTCTAACCCTCACCAATGTTGTTATCCACAGCACTTACCACCAATGAGCATGCGATGTCATTAGCTTCATTATCTTGACTGGTGTCTGCCTTTGTGACAAAAATGACTTCAGGCAGGAAAGGTTTATTTTGGTCCATGGTCTGAGGGTGCAGCCCATCATCAGGGGGAGGCATGGTGGTGAGAAAGGATCTAGTTGTGTTGGTAGGATCATGATGATGCAGTTGCTCACATTTCACCCACAATCACACTTCCGGACCCTCAGTCAGAGGAAAGTCAGTGGTGGTGCTCAGCTTGCTTTGTTTTCTTATTCCGTTTTATTCAGTTTGGGACTCAGTGTGTGGAATGATGTTGCCCACATTTAGGGAAGGTCTTCCTTCTTCAGTTAGAACTCTCTGGTAACGAATTCACAGACACACCCAAGGGAGATCTCCTAGGTGACTCCAAGTCAAGCCAAGCTGGCAGTGAAGACCAGACGTCACTTACTCTAAGGGTTTAAAATCACTCTTGCGGCCATAGAGGGTGCTCAGTCAATCATGGCTGAACAAAGAAACGAGACACGGGCTTCCTGCCATCATGGACCTGGGTCTATGAACATCCAAGGAGACAGACACTGTGTGAGATCCGCTAGTGGAGAGTTTATTTATATCGACTGAATCTCTGACTTCAAAAGTGTGGGTAATGTTCCAAGTCACAAGTTCTAAAAATCAGCCACTAAGGACAATGTGAACTTTGGAGGGCCCCCTACACTTTAAATGCCTTATTCTTCACCTTCAACCCTAAGTAGAGTCACTACCCAAGGTCTGAAGGTACAATTATGGTCTATTTATATTTTAATATCTGGGAGACCTGAGTCAGGCGGCAATGAGCTGAATCTAAATATGTCTAGAACTACCCACTAAAGGCTTTCAACTAAATGTCCTGGCGTGACTATCACTTCTGCCTTTGCATATGGACAAGGACACTTTTGAGGCACATACGTATCTTCTCCCCAGGCAAGATGGTCCTAGTCTTTCTTCTGGTGTGTGAAGGACCTTGGGGAATCGTGATGAGGAACAGGAAGCCTCTACTCCTATCCTTATGGCAGACTCTCTACTCACTAATTCTCAGAACCCATGTGTCCTTGGATATGCAAATAGAAAGAATTTTAGTGCACTTTATGAAATTGTGTGTGTGTGTGTGTGTGTGTGTGTGTGTGTGTATGCATTTACAGGTATATATGTCAATGCCCAAGGACACCCTCAAGTACCAGCTGTGTGGGTATGTGGTATGCATGTATGTGTGTGTGTGTGTGTTTATGCATGTGCAGGCATGTACACTGAGGTCCAAGAACACCCTCAAGAGCCAGTCTTCACCTGCCACTTGTTTGAGACAAGGTTTCTGTTGCTCATGATGTATTCTTCAGGAGAGCTGGCTGGTAGAGCTTCTGGGGGATTTTCCTGTCTCCTCCTCTCATGTTGCTATAGGAATGCTGCCACAGAAGTGTGCTACTGCATCCGGCTTTATGTGGGTTCAGGGGGTCTAAACTCAGGAGCTCATGCTTGCACAGTAAGAGCTCTACTCCCTGAGCCATCTCCCCAGCCCCCCGATTAAAATTTTGAATTAGACCAGTCTAGGTTTAGATCTGGGAGAATTTTGTTTTCCCTTTTTCTAAAGAAAATCTAAAGCTAAATCGAATAGCTCTCTGGGGACCTAGATAGCTATTCACCCTTTGAGCCACCTACATGGAGGATGGTGAGCAAAACCCCAAGCCGACTCTGCCCAGACTCCTAACGCCGTGCTTGGAATTATTTCTCTCCACGTCTGAGAAAAGGGCAGAGAGGTAAAAGTTCCTTCAGTCCTGGAAATAAAGTCATGCATTGTGAGACACAATGCCATTGTTGTCTATATGTTTAGAGTTAAAATTTTATCTTATCCACAAATACATGTATGCATGTATATGGTAATTAAAAATATGTGTAAGTGATTTGGAACACTTAGTATGGGTTTTGAGCCTCTGCCAGGAATGGGCTCGACTGTGTTCTTCCTATTTGCATATTGTGCATTTATCCATTTCCAAACATTAGAAGATCACCTATCAGATTCTGTGTAAATCCGGCACACAGATAATTTGTAAAAAAGCTTTCCTTCAAAATGTTCTGCGGTTTTTCTAATCTCGTCGCTTTTCTAATTTTCTAATCACATAACCTTGAAGCCAAAAGACGCAGCCTGTGATAATCTGTGTACACTGTCTTCATTATTATCACAGACATTTCTGGAAAAAATAAAAAGAAAACACACACACACACACACACACAAAACACACACCAAAACCCCCTTTCCACCCCCACATATTCAAAGCTCCCTTTAAAGTCCTGCTTTAGTCCCAGTTCAGTCAGATCCACGTTCGGCCTATGCATCAGACAGAGGAGTGCTCATGAACATAAGGGGAATATTGACTTTAAAAATTTACTGGCGAGGCGTTCAGAGCCTGCAGGAATGTCAGAACTCCAACCTGCATTCTGATGTTTTTGCCTCCGGTTAGTCTTGACTGACATGCTTGGAGCACTTTGGTCTGTGCTCTGGTATCCATTAACTGTCCTTGACTCAATGTTATCCAGGCCGTTATGGGTTTCAGTGGACTTGATGCCCCAAGGTGGAAGGAAAATTCACGCCTGGTTTTAAGGGATCACATTGGCTATTCCTGGCTTCATTAGGGGGGCATTGTTTGATCCTAAATAATGAGAGCCTGTTAATTATTATTCTGATAATTGGGCCTTGTGTGGGAGCATGGCAGGCAGGCAGGCAGAGGTGTTTGAAAAGGAAGCAAGTTGGGAAAAGGAGAAAGAAATGTCAAGGTCGAGGTGTCTTTGAGAGGAGTTTGTTTATTCTGTTAAGTGGGGAGCTGGGGTAGGATGGAGGGAGAGGAGGGGCCGGCACACAGGCTGGCCTGTACTTACTTCAGCTAGAGCGGATTACAAAATCACCACCTTGGGCACACCACTCACCATCCCAAGACTGAACCTGTAATTCTGAGCGCACAGACTGGGAATTGGTTTCTCTTGGAGAAGAGGTATCATGTGGAAAGAGAGAGAGAGAGAGCGAGCATGGGAAGTGCGCCTGGGGTCCCGGCTGAGGAGCTCTCTGAGGAAGGCGGATTCCTTGCAGGCTCTTGGTTTTGCTATTTCCTTCCCCAGCTCCATGAAAGGTGTGGCGATGACCTTCTGCCTGGTCAGACACAAAGGATGACCATCCCCCGTTCACGAATGCTGAGAGCATGTGCAGTGGCTGAGGGAGGGGCAGGTTTCCTTAAGTAAGGGATACCAAAAAAATGTTGGCCTTTGTTACTATCCCTAAATTGGAAGTATTGCTTTACATCATTAAATCTGAACGAGGTCTCGCTTTCCTCAAAAAATAAGTGTCACAGCGACTGTCTTAATTTAAAATTTTTATGACTCCCATGGAAATTATGAAAGAGAAAGTTGCAGGATGAGAGTCCACAGAATTTCATGTCTTTTCTGGAATCCAAATAAGACCACCCCGCCCTCCCCGGCCCATGTCTTACCCACATGAAGGAAGGATTGAGTTTAAGCAAATGCCTCATTTTAAAAGGAGGAGAGAGAGTTTAGAGAAGGTAAATTCACACTGGAAGCATTAACTGGCTTTTTTTTTTTTTTTTTTTTTTTTTTTTTTTTTTGGTCAGACTTCTACTTCGGTGGAGCTGGCCAGCTGAGATGAGAGCTGGCCTGCCTGTAGACCAGGTGACAGTGGCCGACAAGCAGAGAAGGAGTAGACAGAAGGTCCACACTCGTTCTGAGTCCCAGCTCTATGTTCATCTGACTTTGCCTGCTTCTAAATCCCGCTCTTCCAATTAAACTGGAGAGACTATCAAAAGTGCACGTTCAAAACGGCTGAATACCCCGGAGTTCTGGACTTGCCTGAGCCTTCTTCATAGGCCCTGTGATCCTCTTTTGTAGGTGGGAATGCTCTTTGAGATGCACCATGGCTGTAGAGCAGGAGGAAAGGGTGGGAGGGTCCGGGGCACAGTATTAGGGAACTGAAGAGCAAGTGACCAAAACAGGTGATCTTGCCTGTGATCTCCCAACCGTTCCTAACAGCTTCACTACCGCTCATGGGTTCAGCCGAATGCAGTGAGCCTCATTGGAGCATGGCACCAGCGCAGAGCCGCCAGCCCGCAGAGCCATCTCGGCCTGGGTGCATAGGCAAGTATGTAGGCCAGCGAGGCTTAGTCATAAGGTGGCCTTGAGCTCTGTCTGATTCCTTATCTGTGTGATGGGGTTGTTGTCTCCTTCAGACCTTGTAGGTGTGCTAAGAAGCTAGGGTGAGGCTATGAGTGTAAAGCAGCTTGTAAAGTGAAACCCTGTATGTGCTCAAGAGGGTAGTGTCATGTCCAGATGAATGAGGAACTTTCGTTTCCTGGTATCTTTCTACTTTTGCATTCTTACCTCTTCACTACTGAGTGCATCAGCCCCACTGAACATAAGCAACTTCTCCCCCTGCACACTCATAGCAGTTAAGGAAACACAGCTGGCTCTGTGCCTCCACGCACCTGTTTGTTAGACTTTGTGTACGTCTTTGAAGCTGGTGATTTGTTAGTGTCTGGAACATAAGAATTCTGGGAGTCAAGAAAGTGTCATTGGCTGGAGAGATGGTTTAGCAGTTCAGGAGCCTGTCGGCTAAGCCTAAGAACCTGGTTCCAATCTCCAGGTCCCACGTTTAGCCAGATGCAAAGTGAAGCAAGGGTGCAATGCTGCACTTGACCACAAGGGGGCGCACGCATCTGGATGTCGTTCACAGCAGCTGAGAGACTGCTGGCACACCCATCTCTATCTGTCTTCCTCTCCTTCTCTCTCTGTCTCTCTCCAAAATAAAAAATTTAAATAAATAAATAAATATTAAAAAGAAAAAGAAAAAAAAAGAAAGTGTCAGAACAGGTAAGGTTCATAAGGCTATTGACGCTAACTTCCCTTTAAAAATAAACCCAAAAGAGTTTTTCAAGCACTTTCTCTAGCCTGCTTCACTTCTTGGGAGTTCAAGTTCTGGCTTCAGTTCGTCTTCTTCTTTTTGCTCCATGCCTTCATGGACAGCAGAGCATACACTCCCAGGGCTGTGGAGAGCTGGGATATTAGCTTAGCCAGGCCCTTATGTTTTACAGACTTGCTCCCATGCAAACTGAAGGGTCCCAGTATTTTTCCTTTTTCCCCCAACTTCATCAATGTTCAACTGGCAATTTTACACAATGGTCATCACCTTACAATGATGACAGAAGCCACAGTCCGTCTTTGGTGAGGTCACATGTGTTAAATTAGACGGGTGATATACCATCATGGACCATGGGTCAGAGAACTCCAAGATGAAAACATCACTTACAAGAGGGAATAAAGCTTTATTGATCCCCACAGCTTCCTACTCCATGGGCATCTTGTTCAGGTTTACCAGTTTAAAGTGATGTCATCTTGTGTCTTGACATTTGCGAGGGCACATGATTGCCAAGGTCTTTGGTACCTTTGAACTTGAACAAATACTTCCACCTCGGAGCTGGTGACTCTGAGGAGTTGTTTTGTTCTCCTTTCTGTTTCAGGGATGAACTCTGTGGGGAGGACATTGCAACAAGAAGCTTTTTCCTCTCTGTGTCTCCTTCTCCCTCTCAAAATAGTCACGAAGTGACTTCTGCTCTTTATCTGCAGTAATGCGGATAATCCTTCTAGATGTGGCATTTTCCCATCAGACATAAAACAGCTGTAACTCAACATGCTATGATTTGGTCCTGGGGAGACCCGGGGAGGAGTGGGCAAGCATGAGCACCTGAGTTTAACTTTTTCAGAGGCTTTTTCGGAGCCTGTACCTGCATGTACATTACCCTTAAGTAAATACATACTTCATGTCAAATTAGAGCCCACCAGGCCCTGCCCTGGGTGCTGAAAATAGGGGGCATGAATACCAGAGACACAGTCCCAGCCCCTCTGAGCTCTTACCAGATAGAAGAGATGCAAAACATAATCATCGGAATAGAGTGGAAGGAAAAAGCACACAATGACCAGTGCTCAATTGAAGCCTTTCTGTTCTCCAGTAAATGAACTCTATTGAATTCCACTGTTTGTCATTATTTTCTACTACATTTTTCTTGGCTGGCTTTCCTTCTTCCTGGCTCTGTGGTAAAGATCAAGTAGCTGGTCTCTGCCTTCCTAAAACATTGTGTGAGAAGCAAGAGATTTTAGCATCTATTCCAACACAACAGACTGTTCCTGCAGGGCGTTTACGAAACAGTTTTCTATGCCTTTGGTGGAAAGCAGAAGCTCAGAGATGATCCTTATCACATAATATTCTGAACTCATGTGCCTCAGTTTTCCGGTGGAGGATGACTGCCTACATCTTCAAGTTCCTTAGCAGACTGGGGGGTGGGGGGGTGGGGGTGGGGAGGTCATACCTGGAATGTTAAAGAGGGAGTTCATGGTATGGACCATCTGTGAGGTGTCAGATAAGTGACCAGCATCCCCCTCCCCTGAGTATTGTCACCATTTGGCATGATTAACTCTGAAGTTTCCTGTAGCTCTCATTTCCATCCCAGCTGCTCCTCGGGGCTGCTAAATGTGCTGTGGCACAGGGGGTGGGGAGAATGGCAGGGAGAGGAATGGATCTCTGTTCTTTCGGTTTGGGGTTTGGTTTGCTTTGCTGCTTTCACACTTGGACCACTTAGAAGAGGATAATAGGAAAAGTCACATTTCCTTAGAAGGCCTTTGATACTCATCTAAGTAGACGGTAAATAATCATTTCTAACATTGTTAGTTTAGTTGACATGCTTAGTTAATAAACTATTTTGGTGTAGATTTTATAGACTTCCCAAGAACCAGCACCATTTGAATGGAGGTAATGTGCACGTGGCTTGTCTTAGACCATCACATTCCCCAGGCTGCATCTTCAGCATTTGAAAGAAGAAAGGTTCAGTGGTCACTACAGACGGTGTTGACATCCTGGACCAAGGCGATCATTTAATTTCTACTGCATGACCCTTAGTGTGTTTTTAATAAAACGCATCCTTTCGTTAACAAAGGGAACTATTGGAACTGTTGGCCTTTAGTAAATGGTCTCCCAGCTTCTGGCATGCCACTAGAGAGGGAGGGTGGACACAGAACCCGAAGATGCCTGAGCCACACCTTTACTCCCCTCTTGCTTCTCCCGCTTCAACCAGGATCCCTCCATCAGGATTCTGACTTCCACTCCCCTGGTCTTCCTCTAGCTTCTTGACTGTACAGGACTCCAAAGAAGCCCTGACGTTTCTGTTCATTCTCTATGTGTAAGAAGCAAGAGATTTTAGCATCTACTCCAATTTACTGAGCTCTCTCCTAGACCCCACATAGGCCCTTCCTAACTTACCTTATCCTCAAGTCCACAGATGTGTGTTTTTGTCTACAGCCCAGCCCGGCGTGGTGGCACACGCCTTCAATCCCAGGACTCGGGAGGCAGAGGTGGGAGGATCGTCATGAATTCAAGGCCACCCTGAGAATACATAGGGAATTCCAGGCCAGCCTGGGCTAGAGCAAGACCCTACCTTGAAAAACCAAAAGAAAGAAAGAAAGAAAGAAAGAAAGAAAGAAAGAAAGAAAGAAAGAAAGAAAGAAAGAAAGGAAGGAAGGAGAGAAAGAAAGAAAGAAAGAAAGAAAGAAAGAAAGAAAGGAAAGAGAGAGAGAAAGAAAGACAGAGAAAGAGAGAAAGAGAGAAAGAGAAAGAAAGAAAAAGAAAGAAAGGAAGACAGAAAGAAAGCTACAACCTATTACGTCCAAGGCAGAACTCCTGACCCCCTCTCTCCAGTACACAAAGCCTTCTTCATCTATCACGTGCTCAACCAGACACAGGGGTGTCTCACCCCTCTCCTTCCCTCCCCCCAGGAGACCTCTGAGACCGCTCCTTCTCTCCTCCCCCACAGTCAATTTCACACCAAGATTTTCAACCACACTTGGGAAAATCTGTCTTAAATATGACTGGTTTTTTATACGCTCCATGGTGGCTCCATCATCATTTCTTTTTTGTATTCTTGGCATGTGTGTGTGTATGATACATGCTCACACGTGTGTTAGTGCATGTGCACATGTGCTTATGGAGGCTAGAGATTCATATCACTTCCTCAACTATATTCCACCTTAATTTTGAAGCAAGCCTCTCTTTGAACCTGGAGCTCACCAGTTCCCCTGGACTGTCTGGCCAGTAAGCCCTGAGACCCTCCTGTCTCTGCCTCTCTAGTACTGGAGTCACAGGCAACCACTACCAGGCCCAGCTTTGACATGGGTGGTGGGGACTTGAACTCACGTCCTCGTGCTTATGCAGCACTTCACTTCTCACTGAGTCACCTCCCCAGCCTGTGACACCTTAAATTTAAGGCAGGCTTTGCACCAGTGTCCTCCTGGTGCAAGGCCCTCCTGGCTTCTTTCCCCTCTCTGTTAAGCTCATGCTGCATTCTGAGAGGACTTGCCTTGTTCTTCCTAGCTCTCCTTCTCACTATGTCTCTGTCCTGATTTTAGTAAATACCTCTTTCTTGTAGGACTGCAGACTTCTTTAAAAGGACACCTAAGGACGGTCATTTGGTTACCCCAAAGAGTGAATCCCTAACTGATCACTCAGGAGGAAGGGTTGGGGAGCTAGGTGAGAGAGCAGGCACACTGACCACTGAGACAATGAAGACTTGCTCCTCAGATCACACTGGGAAGGTGGGTCCCCCCATGCAGAGAGGGGCCGGCTGTCATCCTTCGTCCATAGCCCATCAAAACACAGCTGGCAAAGGGGATGCACACACGCTGCTTCCTGTGGACTTCCAGGTTGATTACAGGCAAGGCTTTTTCTATTTATGCTTTCGAAAGAAAGACACCGAGTTTCAGAACGGCTACGTGACTTTGTCTAAGGATGCCTGGGCGGCGTGTGGTAATGCCCAGATGGAATTGCAGTGTTCTGAGTCCAGTGACAACATCTCTGCTCACCTTGCTGTTGCAGAATCTCAGCACTCTCTTGTGCCTTCGACATAGGGGAGCATAGAAATAACGATTACGTATATACACACTAAATATATACATGTGTACATACATATATACACACAGGTATACATACATGCATAGATACACATATATATCCTTTACAAATGTGCACACACATGTTAGTAAAGGGGAACAACTATGATGTGTAACGAGGGAGAAGCACCTTTGTATCTAAAATGGAACCATTTTGCAATAGGGAAGGATGGAGGAAAAGAGGAGGAAGAGGGAGGGTGGGGAAGGCTGGTGGGAAGACAGAGGAAGACACAGAAGAAGGGTCGGAACTCTTAAAGCATAACCAGGGTCAGTTTTAGAAGTTTTTCTTTTCTTACCTTTGTTTTCGTTTTCACCTTTCCTCTCTTTCCCCGTTTCTTCCTTCCATCCCTCACTCTTTCCTCCCTTCTCTTCTTATAGCAAAATGGTTTCATTTTGGATACAAAGATGTTTCTCTCTCACAACACTTCATAGCTGTTCCCTCCTTTCCTCCCTCCCTTTCTAATGGCTGGATTCAAGTAAAGTGAATAGTAGACATACTTTCTTGGATCAAAATTCTTTCATCTCAATAAATAAATAAATAAATAAATTTTAGACAAAATTTAAAAAATTCTCTAGTCTCATCCCTTAGAGAAGGCTCCTAATTGTTTGCTTTGCCTGTCCTGCACAGTCTCAACCTTAGAGTCATAGAGTTATTCCCCTTAATGTTATAATAAGAGTTTCAACTTTATTGAGCACCTGCCATATATCACATAGTGTGGAGAAAAGCACTGTCCACTAATACTGCCCAGTGCTCACATGTGGGCCAGCTGCAGAAACACAGCATTGTCTGGATTCTTAGCTCTTACTCCTACCAGGCTCTGCCACACACCTATGAAGCTTGAAGTCCTCCGACTCTCGGAAGCTTTGTTTGTAAGAGTTGATCTTCTGGAGATGAACTTTTCACAACACAGGAACCTTCTCTCAGTGAATTCAGAACTGTGCGCAGGAGCTCAGAGATTCATCAAGAAAGATTTTTAGCAAAGTACCTGGAAGGGGGGGAATCAAAATACCTGGCCTCAGTGATCATTAAGGTCCCCTAGGGTCGGGGTGGGGACTCTGACCAACTCCATGTTCCTGATAGATGTGAGGTGACCTGCGGATTACAGGATCCATCAGCACATTTCGGCCAATAGAGCCAGCGTTAATGCAGAAGGTCCTCTCGGGTCCTGTGGGACTTGTTAGAGCCGCTGGAAAGAGCAGAGCGCGGAGCAGCCTCCTCCTTGGAGAGAGTTTGCGACGTCTGTCTGGCTGTCAGCATCAAGTGGGAGCTCAAATATGAGAAAGTCAGTGAAAGTGAGCTGGTAATTAGCCCAGCGGCAGCCCTGGCAGAGGTCACCGCAGACATTTTGTGATGGCAGAAGCTTCCTTCTCTGTGGAAGGGCAAAGCCTTGTTGTGGTTTGAGGTGATTCCTCGCTGCCATTCCTGCCAACAAACAGGACTGTCTCATGGAAACTGGACACCAGCATTCAGGAGGAACAATAGAATTAGGTTTGATTTGTTTAATTCTGAAATCAAGGTCACTAAAAAGTACTACAGCTCTTATTTGTGTGGCTTGGGTATTTTTTTTTTTTTGGGCAACATCTTTCTTTTCATTTGATGGTCCTGTCATCCCAGAACAGTCTATGTTACTGATCTTGCCTGCATTCAAAGCTGTTATTAAGTGGACTCTTTTAGATTTTAGAGAAATGATAATGGTTCCAAAGATGACAGAAAGTGGCAGCTGGTGACAAAAAAAAAACCCTTGATAAGACGACAACAGTAAATCAAACTACCACCACTCTTTCGTTTCATGTTTGTTAATACCACCTCGCCTTTTGAAGTTTAAAGCAAGGTTCAAAAAAGCCAGGTGCTGAATCATAATATTAAAGCAAGTAAGGAACCCCATGAAAGCGGGCAGATCTGAGGGGAGCAACAAACACAGCTTTCAACTGCCTTTTGTCGGCCCTTCTGCAGATGTCACCAGCGGTTCTCCCAGCAGAGGGTTCGGCTTGTAGCAGCGCCTCTGGCTGATTCCCGCGCTGCGTTTCAAGTGTCAATCAAAAAGGAAGGACGCCGCTTAGGTCCTGGTCATTGTCCTGTGAAAAGAGCCAAGCATTTAACATTGATTTAGCTCCCTCAATATACAAAGCTCGAGCCAGCTTTGTGCATGGAAAAGGCCTTTGGCAAGGTTGCTGTAGAGCAATCCCACGCAGCCGATGCGCCTGGGTGTAGCTGTCAGTGGCGTCTGGAGCCCCGTGAAAGTTATTCCGGACTGAGCGAGCAAATGGGGAGGAGAGAACACGCTCCCGAAAGAGGGGAGCCCGTGGTAGTGAAGGCCTGCTGGCGTTCTTGGTCTGGACAGGCACTTTAAACTAACGAAGCTAGGCCTTCTGAAGGGAGACTTAGGGCAAGCTGGGTCGGAAGCCTGAGAGGACCCCGGGACCCCCTGCTGGCTCTTGTTTCAGGCATCTCCTGCTCCAGCCCTGTGGGGTCCCATGTGACACGGCTTACTTTAGGGCTGACCTGGCTTACTTCTTGCCATTTCCTGTGAGTAGACATACTCATTTGGCCAGACCAAGGGGAAAAAGGATGAGTTCACGTCATGAGCTCAGCGAACTTGACCTTGTCGTTTTTGTGTGCGCAATTCTTTTTCTTTCTTTCCTCTTTGCACTTCCTCCTCCCTCCCTCTAGTCTTCCTCCTTGTATTTCCTTTAGCTTCCAGTTTTCCTACTCAATGTCCAATGTAAAAACTACTTTTCAGCTGCTTGCTTGGGGCTACTGGACTCTATTCCACCTACATCACGTCCTTCAGATGTGCCCCACCTTGAGCTGATTGCTCCACTTGAGCCTTTTTTCACAGCATGGCGTTGCTCTCAGAAGGGACCATACTTCTGGGGTTGGATGCGGACCTTGTCCTGGACCAACCTCAGCTCCCATGTGAACTCCAGGCTGAGCAGCCACCGCTCCTCACGGTGCTGTGATGCAACATAGATGAGATATCTGTTCAGGTGCATTTTCAGCCCACAGTATTGGTTTGTTTGTTTGTTGCCAGTGTGTGTACATGGTGTGCATGTGCGTGCATATGTGTGTAGGTGCAGGTGTGTGTGCACACTCATGTGGAAGACAGACGTCCACATCAGGCATCTTCCTCAATAACTCTCCCCCTTATTCTTTGAGACAGGACCTCTCTCTGAACCAGGAGCCCACTGATTCAGACGGAGGAGCGAGTCCTTGGGAATCCTCCTGCTTCTGCCTCCCCAGCTGCGATTACAGGCATGTGCACCATGACGTTGAATGGTCCTATGGATCCAAACTCAGGTCCTCATCTTTCCAGCCTAACTTCAAGTATTTTACCCTGAAGATGAGTTTCTGGGGATAGGATCAAGGAACTAAATCCCGAGTGCTGGGATCACCTTACTCCCCCACTTTCTTTGTAGTTGGATTTTAGATGATTTGAGCTCTTGAGAAAATGGACTGCTTCTTCTTTGAGGTCCTTATCACCAGGGCACCTGGCCCACCCTTCCTGCCCCGTCATGAGCTATATGATGAGATGGTGGAGGGCCAGTCTCTAAGCAGCTTCTACTTCAGCATGGAGGCAAGTGACACTGGAGAATATCTGACCCCAGTGGACTTTACACGAATAAGAAACAAGCCTGTGTTGTGTTCCATCACTGACCCAGTCTCGCCCATCGTGATGCACCCAGTTTGCTCGAAATATCCTGGTCAGACTCAGACAGGGTGGTTCTGGAATCTTGGCCTTTTCAACAGCTGCTCTCACCTGCATAAATACAGAGGATGGCAAATGGAAGCACAGCATGAGCTGGTTCATTTCCCATCTCGCCAAAGTTCTGAGTCCTGAGCAATGAATTGTCTGTTATGTGAGGGACCACCTCTTCTTTGATGCCCACTCGCATCCTCAGTTGCCTTGCCAAATTGTCCTATCGCTGCACCTGCTTGCCCACACCTTCGCTAAGAATTAACCAAAACCATCTGCCTCTTTCACTCTTGTGCCCAGATCAGTGAGCGAGTCTTAGGGGCAACAAATCAACCCTGTTTGTGACTATCAGCTGCCCTGTGATAACCGACTGGCAAAGGGATTGTGTGTCCTGCACTGGCTTTCTCTCCCATCCTCTTAACATCACATTGTTTCCAATTCCACATGTAGACACTAAAGACTAATTTCCCTGCAATTTCTATTTCTACTGTGTCTCTCTTCCTTTGCCTCCAAGGATTCTTCCTTGCGTGTCAGAGCAATCCACACACCTGCCTCCTGGCTCCCATCTCCTAGGACGTCACTCTGACTCCCATCATCAGTGACTGTCTCTCTCCATCATATAAACCAGGCTTTGTCCGTGTGCCTTTGGCTAAAGAGGTCTGTACTCACATCATCCATCTTGTCATTCCTCAGCTAAACCTTGACCCATAACAAGCTGCCTTCCACAGTCTCTATTTAACCTGCTCCCGTGAGGGTCATGAAGACCTCCATGAAGCTGAAATCATCTTGTCTGCACCCATGTGTAGGTGCCAAGTAGATCTTCTAACCACTGCCTCCTCTTCCCTTTCACCAAGCCTTGGTTCCTTGATGTTTCTTCCCACTGTTCTCTGGATTCTTCTCTTGCTTAAAGTCATTTCTTAGCTTTCTGCTCCACTGGATAGCATCCCTCCCCTGAGTGCTGGTCGTCAAGCTCCAACTGTCCTCTTCCAACTTGTGGGTTTGTTTCTTGAAGCAGACTCCACTGTACTGGTTGTACTAGGAGGGAAGACTTTATGAAAAGAACTCAAGTTTTCCATTAAGAAGAGGAATGTTCTTGGACCAGACTGTGGCTTGTGACAAAGTCCCAATTTCTACAAAAGCAAACGGGATATACAGCTTTCTGAGACTTGACTAAGGCCACCCTATGGGCTGCTTCGTTGTTCTGCTCAGAGATTCTGGAGATGGAGGTTCTTAGGTTTGTAGCATCCACTGAACTGTCTGGTGGTTGGCAGAGCAGGGCTGGGAGTAGACTTTGCTTCTTGTCCAAATGCACTTAAGCATGTACCTACAGAGCTGTGAATTTCTAGATCCAAATATATACTCTGGGATCAAGCCTCAGGAAACCCCATAACAGATAAGATAAAATGCCTTTCTATATTTTACTCTTTAGAAAATTTTTTTCTTTTTTTATGTTTTGGAGAGAGACAGAGAGAGAGAGAGGGAGAGAGGAAGACAGATGGAGGTGGGCGCACCAGCAGCCTCTCAGCTGTTACGAACAGAATCCAGATGCGTGCGCCCCCTTGTGGTCAAGTGTGGCATTGCACCCTTGTGCCCTTTTGCATTTGGCTAAATGTGGGACCTGGAGATTGGAACCAGCGTTCTTAGGCTTAGCAGGCAGGCGCCTTAACCACTAAGCCATCTCTCCAGCCCTAGAAAAAAAATTTAAAGCTTGTTTTGCTTGATCCTTTTTGTCTTTTTCTTTCTACTACCTCCCAGTGGCAATTAACATCAGTTGATAATTTTATACATGAATTCTTGCTCCACTTTGATTCTAAATTGCCTGAAACCAGGAGCATGTTCTTATTTCCTGTTAACCCTTACATTCCCATGCCTAAATATCTGTATGATACCCACCCATGCTGACACTAACAAACACAAGGGCAAGGAAACTGAGCAAAGCATCAGATTTTTGGTTTTATTTTTCTTACTGAAAACATTTCCCACGTCACTGTAAAGGTGTCCCTACAACTTGTCACTGGAAGGTGTCCCATTCAATCGAGTCCAGGCTGAGCTTCTCCACACACCTCCATGTTAAGTCTTTTGACTGACCCTGTTGAGTTATCTGGTATACCCAGCCCTTGCTCCTGAAGTCCACATGGCTTCACTGGGTCTTGAATGCATAAATAGTGATTTGTGACTTCCTCCAAGATTCCTATTCACAAGGACAACTCAGCTTTGATTCTAAGGCCGTAATTCACTCTCAACCACAAATCGAATTTTAAAACCACAACAGATAACCCAAGCAGCAAGGCTGTCATCTGAAAAACATCCAAACAGGACATTCAAAGTATCAGGACTCCATTGATGAGCTGAAGCCAATGCCATACGACATATGACTTGTTTACCTTGACGGGGTGTGTCATCCTGAGCTCAGGGACTGGACGGGCAGGAAAATGGAAGAGACTTGTTCAGAGTTGTGAGTCATCTCCGCAGTGTATTCACCAAAGATGTAAGAACTGAAGCTGTAAGGAGCCTTTGAGCCTTTCTGTCCAAAGTCTATTGTGCTCTTCCAGGTGTTTGCCTACGAGGCTTTCTTGGGACAGCCAGGGCCACTGTGTAATGAGAGTCTGATTTCCCTGCCTCTACAGCCTTCAATGATGACTTTGCATCCTTTCAATGGTATTCTGAAATGGGAAAAAACATAGAAAGAGACAGAGATGACAGAGATATATATTGGGAGCTAGGTGAGGTCCAGGCTGGTATGGAATTCATAATGTAGCCCAGGCTGGCCTCAAGCTCCTACCTCAGCCTCCGTGTTGGGACTCAGAGGGCGGACCACCACACCCACGTTCTATTTTTCAGGAACAGCTGATTGTACCAGCTCTCTCTCCTCCCTACTCCTTCTTTACGTGCTCAGAATTCTTCAGATGTGCGGAGTAAGGCTTCTGAGATACCGAGGAATGGTGAATAGAAAAAAGAGACTCGAGGTTACCTCTCTCTTGATGCTTCCACGCACCCACAGCTGATGGGAGAGCACTTGGGAAAGTGTCTGGAGCCACGGGAGCCCTTGGCAAGATGTTGAAACTTTTCTGGCATGGATGGGGCTGGCTTACACACAGGAGCTTGAGCTTGCTATGTAGCCAACTGACCTCAGAACTCCTATTCTCCTGCTTCTACCTCGGGTGTGTAGGATTACAGGCCTGTGCCTGGAGGCTTCGTTTGAGAAAAGGCGTGCATCTGTCCTCCCTCCCACTAGGAAGGCCAGTCCTGATCATCACAGTACCTACCAGGTCTTGTTTGCTGTCAGTGGGAGGGATACCCACTGAATTCTAAAGTCTCGCTCTGCATTCATGCTTGTCCAGTGACGCTGGAACAAGGTTCTCTAGTCACCCAAGGAAACGTAACATAATTTAAATCTTTACTAAACAAAGCAGCAAGGGGCAGGAACACTGTTGGATGCTGCACACAGGAGCCATTCCACTGGTGAGCAAGCGATGGCTGGCTTGTGGCCGACTTGCAGTCTGTTGGGTGAAGCACGTGAACTCTTTACCTGAGCAGGGATTGTTCACACCTCCATCTCGTTTTTGTTTCGTGGGTCCTCTGCATTTCTCATTTCCTGTTTGCTTTAGGGATAGTCTGGGGCTCCTGTTGGCATTCCCTCCCCACAGCCTGGCTTTTGGATATCTGAAGATTGTGTGGAGGATGAGGGAGTCACATCAGCCCTTCTCTCTGTGTTCTGAAATTGCGTAGAGCCCACACATAGCTCATCCTGGAGGGCTGGGCTCCAGACTTCTCACTCTAAACTCTCCTGTTCCCAAAGAAAGCATGATCCCCACTTCACCATGACCACAGCTGTGACAGTAACCATGGTTTCCGCTGTGGTAACTTGCTAAGAAAGGGAACTGCTTCTAGAAGATGCCATTGGTACCGCCACCGTTACAGTTGAGCCAAAGAGAGGGACCAGAACGTCAAGATGCTGGTGTTGGAAGGAGTCAAGTACAGAAGACACAAAGTGAGAGAAAACAGGATCCCACACACATCTTCATGGAGTCAGCTCAGACACTGCTGCTTCAGGCAAGAGGCAGACGCAGAGTTGGTATGATAGTTTTCTGTATCTTTCTGGCTAGGCCACAGTACCCACTCATTCAGTCAAAATAACTGCTTGTGTGTGTGTGTGTGTGTGTGTGTGTTGCCAGAGGTTGACATTGAATGCCTTTCTCAGTGGCTCTCCATTTATTTGTTGAGTCAGGGTCTCTCACCGAACCTAGAGCTTACCAATTCAGCTAGCTAATGTGAGTGTGTGTGTGTGTGTGTGTGTGTGTGTGTTGCCAGAAGTTGACACTGAGTGTGTTTCTCAGTGTCTGTCTGTTTATTTGTTGAGGCAGGGGCTCGCACCAAACCTACAGCTCACCCACTTACCTATCTAACAAGCAAGTTCGGGGATCCTCCTGCCTTGGCCTCCCCAGCATTGGGAGTGCGTGAGTGTGACACCACACACAGCATTGTACGTGAACTTGGGTTGCCATGCTTGCAGAGCAGGCACTTTACGTACTGAGCCATCTCCCCAGCCTTCGTGAAGGTACTTTTCAAAGATGTTAACATAAATAATTGACAGACCATAAATAAAGGAGGTACCTACCTCCATCCTGTGGGTGGGCCTTGTTATATAATTTGAAACCTCACAGGCAAAGCCTGGGCGGGGGCTATAGGGCTGGGGCTATAGGGCTGGGGCTATGGGGATGGGGCTATAGGGATGGGGCTATAGGCTATTGGTAGAAAGCTTGGCCTGGGCCTGGTCTCTCTTGTGATGCCGCCTGCACACTGCAGGAGCTAAGGTTTCCTGCAGAAGAAAGTCTACCTCAGGTATCTCAAGATTATGGTAGAGATATACCTGCCTGAGGTGCTGAACTGCCCTATAGATTTTGAGCTTTTCCGCACCCACAGTTGTGGAAGCCAACCCCCTAAAACAAGCACTCTGGCTATGTGCATATATATCATTTATGTGTAGAAATATCCACCCTTTGTGTGGCTTCTCTGGAGAATCCTGACTGAATCAATTGTGCAACAGAATCTGCTCAGAAGGGCTGGAGGAAGGAGTATGGGAGGCAAAGAAAATGGGGGGGACAGGATTCAAGGCACTCCTGCCCCCCACTGTCCCCATTGAAGAAAATTAAAGACCTTCCAAGTCTCCGAGAGTCATTGGAACATGAAATGGGTCTGGGTGCAATGCTGAATAAATAATACGTTTCCCTAGTGACGGGCGGTAGCTGGCAAACACTAGGACCAAGGTGGGAGTCTACTGGGGTGGGAGCAAGATGACCCACAGCTGCATAGTTTTTGCATGTTTCACACTTCCCCAAACCATGCCCCTTCCCATTTCTTTTTCTGAGTTTCAGACCAAATCTACAAGCTGACAAGGACTGTTGGTCTTGCAGTTCAGACAGTAAAGAACCGCTGAGGGGCTCAAAATGAAGACTCTGGGTGGGTCTCCAGCCCAGTGCCATGGAGATGGCCCAGAAGGGAGCATCATGGGCAGACCTCTCCAGCCTCCTCCAGTGCCTTCAAAGGCTCTTGCTCCTGGGAAAGGCAGATGCTTTGCCTGTTAAAAGCTATCTGCTTGGCCACCATCCTGTTAAAGTCCTGGCACGTGAGGGGCAGCTTGCGGGCAAACTTAAAGGGGAAAGGCATTGGAGGACACAGAGTCTGAAAGGGGCAGTTTGGGCAGTGGCAACAAAAGTTACCCATGGGCACAAACAGCTGGGGAGCCATCTGTCTGGGAGAAGCCTCCCGCCCACACCACGACCCCCCTTCATGCATCTGTGAGAGGCCCGGCTGCTGACCGAGGCAGTTTGCGGCTGCGAGAACAGAAGGAAACCCGTTGGTCCTAGGATAACCTTGGCCTCATTAGCATTGAACCGAAGCCCACGGTGGTATTGACTTCTAGTAAATATCCACCCACCAAGAAGATGTCCCGGAGCACTGCCTCGGGGATGTGCAGGCACCACACATTGCCGGGCTGTGGGATCCAGAAGCCTGATAGCTGTCCTCCACGCCCACTCCCATCTAGCTGGGAGACCACTCCATCCTCCTGGGAGAAGAGAGAGGCAGGAGAGAAGGCTAAGCCGCACTGCCACCCCACTACCAGCCTCCCTTTCTCTTCCTCCAAAGGGTTAAACAAATGAACCCTAGAAAGGTGGTTCTGCATGTGAAGTGTACACAATTATATTTCCAACTGCTTTGAAAAACTTATTTCTGTACAGCAAACGACACATTATCTTCCCCAGAGGTCAGGGAATAATGCAGTTGGATTCTTGCGACACTGTGAGAGTTAATGTTTCTCTTTGCCATTGTGTCCTGTGCAAAAGAAAGGCGGCTGGTCACCTGGGGTTAGCACAACAGCACGGAGATGGTCGAATGCACCAGAAGTGCTTTGATAATATTGGACACTATTGTGCAGACAGTGGCTCCCTCCTTGAATAATGGGCTTGTGAGTGCTAAAGAGATAAGCGATCCTATCCTTGGAGTGTCAGAGGTAGAGCTCTCCAGAAGCCGTATTCATAATTTGCTCAAACTTAAGGACTGGGATTTTTAATAGTGATTGAAACATATAATTCAATAGAAGTGTCACTCTAATATAAATAATTGCCAAGGAAATTGAATCACAAAGAAGTACACTGAATTGCAATTTACCTTTATTAGAGTACACAGAGCTGGTAATGTTTTCTCATCAAGAAAGACCCCCTGCGTAACTTCTCTCCCCATCCTCTGAACAGGCACATTCATGCTGCCCTCTTGAGCAGTACCTTCGCTTCTTCTGAGATTTCCAGTCGGCATGGTTGGCCCCTCTTAAAATGCTTATCATCGCAAAGTGTTTATATTAATTGCTCTGCGAACACTTCATAATGTAAACTTCAGTGAATCTCTTCATTGTGAGATGTTGACTTCCTGGCACCCTACCTGGAACATTTTTCTTTGCTTTTGTGGAAAGAAGTGCAGCAAGGTGCTTTGTGTACTTAAAGGACAGTGTGAATCTGAGTTGCTAGTACTGTGATTCTTCACACTTTAAGAAACAATCTTTATGAAGAGGCATTCGAATACCACTGGACCAAGCTCAGGACCACGTATGCAGTGGAACAAAACAAGGACGCATTTCTCGCACAGCCGGAAGCCAGGGCTTTCTACCACCTGAATTGTCATTATTATTTGATAATTGATTGGCAGTGGAAACTTTCACTGGATATTACAGGGAAAATGTACAACCTGCTCAATTTTTATGCCACCACCTTAATCGCTAAGCCATTCTGTCATCCTTTTTCTTTGCCTTAGGTTCTGGGGGTGGGGAACATCTTCATTCCTTTTTAGGTGTATATGTGTATAGTATACGTGTCTGTGCGTGCATGTGTGCGCATGTGTGTATGAAGACAATATTGGAGGTCTTCCTCAGTTGCTCCCTGCCATTTTTTTTTTTTTTTTTGGAATCAGGGTCTTTCACTGGACCAGAGCTCTCCTAGTCAGTTAGATTAGCTAGTCAGCAAGTCCAGGGAATCCTCCTGTCTCCACTCCCCAGCACTGGACTCACAGGCGCACGCCACCAACCTGGCACCTTTACTTGAGTGCTTGCCTTCTGGACTCATATCCGCATCCTTATGTAGCAAGCTTTACAGGCTAAACATTCTTTTTGAACATTTTTCTTCTTTGTTCAGTTGGGTGGTTTTGTTGTCACTTATTATTTTTTGAGGCAGGGTCTCACTCTTGTCCAGGCTGAGTCCCGGAGCTCACTCTGGGGGTCAGGTTGAACTTGAACTCACGGTGATCCTCCCGCTTCAGCCTTCCTAGTGCTGGGATTAAAGGTTGTGAGCCACCACACCTGGCTCAGGCGACACATTCTTAGTCAACAGCATTAGATCTATCTACTCCTCTTCTGCTACTTACCTACAGCTTATTTCTACGAACCACAAGACAAGAGACTCCTGTGGGGAAAATACACAACTCTTCGGAAAAGACCACTCTCCTGAAAGAAACCAGCAGGGTCTTTATGCCCAATAATCCCAGGAAAGCTTTAGATTCAGTGAGGGAATAAAAAACAAAAACAAAAACAGAGGGTCACTGAAATCGGGTGATAAAAAGAGCAGAGTGAAGGAGTAAATGAAAGGAGGAAGAGAAACACTGAGTAAGAAGGCTCCGGGAGAGCTGACCTCTCTCATCCAGCCTCCCTGACATGGAGTTAAGCAGGTTCCAGTGAGAAGCAACGGGCCTGCCTCTGGATGGGAGCTGCTGTGTTTTTGAAGGCAAAGAATGCCATTCGAATTTACCAAGTGAAAAGAGCTATGTTGGGTAATCAGGATTGCATGTGTTCATTCCTCTATTTTCAGAACTTCCTACTATGTACTACCTGTTATCATATAAAAGTGGAGAGGGATACGAACCCCAGGCATAGCTAACCCCACGGACCCAGCACGCCAAGCTTGTGTTGACGTCTGTAGGCTGGAAGAAAGGAGAACTGGAAACTTTGCCCCTTGCTGGGCATGTTCCACTGTGGTCACCTGCCCTGGCAGGCTTGAAGGTTGAGAGAAGGAGGTAAAAGCCAGTGGCCGCTTTTCCCAAGTGATGTGTGGATCCCAGGATCCTATGTAGAGTTTCGTACAAGTTTGCCATTGCAGGAACAGCCCATGGAGTTGCAAGTGACTGTCCTTAGATGCTGAACATTTTAATGGAAAATTTTCTCATGATCATCTCCTTTAAAAAACAAATACAAAGCCGGGCGTAGTGGCACACGCCTTTAATCCCAGCACTTGGGAGGCAGAGGTAGGAGGATCACCATGAGTTCGAGGTCACCCTGAGACTACATAGTGAATTCCAGGTTAGCCTGAGCTAGAGTGAGACCCTACCTCAAAAAAAAAAAAAAAAACTAGCCAGGTGTGGTGGCACACGCCTTTAATCCCAGCACTCGGGAGGCAGAGGTAGGAGGATTGCCATGAATTCGAGGCCACCCTGAGACTACATAGTGAATTCCAGGTCAGCCTGAGCTAGAGTGAAACCCTACCTCAAAAAAAAAAAAATACAGCCTGGGCATGGTGGCAAACATGTATAACCCCAATATGTGGGAAGTAGAGGCAGGAAGATGGAAAGTTTAAGCAGCTGGAGGTGTAATTGCATGTAGCATATTCCAAACCAACCTCAGCTACATAGGGAAACCCTGCCTCAAATTAGTAAATAAAAACCAATCAACACAGCCATCTCACGTGCTGACACATATATGTGAAGTGATATCTTACAAGAAAGTAAGTCTTGCCCTTTGAAAGAATGATCTAAAGAGCCAAAAGGAGAAAAAGAAAATTCATTATAAACATGTGATGTTTGGCTTTCCCAGCAAGATTTGGCATGTTTGGGATGACCTCACATCTACCTAGTTATATTTGGGTTCCTTTTTATGTTTTTATATAATAAATGTTTTATGTTATACTTAGTGCAATAAACAAATGACCCCCACCCCAAGCATCCCCGTATTGGATGAGTGGAGTAATCCAGAGCAAAGTCCAGGGCTCCGATGTCACTAAGACTTGAGCACCACTCCCATCGTGCATCTGAGCTGACCCCCCCAACCTCAGTGATGTCCTATGAGCTGACACCCCCAAACCTCAGTGATGGTCATCAGAGCTGACCCCCCAAACCTCAGTGATGTCCTATGAGCTGACACCCCCAAACCTCAGTGATGGTCATCTGAGCTGACCCCCTCAAACCTCAGTGATGGTCATCTGAGCTGACCCCCCAAACCTCAGTGATGTCATATGAGTTGACACCCCCAAACCTCAGTGATGGTCATCTGAGCTGACCCCCCCAAAACCTCAGTGATGGTCATCTGAGCTGACCCCCCCAAACCTCAGTGATGGCCACCGATAAACAAGGGAAATTCAGCCAGGCATGGTGGCGCACGCCTTTAATTCCAGCACTTGGGAGGGAGGCAGAAGTAGGAGGATCGCCGAGAGTTCAAGGCCACCCTGAGACTACATAGTGAATTCCAGGTCAGCCTGAGCTAGAGTGAGACTCTACCTCAAAAACCAGAAAAAAAAAAAAAAAAAAAAAAAAAAAAAAAAAAAAAAACAAGGAAAATTCCCCATGTCTTGTTGAGTCACTCTGGGAATGAAAGGGGCTCGTCTTGTGTTTGTACAAGTCAAGCAGGCTTTGTGAACCTTGAGTGCCCAGCAATAGGACTGTATTCAGTCATTCCTGTTTACCTAAGAAGGCAGGACAGTCTGAGGCCATATCCTTTGTGATCACACTCATGTAGATTCTGCTTCTGGCTAAGCTGTGACCTCCACACACGATCAAAGTCTAATCCCGAACTCTTGCGTCACAAGTTTCTGTTCCTGTAGAGGGTGGCTGGCTGCTCTGGGGTCCAGGTACTCTGTGGATTAGGCCAGAGTGTTCTGAGCCTGGATCCAAATGCACACAAGCACACTGAGTGATGCTAAAACCAGTAACATGGACAGAATTGAGAATTTTTAAATCATATTTAGCTCAGTTGGGGTGCTCAGTCTTACCCGAAACATGCTGTGGCTATGACCCCCAAGCTTGGTGGCTGTCACTCCCTGGTGGCGGACCCTGAGGTATATCTGGAAGAGCACAGAGCAGAGCTGGAGGCCTCACACTCTTTTTTCTCTTCCGAGCCAGTTCTACATCTAACACGACACAGTCTATTGAAAGAAATTTCTGCTCTATCTTATTAAGCTCTGACCACAAGGCATGACTTGTATTTATTTTAAAGATATTCCGGGGCTGGGAGATGGCTCAGTGGATAAAACACTTGTCATCCAAGCATGAGGACCTAAATTAGGATCCCAGCATTCACGTAAAAGCAATATAGGATAATGGGCATTGAAATCCCAGTGAGAGATGTAAAGACGGGAATTTCCTAGAAACTCACAGGCCAGCTAGCCTGGCAAACTCAGCCCTGGGCAATGAGAGACACTGCCTCAAACGAGGTGGACAGTGAGGACTGACACTGGAAAATTGGCCTCTGCCCTCCACACATGCACCATGACACACGTGTACCTGCATGCACAGCCTTGCACACATATACAACAAAAGGATCCTAATGTTTATCAACGCACATCGTCTCAGGCCTTTGTTGGCTTCGTTTATGCAAAAGACACGGCACTCGTGGCTGCGCTAGTGGCACTGCCCTGGCCTTCCTCGGCCTCCTTCTCCTGTTGCTTTCTGCTTTACTCATCGCCATTGTACTCCCCATTGCTTCATTCCTGGGCCAATTTCCCCAAATTGAAATTGACTTAGTACTGGAAAGTGAGGCACGGACAGAAAAGGCAGGCTCTGTGGACTTGAGCTCCTCCGTCCTCCTCTTCCTCTCCCTTAAGTGGCACTCCTCTTTCAGTGTTCTGCCCTGAGCTTTTTCTTCCCTTTTTCAGCCATCCTCTAAACTGATCCAGGGCCCATTGCAGTACAATGACCCTAGTGTTTCATGGATGAGTGCTGACCATTGTATGACTGGAGCCCCAGAAGTGTTTCAAAGGTGCAGGTTGCTGAGCCTCACCCCACACCTACTCAACCAAGATCTTGGAGACTTGATTTTTTTTTTTAATTTCTTCTAAATTTCAAAAACTACATTCCAAATCCCTTTCCACAAACCAGGTCCCCATCTCCCTCTTCTCAGCTTCTTCCCCTCAGTTCCGTCCTAATTACCAGCGAGCGGGAGGATGCTACAGTGACTTAGATGTGCCTCCACTCCGGAGCCCTAATCACGCCCATTGTGCTTCTCAAAGCAAAGTCAAGAATTGGTGCCTTTTTATTCCCTCTCTCCCTGCATTGTGGAGGGAAGCAGGTCCCCAGGCTTTTGTTGCCCCTACTTCTGGGCTAAGCTCCATTTGCTGGTGAACGGGGCTTGTCTTCACTCTCCTCCTCTAAACACTGCAACATTCAGCATCCTTTCATGTCGGTGCTTTTAAAGTAAATCTTTGGACAATTAAAGATATGAAATGGCTAAATAGAGTTCTGCGGGCGTTGTTCTCTCCTTTTTAAAGGTTTAATCACACTTAATGGCTCTCTTCAAAACTTGAATTTTCCATTTTGGTATTTTGACTCCATTGAAAGAGTTTACTAATATTCTTTCAGAAGTATTCTCTGCTCAAATGAGCTATTCAATAAAGTTTTGTGCATTGCTATAGGATTTACGCTAAACGGAAAATAATTTAAAGGGAGATCAGAGTCGGGGGTGCCAACTGCTCTACAGGTTCTGTAAGCCGAATCGTACCCATCAATATAGAATGCAGGAAGAGTTGGTGTAAAAACACTTATTTAGATTTAAGGGAGTCTATTTCAAATGCAGTTTCAATGCCTTCTTGAAGGTAGTTTGTTGTTCAGCCTTATGACTCTATAAATAGGAACTTGGGATAAACCCTCCTCCTCCCCCCTCTCCTCTTCTGTTCCTCTATATTTGTTTTTCCTGAAGAGCTGGGTACCAATGAATCCATTTTACAGCCGGTCATCTGCTGCACAGTGTCTTCAACACACTGCCGTGCCTTGCCCTAGCCTTGATATTGTTGCCACATGACACACTTTGCTCTTACTTGTCACCATCAGGAGTAGCAAGCCGGTTGGACACTGAGTGCCCCCTGGGTCATAGTCACTGTTCAAGTGATAGACTTTTCCGCTTGACTCTGGTGGAAAGCACAAGCGAGTATTCCATATCAGAGTCTTCTTCACCCCTAATTCTCCAGGGGATTCACTGAGCAGACAGTCCAAGGAGCGCTGATGAAATACAATGGAAAAATAAGAAATGTGATCTGCTCGACATCAAGGACCACACAGAGCCATCACCTCCACCTGCAGTCTAACGAGGTTAAGAGTCGACTGCTGGAGAGCTATGCTGGCCTCAGAGACTTTCTTCTAGCAGTGACCTTGCAGCACTTGCAACAGGCCCGGCAGTGTGCCAAGTACCAGGAAAAAGTCAAGGGAATCCTGACATGACCTTGAGGAATTTGAGGTTTGGCTCCAGAAACAAGCAATGTAGGTAAAGAATACAGACAGCCCAGTCTTGGAAGCAGACTCTGCTGCTCACTGATGTGTGAGCTCCAGGAAAGCTCTGGACTTCCCCAAGACTCGTGATCTTCCATGAAGAGCTCCGCACTACCTGAAGGTACCTGACCCATCTATTTGTTTTATCGAACCCTCCTTCCTCCCAGCCTCAACTCCACTAGAGCTGGGGCTATGGTGGATGACCATTTTTGCATCCTCAATGCTGAGGAACATGGGCAGTGTGGGACAGATGTACAGTGGATGCATGACGGAGCTGTTAAAATCTTCTTGAAGAACTTGTCCTGACTTAGCAGCTTTGGGAAGATGTGCATAGGCCGGAGGAGGCAAAGTATTTCAAGAAGATGGCAGCGAAGTGGGGAGAAGTGAGGTCAGGAGTCCCTAGAGATCTATGCTGGGCTCAGAGACACAAGACAGTGGCTATTTGGGAGTATTGTGATGTTCTCTGGAAAGTGACATTTTTGAAAAGTCTTTAGTGTCACAACTAGCTAATGGGAGTTGTTTGGGGCAGAGTATTCAAGGTGTGGTATACAGAACTGGAAGTCACAGAGAGAGAAGTTAGGGCGACATTGTCATCGTGGCCACATCAAGTAACACTGCCTGCATGAGAATCAGAAAGTAGGGAGAGTCAGGGCCTGGAAGAAAGCCTGAATGCATGAGGTAAGTGAGGTGTTGTGAAGACAGGAAGAAAGAGCAGAACCGTGGGAACGGGAGTTGTGGGAGAATCCCCAGAGATGGGCAAGTAGGGAGGGGAGGCACCGAGGGGCAATGATGCGCTCTTTAGTCATTTTGAGGTGTTGGTGGAGCATCTACGTGGAAGTGTCTCAGAACAAGTGGAGATCTGCTTAGAGAAAGATGTGGGTAAGAGCTGAAGAGAACAGGTGCCGAGCTGCCCGCTTGGAGGTGACAGAAAAAAAAAAATGACAAGAGGAGGAGAGACAAGGCAGAAGAGAGATCCAGGGTCAGAACCGGGGAGAATGGATGAGTTAAAAGTGGAAAAAGGCAGGTGGGTGAAAGAAGCAGGAACGTTGGGATAGATACAAGACTGACGTGCTCGTGGTGTACTGCCATGAGCAACCATGGGCATGAAGTCAATAATATCAAATGGAACAGAGGAGACACGAAGAAAAATGAAATGTTAGACATTAGGAGACAGGTCTGCTCATGAGGCAGCCCACAAGAAGGACAGGAGAAAGGCAGCACAATGTTCCTCCAGGAGGGCTTATTTCTCAAGGCAATGTTACCCACGTTCAGCCTCTCTGCCAGAGCAAATGCCGGAAAGTCCTGCGTTTCCTTCTCATGTCCAATCCACTCAGAGCACCACGTGGCACAGTCCTTACATGCCAGCCCAGTGCGTGTTCTTGCTTACAAGCAGGTCAATAGAGTTACTGATTAATTCCACTCAATACAACAAGAACAACAGATTTCGTGTCACTGACACCTTCCATCACTGTTTTCTCGGTTTGTCTTTTCTGCATCCATCTCCTCGCTTGTCATAGTCTCAAGACGGAAGGAGGAAGAAGTAATGGAAGTTAAGCAAACGTTTGTCAGGCACAGGGCCTCTAGTTTCATCTCCACGGAGGGCTGGGAGGACGCTTGCATTAGCTTCATAGCAGCCTAACAAATATGCTCGACTCTGGCTAGCAACATGCCAACATTAGAGCTGCATTTTCAAACGTTCCTATTTCCAAGACACAACCCTTTTGGCTCCCCTAAATCTATCCATTTTGACTTAGAATTCCTCAAAGAACAAACCTCTATTAACCCTCAAGGAGCAATCAAGTTGAAAAATAGAGAAATGGCACCGTGTCCCCACCATTCCTTGGTTTCCCTTAACACTAGAGAATAACATACAACAAAGAATAAAAACCACAAAATGACATGATCAAAGTTATTTTTATAGTGACCCTGAAAGTTAGTGACAAGGAACAGAATCAAAATTTCTTATACAGATGCCCTGGTCTCATAAGGCCATGGCTGGCATTGGGGAGCAGGTGTAGAGGAAGTGGGGGCCCAGGGGAGCTTAGGGTGGGCTCAGGTGCCAGGGGCTCATTTGTTCATCTACTGGGGGAGTTCCTTCCACTCAGCAGAGCTGATGACAGGCCCGGTCTGAGGGCTGGAGAAACAGTGGTGACAGTTCTGGGATGGCCTGTGGGAATAATGACCCCTAGCAGATTGGCAAGCAGGTCATTTTAAACAGAGGACAGGGTGCTCTGGGGGCGGGGGAGAAGAGCTGGCCCCACCCTGACACAGGGGCTCTCCTAATCTTCACCCGAGGTGAGTAGGCCATAAGACTGTGCATGGAAGTGTCTCAGAACAAGCAGAGATCTGGTTAGAGAAAGAATGTGGGTAAGAGCGGAAGAGAACAGGTAGGGGACTACCCGCTTAGAGGTGACAGAAAAAAATGAAATGAAGGGGCTCCTGTCTTCTTCCTTGAAGAAGGGTTGGGGCAGAGCTACCTTCTAAGAAAGGCGCCAGGAGACTGTCCTGCCCCTGTCTCTCTCTGTCCCCTTCTCTGCCAGTCTCTGTTCAAGAGGGCTAAGGAGGATCCCAGTGTGGCAGTCCGGCTACCTGGCAGGCCCACAGGAGGATGATCAGAGGGTCTGCCAACTCCCTGAAAGGAGCCGGGTACCCCAGGAGGACAGCTTCAGTGGGGTGTGTGGGGGAGGGTGCCCTGTTGGTGGTCTAGTGCCTTTTAGGTTGTCGGCTTGCTGAAACAGGGTAGGGAATGGTGGAAGAATGGAACCCCCCTCCCAGAAGCATGAAGCGTTTTCAAGAAAGGAGATGACCCACTTCTGAATGGTTTCTTTAGGAAAGCAAGCAAGTTGTAGGTGGGGACAAACTTGACTTCACCAAGACAGAAGAGGGGTACTCACCCCACCTTTAACACTCAGGACCCCATCAGAGAGGCAGGCACCTCAGTTCCCTGCACTTGCTTGCTAAGGTAGATGGCCTTGAGAGAAGCCAGTGGCCCTGCACACCGCAGGGAAAACACTCTCCTGCCTCCACCCCAGCATCCAGCATGAAGCCTTTAGAGGCGTCCTCTTCAGAGAGGGAGCTCTGGGCCAAGACCATCTTGGGTGGGCTGTGGAGCCAAGTCTGTAGACTTTGCTGGGGTTCCCAGTGATTGGGAACAGACAAACAAGTTCAATTGGGGGCCCCAGGCTGAACTTCCTTTGAATTTTATTTTTATTCCTCGGACTTCAAAAGCAAAGACTTGCCCTTAATGAGAGGATTTAAGGGACATTGAAAGCAGGTTGGTGCTGGGTCCTTGGGTGCCTGAAGAGGAGGCTCCCTAGAAGGGCAGAGAAAAGAAAGGCCATCATAGTCTAGCTGACACTGTGTCATCAAAGATTTCACTTCTGGAAAACCAGCTTCCATCTCTGCACATTTCCTTCACCTCCCGGCAAGACCTGAACCAGCCCACAAAGGTGACAAACCTGCTACTTTGCTGGGTCTGTTTATTTCCAGTCGTCAAGTATTGTGCTGATGTTCATTTCAATTAGGGAACACATTTGACAATCTGACTACTCCATCTGATGCCTCAAGGGCAAATTCCAGCTCTTTCAGGAGAGGAAGGGCCAATAACGGATTGGTATGAATAAAATATACAGACGAGGAACATTCGCAGCAGTTTGGGGAAACTACCTTCTGTTGCAAGAAGAACAAAATGTCTATGTGAAGAAGAAAAAAAGTCACACAAATAAAGCAAGGGGCTCACACCGGAGGGAGGCTGGGACTTGAAAGTGGAAGCCACCTTGCCTGCATGCCCTTCACCTGCTGGAGCTGGGAATTAAGTAGCGAGCACTTCTAGAGAGAGTAAGACATTTGTGATTCTGTAGAGGAAAGAAAATCCTTGCAAGAGTGTTTCTCATTAAGAACCTTACTAGCTGATTCCAGTTCTAAAAATCATCCTAGCAAAGTGTCTCGTGTTAATTCTCTTGTTTAATCCTCTTTCTTTCTCCCTAGCACCCTGAAGACAGTCAGGTCATCTGATGAGCGGATCGCCCTGCATCTGTGCGTGTCTTGGAGGATGGAAGTCAAGGGCTCACTAGGGTCTCTTCCTGCCAGTTCCCTGTTTCTTTCTTCCTGCCCGTCACAGACTATGGGGACGAAGGACATCAGCTGTACTGCTGAGCTGCCTTGAGCAAGTGTCATCAGGTCTCTGGACTCCTGAGTCCCCATCAGGAAGACAACAGTCAATCCCCACTTTCAAGGGTCTTCTAGGAATAAAGGCAGGTGAGAAGAGTGGGAGAGAGTGAAGGTGTGAAAGAAATGAAGGGACTCTTGGTATCAGGTTCCTGTTTTCTCCACTGACCTGCTCAGTACAATCAACTCTGAGAAAGACCTGCAGTCAGAGGATTGATCAGAAAACAAAAACCCCCATTGCACCTAGTCCTTACTCCTCAGGTGACGTATCTCTCTGGTTCCCTAAGCCTGGACGTTTCAAATCCTTCTATGTATATTTGTGCTTAAAGGGGCTTTACCCAGCTTCTACACAGCAAAAGATTCATTTTATATTGTGATAGCAATAGCAGGTGTTTTCTATTTTTAGGACATTATAAACACTTGTTCTATGAATAGAAATAACTCTCTTAATCATTTCTTGAGCCACTTCTACATCCATCTATTGTTATTTTCCAATGGTTCTAGAAGTATCTGATTAATTAATTTAGGACAGTTCTTGGATGTACACTAGTACTTGGTCTATTGCCAGTTATTCAGTTCTCTCATTTTTTTTTTTTATTTACTTATTTATTTATTTATTTATTTTTTTTTTTTTTTGAGGTAGGATCTCACTTTAGCTCAGGCTGACCTGGAATTCACTCTGTAGTCTCAGGGTGGCTTGGAACTCACAGCGATCCTCCTACCTCTGCCTCCCAAGTGCTGGGATTATAGGTGTGCGCCACCAAGCCTGGCCTTTTCAGTTCTCTCATTTTCATTCACTCATTCAACAAACATTATGAGGGCCTAAGAAGGCCTGGGGTGGGGTGCCAGGGGAAGCTGTGAAGAGGAGAGCATTTTGTCCCCACAGGAAACAGCAGAGGAGAGAGCCTGGTGCAGAAAGGAAGCAAGGCAGGGGGTGAAGGCTTTCACTTCTGGATGCAGGTATCAGAAGTCTTGCTCTTGAGGCTCTGAACAGGAGTAGGAGCCCCACCTCGGACAGCACAACATTGGGTTCTAGATTCTTCCTTCTCTCCCTCCCATCACTCCCTTTGCTTTTTCCCTTCCCTTCCTCTCTTTCCCCCTCCCTCTCTTTACCCCACACCATCTCCTCTTCATTCCCCTCCTTTTCATTCTCATGTTGGTCTCACCTCAAATCAGACCTAGCTAAATAAAAAATGGAAACGCGAAACTTATCAAAGATCTAAACCTCAGTGATTCTAAATTCAGACACGGTTTTATTCCTCCAATAACACCCTCACTCACCACTGAGCAGCTCTGAGGTACCTCTTCCTCCTGCTGGACCTCCCCAGGGTCTATTTGGGGACAACTATCATTCTTTCCTGCCGCCTGACTGTGCATTTGCTACATATTTGAAAACGTTGTTTGAAGAACCCAGGCACCTAGCTTGGCACTCACAAGATAGATGGGTGAGTAAACAAAGCAGGCATTGAGCCATTTAGAAGTTCAACAAGGTCCCAAAGGCAGACATGTGGGCAGAGGCGTGCACAAGCCCTCCATGCCTCCCCATACCAGCTAGAAAGTGTATGGGCAGACCAGTCAACACCCAAGCCTTTAAACAAGTCCTATGCCCACCAGGGGAAAAGAAAAAAGAAATGCAAGTCTTACTAGAATGAAGCCCATTCTCAACCATTGCCATTCTTCCATGCCCCGGCCCCCTTGTAGGAGAGACGACTAAAACGGTGACCTCAGCTTTGGTGTTCAAGTTTGTACAGGAGCCATCAGCCCAGATCTTCACACTGCAGTCACACTACCAGAGCGTCGCTTCCTCCCACCAAGTTCATCTGGCTGTGCTTTTGAGCTAAACAACACACCTCCTCAGACTTCATAAACTGTCGCTCCTCTGCCCGCCCAAAGAGCAGACATTCATGACTTGATATCAAACAGCATAAAAACCCAAACAAAAATACATCTGGATAGACAAACCGGATGCCAGGGTTTTGTTTGATGAGAAGGGAAATAGCTCTACCCCAGCCCCTTGCAATGAAGGCTTTAGCTCTCAAAAAAAAATTTTTTAAAAGCTCACAGAACCTGAACAGGAACAGCATCCCCAGGAGCAGCTTCCTGGTAATATTCAACATAAAGTAGACATGAAGCTCATTTTGCTCAGTGCTTTGTGACCTGGAAAACATTTTGTTGGAGCTTTAAAAAAAAAATTAGCCCATGCTCCTTTCCACATACTACCCCAAATGCAATGATCATCATTTCTGTTCCTTTTAGCTCAGGTGAACTGCAGCCAGGGAGCTGGGGTTTTTAAAAAACTGGACACAGCTTCTGACATAGTTAACAAGCCGTTCAAACTCTGCCCAGCCTTAGAACCAGAGCTGAGGGAATTAGAGGGAGAAGTGCAAGAGGGAAATAGATGCTGATCACCGCGGGGGCTGATGGCTGGGCACAAGGAAATGGAATGTGCATAACAAAGTGTGATCCCTGCTCTGTTAAATAATCCAGAATCCGCAAAACTGGTGACCACTGTTAAAGTTCGTCTGAATATAAATTTTCCTGAAACAAAACAATTTGATCCTGTGTTGTGTAAGTAGATAGAATGTGATGTATTTTTTGAAAGCAAAAGCAGGGGTTATGGGAGATGAGATGCTTCTAGACCAAGAGGGAAGTGCTCCCATTTTTCCCGCCAGTGCCCCCTAATTTCTCTGTCCAAGGCTGACCTGAGGGAGGGTGTCTTGGGCCAGGACCAGCAGTAGGGATATATGCAAATGTTCCTTAATTGTGTCTCAGCCATTACTCCATTGTAGAGGCTTTTAAGATAATTTATTAATATTCTCTCTAACCACTGTAAATGAAGCAGTGTGCTGTGGATTTTGTGGTGTGTGTGTGTGTGTGTGTGGTTTCTTCTGGAGTTATTTATTTGATAATGATATTAAATATTAGAAACTCTAACAGCTGGTGTGTTTATCCTGACTTGAGTGTATTAACCTCTTTAGCCCTTTTTTCCAGAAGACGGATTCGGCACCACAGATTTGACTGTCAGCTGTGGTGCCTGGCGGCCTGGGCGATTGGCATGCTGACAGAATCTAAAGTCCAGAGCAGCAAGTAAACATGGATGACATTGCAGCAAGCGAGGGGGAGAGAGCACATGATGACTTGAGGCACCTGCAGCTGCTTGCACCCAAATCAAAGTCAAGGCTGGGCTCACTGGGATGGAAAAACACTGAATTGACTGGGAGCGCGTTGGCTCCGCGCTAGGTGAGGGAGGAGGGGGCTTGATGGAGGGCACGGGAGGGGAAGATGGAGCCCTGAGCACTGGCATGCTGCCTGCTGACTGTGCTCGGCTAAAGCACCTCTGGCGAACCTCTGGGTCCTAAGGACCACTGCCACCGCATGGAGGGTTGAGATCCACAGTGATGACGCTGGTTAGGAAGTCAGGCCACTCAAGGACAGGCCGGGGAAGATGAGGCCAGCAGTGATGCTCACGTGCAAAACGTGGCTTTAGCCCGAGAATGACCCTTTCCTGGTTACATGACCTTCAGGAAGTGACTTGCTCTGTCAGCCTTAGTCCCCACATCTATACCATGGAAGCATGCCCACACAGGGCCGTGGCTGACCACAGTCTGTTGAGAAAACGAATGGAGCACACCCAGTACAAAAGGTCACCAGTGTCTTATCTTACCTCGATCCATAACATTTGTCCTTGCACTGTTCCCACTTAACAATTCCACATTTTAACAGACTGAGGAATTCTCTCTTTTTTAAACAATTTTTAAAAATTTATTATTTTATTAGTATGCTCATAATGTGAGTACATTGATGTGGGGGTCATCATTAGCCTCCTCCCTGTCCTCCCCCTTCTGAAGGGACCCTCCTCGTTGAGGAACGTGGATCATGCATTGTGGGGGTAGCCACATGCATTGTGGGGAAGAGGCAATGTCTCTGTGCATAATGACCCAACTTGTGGCTCTAACAATCTTTCCGCCCCCTTTCCGCGAATTTCCATGAGCCACATTGGGGTTGTTTCAGGTCTGCTTCAGTGATGAGGTCTTGGGTGCCAAGACTGAAGAATTCTTAAGCTTCATTTCCTTCTCGTCATTGAGACAACAGCATGAAATGCTATGGTGGTTTGAATGCAAAATGTCCATCATAGCTTCATGTGTTTGAACATTTAATCCTCAATTGGAAGGTTGTGGAGCATTTGGGAGATGGATCCTTGCTGGGGAAAGGTGTCATTGGGAATGTTGCAGTCAGGTTCGCATTGCTGCCAGAAATCACCCAACCAAGAGAGCTTGTGGGGAAAAAAGGTTTATTTTGGCTTAGAGAGTTGAGGGGAAGCTCCACAATGGCAGGGGGAAACGATGGCATGAGCAGAGGGTGGACATCACCCCCTGGCCAACATCAGGTGAACAACAGCAACAGGAGAGTGTGCCAAGCACTGGCTAGGAAACACTGGCTATAACACCCATGAGCCCACCCCCAACAATACACTGCCTCCAGGAGGTGTTAATTCCCAAACTTCCATCAGCTGGGGACCTGGCATTCAGAACACCTAAGTTTATGGGGGACACCCTTAAACTTGATTATAGTTATATTTATAGCCAGTCCCACTTACCACACTAAATTCACTCTATATCCTCCCTGCTGGTGTGAAGATGTGATCCACACTGAGTTCACTCTGTGGACACCCTCCCTGCTGGTGTGAAGACGTGATCCACACTGAGTTCACTCTGTGGACACCCTCCCTGCTGGTGTGAACACGTGATCCACACTGAGTTCACTCTGTGGACACCCTCCCTGCTGGTGTGAACACGTGATCCACACTGAGTTCACTCTGGACACCCTCCCTGCTGGTGTGAACACGTGATCCACACTGAGTTCACTCTGTGGACACCCTCCCTGCTGGTGTGAACACGTGATCCACACTGAGTTCACTCTGTGGACACCCTCCCTGCTGGTGTGAACACGTGATCCACACTGAGTTCACTCTGTGGACACCCTCCCTGCTGGTGTGAACACGTGATCCACACTGAGTTCACTCTGTCGACACCCTCCCTGCTGGTGTGAAGACGTGATCCACACTGAGTTCACTCTGTCGACACCCTCCCTGCTGGTGTGAACACGTGATCCACACTGAGTTCACTCTGTCGACACCCTCCCTGTTGGTGTGAAGACGTGATCAGCACTGAGTTCACTCTGTCGACACCCTCCCTGCTGGTGTGAACCCTCCCTGTTGGTGTGAACACGTGATCCACACTGAGTTCAGTTCACTCCCTGTTGGTGTGAAGACATCAGCCCTCACTCTGTCAACCTGTTGGTGTGAAGACGTGATCAGCACTGAGTTCACTCTGTCGACACCCTCCCTGTTGGTGTGAAGACGTGATCAGCACTGAGTTCACTCTGTCAACATCCACTCTGCTGGTGTGAAGATGTGATCTACACTGAGTTCACTGTTGACATCCTCCCTGCTGGTGTGAAGACGTGATCCACACTGAGTTCAGTCTGTCAGCAGTATCCCTGATGAAATGAAGATGTGAGCCCAATAGTATGAGAGTAGTGAGCATGTCAACACTTCTTAGAATCATGTTTGTGTATTGCCCAAATAGGCAGAACAATGGTGGGGGTGGAATCTGGGGGAGGGGGAGGCAGGTGGAAGAGCCCTGCTTGATTTAAGATTTAGGAGGACAGACAAAGTACTTCAGTTTTGCTTCAGGATCATTCCTATTGATTACAGTTGTTGCATATATGAGATAAATGAGTGAATGAATGAATGAACCAATTAATCCATCAATGAACAAATCAACAAAATTATCAAGTAAAAATAAATTCCATATTTGCCAGAGAGCACAGTGGCAAATATATGCTGGTGATCAGCCACGCTCATGAAGTGTTGTTTTATCAAACAGCACTCCTGTGCTTCTTAAATACTCTTGCTTTCCCTGTGTTTGAAGGCTTGGGGCACTTGTTTCACTCCAGCTGCCAGTGCTGGGACCAGCAAAAGCATAGCCTGACTTCTGCCTGCGTCACCCCCATGAAAGCCCTCTCACCTGCCCTGCTTGTTAATTTGGACTGTCACCCTGATTGGATTAAAGACTACCAAAGCATTCATGACTTCCATCCTCAGGTGTGTCTGTATGTTTCCAGAGATTAACTGAGGAGGTAAGGAATGTGGGTGGCACCATGCCAGGTCCTGATTTCTCACTTACCCAGATGTGAGCAAGCAGCCTCACACTCCCACTTCCACAGCCAAGAGCTGTTCCTGCTCTCTGCCTTTCCTACCATCATGTATTCTTCCCAGAAACAATGACCCAAAATAAGCCACAGCCAAGAGCTGTTCCTGCTGCCTTCCAGCTTTTCCCACCATCATGTGCTATGCCCTCAGACCATAAGCTTAAATACACCCATCTTCCCTTAAGTTGCTTCATGTCAGGCTTTGCTCACAACAGTGAGAAAACGCACTAACATATCTGCCTACTGGGGACTTCCCTGCCGAGACTGAAGCATAACAAACTGTAAGAACTTCTTAGTACCCACACAGTCATGGGGGTCAGGGAAACTGACGCATGGTGTGCTCTCTTGAGATGGACCTCTGAGGAATGAGGCCTCTGAAGTGGAGCACTCAGCTGTGCATTCTCCTCTGAGAGGCCACTTGGTAATGTCTCTCATTTAAGCTCTTCCTCCCATTCTAGGTCACCTTATTTCTCTCACTCTCCACTCCTGAAGGGCTGCTTCATTAAGACAGTCACTGTAAGTGTAATGAAAGACTTCTGCTGTATTTTTCCATCACTTAACGTAGGTTCATAAGAATTAATACAATCTCAGCACACATTTGTACTATGGATTAAAAAGTTAAATTAAGCAAAAGCTGTCAAGTCTTTTCTTACAATTTCAGTGGGAGGGCTTAATTGACTGGAAATTTCAGACAACTTTTTTTTTTTTTTTTTTGGTTTTTTGAGGTAGGGTCTCACTCTGGTCCAGGCTGACCTGGAATTCACTATATAGTCTCAGGGTGGCCTTGATCTCACAGCGATCCTCCTACCTCTGCCTCCCAAGTTCTGGGATTAAAGGCGTGTGCCACCATGCCTGGCATCAGACAAGTTTTAAGTTACCTTATGGACTGAATGTTTGTGTTCCCCTAAACTTTGTGTGTTGGCACCCTAACCTTAAGTGTGATGGTTATTTGGAGATGGAACATTTAGAAAGAGTTCTTTTAGATTATGTTAAGAAGGCAGGATCCTCATGCTGGGATTAATGTCCTTGGACGAAGAGTGACATTGGTGGAGACATAGTGGCCATCTGTCCACAAGGCAAGGAAAGAGCCCTTGCCAAATCTTGACCTTGTGGACACACTGACCTTGAACTTTCAGCCTCCAGAATGGCTAGGAAATAAGTGTGGGTTGTTTAAGATACCCAGGCTCTGGTATTTTGTCAAGGCAGCCTGAGATGGATATTAGAACTCCTAGGGCTGGAGGCAGCTATGAATGGAAGAATCCAGAAGCTCCTGGGGGATAGCCTGCCACAGCCTCATGGGGCTTCATAGGACAGGTAAAGTGGTGTCCGCACAGTTCTCTTCTCCATCTTCTTAGCTTTGCCTCCATTCCCTCCATTCCAGGAAGGTGGTTATTCACGTGGGGTAGGGTTGAAAGTTGTCCACTGTGAATTCATTTTATGCCCATTGAGGGAGCACCATGAGTCATGAGATTCGAAAATGTCCTGGAGATGTGGGGTTCAATGTCCTCTTGCTGGACAAGGGGCATGGATGCTCTGCTAGAGGGGCTCAGAGAAGAAGCTGAGCTGCCCTGAGAATTCAGGTGGTCTTCGAAAGACTGGAAGACCACAGGTTCCCTTAATATAGCTTTGACCTCACACTAAAATAGGCTGTGTCTCACAACCAACCATGAATTTAAATCTTTCCAATTTTTGTGTTGTTGGCCCATGGCTATCACTGGTTGGAGGGTTGGGTGGAGGGGAAAGGAAGGGAAGGGAAGGGAAGGGAAGGGAAGGGAAGGGAAGGGAAGGAGGAAGGGAAGGAATGGCAAGAGAAGAAGGGGAGGAAGGAAGGAAGGGAAGGGAAGGGAAGGGAAGGGAAGGGAAGGAAGGGAAGGAAGGGAAGGAAGGAATGGCAAGAGAAGAAGGGAAGAGAGGAAGGGAAGGGAAGGGAAGGGAAGGGAAGGAAGGGAAGGGAGGAAGGGAAGGGAAGGGAAGGGAAGGGAAGGGAAGGGAAGGGAAGGGAAGGGAAGGGAAGAGTCCCTATCCTAGTACCAACAGTGTCCTATCCTGGGAGAGACACTGGGGACTCCACCGTTAGGAATGAGTACAAACAGACCCACCCACCCTGAGAGAAGAGAGCAGATCCACCTCTCTGGTTTGCTCTTGAAGATGCAGAGATCTTGGCTTGGAGGTGTCAAATGTACTTTCAATTCTGCCCCCTTCAGGGGCTTGGTTTTCTCCTGATCAGTCAAGTCCTCTGAGGAAAGGCACAAAATGCAAATTCAAATTAAAGCTTCAACTTTATCTACTCTTCATGTCCTTTCTCTCCAGATAAAATACATTACTGGAGGCAATGACTGACTTCCTAAAAGTGGACTGTCCAGTACTTGGCTCCTCACGGAGGAGGGGTGTGGGGGCTTCATTTCCTTTCATCCTTCTGGCCTTTTCTCCATCATCCCACATCAACAAGCATGGGCGTGTGAGAAGAGCATGTTAGGAAACAGTCTGACTGCACGCTAAGTTTGGCATAGTGCCTGTTTTTGTAAATATAGTTTTCATGGAATACGGCTTCACCCAATTTTGTACACATTGTTTAATGACTGACTTTGACTCTATAATGGAAAAGTTGATTGGGTGGGACAGAAACTCTATGGCCCACATACTTTACTATTTTATTCTGTCTCCTTAAAATATTTGCTGGCCCCCATGAAGGTTGATGGGTAGCTGAGACTCTCAGTGATGTGGAGATCAGGGTACAGTCTAATAAGAACCCGCTTTTAACCTACCAAGGGTTTTTTGTAGAAATCTGAAGCCCTCTGTCCACATATTTACATAAAAGTTCCCACAAATTAAAGCCTTTTACTTACATTATGTGGTCCTCAATCCTACTGTAATGAAACAGTATGGATGGATATTGTTAACCTAATTTAAGGACTAGAGTTTGTTGAGAAGTTAAATAACTTGCTGAACATATTGTTACTGGTGAGGGGACGTAGGGGAATTTGAGCTCGGGTCTGAATGGGATATGTGTGAGCTGTGATACCACAACTCTGTACTGCTCCCACCCAAAACCATAACTATAGTGCCTTGAGTATTTATTACACACTAGATAGTGTGTAACATAGTAATATTTTTCTCACTACACCTTCAAATCACTCCTACTTCACACAGAAAGTCTCACTGGCTTTTATAAAAGGGGTCTTGAGCAACAACCACAGTGATGGACAAAGAAACTCCCATCAGCCATCTGTTCCCCAAGAGAAGTTGCTCGTGTTCCCTTCCGGTCAGCTCACTCTGTCCTTCTGGGAGCTTGCCTGCTTGGCCCTCTGCTCTCTGCTGAGGCTAGGGAGCTGGGACTTCACCCTCCCTCTGCACATCAATGCAGCTGGACTTGTCCTATAGAGCAGCAGGTGGTAAAGAACCTTTGGGCCTCTAGTTGGGAGGTAGAGTGACAGAATGGACCTAAGTGTGGCTTGGCTGAAAAGAGGAGAGAAGTGGGTTCTCAGCTGTCACCATGCATTGGCTCAGGAAAGGAATCAACACAGAGGTTTCCAGCTTTATGACTTCCTAGTCCATTGGAGCCACTGGGTCATGAAGAAGTCCCAGTCTGGGCAACCATGCCACCAACACGACACACTGTGCAAGCTCGCCCAGCCCAGCCCGATGCCAAGACGATTAGACCATCTCCAGTGAAATACCGGTGCTCTTTCGTCACATCTCCACAGGCGCTCTGGGCCAGGGCGCTAGCATCTTGTTATTTGTACAGAACATTCACGCTAGCATCATGTTATTTGTACAGAACATTCACACTAGCATCATGTTATTTGTACAGAACATTCACGCTAGCATCTTGTTATTTGTACAGAACATTCACGCTAGCATCATGTTATTTGTACAGAACATTCACGCTAGCATCATGTTATTTGTACAGAACATTCACACTAGCATCATGTTATTTGTACAGAACATTCACACTAGCATCATGTTATTTGTACAGAACATTCACGCTAGCATCATGTTATTTGTACAGAACATTCACGCTAGCATCATGTTATTTGTACAGAACATTCACACTAGCATCATGTTATTTGTACAGAACATTCACGCTAGCATCTTGTTATTTGTACAGAACATTCACGCTAGCATCATGTTATTTGTACAGAACATTCACGCTAGCATCTTGTTATTTGTACAGAACATTCACGCTAGCATCTTGTTATTTGTACAGAACATTCACGCTAGCATCATGTTATTTGTACAGAACATTCACGCTAGCATCTTGTTATTTGTACAGAACATTCACGCTAGCATCATGTTATTTGTACAGAACATTCACGCTAGCATCATGTTATTTGTACAGAACATTCACGCTAGCATCTTGTTATTTGTACAGAACATTCACGCTAGCATCATGTTATTTGTACAGAACATTCACGCTAGCATCTTGTTATTTGTACAGAACATTCACGCTAGCATCATGTTATTTGTACAGAACATTCACAGTAGCATCATGTTATTTGTACAGAACATTCACAGTAGCATCACGTTATTTGTACAGAACATTCACGCTAGCATCATGTTATTTGTACAGAACATTCAAGCTAGCATCTTGTTATTTGTACAGAACATTCACGCTAGCATGTTATTTTGTTATTTGTACAGAATGTTATTTGTACAGAACATTCACGCTAGCATCTTGTTATTTGTACAGAACATTCACGCTAGCATCATGTGTTATTTGTACAGAACATTCACGCTAGCATCTTGTTATTTGTACAGAACATTCACGCTAGCATCATGTTATTTGTACAGAACATTCACGCTAGCATCATGTTATTTGTTATTTGTACAGAACATTCACGCTAGCATCATGTTATTTGTACAGAACATTCATGTAGCATTTGTTACAGAACATTCATTTGTACTAGCATCTTGTTATTTGTACAGAACATTCACGCTAGCATCATGTTATTTGTACAGAACATTCACGCTAGCATCATGTTATTTGTACAGAACATTCACGCTAGCATCATGTTATTTGTACAGAACATTCACGCTAGCATCATGTTATTTGTACAGAACAGCATCATGTTATTTGTACAGAACATTCACGCTAGCATCATGTTATTTGTACAGAACATTCACGCTAGCATCATGTTATTTGTACAGAACATTCACGCTAGCATCTTGTTATTTGTACAGAACATTCACGCTAGCATCTTGTTATTTGTACAGAACATTCACGCTAGCATCATGTTATTTGTACAGAACATTCACGCTAGCATCATGTTGTTTGTACAGAACATTCACGCTAGCATCATGTTATTTGTACAGAACATTCACGCTAGCATCATGTTATTTGTACAGAACATTCACGCTAGCATCATGTTATTTGTACAGAACATTCACGCTAGCATCTTGTTATTTGTACAGAACATTCACGCTAGCATCTTGTTATTTGTACAGAACATTCACGCTAGCATCATGTTATTTGTACAGAACATTCACGCTAGCATATTGTTATTTGTACAGAACATTCACGCTAGCATCATGTTATTTGTACAGAACATTCACGCTAGCATCTTGTTATTTGTACAGAACATTCACAGTAGCATCATGTTATTTGTACAGAACATTCACGCATTAGCATCATGTTATTTGTACAGAGCATTCATGCATTATTTGTACAGAACATTCACGCTAGCATCATGTTATTTGTACAGAACATTCACGCTAGCATCATGTTATTTGTACAGAACATTCACGCTAGCATCTTGTTATTTGTACAGAACATTTATTTGTAGCATCAGCATCATTATTTGTACAGAACATATTTTCATGCTAGCATCTTGTTATTTGTACAGAACATTCACGCTAGCATCATGTTATTTGTACAGAACATTCACGCTAGCATCTTGTTATTTGTACAGAACATTCACGCTAGCATCATGTTATTTGTACAGAACATTCACGCTAGCATCATGTTATTTTGTACAGAACATTCACGCTAGCATCATGTTATTTGTACAGAACATTCACGCTAGCATCTTGTTATTTGTACAGAACATTCACGCTAGCATCATGTTATTTGTACAGAACATTCACGCTAGCATCTTGTTATTTGTACAGAACATTCACGCTAGCATCATGTTATTTGTACAGAACATTCATCATGTTATTTGTAGCATCATGTTGTTTTGTACAGAACATTCACGCATCTAGCATCATGTTATTTTTGTACAGAACATTCACGCTAGCATCTTGTTATTTGTACAGAACATTCACGCTAGCATCTTGTTATTTGTACAGAACAGAACATCTTGTTATTTGTACAGAACATTCACGCTAGCATCTTGTTATTTGTACAGAACATTCACGCTAGCATCATGTTATTTGTACAGCATCATGTTATTTGTACAGAACATTCACTCTAGCATCTTGTTATTTGTACAGAACATTCACGCTAGCATCTTGTTATTTGTACAGAACATTCACGCTAGCATCATGTTATTTGTACAGAACATTCACGCTAGCATCATGTTATTTGTACAGAACATTCACGCTAGCATCATGTTATTTGTACAGAACATTCACGCTAGCATCTTGTTATTTGTACAGAACATTCACGCTAGCATCTTGTTATTTGTACAGAACATTCACGCTAGCATCTTGTTATTTGTACAGAACATTCACGCTAGCATCATTGTTATTTGTATCTTGTTATTTGTACAGAATTCATTCACGCTAGCATCTTGTTATTTGTACAGAACATTCACGCTAGCATCATGTTATTTGTACAGAACATTCACGCTAGCATCATGTTATTTGTACAGAACACGCTAGCATCATGTTATTTGTACAGAACATTCACAGTAGCATCTTGTTATTTGTACAGAACGCTTAGCATCTTGTTACGCTAGCATCATGTTGTTTTGTACAGAACATTCACGCTAGCATCATGTTATTTGTACAGAACATTCACGCTAGCATCATGTTATTTGTACAGAACATTCACGCTAGCATCATGTTATTTGTACAGAACATTCACGCTAGCATCATGTTATTTGTACAGAACATTCACGCTAGCATCATGTTATTTTACAGAACATTCAGAACATTTCGTTATTTGTACAGAACATTTAGCATCTTGTTATTTGTACAGAACATTCACGCTAGCATCTTGTTATTTGTACAGAACATTCACGCTAGCATCTTGTTATTTGTACAGAACATTCACGCTAGCATCATGTTATTTGTACAGAACATTCACGCTAGCATCATGTTATTTGTACAGAACATTTAGCATCATGTTATTTGTACAGAACATTTAGCATCATGTTATTTGTACAGAACATTCACGCTAGCATCTTGTTATTTGTACAGAAACATTCATTCACGCTAGCATCTTGTTATTTGTACAGAACATTAGCATCTTGTTATTTGTACAGAACATTCACGCTAGCATCATGTTATTTGTACAGAACATTCACGCTTAGCATCTTGTTATTTGTACAGAACATTCACGCTAGCATCATGTTATTTGTACAGAACATTCACGCTAGCATCATGTTATTTGTACAGAACATTCACGCTAGCATCATGTTATTTGTACAGAACATTCACGCTAGCATCATGTTATTTGTACAGAACACGCTTAGCATCTTGTTATTTGTACAGAACATTAGCATCATGTTATTTGTACAGAACATTCAGCATCATCTTGTTATTTGTACAGAACATTCACGCTAGCATCATGTTATTTGTACAGAACATTCACGCTAGCATCATGTTATTTGTACAGAACATTCACGCTAGCATCTTGTTATTTGTACAGAACATTCACAGAACATTCACGCTAGCATCTTGTTATTTGTACAGAACATTCACGCTAGCATCTTGTTATTTGTACAGAACAGAACATTGTACAGCTAGCATCATGTTATTTGTACAGAACATTCACGCTAGCATCATGTTATTTGTACAGAACATTCACGTTATTAGCATCTTGTTATTTGTACAGAACATTCACGCTAGCATCATGTTATTTGTACAGAACATTCACGCTAGCATCTTGTTATTTGTAGCATCATGTTATTTGTACAGAACATTCACGCTAGCATCATGTTATTTGTACAGAACATTCTAGCATCTTGTTATTTGTACAGAACATAGCATCATGTTATTTGTACAGAACATTCACGCTAGCATCATGTTATTTGTACAGAACATTTAGCATCATGTTATTTGTACAGAACATACAGAACATTCACGCTAGCATCATGTTATTTGTACAGAACATTCACGCTAGCATCATGTTATTTGTACAGAACATTCACGCTAGCATCATGTTATTTGTACAGAACATTCACGCTAGCATCATGTTATTTGTACAGAACATTCTAGCATCTTGTTATTTGTACAGAACATGTTAGCATTGTTTTGTACAGAACATTCACGCTAGCATCATGTTATTTGTACAGAACATTCACAGTAGCATCATGTTATTTGTACAGAACATTCACGCTAGCATCTTGTTATTTGTACAGAACATTCACGCTAGCATCTTGTTATTTGTACAGAACATTCACGCTAGCATCATGTTATTTGTACAGCATCATCTTGTTATTTGTACAGAACATTCACGCTAGCATCATGTTATTTGTACAGAACATTCACGCTAGCATCTTGTTATTTGTACAGAACATTCACGCTAGCACCTTGTTATTTGTACAGAACATTCACGCTAGCATCATGTTATTTGTACAGAACATTCACGCTAGCATCATGTTATTTGTACAGAACATTCACGCTAGCATCATGTTATTTGTATTTGTACAGAACATTCACGCTTAGCATCATGTTATTTGTACAGAACATTCACGCTAGCATCATGTTATTTGTACAGAACATTCACGCTAGCATCATGTTATTTGTACAGAACATTCACGCTAGCATCATGTTATTTGTACAGAACATTCACGCTAGCATCATGTTATTTGTACAGAACATTCACGCTAGCATCATGTTATTTGTACAGAACATGCACGCTAGCATCATGTTATTTGTACAGAACATTCACGCTAGCATCATGTTATTTGTACAGAACATTCACGCTAGCATCATGTTATTTGTACAGAAGCTAGCATCATGTTATTTGTTGTATCAGAACATTCACGCTAGCATCATGTTATTTGTACAGAACATTTATTTGTACAGAATATTCTACGCTAGCATCATGTTATTTGTACAGAACATTCACGCTAGCATCATGTTATTTGTACAGAACATTCACGCTAGCATCATGTTATTTGTACAGAACATTCACGCTAGCATCATGTTATTTGTACAGAACATTCACGCTAGCATCTTGTTATTTTGAACATTGTAGCTAGCATCATCATGTTATTTGTACAGAACATTCACGCTAGCATCATGTTATTTGTACAGAACATTCACGCTAGCATCATGTTATTTGTACAGAACATTCACGCTAGCATCTTGTTATTTGCACATTGTTATTTGTTACAGAACATTCACGCTAGCATCATGTTATTTGTACAGAACATTCACGCTAGCATCATGTTATTTGTACAGAACATTAGCATCATGTTATTTGTACAGAACATTCATGTTATTTGTACAGCATCTTGTTATGTTTTGTACAGAACATTCACGCTAGCATCTTGTTATTTGTACAGAACATTCACGCATCTAGCATTTGTTATTTGTACAGAACATTCACGCTAGCATCATGTTATTTTTGTAGCATCATGAACAGAACATTCACGCTAGCATCATGTTATTTGTACAGAACATTCACTCTAGCATCTTGTTATTTGTACAGAACATTCACGCTAGCATCTTGTTATTTGTACAGAACATTCAAGCTAGCATCTTGTTATTTGTACAGAACATTCACGCTAGCATCATGTTATTTGTACAGAACATTCACGCTAGCATCTTGTTATTTTTACAGATCTTGTTATTCACAGAACATTCACGCTAGCATCATGTTATTTGTACAGAACATTCACGCTAGCATCTTGTTATTTGTACAGAACATTCACGCTAGCATCTTGTTATTTGTACAGAACATTCACGCTAGCATCTTGTTATTTGTACAGAACATTCACGCTAGCATCATGTTATTTGTACAGAACATTCACGCTAGCATCATGTTATTTGTACATAACATCATGTTATTTGTACAGAACATTCACGCTAGCATCTTGTTATTTGTACAGAACATTCACGCTAGCATCTTGTTATTTGTACAGAACATTCACGCTAGCATCATTCACGCTAGCATCATGTTATTTGTACAGAACATTCACGCTAGCATCTTGTTATTTGTACAGAACATTCACGCTAGCATCTTGTTATTTTACAGAACATTCACGCTAGCATCATGTTACAGAACATTCACGCTAGCATCTTGTTATTTCATTGCATTGTTATTTGTACAGAACATTCATCATGTTATTTGTACAGAACATTAGCATCATGTTATTTGTACAGAACATTTAGCATCATGTTATTTGTACAGACGCTAGCATCTTGTTATTTGTACAGAACATTCACGCTAGCATCATGTTATTTGTACAGAACATTCACGCTAGCATCATGTTATTTGTACATCATCTTGTTATTTGTACAAATTCATTCTAGCATCATGCTAGAACATCTAGCATCTTGTTATTTGTACAGAACATTCATCTTGTTATTTGTAGAACATCATGTTCTTGTTATTTGTACAGAACATTCACGCTAGCATCTTGTACAGAACATTTGTAGCACATGTTAACAGAACATTCACGCTAGCATCATGTTATTTGTACAGAACATTCAGCTAGCATCTTGTTATTTGTACAGAACATTCACGCTAGCATCTTGTTATTTGTACAGAACATTCACGCATCTTGTTATTTAGCATCATGCATTGTTATTTGTACAGAACATTTCATCTTGTTATGCATCATGTTATTTGTACAGAACATTCACGCTAGCATCATGTTATTTGTACAGAACATTCACGCTAGCATCTTGTTATTTGTACAGAACATTCACGCTAGCATCTTGTTATTTGTACAGAACATTCACGCTAGCATCATGTTATTTGTACAGAACATTCACGCTAGCATCTTGTTATTTTGAACAGAACATTCATGTTATTTCTTGTTATTTGTACAGAACATTTGTTATTTGTACAGAACATTCACGCTAGCATCATGTTATTTGTACAGAACATTCACAGTAGCATCTTGTTATTTGTACAGAACATTCACGCTAGCATCATGTTATTTGTACAGAACATTCACGCTAGCATCATGTTATTTGTACAGAACATTCACGCTAGCATCATGTTATTTGTACAGAACATTCACGCTAGCATCATGTTATTTGTACAGAACATTCACGCTAGCATCTAGCATCACGCTAGCATCTTGTTATTTGTACAGAACATTCATCATGTTAGCATCTTGTTATTTGTACAGAACATTCACGCTAGCATCATGTTATTTGTACAGAACAACATTGTTATTTGTACAGAACATAGCTAGCATCATGTTATTTGTACAGAACATTCACGCTAGCATCATGTTGTTATTTGTACAGCAATGTTATTTGTACAGAACATTAGCATCTTGTTATTTGTACAGAACATTCATCATGTTATTTTAGCATCTTGTTATTTGTACAGAACATTCACGCTAGCATCATGTTGTTATTTGTAGCATCAGAACATTCACGCTAGCATCATGTTATTTGTACAGAACATTCACGCTAGCATCATGTTATTTGTACAGAACATTCATTCACGCTAGCATCATGTTATTTGTACAGAACATTCACATCTAGCATCTTGTTATTTGTACAGAAACATTCACGCTAGCATCTTGTTATTTGTACAGAACATTCACGCTAGCATCTTGTTATTTGTACAGAACATTCACGCTAGCATCTTGTTATTTGTACAGAACATTCACGCTAGCATCTTGTTATTTGTACAGAACATTCACGCTAGCATCTTGTTATTTGTACAGAACATTCACGCTAGCATCTTGTTATTTGTACAGAACATTCACGCTAGCATCATGTTGTTTGTTACACAGAACATAGCATCTTGCTAGCATCATGTTATTTGTACAGAAACATTCACAGAACATTCAGCAGCATCTTGTTATTTGTACAGAACATTCACGCTAGCATCATGTTATTTGTACAGAACATTCACGCTAGCATCTTGTTATTTGTACAGAACATTCACGCTAGCATCATGTTATTTGTACAGAACATTCACGCTAGCATCATGTTATTTGTACAGAACATTCACAGTAGCATCATGTTATTTGTACAGAACATTCACGCTAGCATCATGTTATTTGTACAGAACATTCACGCTAGCATCTTGTTATTTGTACAGAACATTCACGCTAGCATCTTGTTAGCATCATCATGTTATTTGTACAGAACATTCACGCTAGCATCTTGTTATTTGTACAGAACATTCACGCTAGCATCTTGTTATTTGTACAGAACATTCACGCTAGCATCATGTAGCATCTTGTTTTTGTACAGAACATTCACGCTAGCATCTTGTTATTTGTACAGAAGAACATTCATCATGTTATTTGTAGCATCATGTTATCTTGTTATTTGTACAGAACATTCACGCTAGCATCTTGTTATTTGTACAGAACATTCACGCTAGCATCATGTTATTTGTACAGAACATTCACGCTAGCATCATGTTATTTGTACAGAACAGAACTAGCATCTTGTTATTTGTACAGAACATTCACGCTATTGTTATTTGTACAGAACATTCACGCTAGTAGCATCTTGTTATTTGTAGCTAGCATCTTGTTATTTGTACAGAACATTCACGCTAGCATCTTGTTATTTGTACAGAACATTCACGCTAGCATCTTGTTACATTCAGAACGCTAGCATCTAGCATCATCATGTTATTTGTATTTAGCATCATGTTATTTGTACAGAACATTCACGCTAGCATCATGTTATTTGTACAGAACAGAACAGCATCATGTTATTTGTACAGAACATTCACGCTAGCATCTTGTTATTTGTACAGAACATTCACGCTAGCATCATGTTATTTTGAACAGAACATTCATGTTATTTTTTGTACAGCATCACGTTATTTGTTATTTGTACAGAACATTCACGCTAGCATCATGTTATTTGTACAGAACATCGCTAGCATATGTTGTTTGTACAGAACATTCACGCTAGCATCATGTTATTTGTACAGAACATTCACGCTAGCATCTTGTTATTTGTACACGCTAGCATTTGTTATTTGTACAGAACATTCACGCTAGCATCATGTTATTTGTACATCATTCACGCTAGCATTATGTTATTTGTACAGAACATTCACGCTAGCATCATGTTATTTTGTACAGAACATTCACGCTAGCATCATGTTATTTGTACAGAACATTCACGCTAGCATCATGTTATTTGTACAGAACATTAGCATCATGTTATTTAGCATCATGTTATTTGTACAGAACATTCACGCTAGCATCATTGTAGCATCATGTTATTTGTACAGAACATTCATCATGTTATTTGTAGCATCATGTTATTTGTACAGAACATTCACGCTAGCATCTTGTTATTTGTACAGAACATTCACGCTAGCAACATGTACAGAACATTCACGCTAGCATCTTGTTATTTGTACAGAACATTCACGCTAGCAGCATCATGTTATTTGCATCTTGTTATTTGTACAGAACATTCACGCTAGCATCATGTTATTTGTACAGAACATTCACGCTAGCATCATGTTATTTGTACAGAACATTCACGCTAGCATCATGTTATTTGTACAGAACATTCACGCTAGCATCATGTTATTTGTACAGAACATTCACGCTAGCATCATGTTATTTGTACAGAACAACATAGCATCTTGTTATTTGTACTAGCATCATGTTATTTGTACAGAACATAGCATCAGAACATTCAGAACATTCACGCTAGCATCTTGTTATTTGTACAGAACATTCACGCTAGCATCATGTTATTTGTACAGAACATTCACTTCTAGCATCTTGTTATTTGTACAGAACATTCACGCTAGCATTGTTATTTGTACAGAACATTCACGCTAGCATCATGTTATTTGTTATAGCATTGTTACAGAACATTCACGCTAGCATCATGTTATTTGTACAGAACATTCACGCTAGCATCTTGTTATTTGCATCATGTTATTTGTACAGAACATTCACGCTAGCATCTTGTTATTTGTACAGAACATTCACGCTAGCATCATGTTATTTGTACAGAACATTTCTAGCATCATGTTATTTAGCATCATGTTATTTGTACAGAACATTCACGCTAGCATCTTGTTATTTGTACAGAATCTTGTTATTCAGAACGCTAGCATCATGTTATTTGTACAGAACATTCACGCTAACATTTGTACAGCATTAGCATCATGTTATTTGTACAGAACATTACAGAACATTCACGCTAGCATCTTGTTATTTGTACAGAACATTCACGCTAGCATCATGTTATTTGTACAGAACAACATTCACGCTAGCATCATGTTATTTGTACAGAACATTCACGCTAGCATCATGTTATTTGTACAGAACATTTCATCATGTTATTTGTAGCATCACGCTAGCATCTTGTTATTTGTACAGAACATTCACGCTAGCATCATGTTATTTGTACAGAACATTCACGCTAGCATCTTGTTATTTGTACAGAACATTCACGTAGCATCTTGTTATTTGTACAACATTCATCTTGTTATTTGTACAGAACATTCACGCTAGCATGTTATTTTGAACATTACAGAATGTTATTCACGCTAGCATCATGTTATTTGTACAGAACATTCACAGTAGCATCATGTTATTTGTACAGAACATTCACACATTGTTATTTGTACAGCATCATGTTATTTGTACAGAACATTCACGCTAGCATCATTGTTATTTGTACAGAACATTCACGCTAGCATCATGTTATTTTGAACATTACAGAACATTCATTCACGCTAGCATCATGTTATTTGTACAGAACATTCACGCTAGCATCTTGTTATTTGTTATTTGCATCATGTTAACAGAACATTCACGCTAGCATCATGTTATTTGTACAGAACATTCACGCTAGCATCTTGTTATTTGTACAGAACATTCACGCTAGCATCATGTTATTTGTACAGAACATTCACGCTAGCATCATGTTATTTGTACAGTAGCACAGAACATTCATGTTATTTGTACAGAACATTCACGCTAGCATCATGTTATTTGTACAGAACATTGTACGCTAGCATCATGTTATTTGTACAGAACATTCACGCTAGCATAGCATCATCATGTTATTTGTAGCATCAGAACATTCACGCTAGCATCATGTTATTTGTACAGAACATTCACGCTAGCATCATGTTATTTGTACAGAACATTCACGCTAGCATCATGTTATTTGTACAGAACATTCACGCTAGCATCATGTTATTTGTACAGAACATTCACGCTAGCATCATGTTATTTGTACAGAACATTCACGCTAGCATCATGTTATTTGTACAGAACATTCAGATCATGTTATTACAGAACACGCTAGCATCATGTTATTTGTACAGAACATTCATAGCATCATGTTATTTGTACAGAACATTCACGCTAGCATCATGTTATTTGTACAGAACTAGCATCATGTTATTTGTACAGAACATTCACGCTAGCATCATGTTATTTGTAGCATCATGCATTGTTATTTGTACAGAACATTCACGCTAGCATCATGTTATTTGTACAGAACATTCACGCTAGCATCATGTTATTTGTACAGAACATTCACGCTAGCATCATGTTATTTGTACAGAACAACATTAGCATCATACAGAACATTCACGCTAGCATCATGTTATTTGTACAGAACATTCACGCTAGCATCATGTTATTTGTACAGAACATTCAGCTAGCATCATGTTATTTGTACAGAACAATCATTTGTACAGAACAGCATCATGTTATTTGTACAGAACATTCATCATCATGTTATTTGTACAGAACATTCACGCTAGCATCATGTTATTTGTACAGAACATTCACGCTAGCATCATGTTATTTGTACAGAACAGAACATTCACGCTAGCATCATGTTATTTGTACAGAACATTCACGCTAGCATCTTGTTATTTGTACAGAACATTCACGCTAGCATCATGTTATTTGTACAGAACATTCACGCTAGCATCTTGTTATTTGTACAGCATCTTGTTATTTGTACAGAACATTCGCTAGCATCATGTTATTTGTACAGAACATTCACGCTAGCATCATGTTATTTGTACAGAACATTCACGCTAGCATCATGTTATTTGTACAGAACGCTAGCATCATGTTATTTGTACAGAACATTCACGCTAGCATCATGTTATTTGTACAGAACATTCACGCTAGCATCTTGTTATTTGTACAGAACATTAGCATCATGTTATTTGTACAGAACATCATAGCATTATTTATTACAGAACATTCACGCTAGCATCATGTTATTTGTAGCATCAGAACATTCACGCTAGCATCTTGTTATTTGTACAGAACATTCACGCTAGCATCATGTTATTTGTACAGAACATTCACGCTAGCATCATGTTATTTGTACAGAACATTCACGCTAGCATCATGTTATTTGTACAGAACATTCACGCTAGCATCATGTTATTTGTAGCATCATGTTGTTATTTGTACAGAACATTCACGCTAGCATCTTGTTATTTTGAACACGCTAGCATCTTGTTATTTGTACAGAACATTCACGCTAGCATCATGTTATTTGTACAGAACATTCACGCTAGCATCATGTTATTTGTACAGAACATTCACAGTAGCATCATGTTATTTGTACAGAACATTCACGCTAGCATCATGTTATTTAGCAGAATCATGTTATGTTATTTGTACAGAACATTCACGCTAGCATCATGTTATTTGTACAGAACATTCACGCTAGCATCATGTTATTTGTACAGAACATTCTAGCATCATGTTATTTGTACAGAACATTCACGCTAGCATCTTGTTATTTGTACAGAACATTTTGTAGCATCATGTTATTTGTACAGAACATTCACGCTAGCATCATGTTATTTGTACAGAACATTCACACTAGCATCATGTTATTTGTACAGAACATTCACGCTAGCATCTTGTTATTTGTGTTATTTGCTAGCATACAGAACATTCACGCTAGCATCATGTTATTTGTACAGAACATTCACGCTAGCATCTTGTTATTTGTACAGAACATTCACGCTAGCATCATGTTGTTTGTACAGAACATTCACGCTAGCATCATGTTATTTGTACAGAACATTCACTGGGGCCAGTTGCTAAAATCGCTGACCGTGACTTCCTTTGGGACCTTCAAGATGCTCAGTTTTGTTCCAGGTTCACATGGGAAAAGCAAGGACTGCTGTGCCTTTCTGCAGCACCCGGTTTTGGCTGGGAATCACTCGGCTCCTCCATTTATTTCAGGCCTGCTCCCTCTATGACTCACTAGAAAGTATGGCATGGAAACTTTTTTTAACCAGAAGGCCAAAGGTGAGACTTGAGGTAGTGACAGTAAAATAAAACTCTCGGAGCTGGGGATGTGTTCCGTGGGTAAAGTGTGAGGACCCAAGTGTGGATTGTCAGTGCCCACGTAAAACCCCAGCATGGTGGTACACATGTAATTCCAGTGCTGAGGTGACAAAGACAGGAGGATGCCTGGCTAGGCTGGTGGAGTTGGTGAGCTCCACATCCAGTGGGAGAGTGAAGGAGGAAAACCTCCAACATGGCCTTCTGGCCTTCAAATGCAAGTGCGCACATGTGCATGGGTACCCATGCACAGATGTGCCTCCTCACACAGTCACACACACACATACACACATGCACAAAAAGAAAGAGCTAAAGATAAAACTGTCAGGCATTTCCTTGGTGAGTGATTGGCATGGCAGACTTCCGAGTGTCACTGGCAGACAATCGTGCCTATCTGTCATCTGTGAGCATAAGGCCGCGCAGGGCACTTTTGGTTCTGTCATTTCTAGTCTTGAGTCGTAGATTCATATAAGCTGTTGTCTATAAAATTCCCCTCCCCCTCCCGGCCCGGGCGTCCTTGAGATGGCTTCAACACAACAAAGTGAAAAGAGAGTGACTTCTCTTCCCACACTAGGGACAAACCTGGCCCACCATCTGGTGTCCAAGCTGGTGGCACCTTGGACATTCCCTCTTCCATCCTTTTCTCCATTTCCTGCCCTGGGTCTTGTTCTCTCTCCTGACAATTACAATGGCCTTGCAAAGTCCCTTCCAGCCTGAATTACACGAGAGCCTCCTTGTCAGGTGAGAGCAAATGAGAGAGATACCACCCGGGAACCTAAGTCCACGAGAAATGGATCATACCAACCAAGAAAAGACAGCAAAGATCTACCCTTGGACTGCCCATGAAATGGCCATTTGAAAACTGACCAGAGTGTGAAGATTCAGAAACCAGGAGATGCAAGTAAGCCCACTCTGCACCTAACAACCTTGCTGAGCATCACCGGGCCCTGACGACGGATGTCTGCAACACGGAAGTTATCCGGACATTGTCCCTCAACTCGAGACAAAGTAAACCCAATCCAGGAAGAAGGCACTTGAATTTGATAGAATCTGATTGTCACATTCTTTAAAAATATCAACTATGACTAAATGGGCTATTTTCATTTGACACGTGTCTTATCCAGTGTTTCATGTTTGGGAAGATAAATCAGGCTTTGTTGTTGCAGCTCCAGGGAGAATTTTGAAGTTAGGTAAACAAACAAACAGTGACCATGGGGATAGCCCCCTTGACTTCCCCATGGCCCTTAAGCATCCGATTCCGTCACTCACTTCCCCGCCTTGTTGAATTTGCTAGACACCATAATGCCATTAGGATTCCAGCAGCAAGTTTGGGACACCAGTAGAATTAGCTCCTGAAGTTGTCCCCTGAATAAACAAGGTGGCAGTTAAAAGCGCCGTTGACAGTGGCTGTCACAATGAGCATCTTATCAAAGTGTGTAAAGTCGGACGAGGTGGGAGAGGAGGGGGGTGATGGTTCGGGAACAGGCTCTCAGCGCTCTGTAGCTCCTGTTGGGTCGTGGGGATGTTGGGAGGTCTCGTGTGTGATGTCTCTGTCACAGTGTCTAGTCTACAGAAGCGGTCAAATGGACAAAGAATGCAGAGGCCACCAGTTACATGTCCTGAGCATCTGCTTGGTGCTGTTTGCTCTGTCTTTGATGACCACCCTCTCTTCCTGGAATTCCTGTTGCCCTGGTCATCTGCTCTTCTCTTTGTTCCCCATCCAGAAATGCCCCATTTGACTCCACCTGAGAGAGTTCAGTTTCTTCGTCCCCCTGCCCACTGTAGGCACATGGCATCCTGCCTCTGCAGGCGCCTTCTTGTAGATATTCATTTGTGAGTCTGACCCCTTCTGGAATGCTCACCGCCACTGTGCTTAACTCACACACACTTTTCCCCAGGTTCGTTGGAAGCAGGACTTACCTCTGATTTCTCAGTGGACTGATTCCAGAGGATCCTTCATGTGATGGCTCATCTTCACTGGCAACGTGATTGGGTTGGGGATCCCTGGATACATCTCTGGTTGTATCTGCGAGGGTGTTTCTAGAGAGGTTTAACTGGGAATGGAAGACTCCACATGAATGCGGCCAACACCATCCAGTGGCTGGGGCCCTGGACTAAATAAAAAGGATGAAAGCAGAACGTGAACCGAGCATGAGCACAGGTCTCACTCTGCTTCCTGACTGTGGACTTAACAGAACTACTTGCGCATGCTCCTGCCTCCATGCCGTAGTGTTCTAGAACCCTCCAACTTCAAGGCAAATGAGCTCTTCCTTTTCAGAAGCTATTTTGTCAGGCATCTTGTCTCAGAGAGAGAAAAAATAATTACTGTACTTCCAGGCAAGCTGGAATATTTGTGTTTTTCGAGGGCCCAAAACAAATCTTGAAAATTCTGCAGGTTGTCCAGCCTGGAGGACATTTTCTCAGCTGTCACTGCAGAGGTTCTGGCTTGAGAGTAGCTAAGATTGCTGCCTAGAGACCTGGTAGTGATGCTCTTGGGAGATGTCTGTAAATTTGCTCATCAGAAGGAGGCGGTACATGGTCTGCTTGAGCTGGGGCTTGGCATCATGTGGAAGGCTGGAAGTGATGATACTACTAGAAAATAGTTGTACTTCCAGGACTGCCCAAGCTGACCATGACAGCCTAGCGCCATGGCTATCCTGAACTTCCTTATGCTTCCAGAAGAGAAAACAAATTAATGTTCACCAGAAACCTAGAGACACATTCCAGAGTCTAAGAGAAATAATTGGCTTATCTGCCTTGGGGATGACTTTGACTTTTTTCCATAAGTACAGCGAGCTAAGTGTTTTCTGGTAAGCAGAGGGACCAGTGGGCCAAGGAGACCTGTAGTTAATGACCAGCTTCAGAACTAGTCTGGAAGTGATATTGTGTGCAGATTCCAGCAGATAATCTCCATTCTAGACTCTTCTTCTCACAAGCCCTAAAATTATGTTCCTTTGTCTATTTTATTTGGACAGGCTCAAAGGGAAAAGAACCCCTGAACCACGACAGAACATTCTGGGATCCTTATCTCATGTTAATTGAGGAAATGGTGAGCTTAAGGCCAGGTTGGAAATAAAAGAGAATGGAGGAGGAAGGCTGTACGTGGAAGGTCCCCTGTCATTGATGCACCCTCTTCCTTTCCCACCAGACTGTACAGAGCAGGGACAGATCTAGACATCAATTTACTCCCTGATGGTTCCTCGTACACAGCGCTCAAATGATACTTGAGAATTAATTAAGATTTCATTATTTGGGCAATGAAGACGCAGATAGACCCATGAAAGATATCCAATGCCCTTATCACACTGTCCGTGATATAACTTAAGGACATGGGTATGGTCCTAGTCATTAAAAGTTAATGAGTCCATACCACCCACCAAACATAACAATGCCATCTACACTCCCCTTTGCTCCTACTTATGAGCTACTCTAACAGGTAACTGCATGATGCTCTTTTCTTCAGGATTTCTACCCATAACGAATTTGTAAGCTCTCAGAGACCATATATGCCACTTTTATTTCTGTTTCTCCATCTTGCCTAGCATAGCCTTAGATGTGTGGGAAATATTCCATCCAGTGTCTAATTGACTTCTTGGTGCTATGGATTTTTTCCTCTGGAAAAACTGAACCAAACCAAATAAAACTTACCCTGGCCCTATTTCTTCTGTTAGTTGATGCTCCAACACTCTGACCTCCTTTGCGGTGGTGAAGCCCATCAAAGAATCTTTCTATATTATTAGCAATTTCTCTCCTTTCATTTTTCTCCTAGCCCCAATCCAGCTGAGCGTTTGTCTCCACCACGCCTCCCAAACTGTCCATGTCTAGGCCACAATGACCTCCATCTTGCTGAAAAGCTCTCTGCTCCCTGGAACCAGTTACTGTGATGTGTCTCATCACCCCACAAACTCCTATTCGCAGGTTTGCTTTCTTCGAGCCTCCTTCTCTGGCTCTTCTCTCCCCTTGAGCCCTTTCTTACTGCTGTCTTCTCCACCTTGGCTCATCCACCATAGTCGAATTGGAGTATCGTGTGTACTCCAATAACTCCGAGCTCAGACGTCTCCCCAGGATTTTGGACTCCACTTGCACCCTCAACTTCTCCACTTGGGTGCAGTGGAACGTATCTATAACCCCAATGCTCGGGATGCGGAAGTAGGAAGATTGTCCACTAGCATGAGGCCAGTCTGGAACATGGGAGTGCCAAGCCAGTGAGAAGCACATAGCAAGACCCTGTCTCAGAAACCAGTGAGTAGTTAATAAATGGTGAAATCTCTACTTGGGCATCTGTTATAGCCACCTCAGACTCAACACAGCTAACAGTGAAGCCAAGGGCTTTGTCACCCTCTCTTGGATCTGGGTCGTGGGTGCTCAGCTCTTTTTATTGCTTAAGCCTGAACTGTCAGCTATCCTCAGCCCATCACAACCACCTGGCTCCTTGGCTCTCTCTCCAAACTATATTTGGAAACTTGACAACTTTCCTCTGCTTCCACCTCTCGGCCCCATCCTAAGTCTCCATTATCTCACTTCATCCTCTCTATTTCCTTGCTTCTTCACCTTCTATTCATAGCACAGCTCACACAGTTCCTTTAAAAATCCCAGAGGTGGACTTGGGAGATAGTTTAGTCACCAAAGCATTTTCTTCACAAGCACGAGAACCTTGAATTCTATCCATAAAACCCACATAAAAATGCTTAACAGGGCGGCGGGGCAGAGACATGCGGATCCCTGGAGTTTACTGACCAGACAACCTGGCCTAACTGGTGAACTCCAGGTCAATAAGAGACCGTATCCCCAAAATGATGGACAGTGCCCGAGGAACAATGCAGCAGTGCTCAAGGTTAACCCCTGCCTTCCATCCCCATATGCACACATGTGCAATGTACCCGCATGCACAGGGTACCAACACACATATGTTAATACACACACATGCATGCATACACACACACACAAACAAAAAATATCCCGGTGAGATCATATCATTTTTCTGCTTAAAATTGCGACTAAAGGGTTCTACATCTCTTACACAATAAAAAGTGAAGTTTTTCACCACAGCACATAGCATACCCATAGCATGTAGACCTCAGGATCCCGACTCACCCTCAGCCACTCACACACTCTGATTCATTCACTCAACCTCCTTGAAACCCACTTGTTCTCCCACCCCGGATCAAGCTCGTTGCATGTGGCAGCTCCCTCTGACTGGAGGCACCAGCTCTCCCCCTCTGTACTGTGGGGTCCTTTACCTCCCTGCAGGCTCTGCCTATGTCCCCTCCTCAATGACAAGGTGATGAGCACCCTGCTTTGCCCCCAATTTCTCCTTCACAGCTCTGCTTCCCTGCTCCTGTAGCACCCATCCCCTCACAACCCAGAGACCGCTTATTTGTTGGTTTGGGTATATATTATCTATGTTCATTAGCTCAGTCTGAGTTTCTTTTGTTCACTGAGGCAGGCTCAGCTCTGGGCACATAGTAAGACCTTAATAACTACTTGGGAAATTAATTAGTAATTCAAGAGGCTACTTGTGTCCCAGGTGGTCATCTGTGACCAAGAAACCTATTGTGCACAGGCTCCTGTGTACCAGAGGGAAGGAGGGTCCTCATTGATCCACAGGCCCCACTCCTGGTGGTGGTATAAATACAGATTTAACCCAAGCATCCTTCAAAGCTCTGATTCTCCCCAGGAGAAAGGTGTTGACAAAGTGCGGGAGGGGGGGGAGTTGTGAAGGGACAGACTTTGATTTGTAGGGTTACTGGTGATGGCAAGAGCACACTGGGGTCCTCCCCTCACCCAGGGACTGGCCCCTTTGTCCTTCCTCTTCCATCCATGCCTCCCAGCAACAGCCCTGCAGCCCTGCGATCAATCCTCTTCCCCTGGGGGACAGAGGTGGGGCCTGGCAGCAGACAAGATCAGTAACACAACCCCGAGGGTGCTGAGATCAGCCCCTGTGTGTGAAACCCAAATCCTGGGCATTCACATCATTCATAGGCATTTTCCTCAGCAGAGTTAGGACTCCAGGAGCTGTGGACTTTTCCTCTCTAAATTGAAAGTGATTTTCTTTCTTTCTTTCTATATATTTTTTTTTTTTGGTCACAGTGGTGGGTTTCAGAACTGCAAACCAGAGAGGCGTTTTGATTCCACAAACAGCCCCCAGAGGAAACCATTTCAAGCCCAACATTTTTCTTCTTTAGCCAAGGGGCCCATAGTGTCACCTCAAAAACCTTCTTCCCCCAGGCTGCCCCCTCCCTTCCACACGCATAAAGAAAATGTTTTAAAAATGTCTGCCTCCCATTGAATCAACTTAAATGGAAGTAAAATGAGTTCCTTCAACCTATTTTTCACTCTGTCACAATGAGGGGGAAATGTATTTAAAGAAGAGTTTTAATGACCTTACCTGCTTAGTGCTACAAACAGCAGAGGATCTTATTAGCTGAAAAAAAAAAAAAATCTCCTTTGTACTCACATCTGTGAAGGTAACGTCTCGCCACTGCCAGTGTGTTTGTGTTTGGACGGGCCATCCGGCCTCCTGGTGGCCTGTGGAGAGAGGCACCTTGAAGTACCTCATGCCAACATCACAGGGCCCTGGCCCGCTTATCTGGGTCAGCAGAGAGCTTGCTCCCCACAGGTAGCTGAGTACTTCTGGGTAAATTGAGTATTTGCTAAGAACTGCGTATTTGTTCCTGGGCTCCTGAGAAGCCTCACGCTGACTAATGCACCCCCATCTCTTCCTCAGAAAGGCAGAGACATCAGTCCGGAAAGGAGGCAAAGGTGGCGTAGGGCCTCAGGAACCAGGAAATATTATGCCCATCCTCCCTTTGTCTGGCTTTCGTTCTCATCTGAGGAAACAAGGCAAGTCCTGGAACATTCCTCGCCTTCAGAGAACACAAGAACCTGAGGTGTCAAAGCTTGCCCGGGGTATGATCAGTGACCTTGGTCAATTTTAGGCTGTTGTAAAAGAGTATTATATCACTGACTGGGTGGGCTGGAAAGAATAGAGATTCATCTCTTACTGTTCTGGAGGCCAAGAAGGCCAAGAACACAGTACCAACTTGAGAGGGGGTCTTCCAGCTGCATCCTAACAGGGCCAGGAAGCAGGCCTACATCAATTCAGGTCTCATCCTTTCCTCTCCAGGTTCTGGAGAGAGCCCCACTCTTACGACCTCACCTAACCCCCTCCCATTTCCTCCCAAAGATCTCCTGAGGTGTGGGGTAATACATTCAAGCCATTCCCTACCCCAGGTTTACCTGTAAAGAAACGAAGGGGCTGAGGCTGGGGAAGGGGTGCAGTGGGTTAGCGCACTTGCAGTGAACGGTGAGGACATGCGCTCACCCCCACCACCCATGTCAAATCCAGGAGTGGCTGTGCAACCTGTAACCCCGCCCCAAAGGGGGGGTACAGAGACCGGAGGATCCCTGGGGCTTGCTAGTCAAACTGACTGGGATAAAAAGGCAGGTCCAAGTTTGGGGGAAGACGCTCTCCAAGAAACAAGGCAAGGAAGAGCAATTGAAGATGCTACCCAGTCATCTATTCTGGCCTCTGCTTGCTCAAGCGTGCACACACACACACACACACACATTATACAATCAACAGGCCCCACACACATCACACCACCCATACACCCACACAAATAAAAGTAAATAAAGAATCTAAGGGTGTTGGGCACATAGTGGCTCACGCCTTTAAGCCTGGCACTCAGGAGGCAGACATAGGATCACCATGACTTTGAGGCCAGCCTGAGACTACAGAGTGAGGGCCAGGACAGCCTGGGCTAGAGTTAGACCCTACCTCAAAAATAAATAAATAAAAAGAAGGCAGGGAACAAAGATGTATAGCAAATAGAGAGCAGAGCTGGGCTTACTTAAAAAGACACGGTCTTCATAATTTCCAATAGGGAAGCTCACAGGGGGAGCATTTTAGAGGTACACTTGGGGGGTGTTTTGTAAGCTGCCTTTGCACAGCCACCAAACTGATTTTTACCTACAACGCACATCTACATGAAAGACCTCGCTAGACAAAAGCTGAGAGAATTTACAGGAGACCTACGAGACCCTCTTTCCTCAAACACTCTTTGGCCCACCCTAGTTTGCTTTCAAGAAAATAAATGCCACTCAAATTGTTCTTGCTCAAAATTTAAAAACCCTGGGCCTGGCCCAGCTTTGCACCAATCTGGTAAATTCAGCCCATCAGTGGCATCTTCCATACGCAGCATCTCCAAGCCTCCCGCTGACTGGGGGAGCCTCACCCCACAGAGCTCACTTCACGTGAAGAATCCCAGGTAGGTCTGGCAGCTTTGTCCCAATCCAGATGAGCCATCAAAGGCCTGCCAGCAAGTGAGTGGAACTCGTCCCTTCTGTAGAAAGAAGTCCAAGTTCCAGTCATAGGGATGCATTTTCATAACCAAGCCAAAGGTATTCATGAGCACATTTCAAATAAAATCTTCATATGTACGTGTAGATGTACGACACATGTTTATGTATGTGCATTCGTGTGTGTGAGCGCAGGCGCATGTGTGCCACGGCACATGTGTGGAGGTCAGAGGACAAACCTCACCCGTCGGTCGCAGCCTTCCACCTCGTTTGAGGCAGGATCTCTTGTTTTCGGCTATGTACACCAGACCAGGTGAGGTGGTCTTTCGCTCGCCTCTGTCTCCCATCCTGCTGGAGGCACGCTAGGATTCCAGGCTCCCATGCAACCGTGCCCGGCTCTGCATGAGTTCTGAGGACCCAACCTCGGAGCATTAGGCTTGTTCCGCAAGCACCTTACCCACGCAGGAGTCATCGCCCAACCCCAGCTTGTTTTCTAGTGGAAAGGTTCCTCCATTCCCGCTGCTCAAGGCATGCATTTGGAAAGTATGTGACAGAACCTAAGTTCTATGAAATATTCTTTCAAAAAGCATAAAGGAATGAGGATAAATCATCCAAGTTGCATACTGTACCCCTCTCAACCCACATTGGTTGATTATAACAATAAATCTTAAGCCAGATTGAGCAGGACAGTCTTTGTAACTCTATCATAACAAGTTTTAGACCCACCAGGACCAGAATCTCTTTTATAATCAGTGCTCATACACTGCAGGGGCAGGATAAAAGCAAGATTTTCTTAAGTTAATTTGTTTTCATTTTCACCACATTTACATTTGGGTTTGGTTGAAAAAACTTTACATAATTTATTCTGAAGAGCTTATGAGGAGAAACAACGGGCCCCCATCTCCACCTAGCCATGCCTTCAGGTTTCTGTGCAAAAAGCAACCCACCCGAACTATTTCCTCCTTGGAGAGAATTTTGACCATCATCATCTTGTGTCTATGGCATATTTTTAAAAGATATTTTTATTTATTTATTTGAGAGGGAGAGAGAGAAATAGGCAGAGAATGAGAAAGGGAGATGGGCACACCAGGGCCTCTAGCTACTGCAAACGAACTCCAGACACATAGGCCACCTTGTGCATAGGGCTTACGTGGGTGCTGGGGAATCAAACGTGGGTCCTTTGGTTTTGCAGTCAAGTGCCTTAACCACTAAGCCATCACCCCAGCCCTACATGGCATGTTTCTATCATTTTTATTTGAGTTATCAGCTCTAGATACTATCATTGTCTCATTTATACCACTTTCCTCTTCTCCATCCCTCACTTCAGCCCTCACTTCCTGTCCCTTCCCCAAGAGACACCATGCTACTCAGCTTTCCATTATGGTAACAAAACATCTGAAATGATCAACTTGTAGGTGTCAGTCCATAGTCAACTAGCTCCATTGCTTTTGAGGCCTGTGGCAAGGCAGAGCACTATGGCAGGAGCCTGCAGTAGAGTGAAGGAAGAAAGAAGAAGGAGCCAGGGAGGTGTGTGCTTGAGGAATACACCTCCAGTGATCCAACAGTCTTCCTCCAGGCCTTGAAAGTTACACTATACCCCACAGCAGCACAGTCTGGTGTGTAAAGGATGAACGTTTAGTGAATACTTAAGATCAAAATTATAGCAAACGCCATTGCAAAGTCCAGCTTTAAGATTTCAAGGCAGGGATTGGAGAGATGGCTTAGTGGTTAAGGAGGTTGCCTGCAAAGCCTAAGGACCCAGGTTTGGCTCTCCAGACCCCACGTTAGCCAGATGCACAAAGGTGAGCCAAGCGCAAGGTCACACATGCCCACTAGGTGGCAAAAGCGTCTGAAGTTCGGTTATAGTGGCTGAGACCCTGCGGCACCAATTCTCTCGCTCTCTCTAAAATTTAAAAAAAAATTTAAAAAAAAAAAGATTTCAAGTCAGTAGTGCCATAAGTTCATCTATGACTCACCACCGACAAACAGAGCCAGAGCAGGTTCTCACGCATGTGAGGAGGGGAAGAGGCAACCATGTCAGAACATGGGGAGTCTATGAGTTCACAGGCACTTTTTTTTCCCCATACCAAAATGCTTAAAGATACTACGTAAACAGTTTTTACAATAAAAAAGAAACTTCAGCCATTCAGTAAAGAAAATGTAAGATGATAAAAGGCCTTTCACCGATTCGAGAGGTGGCATTTGTAGCATCTGTGTTCAGTGATAGAGAGAGGCTGGAGATGCAGAGGTCCGAGATGTTATAATGACTTTGTCTCTGATTACTATAATTAATAATAATATATTAAAGCCGGGCGTGGTGGCGCACGCCTTTAATCCCAGCACTCGGGAGGCAGAGGTAGGAGGATCGCCGTGAGTTCAAGGCCACCCTGAGAGTACAGAGTGAATTCCAGGTCAGCCTGGACCAGAGTGAGACCCTACCTTGAAAAACGAAAAACCAAAATAATAATAATAGATTATATGTCTCAAAAATGCTTAAATTCCAAGTTATAAATATTCTTTTCACACACAAGAATCAGCGTGTGAGGACATGAGGGTTAGTTTGTTCTAATCACCTAGCAAGGCATTGCACCCCTAAACACAGGCCATCATTATTTGTCAACCAAAGAGACTTTGCTGCTTCTATATGAATAGTCTATCTGATGTAACTGTCTTCAAAGTCCAACATGTCTGTATTAGTCACTTTCTTGTTACTATGACCAAGTACCTCAAGAGAAAAAGAGTTTACTTGGACTCACACGTTGGGAATGTAGATCATCATGGCAGGAAAGGCGACAGTGGAAGCTGTGAGCTGTGGCAGACTAAGCGTGAAGCTGCCTGCTCGCATTGGGGGAAGATCAGCTCGCTTTCTTCTTTTTACCATTCTCTAATTTAATTCAGGGCTCCAGCCCATGGGTTGATGTGGACCATAGTCATTTTTTAAAATATATTTTTATTTATTTATTTGAGAGAGAGAAAGAGGGAGAGAGAGAGAGAGGGAGAGAATGGGCACACCAGAGCCTCCAGCCACTGCAAACTAACTCCAGATGCATGCACCCCCTTGTGCATCTGGCTTACGTGGGTCCTGGAGAATCAAAAGCGGGATCCTTTGGCTTTGCAGGCAAAAGCCTTAACTACTAAGCCATCTCTCCAGCCCTGTCCTAGGCATTTTTGATCAAATCAAGATGACAATTAAAATTAACCATCATCAAATTCAAGGAGGAAGTAAAACCCTGGTACATAAGGAAAAGTTTTGATTCCAGAGGCAAATGCCAGCAGTTAACTTAGCATGGTCACTGTGTTTGGTGGGACTCGTCATAAAGTCCCAGGAGTTTTGAGTCACCTGTTCTTTCCTATGAGCCATTTTATTTTTATTGCACACTTGTGTACATCCTGCAGTATTTCAGGGGTTCTCAAAGACGTATAACAGAAACATCTCACTGTTCTGGAGCTCTCAGCAGCCCTCATAGGATTGGTATGGCACAGGAAAGAAAATGTTCCTTGAGGCAGTTTGAATGACCATTCCTTTCTCTCTAACCTTCAAATACATCTCCTCGTTTTCCAAAGTCTCCGTCAGCATCATCATCCTCATCTGTACTGTCCTAGCCAGGTTTCTCCAGAGGAATAGAACTGGTAGAAGGACTATGTAACATAAAGGGGGGTTGCTGGATTCGCTTATAGGATATGGGCTAGGTAGTCCAACAATGCTGTCTGCAGGCTGGAGAGTCCAGAGAGCACCTGGTAGCTGCTCAGTCCCTGAGGATGGAGGTCTCAGCCGTCCCAGGCAGGGGCTGAAGGCCTGGACGATTCCCGGAGAGCCGCTGCTCCCAGTCCACACTGAAGAAAGAAGGCTGATGACGCTGCGCTGTGCCGTCCGTGAATGACAGCAGCAACAGGGAGATGCCCGAACTAGCGAAGGCAGCCAGGGATCTGTGCTCTGGGATTCTTTTTATTTATTTTACTTTATTTATTTATTTATTTTGGTTTTTCGAGGCAGGGTCTCGCTCTAGCTCAGGCTGACCTGCAATTCACTATGTGGTCTCAGGGTGGCCTTGAACTCACGGTGATCCTCCTACCTCTGCCTCCCAAGAGCTGGGAGTAAAGGCGTGTGTCACCACGCTCGGCTCGCTGAGATTCTTTATGTATAGTACACCCACAGAAGGGCCTCCCACTCTGAAGGATGGTCTTCCTTCCTCCTCCATCAGTCTCTCCTGGAAACGCCCTCACAGACCGCCCAAGAGCCATGTGTTTTACTTCATTCCTAATCGGATCAAATTGGCAATGGAATTGAGCTGTCCCACCTACTCTGTGACTTGTCCTTGGTACTTTCCACATTTTGCTCCAGTCTAAATTGGTGGCTCTCTGGGACTGTTCATAGCCTGTCTTCAGGCACAGTCCACTTCTTTTTCTTTCCACATTTTCTCCTCCACAGTTTAGTCCCTTTCATTTACTGGCATATGGTCTTGCATTTTTATTCTGCCAAAAGCACAAAGGCACACTTTGGAATCCTTGCATATTTCACAAAGCTCTATTTCTAGCACACTCCTGAAGTTTTGCCTGGGCATTGACATCTCAGCTCAAAATATTTAGCCTCTGAATTTTCATGCCATTGAATCTTTGTCTTCTAACACTCGATGTTTCTAAGAAGTGTTATGCCAATACGAATCTTATTTCTGGTTTCTTTTTTCTGTAAGGTTTGAAGATATCTTCTTTATCCTTCGTATCTGAAATGTCACACGCTATGTCTAGTTGAGATGCTTCTGATTCATTATGTTCAGGGCTTGGTGTCTTTTCCATTTGAAGAATCTGAAAAGTTCTCTTTTGTTAATTCTTTGATGGATGTTCACTTCTATTTTGACTGGTCTCTGTTTCAATAACCCCTATTGATCAGACAGAGGCCTCTTGAATTAATACTCAAAATCTCCTCCGTTTTCTTCTATTGGAAAAAAATCTTTTCTGAGACATTTCTGCAGCGTTATCTACTGCACTTTCCAAAAGGTTTTTATATTAACCATCATGACCTTAAATCTCAAGTTCATAGTCTCTGTTCATTTCTCTTATGTATTATCTTTTTCTTGTTTTTAGATTTAACATACCTCCATTTTTTTTCTGACTATTTTAATCATCCTTGAATTTCTCTTCTGCCCCTGCAGGCAAGACGCAAGGCTCCCCCTGGCCCTTCGAGCTTCTGGAGGCTGTTACGTGCTTCCTTCACCACGCACGCTCTAGTGGGGGGCTTCCTGTTCTCTGCTTCCTCAATCACCTTTCCGACGTTTCACTTCAAACTACTGTTGGAAACTGATCTGTTTCTATTTCTCCCTTCCTTGGTCTTCATTTATGCAGTTCTGTACCAATTAGGCATTTTAACGAGAGCCCACAAAGAGTATACATCTGGGTCATTCCATCATCTCGTGAGGGAAGTTGGCACCTTGAATTTTGAACAGCTCTACAAGACACCACCTAACCCAACAATGCTCTCTAGCTATGAACTTAGCTTCCTGCTGTCTTTGTACCTGAATATCTTTTGGTAGCTAAGTCCCAGAGCTGTTCCTGCTCACGTGGCTGCTCTTAGGACTTGCCGAGTTCTAAGAATTCAGAGCTCTAAAGCCCTGTTGAAAGGCACTTCCACCCAGTGACCTTGGACACACGGTTTCCCACCTCTGGAGACATTATGTCCACCTCTGTATTTCCATCACCCCAGGCTTACTTTGGAGTTAATAAGGCAATGGTGCTCTAGCCAGTCAAACCACGTTGAGATTACATTCCAAGATGTGAGACCTGTTTATCAGTTAACCTGAACTATTTGGTGTCAAATGACAGAAGTCTGCCAAGTCTGGGCAGCTGGGGAAGTATGCTGTTGCCCTGAACTTTTCTCTTGCCTGTAGCTATGAAGTTTTGCTATTTGGGTTGGTTGGTTTATAGGACAGTACGAAGCCACCACGCTGCTCGTCCATATTAACTTTGCCTTGTCTAACCTGCCTCTTTCCTGGGCTCGCAACCCTGTCTCCAGAGGTTGAACCCAGACTTGCTTTTTATGCAAAATAAATAAATAGAAAGAAAGAAAGAAAGAAAGAAAGAAAGAAAGAAAGAAAGAAAGAAAGAAAGAAAGAAGAAAGAAAGAAAGAAAGAAGAAAGAAAGAAAAGAAAAGAACATAAGAAAGAAAAGAAAAGAAAAACACCTAGAAAATCTTTGTTGGACTATAAGCTGTATTTTCAACCTTGGAAATTTACATTCATTGTTTTGAAACTGCTTGTGATGTTAAGGTAAATTCACCTGTTTCCAGGTAACCAGGAAAAGATGGGAAAGTTGATGGCTTTCACGTCTGCGAATACAATTCACTGTAGATGACTTGGTGTGAGCAATCAGATCTGGAGCTCTTCCTGAAGAAAGAAAGATCTGCAGGCCTCCAGCCTCCAACCCACACGAAGCCTCAGGGAAATGAAGTCAGCCAGGGGCCTGATTCATCTCCAGCAGAGCCTCCTGGTGGGACTCAAGTAGGGTTGCATGTCCCCAGGGGCTCACTGAGTTTAATTCCCATGGCAAGACGCTGAGAGGGCAGAAGCACATCTGATCATAGCATTTGGAAGTGGGGACTTTGGAAGGTAATTACGATTAAGTGAAGCCATAAGGGTCGGGCCTAATCCTGTGAGACCGAGTCTTTCTAGGAAGCTCTGTCTCATCATCCGGTGTGTGGCTTTTCCTATGGGGAGTTGAACAAATGTCCGTTCTTCAAGATAGAGCCCCAACGATGGACCAAAGCTACAGTTTCACCCACATCTAGCTTAATGAACCAGTGAGTTTACTGGGGTTCCTTACAGGAGTGTGGGTGACTCGAAAGCAGATGCATCACCAGGAAGCCCACCCCAGCAGCGGAGAGACTCGGACAGCGGCCACTCTGGAGCTCCGAGCACGACTGCTGCTCAGAAAGCCGACTCTAGCCAGCAATGGCGCTGCTTCTATAACGTGGCTGAGGAGCACTGTGAATCTTAGAAATTTCAGGATCTTTCTGAACCTTGAAAGCTTCATTTATTCCCTGGGCCCGAAGAAGCCTCCCCTTAGGAGAAAAGTTTCAATTCAGAGAAAATAGCTACACACCATCTGATGCCCTGGGACACCTCAGGGACCCTGCAGAGTCCCTGAGCAAGAACATCACCAAGATCTTGAACTTCCTACTCTTCAAAGATGGGGGGGGGGCAATTTTACAGAATATGACCAAACCAGATTTTTAAAAGTTTATTGCTAAATTGCATTCAGTTGCCTTATGTACTGTCTCCACATTCTTTCTGCAGAAGAGCTCCAGATCTGGTCTCGAACACTCTACGTTCTATAAGGAACTGTTACTGCAGGCATCATAGCAGATCAGAGTATTTGTGAGGACCCCGCTAGAGTTAAGCAGTCAAGTGTACCATGCCGAGGTCTGACTCAGGAAAACACTAAGTAAATATACACTCTCAAGCAGTTGACTTGGTGACCCTGGGTTATGTATCAACAGGATATCAACACAAGGTGCTTTCCAGCAAAGCTGGCAGGAAAGGGTCAACACCCATGCTGTGCAACGGGGTCTGCTCTTTGGTAATCTGGACGCAGCCAGTGGCCTGATTGGTTGCACCCTTGAGCCATCTCCTCCTTGAGCCTCCCTTTGTAAGTGAAATGACAGAGAACCTGTGACTCTTTTTTTGCATAGGCAAAGATTCTCAAAACAAGAGGTCAAGATTTTAAAAACAGGTCCCTTCTGACTCAAATGACCTTCCTCACACAGCAGCGACCAGCATTCATTTAAATGTCACATTCACTTTTAATAAATTGTCAAGTCAGGAGTCAAAAATCACCCTCCCAAATGAGCCGCTACCTTTTGGTGTCCTCCTCTTCCCTCCCTCCCTCCCCTCTTCATTTACACGCATTTCTTTTGTTCACACAAGACGGTAAAAGGATTAGAGCATGCAGTATTGCTCCAAATTGGTCTAATGGAAACGACGACCCGCTTCTAGAAATGTAGGTAGGACATAAAATAGGATAATTGACAGTTTTCCCACTGCAGGCCAACCTCAGCACTCCTCTGTGTGGCTGGCCTGACCCCCATCTCAGTAAGACAGATTATCCATTTTAGAACTCAGAAGCGAAATGGAAGAGCGACTGCACATAAACTGGGAGTGCCCACCTGTGGTGCCAGCACCTGGCCTCCATATACCTTCTTAGACTGAATGCCTCTGGGCACATGTGCCTTCAGGTAAGCATCGATCACCAGGAGCTGCCACAGCACAACTCTCCTGGGGCCCCCAGAAGCCTTGTTTTAGAAAGCACCTCAAGGCCATCGCATTCCCTGAAGAATGAACTTACTGATGCCACCACGGGCAGTGGGAATAAGAATGCCACAGTGACAGCCCTGGTCCCTAGGCCGCCAAGGGCAGAGTAGATCCAGGCTCAAACACATGGAAGTGACATTGATGGGGTATTAATCAGTAGGCCTGCCACCTATCCTTTTATTTACAACATGACACACGTGAACTTTTTTTTTTTTTTTGAGGCAGGGTCTCACTCTAGCCCAGGCTGACCTGAAACTCACCATGTAGTGTTAGGGTGGCCTTGAACTCATGACGATCCTCCTCTCCTCTGCCTCCCGAGTGCTGGGATTAAAGGCGTGCACCACCATGCCTGGCCTCACGTGACCATTTTTTGTTGCTATCCTAGGGTTTGGTGTGTGCAGAGTTGTGTAAGGCCATTGCCACACAGCTTTAGTAAGGGAGCTCTCTCTCTCTCTCATATACCACACCTTTGTGTGCAAGCACACACAGAGAGAGAGAGAGAGAGAGAGAGAGAGAGAGAGAGCGCTTCACTAACCAACCTGCTCTGTTGTTCATTGACTATAACTAGAGGGGATTTATTTGTTAGTGTCTTTCTTGGAACACATTAGTCTAAGCAAAGAATAGCCAGGGCTGGGTAACGCATCTCAATGGTAGAGCACTTGCCTAGCATTCACAAGACCCTGGGTTTATCTCCAGCACAGAAGAAAGAAACAAAAAGAAAAAGAAAGAAAGAAAGAAAGAAAGAAAGAAAGAAAGAAAGAAAGAAAGAAAGAGAGGGAGAGAGAGGAAGGAAGGAAGGATGAGAGGGAAGAAGGGAAGGAAGGAGGGAAGAAGGGAGGGAGGGAGGGAGAGAGGGAAAGAAGGAGGGAGGGAGGGAAGAAGGAAGGAAGGAAGGAAGGAAGGAAGGAAGGAAGGAAGGAAGGAAGGAAGGAAGGAGGTTAAGGGGAGAAGAGAGGAGAGGAGAGGAGAAGGGAAGGGAAGGGAAGGGAAGGGAAGAGAAGAGAAGAGAAGAGAAGAGAAGAGAAGAGAAGAGAAGAGAAGAGAAGAGAAGAGGAAAGAAAAGATTAGAGCTAGTGAATGCATTTATCAAGACCGCAGCATACAAAATCCGTGGCATGTCTCTACACTAGCAATGAACAAACAACCTTCCGACATTAAGAACAGACAAGTCTTTCTGGCCGTCTTTGCCCGCCTCTCTCATGTAGTCGTGTGACACTTGGACAAACCATGGGGTGAATGGCTTCAACAACAGGGACAATAGGAGACAAGAGGGTCATTTCCAGGTGCCAGTGCTGGGACAGTGGGAGAAAGCCTGCCCTGGGCTCCTGTGATGAAGGATGGGGCTGAGGCTGAGGCTGTGGTCATGTGCCCATCTCCTCCTTTCAATCTTCAGCTCCTCAGAAATGGAGCAATAGAACTAGTGTCTGAAGAGATGTGGACAGCAGCAGTGGTCACTCGGCCTGGTGAAGCCTGGGCTGTTGATAAATGGCGGATCTCCAGCTCCTGTGTACTATTGAGCATCTGGAATCCCAGTGCTGGGGAGGCAGCGACAGGGACTCTCTGGAGTCAACCTAACTGAGTCCCTGAGCTCCAGGTTCAGTAGAAAGACCTGTCTCAAGAAATACAGTGGAGAGCTGGAGAGATGGTTTAATAGTTAAAGCATTTGCCTGCGAAGCCAAAGGACCTACGTTCAATTTCCCAGGACCCACGTAAGCCAGATGCACAAGGTGGAACATGCGGCTGGGGTTCCGTTTATAGTGGCTGAAGGCCGTGGCATGCCCATTCTCTCTCGGCCTCTATCTCTCTCTCAATTAAATTAAATTAAATTAAATTAAATTAAATTAAATTTAAATTTAAAAAAAGAAAGAAAGAAAAGCACTCTGGAGTGATGCTTCTTAAAAAATAAAAGAGAAAAGAAAAAATATATATGGTGGGCAGCCCGGAGTGGCGGCTCACACCTATAATCCCAGCACTCAGCAGGCTGAGGTAGGACGATCCTCATGAGTTTAAGGCCAGCCTGGGTTACAGAATGCGTTCCGGATCAGCCTGGGCTAGAATGAGGTCCTGCCTCAGAACACCAAAAACTAAAGGTGCAGAGCGACTGGAGGAAGATCCCCAACATGTTCCTCTGGCCTCTACACACATGAACACATATGTGCACATGCACTTGCACATGCATGTGTTCTGCTGTGGAGACGTGGTGCAGGCGGCCTGGTCTGCCATGTTTCCTGCCATCAGGAAGCTTCTGTTTTCCCCCAGCAGCGAAAAGGCAACTGCTGGAATACACGTTCTCTTTTCACACAGTGCACCATCTTTCCGTGTCAACAGATATGAATGCTGTGCACTTTCACATACATATCACATTGTTTTTGTTTTCCACTGCTTACTATGACTTAACTAATTGCAACTGTTAGTCAGGTTAAACTATTTCTAATTGTTTATCACTTGTAAAAGCGATTCTAGGGGCATTCTGATTAGTTCATGTTTGTGCAACTATTGGATTATCTCATTGATGTGTATATCCAGTCACGGAAGAACGAAGTTAAAAACCAGGCGTCAGAGCTGGGGAGATGGCTCAGTAGTTAAGGCACTTGCCTGCAAAGCCTAATGACCTGAGTTTGATTCCCAAGGACCCACATAAAACCAGACGCAATGTGGTGCACACATCTGGAGTTGATCTGCAGCAGCTAGAGGTCCTAGGGCACCCATTCTCTTTCTCTCCCTCTCTCTCTCTGTTTGCAAATAAATATATTTTTTAAAATCAGGCACCAGTGTTAAGAATTTCTGCTGTTTGTCTGGGAAGCCAGCAGTATCTCGGGTTCTCACTTGTGGAGGAAGGAGAGTCCATTTCCGGCATTCCTCTAACTTGGTAGCATAGCCCTTAAGGCAGAAGTGGGGTGAGAGAAACCTCTAGGATCCCAGTGACAGCCTTTGGTCTGGGTCCTTCCATGGAAGGGGGCTCGGTATGCTGACATAACGCAGACACTGAGTGAAGGCAGAGGCCCAGGTGTCAGGCTCCTCTGCATGTCTTCTGCTTAGAGGGTCCCATGAACTGACCGGTTTTCCAGGAAGCCCTCCCTCCTACCTTTAATGCACCTACATGTGGCTAATTACAAGAGAATCTTGGCCAATTTAAGCCCTTGGAAGCTATTTTTGCCTGAGGACACAACGACAAGAGCCACATTTTGTAACGGAGGTACAGCTCTCAGCCCCTGCTTACAAAGGAGCACCCAGGCCATAAATGGGATGTAATAGAAGCAGAGAAGAAGATGAACCCACCTGGGAGGTCAAAGGAGGTCAGCCAAGGCCCAAGATGTCAAACACTCAGACTCAGAATGCAGATGGTAGATGGGATGAGAGGGGGAAGCTACTGCCTCTGGAAAAGTCGACAGTTCATTTCCCTGGATCCTGGGGGAATGAGGAGAGGAAGTTAAATGTGAGAACCCAGGAGCTTCCAGGACCTCTGGCATGGAGGGGAGGCCGTTTAGGTGACAGACCCTGAGAATAAACGAGAGGAATGTAAGTCCTTGAACCTGGCCTTTCCACAAGGAGTTCCCTCCCTAGAGCTGTTTCTTCTTGAACTGAATCTGAGTCCTTGCCTAGACAGAAGTTTCTGTTTTGAAAAAGAAAAGACACTTGCTCCTTCCTGGAAGACCGACAATCCTGAGATGACATCCAACCTGGCTGTGCTCAATTCCGCCCCGATCCAGAGCCTAGCAAGGGCTCCAGTCTGGGTCTCTGGGTGGGCTTCACCATGCTCCTGCCTTCTCATGGGCTGGAGCTCTCTGCTCTCTCTCCTCCTTCCTTCTCTCTAAGGGTGCTTCTCAAATCCCCTCTTGCCTCCTTGGACAAGAATTCTGCATTTCTTCTTCCTCTTCAACTCCGAGCCTCCTCATTTCTGGGAATCCTGCTCAATTCCCCTCTTGGGCATGAGCTCTCTTCCTTCTCCCTTTGTTTTTGTTCTTTTTATTAATATTAAAGTAGAAACTTTGTATGGACACATCATGTGTTGGTACCATCATTTCCTTCCTCTCTGGCCCCATTCCACTGCAGGCCCTCCTCCGTGGGATTGCTGGTGTTCCCCATGGGGTGTGGGTTATGTGATGTGAGAGCATCAGTCAGTCATTGTAAAAGAGGGCAGTGCTCTGGTCATTCGCTTCCACTCTGTGCCTCTTACAATCTTTCTGCCCCTCTTCAGCAGAATTCCCTGAGCTGAGGTGGGTGCGTTTTAAGTCTGCTTTAGTGTTGCGCTCTCAGCACGTTCTGGATTTCTGCTTTGGTGCATTTTGAGCATCCCGTGTCTGTCTCCGCGACCCTCGCGCTAGCTGTCAGACTCACCTTGGAAGTGGCACTCTTGCTCGCCTCACTGTCAGCTTTACCCTCTAGTCCATGGGAGTCAATTCTTTGAATTCATATGACAAGAATCCGGAGGCAGTAACACCCCCACAATTCCTGTCATAGTGCTACATTGGTATGTATTGGAGCCCCCATTCCTGTATCAGAACGGTTTGCTGTTGTGGGTTGAGCTGTGGCGTTTCTACCGCGTGTCATGTGCTGTCTTTGCCTGTGGATTCCACATGGGCTTGCTCTGTCTTGTGGCTCGGGGTTGACTCCTCATTCCGAGGAACCGGAAAATCCCAATTCTTGTTTTGCTTGTCACTTCATTCTTTTCTTCTTCCCTGCCTCTCTTCCTTTCTTCCCCTCCCTCCCTCCCTTCCTCCCTCCCTCCCTCCCTCCCTCCCTCCCTTCCTTTCTTCCCCTCCCTCCCTCCCTCCCTCACTTCCTTCCTTCCTCCCTTCCTTCCTTCTTTCCTTCCTCAGGTGTAACTGGGGTTACTAGGACTGCTGTAGGAAACGAAGAAGGCAGAGGCGCTATCTCTAGATTGGACTGGCAGGTTTCAGGGGTGCTCTTCCTTGCCCTGTGCTCCATCCCTGACTCCCAAGCCCTCTGTGCCTCCTTTCTCCCTAAGTATGGGCTTCTTCCCCAACAAGGGGCGACATTGTCTTACCTGCAATGGGTGACATTAGCACTTGCCTCACTTTCCCTCTTAGAGATGAGAAAGTGAGACACAGGAACACAGGGAAGACAGCAGACAGGCAGGCATGAGGCTGAAGAAACTTGGAGAACGGGAATGTGGCCAGGATCCCAGTTGCCAGCTCCTGTGTTGTTCCTGGGCTCAGTGGGATGGATACCTCCTGTGCCTTGGGCTGGGACGCCTGACCCTGCACAAGGACACAGTGAACCGTGACTGTTCCTGCCGATAGCATAACCTGGGACTCAGTGTTTGATTCCAACACTCCATTTTTCTCTACTTTGAAGTCCCAAGACTCTCCAAGTCCTTTGGCCCTCAGATAATGTCCTCCCAGACTCTCTGACGACTTCTTTACCGGGATTTATCTCACTTGCCCTCTGCCTCTTCCCTCTTCCCTGCTCACTGGCTTATCGCTGCTCTATTCCCAGGCTCCCCACTTCCCTCCACTATCTCCTGGGGCGCCCACAATGGCTCCACTTTGCACAAAGCCACTGCAGCTCTCCTGGGTCCCCAGTGACTCTCTTCCCTTTGTCTCCATTCTGCAGAGCCTGATGCGAGAGTTGCCTGCCGGTCAGGAACCTCTTAGATACGCAGCTTATCTCCTGCCGTTGGAAAGCAATTACTTCGCTCCTCTCCACACCTCCAGTCCCCACTAACTTTCCCTTCCTCCTACCACTTTCTTTGCTCAGTGTTTTCACTTTTTCTTTTTGTCCTAAATACCAACTTAATAAAGGTTTTGCAGAACCGTAAAGACATAGGGAACTAGATATTTTGTTTTAATGCCCTTTCGTGTTTTTCTCCTCTGGAAAATATGTGGATTTCTGGCCTGGACACCTCTCCTCCTTCTGTGAACACCCTCTGACAAAGAATTTGTTCAATGCTCTTGGTGTTATCTCCGCGGCCTTCCAGTAGCTGCCGGGGTTCTGAGCAGCCCGTTCCTTCACAGGCCCTCAGCTCCACGCACACTGGGCATGTTCTCCATATTCATCTGACACCTCTTGGAATTCCTCTCATTGTCAGGCTTCTTCACTTCCCCATGCTTGCCCACCCCGCCTGCAATTGGGAGCCCACCCTGCCTGCTGTAACTGCTGTGTCCTGTTCCCTTTCCTCCCAGTGTTTGCAATCTTGATTCCCTTCCAGTCTTCAACCCAGAAGTCACATGTCCTCCTTGGCACCAGCCTTCAGTATTGGGGTGTTAGTCCCAGGACCCCAGTGGACTCCAAATCAGCACATATTTCAGCCCTAAAATAGTTCCGCCTGTGCATATAATTTATGCACTCCCGGCCATGTGCTTTCAATCATCTTTAGATCACTCACAACACTTAATGCCATGTAAATGCTATGTGAGTAACTGCAGTGCATATTGTTTAGGGAATTGTGACAAAAAAGAAATTAAGCCAGTGTGGTGGCTAATGCCTATAATTCCAGGCTGAGGTAGGAGAATGGCTGTGAATTCAAGGTCAGCCTGGGCTACAGTGAGAGACCTGACCCTGACTTGAAGGAAGGAAGGAAGGAAGGAAGGAAGGAAGGAAGGAAGGAAGGAAGGAAGGAAGGAGGAAGGAATAGAAGAAAAGAGAGGGAAAAAAGATTGTACATTTTCAGTGCAGAAGCAGCTTTGATCCCAGGTGTTTTTGGTGTGTAAGTGTCTGAGTGCAGGGGCAGAGCCCACGGACCCATAGGACCCATGTGCCCGCACATGGAGCCTCCTGACCTGCAAGTTGTCAGCAGCACTCAAAGTCAGCCATGGCCACAGTTAATCCTCATGTGTAGTCCTTGTAGGTGGCCTATCACTTTCAGGTTGGTTTCTTGGGATACTTGACAAATAAGCATTGTCTGCTCCCTCCTGCTCCCGGCCCCTTTGCAGTTAGGTGAAGGCATACGTCAAGGTCTGACCAATAAGCTGTGGGTGGAAGTGACGTGTCCATCACTTTCAGAATGAAGCATGGAAGGGCAGGAACAATTCTTCAGCTGTCCTTTCACCTGCCTGGTGGCTGAAGGGGACCCAAATGTAGAGATTGGAGGCCAAGATTAAAGGCCTCTCTCTTGCCCTGGCCCCCTGTTGAAAGCAGAAGAGAACTGTGTTAGGCACTGGGCTTGTGTACAGCAGAGTGGGCTCAACACTCCACCAACCTTCTCATGCTGCTGGACCAGGGCCGCCCCTTAGGACCTGGTTTCCATATGCTTCAAAAACCTACCTTACATTTAATGTTCCGTATAAGATGCGAGTAGAAAAGTATCAGCAACTGGGATGGTTGGAATCAGGTGTCCCCCATAAACTCATGTGTTTGGAATGCTTGAACCCCAGCTGGTGGCAATTTGGGAGGAGGTGCGTCATTGGGGTCAGCTCTTGAGTCCAGCCTTAGGTGTATATTCAGAATCAGCTTGTGCTCACTGGTGCCGGCTTTTCTCTCTCTCTGTGAATATACAAAGAAGTGAGCCAGCTTCTTCCACCATGGTGAAGCCTCCCCTGGGAACTGTAAGCCCAAAATAACCCCTTCCTCTCTTAAGCTGTTTCTGGTTGGGCATTGATCCCAGCAACAAGAAGGTAGCTTTAATAGTCACCAAGACACATACCTGCGCCAACCAATAGTCTGCGTAGCAAGATCCATCAACGGATACTGACAGACATGCCAAAGCATCATGGGTAGGAGACAAGATGGAAAAGGCTTTAGTATTGTCAGACGCTTGTGTGGTGCAACTTGAATGATTTAGTCGAACAAAGGGTTCCACATAAGTAAGGACTCAATATAGATTCTGCTTAGCTTCTGTGGGCCAGTGTCACCATCAGGAGAGGGGAGAGAGAGACCCCATTCTTTACTGGGGGGGGGGTGCAAGGAGGGTGACAAATATTACAGCACATGTGCAGAGGTCAGAGGACGTCAGATGTCCGTCCTTGCCTCCCACCTTGTGTAAGGCAGAGCCCCTCATTGTTCACTGCTGCATTCATCGGCTTAGCTGGCCTGCAAGGCTCCAGCAGAGGCTCCGGTCTCTGCCTCCCTCCTCACTCCAGGAGTGCGGGTCTTGCCGGTGCTCTAGCATCCAGCTTTGATGTGGTTCTGAGAACCCAAGCTCAGGTACTCGTGCTTCTGTGACAAGCTCTATCCACTGAGCCATCTCCCCAGCTAGAGAAATCCTATTTAAAAAAATTATTTATTTGAGTGAGAAAGAGAAAGGGAGAAAGAGAGAAAGAGAGAGAGAGAGAGAGAGAGAGAGGATGGGTGTGCCAGGGCCTCCAGCCACTGCAAATGAACTCCAGATGCATGAGCCCCCTTGTACTTCTGGCTTACATGGGTCCTGGAGAATCAAACCTGGGTCCTTTGGCTTTGCCGGGAAATGCCTTAACCGCTAAGCCATCTCTCCAGCCTAAGAAATCCCATTCTTAAAGAACATAGTCACAGAATCCAGTGTCACATGTCTTTTGAAAATTATATTTAAGACAAAAAATGTAAACAAAACTATCACAAAAAATATAGATGGATAATTTTGTCAATGGAGTTAAGTATGTGAAAGTATATAAATGATACTTGAGATATCACAAGTGCATATCATGAGATAAAATGGATATATTTAAAATTCAAATTAACATTTTATATAATAAAGGAAATGATGAAAGAGAGATTTGTCAATGTGCCATGAATAAAGGGTCTATTTTCATGATGCATAAAGAACTCTTTAAAAGGAATAAGGAAATTCTTTGCTATAGAAACCCAAAGTGTCAAAGTTCTCTAATAAGAAGGGCTATTCACCAGTGTTGGGTTTTTAGCTAAGCTCTGGTCATCACAGTGAGCAAGGACAACCCTCCAAGAGAAGATTTGCTTTCTGTCAGAGGGACAGCTCTGGGCTCCTGTGCCAATGTGGAGGCCATACCGCAAGACACTGGCCAGGCCCCGTGAGGGCTGGCCACCTTTGTCTTAGCCCATCCATGCCGCTGTAGCAGAATACTGCTAGCTGAGTCATTTATATTGAACAGAGTGTCATTGGCCCATGGTTCTGGAGGCTGGGACATCTAAGGCTGTGGGGCCATATGTGGTAAAGAACTTGTTGCCACATCACCCTGTGGTAAAAAAGACGAGTGCAAAAGGGAACAAGAGCGGCATCCAGGCCAATTGTACGAAAAGTCGTTCACTCACTCACATTTCAGCAGAGCCCTTGTGACCCAAACACCTCCCGCTAAGCCCCGCCTCTAAGCACTGCTGCCGACATCTGCTTTTAGGGGATCACATTCAAGCCACAGCAGCCCAGCCAGCAAATGCCTTAAAGAAGGGTTCCCCTTGTCACTGTGACTCGCTTGCTCTCCCAGTCCCTGCGAGCTCCAGAGCGATGGGTGTGAAGGCACTCTGCGACAGATGCCGTCAAGAAGCCTTCATCGCAAGGGGGACAGCTAGTGAAAACTTCCTGGAAACTGTTGTGACATATTTCATGCCGCTGTCAAAGAACGTGCTGCTGGGCTGGTGCCCAGTGCTTCCACGGTCGCTGTGGACAGACTGCGGTAGTTCATGCCTTGTAGCAAAGTAATGAGTTACAATTGTTGGGAGAATTTATGTTGAAAAATTCTGCATGTTTTAATGTTGGCAGTCACTTAGTGGAAATAAGATTTATTAGTCCTTTGGTAAGATGTTAAGCTGGCAGCTTTAACAGAGGACAAGAGTGTTGGAAAGGCGATGGAAAACAACTTTCAGCTCCAGCTAGAGCGGTGGCTTGGACTTTCCTAGAAAGCTGGGCTCCGCACCAAGGGCAAAAGAGACTCCAGTGCATCAACAGGGGTTGGGCAAAGTTACATCTCGGGGCCTCTGTTTCTTTCTTTATAAATGTGCGAAAGTATTTGCAAGTGCAGGTTGCTGGAAGGAAGGATGAGATGAGGCACCGTGTCTAACACATTACTAGCTGTCAATCAGTGTGAGCACCTGTCAGGACTGAGCTCAAAGGATGAGTCAGATTCCCACGCGCTGTGATGACCGCACCCCTCCCCCACAGGCAAACACCTTGGACTGTTTCTGCATCACCGTCCCTTGTTGGCTTGCCTGGCCTTGGACTGTTGAGACAAATGTTCTGGACAGGGAAGAGAAAGAACGTGTGTGTGGCTGTGGACAAGGCAGACTGAAGTAGTTCCCAGCGGAAGCATTTCAAGTCTCAGGCTTCCTGTAATGCCCACGCTACTCCTCACTGCACCTCCCACCCATGACTTACACTTGACCTTGTGGAGGGAGGCAGGGGATGGGCCCCATGACACTTCTTCTCTCCCAGCCCTCCTTTGACTTCCCCAAAACCTTTATGATTATCCTGTGTGCCATCTACTGTCCATCTCTCTGAACCCAGACGTCCACACCCTGGAGACAGGGGTACGTGTCTGCTGTGTCCCCAGCAGCTGTACAGGGCCCAGGGCACGGGGGATGCTTTGCTTGGCTCGGTGAATGAGTGAGATAGTTTAATGGAATGAAGTCCTGCCTGTCTGAAGTCTTCTTTGCCTATTTGCCTGTAAGTACATGAGTGTGGGGGGAGGGTGTGTGCACATATATGCACATGCATGTGAAGGGCAAAGGACAATAATAAGTCTTCCTCATTCTTCAGTCCCTTACCTAACTTGGTAGCACAGGGTCTCTCATTTGCCTGGAGCTTGGCAACTGGCCTAGCCTGGCTGGCAGCAAGCCCTCAGGATTCACCTGTTTCTGCCTTCCCAGCACTGGGTAGCAAGCATGCACCACCATGCCCAGAGCTTTTCATGGCTTCTGAGGACCAAAGTCAGCTCTTCCTGCTTACAAGGATAGCACTTCCCAATTGAGCCATTACCCCAGCCCCTAAAGTGGCTTATCCTTTTTTCTTTCTTTTGGCATGGTCTTACGAATGATGCCTGACAGGAACTCACTTTGGAGGCCTCAGGTTACCCTCAATTCTCTGCAGACCTCATACTTTAGCCTCCCAACTGCTGAGATTAAAGGTGTGAGCCACTACTCTCATCTCAGAATGACTTTTATAGACTAAATTATATGTCCCTTCCCAACCCATATATTGGAGTCCACCAGCATCATCTGCTCATCTTTGATCTCAGACACCCAGCCTCCAGCATCATCTGCTCATCCTTGATCTCAGACACCCAGCCTTCACATTCATCTACTCATCCTAGATCTCAGACACCCAGCCTCTAGCATCATCTACTCATCCTAGATCTCACACACCCAGCCTCCACATTCATCTACTCATCCTAGATCTCAGACACCCAGCCTCCACATTCATCTACTCATCCTAGATCTCAGACACCCAGCCTCTAGCATCATCTACTCATCCTAGATCTCAGACACCCAGCCTCCACATTCATCTACTCATCCTAGATCTCAGACACCCATCCTCTAGCATCATCTACTCATCCTAGATCTCAGACACCCAGCCTCCACATTCATCTGCTCATCCTAGATCTCAGACACACAGCCTCCACATTCATCTGCTCATCCTAGATCTCAGACACACAGCCTCCACATTCATCTGCTCATCCTAGATCACAGACACCCAGCCTCCACCATCATCTACTCATCCTAGATCTCAGACACACAGCCTCAATCATCTGCTCATCCTAGATCTCAGACACCCATCCTGTAGCATCATCTGCTCATCCTAGATCTCAGACACCCAGCCTCCAGCATCTGCTCATCGTAGATCTCAGACACCCAGCCTCCACATTCATCTACTCATCCTAGATCTCAGACACCCAGCCTCCATCATCTGCTCATCCTAGATCTCAGACACCCAGCCTCCATCATCTGCTCATCGTAGATCTCAGACACCCAGCCTCCACATTCATCTACTCATCCTAGATCTCAGACACCCAGCCTCCATCATCTACTCATCCTAGATCTCAGACACCCAGCCTCCATCATGTGCTCATCCTAGATCTCAGACACCCAGCCTCCATCATCTACTCATCCTAGATCTCAGACACCCAGCCTCCATCATCTGCTCATCCTAGATCTCAGACACCCAGCGTCCACATTCATCTACTCATCCTAGATCTCAGACACCCAGCCTCCACATTCATCTACTCATCCTAGATCTCAGACACACAGCCTCCAGCATTATCTACTCATCCTAGATCTCAGACACCCATCCTCTAGCATCATCTACTCATCCTAGATCTCAGACACACAGCCTCCATCATCTGCTCATCCTAGATCTCAGACACCCAGCCTCCATCATCTGCTCATCCTAGATCTCAGACACCCATCCTGTAGCATCATCTACTCATCCTAGATCTCAGACACCCAGCCTCCATCATCTACTCATCCTAGATCTCAGACACCCAGCCTCCACATTCATCTACTCATCCTAGATCTCAGACACCCATCCTCTAGCATCATCTGCTCATCCTAGATATCAGACACCCAGCCTCCACATTCATCTGCTCATCCTAGATCTCAGACACCCAGCCTCTAGCATCATCTACTCATCCTAGATCTCAGACACACAGCCTCCAGCATCATCTACTCATCCTAGATCTCAGACACCCATCCTCTAGCATCATCTACTCATCCTAGATCTCAGACACCCATCCTCTAGGATCATCTACTCATCCTAGATCTCAGACACCAGCCTCCAGCATCATCTGCTCATCCTAGATCTCAGACACCCAGCGTCCACATTCATCTACTCATCCTAGATCTCAGACACCCATCCTCTAGCATCATCTACTCATCCTAGATCTCAGACACCCAGCCTCCAGCATCATCTGCTCATCCTAGATCTCAGACACCCAGCATCCACATTCATCTATTCATCCTCGATCTCAGACACCCAGCCTCCAGCATCATCTGCTCATCCTAGATCTCAGACACCCAGCCTCCACATTCATCTACTCATCCTAGATCTCAGACACCCAGCATCCACATTCATCTATTCATCCTAGATCTCAGACACCCATCCTCTAGCATCATCTGCTCATCCTAGATCTCAGACACCCAGCATCCAGCATCATCTGCTCATCCTAGATCTCAGACACCCAGCGTCCACATTCATCTACTCATCCTAGATCTCAGACACCTATCCTCTAGCATCATCTACTCATCCTAGATCTCAGACACCCAGCATCCACATTCATCTATTCATCCTAGATCTCAGACACCCAGCCTCCAGCATCATCTGCTCATCCTAGATCTCAGACACCCAGCCTCCACATTCATCTACTCATCCTAGATCTCAGACACCTATCCTCTAGCATCATCTACTCATCCTAGATCTCAGACACCCAGCCTCTAGCATCATCTACTCATCCTAGATCTCAGACACCCAGCCTCTAGCATCATCTACTCATCCTAGATCTCAGACACCCAGCCTCTAGCATCATCTACTCATCCTAGATCTCAGACACCCAGCATCCACATTCATCTATTCATCCTAGATCTCAGACACCCAGCCTCCAGCATCATCTGCTCATCCTAGATCTCAGACACCCAGCCTCCACATTCATCTGCTCATCCTAGATCTCAGACACCCAGCCTCTAGCATCATCTACTCATCCTAGATCTCAGACACCCAGCCTCCAGCATCATCTGCTCATTCTAGATCTCAGACACCCAGCCTCCATCTTCTACTCATCCGAGATCTCAGACACCCAGCCTCTATATTCATCTGCTCATTCTAGATCTCAGACACCCAGCCTCCACATTCATCTGCTCATCCTAGATCTCAGACACCCAGCCTCTAGCATCATCTGCTCATCCTAGATCTCAGACACCCAGCCTCCATCATCTACTCATCCTAGATCTCAGACACACAGCCTCCATCATCTGCTCATCCTAGATCTCAGACACACAGCCTCCACATTCATCTGCTCATCCTAGATCTCAGACACCCAGCCTCCACATTCATCTGCTCATCCTAGATCTCAGACACACAGCCTCCATCATCATCTGCTCATCCTAGATCTCAGACACCCAGCCTCCACATTCATCTGCTCATCCTAGATCTCAGACACACAGCCTCCAGCATCATCTACTCATCCTAGATCTCAGACACCCAGCCTCCATCATCTACTCATCCTAGATCTGAGACACCCAGCCTCCAGCATCATCTGCTCATCCTAGATCTCAGACACCTAGCCTCCATCATCATCTACTCATCCTAGATCTCAGACACACAGCCTCCAGCACTGTGAGGAAATATATTTCTAATGATTGCATCAACCAATCTTTGGTCTTTTGCTACGTCAGTTCTAGCAAACTAATGCAGGCACTAAACAAGCTTTTTGTAGACAAACTTAGCCTAGATGTCATCCACTTGAAGCATAGATTCTTTAATGGTCCTTTTGAAAGAGAAGACCCCCTTCAAAAGCTGAGCAAGTCCCTTGGACTGAAATGAATATTCGGAGGACCCAGGCCCCGCATTTTAGGTGTGTCCCAGGTCTCATCCTCTGTTTATGGCCCTGGGCTAGCCACCAAGAGGGCACACATGATGCCCATGGGGCAACCCACAGACCAGCAGGAATGAGAAAATTTCACAAAATGGAACCAAGCATAAGTACAAACACACCCATCTCAGGATCTGGTAATCACCACCTTTAAATTCAGGTGGACCCCCTAACCCCTGAACAGCCGAAATCAATGTCCAGAGGATGGCTTTGGCATGGGGTGGGTTTGCCATGTATAGTGAAGATTGAAAACATGGCAAGGCCAGTCACCACACCCACAGGACATCCTGGCAGAAAGGAGTCACACATGCGACCTGTGTTGAATTGTTGTGTCTCTGACTGCACGTCTTGTGTCCAAATCCTTGTGTGATTCCCTGGTGAGTGTGGGGAGATCCCATGGAATCCTTGTCTGGATTTCTTGGAGACTCCATTCTCATTTGAATCTTGGCCCTGGCAGTGTGCATAGTAAACCAAACCAAAGCATGATGGAGTTAGGCATGAGGAGTGGGAGAGACTTCCCCCATTAGAGGGTATAGCTGTGCAAGCCACTAAATCACCCACCCTAGGTCTTCCCAAGCAGGGTGCAGCCTCTGGCCTGCCTTTCAGCTCTCTCTCTCTCTCTCTCTCTCTCTCTCTCTCTCTCTCTCTCTGTGTGTGTGTGTGTGTGTGTGTAAGACAGACAGATGACAGACAGACAGACAGAGACAGAAATTCCAAGAGCTCACCCCAGAAACACTAGTAACCACACCCTCCCGCCTCTCCTAGCACAATCAGAACTCTTTCCTGGGTGGATGGACACTAATTGGACATGTGGGCAAAGGGTTTGAGACGCAGTGACATATGGCAGTAGTAACGAGGCTGGTCCTGGGGTAGGAGGTCCACACTGAATCACAACACAGTGAAGAAGAAGGAAGGGGCCCAGATGTTGGTTTTAATATTTGCCTCCAGTATCTAAGAGTAAGCTTCCCCTTCATTGCGTGTCACATTCCCACTCCTCCCGCGCCACACAGAAGCCTAACTGAGCAGTGGCCATATCTGTGGACCTGTCTCTGAATTCTCTGAACCTATAACAAGGACTCTGACATTTTCATTCTTTATTGCTGGGCAGGACAGCAGAAAACATGAATTCATTTGAGTTATTCCTTCTTTCTCGTTGTAATCAAGCTGCAAGATATGTGTCAGAATTCTAATCAAGAACCTTTGGAATTTTTTTTAATTCCTTTAAGCCAGTTTTTCCAATGTCAAGAAAAATTTGTGCTGAGCCTCCAGGCTATCCTCCGCTGAATGCTCCAATTCTAATGATAGATGGTGTTACCAGTTCTTAAACACTCCCCGGCTCTCCTTAATTGACTGGATTTGGCTCCGTTCCTAGAATCAGCTCCTTGGTAGCCTCTGACCACGTAGATTGCTCAATATAGTGGAAAGAAGGTGGTAATTTGGTCTGACTTTGAGCAACACTCCCTCCTTACTGCCCACTTTGTTCCAACACAAGCAACATATCAGGAAATGCAATCGATCGCCCTCCCCTCATAATTCTCCCATTGAGCATCAAGCGCTCAGGGCGCCCTTTCGTGAAAACGAAGCTCACCTCTTCTCCCTGCAGCATGCTGGCACTCAGTCATTTACATTTCCCAGTTGTATATAGGTTTATAAATCTTTAGGTGCAAATATTAGGGGAGAGCCATGGGCAGATAAGTGCACTGGCCAAGAAGCAAAGACGTGGAAGAGAGAGAAAACACACAGGAGCAAGAAGAGAGGGGGAACTGATTTTCTCATCAGTGGTCCATCGGGACAACCCGAAGGAGGAAGAGTTCAATTTGCCTCATGATTTCAGAGATTTCATGTCACAGTCTGGCTCCGTGAGTTCTCGGTCAGTGGTGACACAGAGCCCTGAGGTAGCAGGAGCGTGTGGAAGAGTTCATCTCATGGAGGGCGGGAAGCAGACAAGGGGGAGGAGAGCTGGAACAAGATAACCTTGCCAAGCCGGGCGTGGTGGCGCACGCCTTTAATCCCAGCACTCGGGAGGCAGAGGTAGGAGAATCGCCATGAGTTCGAGGCCACCCTGAGAATAGAGTGAATTCCAGGTCAACCTGGGCTAGAGTGAGACTCTACCTCAAAAAACCAAGAAAATAAAATAAAAAATAAAAATAAAATTAAAGAAAAAGATAACCTTGCAAACCTGTCCCCCATGACCCACCTCCTCCAACTAGGTCCCACCTCTTAGGTTTCAAGAACCTACCAGAATAGCACCACTAGCTTGAGACCAACCTCTGAACGTATGATCAGGAGTGGGGGTGGGGGGAGACACTTCATATCCAAACATGGAAGAGGAGGAGAAAGAACACTAAGTGAAGCCCGTTGACACAAACCTGTGTCCTTCAACACTACTTACTACATCCAATTGGGTCTATTTATTTTATTTTTTGGTGTGTGTTTGTGTGTGCATAAACCCGTGGGTGAGTGAGGTGGGTGCATGCCACAATGTGCATGCGGAGGCGAGAGGAGCACTTTGAGGTTGGGCCCCACATTTCAGTTCATTTGAGGCAGGGTCTCTCACCACTGTTCTGTTTGCCAGACTAGGTTGTCTTCAAGCTTCCACGAAATGCTCCCGTCCTCACCTCCCATCTCACGATAGCTGTGCTGGGGTTCCAGGAGCCCACACCACTTCAGGCTTTTACACGGGGCCTTGGGGTCCAAACTCAGGCCCTCAGGCTTACACTGCAAGCCCATTCTCCAGGTCCTAGTGAGCTCTTCACTTAATGCCTTTTCATTTCTCACCAAAGAGTTCTGAGGAGCAGCCATGGATAGTTCTTTCCCAAGCTAGTTCTGTGACCCTTTACCCAAGAGGGCTCACGGATGGCAGCATTAGCAAAGATGAGCTCTGAATGCGAAGAGAGCTGGAACTGCCCCAGAACCTGTCCTCTCCAAGCAGCCCTGATGGAGCTGCTCGCCACTTGGTCTTCCAAGTCGAACTTGACCTTGGCTAATCCTCGGCCTTGATCACTCTCATGTCAACTTTTCAATGTTTTCAGATTTTGCTCTTGATAGGAAATATCCATTTCAACAACAAAGACTTGGTGGATAATGAAAATACCTAAAAGAATAGAAGAGGGAAGATGGGCCCGACAGTAAGGAAGAATCAACTTACTTGGGGTTCCTATGGAAGTGGCCCCCTCTATGGGTTCTGAGGGCAGTCATAAACATGTCCAAACCTGTCCCTGCAGACTACACTTCCTTAATTTCATGATAAGGTATAGAACAGGAGAACGTCCTAGACTTCCAGACCTGAGTCCCAGGTACATTGCTATCCAACAACCAGGGTCTCCCCCAGTTAGTCAGTCTATGATAGTAATAGCATTACAGATTTGGATGGGGGGCTACTACTGTGTTTCCCACACTATGAGAGGTTTGGAGGGGGCACTGTGTGATCAGGAAGGATCCAGACCAGACCTTGAAGAAGTCTACCGGCTGTTTCCTCTTCTGTAGGGGGACTCACCATGCTTTGTCTTGCCCAGTTGTGCAGAGGCAGAGGAACCCCCAGGGTCCTGGCTGGGTGATCACTGCTACTGGCATATGTGGGGCCCCAGTAGGTCTACCTGTTAGCCACTAGTACCTGCTTATGTAACAAAGGGCTTGGGAAGGCCTTTAAATGTGTGTTTTTTTTTTTTTTTTTTTTTTTTTTTTTAAGGCGCAAGTAAGTAGAGAGGTAATTAAGCTCATTAGCAGGAAAATAATTTGCTCAGCTTGTTAAAGGTCAGTGGCTCTGGGCTGCCCGTGGAGCTCAAGAGGCAAAGGAGAGGAGGAGGAGTTGGAATGGGGAGGAGAGAGAGTCATGTCTGTCACCGCCTCTCTCCTTTTCCCGGGCACTGATTACAGCCGTGGGCATTTGCTGTGAGAAAATGATGGCAGCCAGGCGGAGCTCAGAGAACCTGTGCTAGGGACCGCTAGCTTAAGGTTTTAAGGGTGGTTTTGGTGGTCTTGGTAGAACTTCACCCCAGATAGAATCTGTTCTACAGACTGCTTCCAGATATAAAGACTGGCCCTGGCACACATCTCTTTCTAAAATATACCCACTCGTTTGAAGAATATTCATTATCTATGGGAACACAACGTAGACAGTCCATACTTTCTGCCTGTGAGGAATAGCATCTGTGAGATTGTCCTTTCTTTAAGCCCTCAAAAGTCCCCACCACTTAGAAGATGACATAACATTGTTTTCTTGATTGTTGTTAACTTCTCTGGCCGACACCACCCCTGCCATCCCTCTCAGAGAAACTCAACACCTCAGTCCTTTCTTAACCCATTGGCTTAGAAGGCTTTTTACGGTCTCACTACCTGCACACAGCCTCTTTCCTTTGTCTAAAATACCTTTTCTCTTGCTCTTCAACTCCTGCCCATCCTCCAAAGCCCATCTCCGAAGCTTTCCTGTCTGCCTAGCCCCATTTCACACATCAGAGCCCTAATAACCCCACCCTCCCATGCCTCGAAGGTACAAAGCACACAGTCCTGTTGTTTCCTATTTGCTTGCAGGGACTACCACCCCAGGCCATGAGAACATGCAATAAAGGCAGCACCAAGCTCCGCATCCATCCACGCATTGGTGGCCAGCGTCTCCTGCCCCCAGCGGCACCCTTTGGGGCACAGATTTCCTTGAGCTGTTGGCAAACACAAGGAGAAGGAGACTTGGAATCAGAATGTGATTCCTTAAACCTTCCTCCCAGCCCTCTGAGCCAGATAGGAACTTTGGAATTTAATCTCATCTGCTGTAAGTAGTTCATCTTGGAAAAATGACCTACTTGTTTCAGTTTGCCTCCGTTTCCCCATAAGTTAAAGAGACATAAAGATTCTACCCCATCTTTTTCTTATAGGATACTACATGTTAGCACAACATTCAGTACACATCTATTAAACAGCCATTGTGCAAAACTCAGTGTAAAATTGTACCCAGGAAGGGAGTGCTCCTTCTCCAAAGCAATTTGTCATCTAATAGGAAAGCACGCAACCCTAATGGCCATAACAAGATATAAAACATGTTAAGTGCCGTAAGAGAACTATACATTATGCACTGCAGAAATGTGAGGAAGTGAACTTTGTAAATGTTGTTTACATCCTTTGTTATGCTTTAGAAAGTGAAATCTTCAAAGGTGTCATAATGTTACCGTGCTTTGCAATAAGACTCTGCACAAGTACATGGCATGCCTTATCCCCGGGAGGCCTGGAAATGACCAAGGCAGAGGCCTGGGCTATATGTCAGAGGTAGAGCACTTCGAAAGTGGAGCCAGGCTCTGGGTTCAACCTCCAGCATCACACCACAGACAAACAGACAAGCACAGAATGCCATGGAGGAAGGGAATGAGTTAAGAGCAATTAGGACGTGGGGACGTAAACTCCACTGGCCTGTGTTCTCAGGAGGCTATCTGCAGCAAGCTGCCTTTGGGGGTGTCAGAAAAGCTTCTCATAGACTAGGAAGGGGGGCCAGGGGTCTTCGCCACAGAAGCCAGCTGTGGTCCTCAGTAGCAAACCATGGCCCCACCCTTGAGGATAAAGCCTTTCCCACGTACAATCCACAGGGTGCTAAGGACCCTGCATCTAACACACACATTCTATGTGTACTACATATGTAAATATAGATAGTATACATACAGAGTGCTATGTATATGTTTATATCTGTCTATTTAGATGATATATATATATATATACATATATGGAGAGAGAAAGAGAGACCCCATTTGAGAAACTCCTCTTTAAACACAAATAAATGTATTACAGAATTTTTCACAGCCTTTCAATTACTGATGTGTTTTAGAAATTTCAGAGAGGAAAATAAATGAAGGAGTATTTTCCAAACCTATTAGGGAACAAAAATCTGATATTTTACCAAGGCATTTCATGGATTTTACATTGCATGAAGCAATTTAGGAATTGCTGTGAGAAGGGAAGGGCTGTGACCTCAGCAGCTCGGGATCACAGAAGTTTGCATGTACAGGAATAGCTGCATATCAAGAGAGGCATTTGTGGACAATAGACACTCCTGCCTGCTTCTGAGTCCTAGGAGAAGAGGGGACAAGGGCTCACAGGAGAATGAGTGACTGATTCTGAAATCACAAATGTCTTTCCTGGCTCTATCATATTTTTCTTTCTTACAAATGCCAACAATAATGGAAACAGATGATGAACTAACCTTTCTGATCCAATTGCATTATGGGATCCTGGCTGGCTTTGAACAACTCAAGAAATAATACACACTGCCCACGCTTACCTCTCAGGGAAGATAGCTTTGTTTTTGAAGCTCTCTCTGGATATTCATACAGCTAGGATCTAAATGATGAGTATCAACAAGAATTCTCTGGGGACTCAATTCTTACTCTTTGCTTTACACTTACCTGAAGACCTAAGCATAAAGCTTAAAGGTGCTGGACCTTTGACCCACTTGCACAGAACATCTTAGATCTTAGCTCTCTCCCTACCAACCAGCATGCATAGGGAACTCCTGGCAGGAAGAGCTCTCTGCATGGGCAGAAAGGCAGTCTTGCTCGCGCTGAAGATGACTGGCACACAAAGACAGTTGACTAACTGTGTCTGTTCTCATATCTGCCTCTGATTCTGCCCCAGATTAGGGACAGGAAACTCCTTATTAAAAAACAAATGAGCTTTGGGGCTGGAGAGATTGCTTAGTGGGTAAAGTGCTTGTCATATAACCATGAGAACCTGTGTTTGGATCCCCAGCACCCAGGTAAAAGCTGGACATGGTGCCACATGTTGATAATTCCAGCACTGGGGGGTCAGAAACAGGAGAATCCCTAAGCCTTGCTGGCTAGCTGATCTAGCTAAACTGGTTAGCACTGGGTTCATGTAGTGACCACGTCTCAAAGAGTAAAATGGAGAGAGATTGAGGAGGAGACCCTGGCCTTCACATACATGTACTTGTATCCACACATAGTTGAACATGAATTTATACACATACACACTCATATACACACGTGATTTTTCAAAAGCTTTAATGATATTCATAGACACTTTTTTATTTTGTTTATTTATTTACTTGAGATAGAAAAAGAGACAGAGAGAGGGACGGAGGGGAGGAAAAGTGGGTGGGAGAGAGGAAGGGAGGGAGGGAGGGAGAAGGGGCATGCCAGGGCCTCCAGCCACTGCAAATGAACTCCAGATGCATGCACCCCCTTGTGCTTCTGGCTTACATGGGTCCTGGAGAATCAAACTGGGGTCCTTTGGCTTTGCAGGCAAATGCCTGCCATCTCCCCAGCCCATCATAGACACTTTTGCAACCCCCCCGCCAACTGCTTTCAGCTTCTCTACTGAGCATGCTCCTGACACCCGGGCTACATTTCTTTCTCAGTCTTGCCTTCCAGCTTAGACCTGACCAGACTTGACTCTTTCCTGCCTTCCTTACACATTCTGAGCAATTCCCCCTGCTCAGCTCCTCCCCAAGTACTTTGTGCATCTGCTCACTTTGAGAGGTTCTTCGAGCCCCACTCCCCCAAGGGAAGCCGAAGGCTGATCCACCCCCCCGCCCCACGCCAACATGAAGCTCCTGTCAGCTGCCCTTAAGGAACGACTGGCAAAGCCCTGTGAATGGCTGTACTGTTGCCCTTGCCACCCCCCACCAGTGGGGGCACCTTTATCTCCAGGTTGAATGGTGGAGCACAGGAAATACTCTCCACAGAAATAAATCAAGCCGATCTGCCTAGAAGGGCCTGGAGTTCCCAGGGTGGAAGTCGATGCTCGAGAATAGGGCCCTCCTTGTTTTGGCACTGCTCAGACCATGGATTCAAATTTCGGAGGAAAAAAAATGGTTTAAACTTAGATTTCCACCGTTCACAATACACCCTGAAGGGAAGCCCACAATATGTCATGGGACACAGAGGGGCCAGCGATGGTAGAGGAGACCCACTGGAGCCTTCCATATTAGCCAGCTGAATCCCTTGTTCTTAATATGAATGCATAACCGAGGATCAGCCAACAAGGAGGAAGATAAGAAAAAAGAGAAAAAGAGGAAGGAGAGACAGCATAATCTAAAGATGTGAAGGTATTGCTTCAATCAGCCTTTTACCCTTCTTCCTAGAGTGCATCCAAAAGCGGCAAAGAAAACATTTACAATTGAACAAATTTCATTTAGGGTGAGAAAAACAATGACAGCAGCCATTAACCTCTATGTACTTCTTATGAGGTTCCAGGCACTGTTTGTAGAAACGAACTCACTAATTCCTTTTACCCTATACTTTATGGGAGACACAACACTGTATCCACTTTCTGATGGGGGTACAAGAAATGAAGCCCTGTGCAAAAGTTCCCAGAGGTGCCAAGGTGAGAGCTAGGCCTAGTCCTGAGGCTGTTTGGCTACGAAGCTCATGTCACCTACAAGCTGGCACACAGGATGTGCATCTTCTGCAGTATGCATCCGGCCTGACGAAAGTACTTCAAGCCCAGCAGGAGGCAGACGGGAGGGACAGATACAGTGAGGAGACTCAGAAGGGTATGTCTTGGCACCAGCAAAGGAAAGCACAGGATACCTGTAAAGTGCAGCCGAAGGTAAAGGTTCTGGTGGCAGATGGCTTTCTACATCTTGTTGCAAAGGGCTCTGGTGGCAGATGGCCCTTCTGCATCTTGTTGGCTAGAGGTGATGAGGAAGCTGGGTTAGCAAACATTCCCCTGAAAAGGTTATTTTTAGGGATGACTGTCTCTCTAACAAGAAGACAACTTTGGTCATGAAAAACAGCCAGTCTTGGTGGCTTGCACACCTCACCCCACTCGGAGAGATGAATGTTGCCCCTGGAAATACATGACAATGGAAAGACAGTAATTAAACAGGAACTGTGAATGCCTCAGAGCAAAGACATCCAAGAATGAGGGAGAAGTGCCGCTAAGTACTGAACAGGTTCTGCTAGACAGTCACTGCTCAGGAGCAGATCGAAGCTGTGCATAAGCATCATCCCAGGATCGATGGCTGATACAGCCAGATCACAAAACAGGAGTGTGAAAAACAGGAAGAAACAGTGAATAAGAAGGGGAAGAGATAAAACACCTGCTTTCTGAATTCGGGAAACACTACTAAGTTGATCTATTTGAAAATCTTTTATGTCAAAAAGTGATCAAATAGCGGCTGTTTCAGATGGCTTCTTTTAACAATAGAAGGAAAGACACAAAAGCAAACCATGAGAGCAAGGAAAATTAACGTGGAGAAAGGATCAAAATTTCTCCAGGTATTAGATAACCCAAGACAAAAAGAACAGTAAAACAGAATGAACAAAATAAAATGGATAAAAGTAAAGAAGACAGAAAGCCCGGTGTGATGATATGTGCCTATAATCCCAGTGCTTTAGAAGCAGGAGGATCAGGAATTCAAGGCCAGCCTTAGCTACATAATGAGTTCAAGGCCAGCTTGGATGAAGTGAGACTATGGAAACAAGAAGGAAGAGGAGAGAATAAAGAAAACTGGTATAGAATGAATAAAAAATAATTCTATATTTTCACATAGCTGTAGTAACTTCCCTAGAGAAAAATCAAAAAGCAAGGAGCATAATGAATAAAGATAAAATGGGACAAAAATTTAGAAAAAGCAATTTGAATATATATAAATAATATATATAAATAAATAATCTTATATTTTTATTTACTTATTGAAAGAGGGAGAGAGAAAGAATGGGCATGTCAGAGCCTACAGCTACTGCAAATGAACTGCAGATGCATGCATCACCTTGTGCATCTGGCTCACATGGGTCCTGGGGAATCAAACCTAAGTCCTTTGGCTTTGTAGGCAAGTGCCTCAACTGTTAAGCCATCTCTCGAGCTCTATTTTGTTGGTTTTTTTTTTTTAATAGTAACTGAAAACATAATAGAACAAAGGTACTTCCCAACTTAAAGGCAGCCACTATAGACTGATGGAAATTTTCTTGGTATCAGAAGAACCATATACAAAAAAGCAAATGAACTACATAATGGGGAACGCTTAAGTGTATATAAGAAAAATTGAATAATATGATCAAACAAAAACTAAACATTTGGTAAAATATGTGTGCTTCATTTATCAATGTAAAGGGAAAACTTCATGTAAGAGCAAATAGCAAAATCCACTTTTATGAAGAAATATATTCTTCAAACGAAAACAGACCAAAAAAAGTAAAAGATGTTTAGAAAGACAGAATTCAGGCCAAAAACTCAACCCTGCATGTTAAATGGTGAGAAACATGATATAGAAATAACAGTATCATTAAGAAAATAAAAACTTAAAAATCTAAAGGAATGCTGCAAAAGTCTAGAACTTAACCTTTTCATTATCTAACAGGTTGAGTGGGGGACAGTAGCTGATGGTATGGAAATGAGCATGAAAGTTCTCCTGCCTCTCTCGTTTGCAAACCGGGAGAGGTAACAGAATGGAAAACTTTCCAGGGCTAAACATAATAATACATCTATAGTAAACATGATTAAAGAACAGGGGAAAGCTCAACAAATCCTCACTGGAATTGATATGTCAGTGATCAGACACTAACTTACTAAGTTTCTCAGAAGAAAAACCTTCGCTACCTGAAAAGAGCCAAGAATCCGATTCTCCAAGGTGAGTAGGGTCTCCACGGTCTCTCTTCTCTGGAGTGTGTCTTGTGGAATCTCAGCCTCCCTTTGTGCGGACAAGACCCTCGCCTTGCTTCTCAGCAACAGCAAAGGGGATAGAAAGCCATGCGTGAGATTTTGTTACTTAAGATCGTAAGGTTTGTTTTTTCATAAGCAAGGGAGATGGATGGCTCAGAGCTTAAAGCACAAGCAAGTTCAGATCCACACGAAGTCTGATGCTGTAGTGCTAGCATTTGTAAGAAGGGAACTAAAGACAGGAGAATCTTCTAGAAGCTCACAGGCCAGCCAGCCTGTGGAATGCAGCAGTGGACAATCTCGAGCAACGAGGGACCCCTCTTGAGAACAAGGTGGAAGGCAAGGACCAACCCGTGATGTCCTCTGACTGCCACATGCATACTGTGCCACCCATGCGCCAGTACTCACACACACACACACACACACACACACAGAGAGAGAGAGAGAGATTATAACTTCATCTAAGCAGTTTCCTTATTAACTTCCTCGCTTGCATGCTCTGATGAAGCAAGCAGTCTTGTTGGGAAAGCCCATGTGACAAGGACACAATGGTGACCACTAGCCAGGAGTCAGCAAGAAGCCAGCGAGGCTGGGAGACTCACGGCCTGTTGAGACCTCATCTCTTTTATGGTCCATGTGATGTGGAATCTGGTCCATCCCCAAGGGAACTTTCAGATGTGCAGAAGCCCTGGCCGGCACCCTCCCTGAAGCCTCCTCACAGCCTGAAACTGGAAGCCAGCTAAGCTGTCCCAGACGCCCTGCCCACAGAGGTGATGGGATTCGTGTGCTGTTTTAAGTGAGTGAGTGGTGATTTGTCACTCAGATAGATAACTAACACCTTGGTTTTACACTAAAGTATCAACTTCATAAAATTGATGAAGTTATTTTCAGGCATTCAAAAGTTCAGAAATTTATCTCCCACACTTAATGTCATATATATATATATATAAAGATATGCTCTGTCTGGAGGGATGGCTTAGCAGTTAAGGAATTTACCTGCAAAGCCAAAGAACTCAGGTTCAATTCCCCTGGACTCACGTTAGCCAGATGCACAAGGGGGCGCATGCGTCTGGAGTTTGTTTGCAGGGGCTGGAGGCCCTGCTGGGCCCATTCTCTGTCTCTCTCCCTTTTCTCTGTCAAATAAATAAATAAAAATAAAATATAAAGATATGCTCAAGAATCATGAAAGGGGTCTGCAGGTCTCTCCTCCTTGAGTGTGAGAGGTGGCGCAAGAGCAGAGTCCGAGCTGCGGCGGCGGCAAGAGCTGTGGCGGGACAAGCATTTAGAAAGTTCCTTCCGCTCTTTGACAGAGTGTTGGTTGAAAGGACTGCAGCTGAAACTGTAACCAAAGGTGGCATTATACTTCCAGAAAAGTCTGAAGGAAAAGTATTGCAAGCAACAGAAGTAGCTGTGGGACCGGGCTCTAAAGGAAAGGGTGGAGAGAGTCGACCAGTTAGTGTGAGAGTTGGAGATAAAGTTCTTCTCCCAGAATATGGAGGCACCAAAGTCGTCGTAGCTGACAAGGATTATTCCTTATTTAGAGATGGTGACATCCTGGGCAAGTATGTAGACTGAAATCACCATTAAAATGGCACCATGTGAAGCTGCCCATTCTCTATCTGTCTCTTTGACTCTCCAAAAAAAAAAAAATGTTAAAAGGGGATTTAAAAAGAAAAATAGAACTGGAATGATGACGCAGCAGTTTAAGGCACTACTTCCTTGCATGCTTGCTTCCTACCAAAGCCTGCTGGCCCAGCACCCAAGTTCAGTTCCTAAGCCACCACGTAAACCAGACACAAAAAGTGACAAAACATCTGCTGTTCATTTGCAATACCAAGAGGACCTGGCACACACACACACACACAAATATACAAATAAAAATTCATGGGCTGGAGAGATGGCTTAGAGGTTAACGTGCATTCCTGCAAAGCCTAAGGACCCCAGTTCGATTCTCCAGTTCCCACATGAGCCAGATGCACATGGTGATGCATGCGTTTGGAGTTTGTTTGCAGTGGTGAGAGGCCCTGGCGGGCCCATTCTCTCTCTCTCTCTCTCCCTCTCTCTGTTTCTAATAAATAAATAATAAAGTCTAAAACTAATGTGCAAAAAGAGAAAAATACTGAATACAAGAAATGCTAATTTAAGAGTGTTCTAAAAATGAATAAATAAATAATAAATCCAATGCTGACCACTATAGGAGAGCCCCAGACAGCCATCCCTCACAATTATTCCCCAAGTAATACGACTAAATAACTGGATGAGTTTAATTATAGGAAGGCAAAGAAGTCGATCTCTTATCCAATATCCTTCAGGGCAATCGATCCTGCTCCTGTTTCAGGACATCAGCTCCCTGTCACTATGCATGACTCTTCTGGCACACACATATCTAAATAAGGTCTCTCTAGGTGAGGCTCATAATCTCTTTAATAGTGGGCTGATAGAAGGCAAGCCAGGGAGGCTGTAGATAGATTACTTTATACACAGCTGAGAAATCCTCGAGGTAAGATGTCAAGGCATTACTGTCCCTCCCAGGACGAAGAACCTTGTGTTGCTGTTTTGAAGGTCTTTAGGGAAACATATTCACTGCACAACTGGTTTGATGCCAAATTTCAGAGGACTACAGTGCTGTAAGTGCGGTGGCTATGGCGAGAACATTGCATTTAAAGTTACTGTCTTGTTAACAACCCGACTGCAGAAGGGGTAGATGTTATAATAATTTTAACTACTATATTGATGGTCGATCTGTCTCTGTGGTTCCCTCTGGGAAGGGTACCATATTGATGGTAGGGCCTGTCTTTGTGTTTCCCTCCATGTTGTAGTTTTTGTTTACTACTTATGTAAAAAGGTGACCCTGTGGCTTCTGTTTGCCTTCCCTACCACAAGAACACTCATCCCATAGCTCTGGGAGGCATGGCTGAGGGCTCTCAATTGAGGTATCATGTACAGTTGAGGGCTGAGTGAATAACCAGCGTTGTACTTTGAGACAGACTCAGAGCAAAATTCTGGGTTATTGTTTCAGGAGTCCCTTTCTAACATTCAGGAGTATTAGAGCACGGAGCCTTTCAGAGTACTGGATGCTTCCATGAGTGTCTCAGGTTCCCTCGGCCCAGTCTCTGTTCTAGGTCCTGCCCTTCATTTTTCACGTCCACTGGGGTTACATATTTCCCATGAGGATTTAGAACCCCACCAGGAACCCAGGCTTCTCCCACTGCCTCCAAGAAAACTCTGACCAGTCCACAGATTGGGATGTTGGACTTCCCAGACAGCCACAGGAGAAGCCACGCCAGGCAACACGGAAGTAATAGAATTCCTGCCCCATGAGACTAGCCAAAGGGGAGTGGAGACAGGAAAAAAAATATTCTCTCCTGAATTCCCTCCTGTAACCTGTCCCAAGCGTGGAACAGTAGCTGGGGACCATTGCTTTGGCAAATGATGGGCGCCTTTGAGGGCGACTAAGAAAATGCAGAGACTTCTTATAACACTGCACCCAGGCAGCCCTCCCTCCTCTCCGCGGGCTCCGGATGTGTGACGCGGCTGAAGTCAAGGGTTGTGTGAAGAGCCCCCAGGCTGTTCTTTACCACGCTGGGTTTGGGGAGGGGGCTCTCGTCTTCCTTTTGGTCGTGTGCTTCACTTACTGCGTATCCTTCCCACATGGGCCCGTCGTTCTTGCATCCACAAGCTAACTGTTTCCGTGCTAAATAACTTGTCTCAATCGTGACGTCACCTCGGGCCAGAATCCCATTGGCCACTACTTAGAGTGCTGCTTTCCTCAGTGTGAATCGCCACCCCCACCTGGATGTTTCTTGCTCAGGGTCCATTACCAAGACCAGTGTCTGCAAAAGACAAGTCTTACTTACCGACGATGGATACCAACTTTGGCTAATTAATAGGAAAGGGATTTAGTGGAAGAATATTGTAATACCTTGAGAAAAGGCGGAAAGTAAGCTCAGAACACAGGTCAAAATCAAGGCAGGTCAGACCACAGGCAACCACGGGCACCACCCCAGCCAGAGCCACCTTCCTGCTGTGTCATTGGACTTTGGACTATCACGACCACATTGTGGACTCTGCTGCCACAAAACTCCTGACTTCCTTCCTCTCTATCATTTCATCAAGAGTCAGGCGCCATGTCCATGTTTTTCTGTTAGAAAATGCCTTGCCCTGCAGCCTCCACTGTTGCACAAGGTTTTGGATTATTCTAGAATGCAAAAGATATTTGCACATGGAACAGCCTAAAAAGCAAGCATCTGTTGAAAGTAAAAAAACTTTTTTTTTTTTTTTTTTTTTTTTTTTTTGGTTTTCCAAGGTAGGGTCTCACACTAGCCCAGGCTGACCTGGAATTCACTATGTAGTCTCAGGGTGGCCTTGAACTCATGGCGATTCTCCCACCTCTGCCTCCCAAGTACTGGGATTAAAGGCATGCGCCACCACGCCTGGCTTGAAAAGGCATTTTTTTTTGAAACAGTAAAAGTGAAAGGTAATCAGAAACTTTAAGTTACATTAAAAAATATAATGGACTAATACAAACTTTAAAGTAGTAAAGGCTGTTTACTTTTGACGCTGCCTGGCTCAAATGTTGAATAAATCTTGCAAGACTGAAATACAGTTATCCATCATAACGTACATGTAACAAACAAAACAGATGATATTGTTGAGATACATATGGGGGTTAGGGAGGAGAAGAAATTGGGGGAACTGGAGAGTTATTAGCTACTAAATAGCCGAGTAATGTTGTATAAGATGAATGCATCAAGGCAGAAAGCTTTAAACATACTATTAAAATTCATGAACTAAATCAATAGAACAAATAAGAAAGAAAATGGGACAATATTAGGAGAAGGGAGTGGGGAGAGTGAGGTGAGCTAAGGTTATTATTAAAATACTGGTCAAAAATTGAGAAATCAAAAAACCAGAAGTGGGAGCTGGAGAGATGGTTCAGTGGTTGAAGCCTCTTACTTGTAAAGCCTGATGGCCAGGGTTTGATCCCCCAGTACACAGGTAAAGCCAGATGCACAAAGTGATGCAAGTGTCTGAAGTTCATTTGCAGTGACAGGAGGTTCGGGCACACTCATGTTCTCTCTCTCTCTCTCTCTCACATGAATAAATAAATTTTTAAAATAGAAGCATAATAAGCACATTAAGCAGGGTTACGTGAGAAAACACTAGAACCTATACGAATGAGCAGCAGGGCTGTGAGGTGGGGAAAAGACTTTGCTTTTGACTTTGTGCTGTTCTGCTTCCATCACTACAGGCACAGTCCCAGCGGGTAACAGTTTTTGTTAGGTTCAGTCCCAGCCCACAGGCAACACCCAGACAACATGTTTTAGCCCACTTTGTGATGCTGTAATAAAATAGCACAGGCTAAGCCGGCCGTGGTGGCGCACGCCTTTAATCCCTGCACTCGGGAAGCAGAGGTAGGAGGATTGCCGTGAGTTCAAGGCCACCCTGAGACTACATAGTTAATTCCAGGTCAGCCTGGGCCAGAGTGAGACCCTACCTTGAAAAACCAAAAAAAAAGCACAGGCTGAGTAATTTATAAATGATAGAAACTTATTTCTCACTGTTTTGGACTCTGCAAAGTAGTCTGAGATCAGGGTTGGTGTCTGGAGATGGCCTTCTTGCTACATCACCTAAGGCTAAAGGCCCAGGGGCAAGAGGGTCTGTGTGTTCATGGGAGAGAAAGGAGACACGCTCCTTCAGTGCCGGGACTGATCCACTCATGACAAAAGACCTCGCAGTCTAACCACCCGAGAAGATTCCACCTCAACACTGTTGCACTCGGGCCCGGTTCTCAGGGTGCTCTTTCGGGGGACATATTTTAGCCATGGCAACAGAGTACAAAATCCAAGAAACATCACAACGTGAGCGAGATTGACTGTCAAGGAGGGCAGGGCTCCAAAGAACCCAAAAGAGAAAGCCCACCCAGCCCGCGCCCGGTCCAGGGCTGAGGGGACACTGTCATGGAGGTGAGGAGCACTATGTTGGTCTAAGACCCTCAGTTCCATGTTGCTGGAGTGCTCATTCTAGGATTGCCTCAGCTGCACCTAGCCAGGCCTGCCCTGTCCGTGCCCTTTGGAGGCTGACGTCCAAAGCCTCCGGTCCCATTAAACTGTCTCACTTCACTTGACACAGTGAAACTGAACACCGTGTTGAAAATCAGGAGTGTGCTGTGATTTAATCTGTCCATTTTCACGAAGACAGGACTCTTGAAAGCGCCTTCTGATGACACTGAGTCACTTATACCAGGCTATGTGACAACTTGTTACAGTCTCAGCTGCCTAAGCCCTCCTTCTGAGTATTCTAATTCCACGGGTTTCCCTTGGAGAGTGGCAATGTGCTTTCCTACAACTAACTCCCTGGGCCACAGCAGTCCCGCAGGTTTAGGATTCAGACACAGAAGTCAGAGCCTTTAAGTTGTGTGAAGCCCACATGAAGGATTACTGGAGTCAGGTATGTAGTCTCTCCTCTACATGCTGTTCTGGGTGTGCGTATGTCCATGCATGTGTGTATATGTGTATGTGTATATGTGTGTGGCATTTCCCCTCTACTCTTATTTAGGGGGAAACTGGTGTGGTGATGGTGGAGATGAAGGGACGAGTGTGGTAGTTTGAATATATGTCCCCCAATATATTCAGTGTTTTTTTTTGTTTTGTTTTGTTTTTTAGTTATAGTTTGCATCTGCAATCACCTTGCTAGAGGCAATGTCACTGGGGCTGGTCTTAAGGTGTGGGTTTGAGATTCCATTGTAAAGATATGCAAATGTGCCTAGCAGGAGTTCCTGAAGTGTGCTGTGTGACCTTTTGGCTGTAGTTTTGCTCTGTGTGCTGTGGTGGCTGGTTGGTTTTTCTCTCTCTGCTTGGCCCTGTGGAGAGCAGGTCGCTTCTGCCATTATGGAACTTCCCTTGGATCTGTAAGCTTCAATAAATAATATCCCTTCCTCCATAACTGTACCTGGTCTGGAAGTTCATCTCAGCGAACCTGAAGCTGTCTGCTACAACGAGGAAAGCAGAATTTGTTTCTTGATATTACATATGGAATAACATTAAGACCAGGCATGGTGGTGCACGCGTGCAATCCTGGCTCTTAGGAGGGTGGACAAGAAGAGTGAGAGTTGGAGATCTGCGTGGGCTACCAAGAAAGTCTCCATCTCAAACACACAAGCAGGGGTGGGGAGATTGCTCAGTGGCTAAAGTGCTTGCCACGGCGCCCGAGGCACTTAGATTGGTTCCCTAGCACCCATATGAAACCCGGGTGGGCATGGGGGCCTGCCTTTAATCCTAGTGCCAGGGGAATAGAGTCGGGGGTCCCCAGGGCAAGATGGCTAGCTAAATTAGCCAATGGGCAAGCTCTGGGTTCAAGTGAGAGACCCTGTCCTGCCTCGGTAGATAGAGTGATGAGGAAAGATGTCCACTTCTAGTCTCCACACACACCACTCATCCATGCACATACACCCACATATTCACCCACACACATGCAAACACCTACACACACACACATACACACACACACACACACACACACACAGGCATTCCATGCCTACGTGCACACATGCACAAAATAAAACAAATTAAGAACATAGTAAAACAATCAGCCATATTTTGACCAATCACACCCTCACTGCCTGATGAGCTCGGGACCACAGAGAAGCTGAACTTCTGGACCACAGAGACAGAAGCTGCAGTGTTAGACGTCGGCTTCAGTCCTGCCTCAGCTCCCTGGACCCAGGCTGATTTCTCTGCTCTGGTGTGGTGAATACAGACCAGCTATTAGCTGGTGTGAAGTCAGAGTGTGCATATAGCTGTGGATATTTATGCCTGCTATCTCATATACATACAGTTTTATAATTTTTACTTACACATTTTCCCCAATATTTCTGTTTTATTTCTATTTATTTTGTATTTTATTTATAAATGATACCAACATTTCTATTTTAGACTATGTCCCCAAAACACTGGATACGTGATTGTTTTCTAAAAGAAAATTTCCGAAGAATTTCGAGAATACACTGAACTGTCCGTGAGTTTAAATGCATTAGGTGCGTGGCAAACACTGGCAAAGCCTCCCCAGGAAGGAAGGGCTTATTTGAGCTCTTGGTTTGAAGGTGTGGCCCATTTTGTAAGAAGGCGTGGCCTCGGGAAGCAGCAAGAGATGAATGCCGATGCTCAGTCATTTTCTCCTCTGACTTCACCCCAGGACCCCAGGCCTTGGCAGACTGCTGCTTATATTTAGGGTGGGTTTATCCTCCTCCTCCATCTAGAAACTCCCACAACAGCACCCAGATATTTATCTTCTACGTGATTCTAGATCCTGTAAAGTTGACAATCAATATTAACCATTGTAGGTCTACATCTTGTCAATTATTTGACCCCCGAACATATCACTTGAAGCCATAACCCTTTGTCCCCATAGATTCATGGCCTCTTATATGAAAAATGTATTCAATCCTATTTCAAAAGTCCTTCAAAAGCTATTTGATAATGCAAACACAGAATGTCTTCTGAGACGGAGGCAGTCTCCTAACTCAAGTCCATAAAATAGCATTAAAAAAAAACAAGTTACAAGGGCTGGAGAGATGGCTCAGCAGTTAAAGGCACGTGCTTGTAAAGCCTGATGGCTTAGATTCAATTCTCTAGTCCCCACATAAGTTGGATTCACAAGGTGGCGTGTGTGTCTGCAGTTCCTTTGCAGTGGTTGAAGGCCACCTTTATTTCAGAGAGGAAGAGAGAGAGATGGAGAGAGAGAGAGTGTGTGTGTATGGACATCCAGCACCTCTTGCCACTGCAAACTAACTCCAGACCCATGTTCCATGACCTTCTCAATCTTACATCTTTCTTATAAAACCAGTACCAAGTGGATGGCATTGCCAAGTTCTGTTGCCAGCTTTAAATATAGTCTAATTACCTTGGACCACAGTGGTAACAGCCTTTGTGGTCCCTGGGGAAACACTTGCATAGGTAGCCAGGGATACTTAATAAGACCTGTTCTTTAAAAAAAAAAAAAAAGATTGAAGGAGGCCAGGGAGGGAGGGAGAGAAAGAGAGAGAGAAGGAAAGAAAGAACCTCAAATGGAAAAGGGGAGATTTTTTATAAAGTTTTAACAATGTCACAGACTAGACACTTCCAAACTTTCTCTTCTCCCTTTTCAAGCTAAAGTTATTAGCAGAAATTTTTACGTTTTATTGACTATGTACTCTTGGGATTTTCTAATGCACCCTTCTATGACTGTCCTTAGCTGTTTTAATAAGCTGTAATTATGTCTTTTTCGTTTGCCTTGATCATAAGTGCAGCTGGGAGAAAGAGTCCTGCCCGATGTCGCTTGTGGGTCTGTCCATGGAGGAAGACTCTGAAACCATGGCCGACCATCATCTGGCCATAGCCGCCCACCCTGACCGGCACTGAGTCTCCAAGGGAGACGCCAGCAGTCCAATGCTAGACCCCAAGTCTAGGAACCTCCACAGTAGTAACCCAGTCACACAGAGACATCAGGGAAAAGGAAGGTGAAAACTTTGTAATGGGCCAGATGTGGTGGCATGCGCCTTTAATCCCAGCATTAGGGAGGCAGAGGTAGGAGGATCACTGTGAGTTCAAGGCCAGCCTGAGACTACATAGTGAATTCCAGGTCAGCCTGGGCTAAAGCGAGACCCTACCTCAAAAAAAAAAAAAAAAAATAAATAAATAAATAAATAAATAAATAAAAATTTGCAATGATTCCTCACTGCTCACAGTACACTTCCATCTGGCTTTTAGAGTCAGACCAGGACATGCTAATATCACCAGTGTCCAGCACTGTCCTGGCTGGGGTGGCCTGTCACCTATCTGCCACTCTTCTGCTGGCCTAACCCCAGACACTATCTTACTCACCTATGGCATTTTCAAATCTTATTTAAATGCTGGCTTCACGAAGACAGCAGCCACTTCTCCCAGGCCTTTGTGACTGCCTGAGCTACTGCAGGATAGGGTCCTGAGAAGATGCGTGATCACATGTCGTTTCTGCTTCCTGCAGGGGATCACTATGGTTCCTCCAACAGATACTTTCTGAGCATGGGCTATGTAGTAAGTACTCTTATTGCCATGAGGAACGTAGCAGAGAGCGAATCAGGAAAAGCTTCAGTGTCGTGGACTGCCCTTTCAGTGAGGGAATGCCAGACCCCCCGGTGTGGCTCAGCGGCCCTGACCCGGGGCTCCTGCAACCCTCTGTGGGCCTCTGGTAAGCAGTCATCACACTGGAAGCCAGTGTCTAAATCCCCCTCCGTTTGGGAGCTTCACGGGAGGAGAAAGCGGCCTGTTTTGCTTTGCCTGCTTCCCCAGTACCAGGAACACAGTTGATGTTCAATAAACATCTGATGGACACATAAACTCCTGATGAAAGGTCATAGAGGGCCCCTGACAGCCTCTTTCTCATTGCTCCCTTTATCCTCCCTCCTTTCTAACTAAATAAACAAAAATGGCAGCAGTCAAAGGAGTCTGTTCTCTTCCACATGGACATGGGTTGCTCTAATCCAAAAATCATTGAAATGATAGAAAATTCATACCAAGGCTGAACTGTTTCCAGAAACAGACCCTCCAATGAGGCTCAATGGGAAGGGCTGAGGTTGGGGGAAGGGAAGTGGCCAGCCTCGTACAGAGCCTGGTAACTCTTGTCATATGGTGGTAAAATATGCAACAGAGTTGTTACCAGCCGAACCCAGGACATTAGACATGTGCTTACAGAGTCTGCCCAACGAGAGGAAATGCCTGGTGACATTCAGAAAACTGGCATTGCTTTTATTTCTCGCAAGTTCTACAAGAATGAGATAAACAAGTTCAGACCAAAGGTGGCCTATTGGAAAACAAAGAGGAAAAGAAAAGGATAGCTTGGCTGAGAAAGATGCTCCCTGTCTGTCTGTCTGTCTGTCTGTGCTCTGACGAGATCTGAAGTGATTAGCTGAGAGTCCAGAGACTTGCAGCTTTTCAGAGATGGAAAAGCAGATAAAGGCCAGGGAGCAGGGGCAGAGGCCGGAGATTGAGCATGGATAAGATTGAGGCTGCCAGGCTGCGACAGTCCTGATCCGCCTCTCCCAGCACCTCCTGGGAAGCTCTCTCCCCCAGACAAAGATGACACTCAAGCTTACTGTGAAGGTGCTGGCTGGGAAAAATCAGATTGTGGGCGGCACTGCTGGCCAGACCATTGTTTCTGGTTGCCGAAAGTTGGAGGCCATTGAATAGAGAACTCGAGTGAGGGAGGGTGGAGCGCAGAGGCCAGAGGGAAAAATCCCAGACTCAAGGATTTTATCTTGACAAAGCCAGCTCAGTGGGTAAAGTGCTTGTTGCACAAGTATGAGGAACTAAGCTTGGGTTCCCAGAACCCAGGTGAAATGCCAGGCATCATGGCACATGCTTGTAATTCCAGAACTCGGAAGGCAGAGACAGGGAATCCCCAGGGCTCACAATTTTTTTCAATAACTTTATTAAGAAATATCAAAAATTGATTACGATTCCACACACACTTGTACAAAGTTCAAGTGAAAGGGGATATAGGAATGCCATCAATATACCTGTGTGAACACTATGGCAGCTTGTCAAAGGGGTGAACCACAGCTCCTGTTATATAGCAAGAGCTTTCCCTGTTTCCATTAGGCCACTGTACAATACCTTGCTACCTTAAAGGGTAATAATACATTATAAATACTTCTTTACATAGTCATCTTTTAATTTTGTCATTATCCATCTCTTAAAAAGCTGAGATGTTACACAAAAGTGACACAAGTGCTCAGTGTTACACATGCGCATCTGGAGTTCGTTCACAGCCGCCATTCTCTCTCTCTCTCTCTGTGTCTGTCTCTCTCAACTTAAAAAACAAAAAGCTGAGCTGTTCATAGGTGTAGCAGACAAGTTCAGGTTCGTTGAGATGAACTTCCAGACCAGGCACAGTTATGGAGGAAGGGATATTATTTATTGAAGCTTACAGATCCAGGGGAAGTTCCATAATGGCAGAAGAAGCTGGCCTGCTCTTACAGGACCAGGCAAGAGAGAGAGAAGCCACCAGCCACACAGCACAGCACACTTCAGGAACTCCAATTAGCCACACTTTGCATATCTTTACAATGGAATCTCAAACCCACCACCACACCTTAAGATCTGCCCAGTGACATTGCCTCCAACAAGATGGCTGCAGATGCAAACTATAAACTAATAAAACACTAAATATATTGAGGGCCATGTATTCAAACTACCACAACAGGAAACACAACATTTGAGTCCCATTCACTGCTGACTATGTTACATTTTCACAAACCTGTTTTGGAAGCTGGTAAACACTGCATTTCATGTTACAATATCACACATGGTAGTGCCCAAGCACACTGTTACTGCTTTAAATTTGACAGTGAACATAAAAGGGAGGAATTGTTTATCTTGGAAACAAAACGCCATGGCCATTCTATGGAACCCTCCAGCGTGTGTCCTTGCTGCTCCCGGGGGTTACTGGCCACCAACATCCTGGGTACAGGAGGAGTTGGGGAGAAGCAGGGTCCTGGAGCAGCGGGTGAGTGTGACGGGCAATGACACACCCAGGAGGCTGTCTGATGGATAGCACGCTCTAGTTTGTTCAACAGGGGAGTGGGTTTATAAACACGTGAGAAAGGTTGAGAAGGCACATACAGACTATATGGCAATTGGATACATAGTTTATGGGTTGCTATCTAATTGGTTGAAAGGCAGAAGTGCAAGGGAGATAGTGGCGGGAAAAGCTATGTGACTGCAGAGTTGCGAGGGAGGAGCTCTAAGAGAGATAACAGAAATGGCGGGAAAAGCTACGTGACTTCAGCCACATAAGGGTCTCTTGGGCAGCTAGCCACAAGGTCAGGAACTGTGGGGGGTGGGCAAAGCCTGACTATGGAATGGTCAGAAGCTTTTGGGATCAAACGGGGAAGGACCTCACCAGTTCTGCCCACTCTGGGCAATGACAGGGCACACTACAACCTTGCCCGAGGGCAGAGAGGGCCAGTCACCATCGCCAGGGTGGGTTCCTAAGGATAAGACCAGCTGCAACCCCCACAGCCCAAGGTCCCCAGCCATGTCCAACAGCCCAGACCAGCTTCCTCACAGTCCCAGCCCGTGTTTAGCAATGCCCAACTCTCCAGTAGAGCACAAGCTTGCTAGTCTTGCTGAGTTCCAGTCACAATGGCCAACAGCACAACTGAGCATGGGCGGATGCAAGAACACCAGCCTAGAACAGAGTAAAGAGACCTTTCAGGGTGTGACGTCAGAGGGGAATCACACTTTCAAATGATCAGAGCTAAGACATCATCAGGACTAGGTGGGAAAACACCCACGCTGTTCTGTGGTGTGCCTTGGCTAAGACTTGTACTGGCTTATCTAAAAGTAGATTTTTGGAGACTGTCTGGCAACATCAGAAGGAGCTATCTTTAGAGGAAGAGGAAGGACTCCTGGCTCGCCCACATGAGGCTGCATGTCTCATTGGGCTTGCATTCGTACTGACAGAGAAGGGGCTTCCCCACTGGCAGTGGTCCCGCTTGTGGTAATTGTAGAACTTGTCTTGCCACACTGCTTCGAAAGTTCCAATGTCTGTGAGTGGCATGGTGATCTGGACGGGTTGGCCTTCTCCACTTTTGGTCGAGGCCATGCCTGTGTAAACATGTGCTGTGTAAACAACTCTGTCCCCATCAGGCTCCTTAGACTTCAGTTGCAGTGGGACAAGCACACCACCAATAGAAATATTCTCCACCTGCAGTGTGATGGGCTTGATCTTCACTTCCACCTTGTAGGAGGAGCCGGTGAGCAGCTTGATGGTGCGGTTCTGTGTGAAGCGGGCTGTCTACCTTGTAGAAGACCAGGCCATCACTCGGCTGGATGCGTAGTGCGATGGAGAGGCACACGAGGCCGGGCAGGTCACCCATGGCTCAGGGAGCAGAGCAAGGCGTGCACATGGGCCAGGGGAAGGTGGACAGGGACAGCGGCTGGACTTTGCAGGCCGAGTCAGTAGTACCTGGGAGCTGGCTCCACGAGCACTCAGGCTGCAGGCACTTGTATATGATATACCTTAATATCACAATCACCTCCATTACCTTCTCCTATTCCCCTCCCATTCCCTCTCTGAATCCCTTCTTTTTCTGAACTAGTCTCTTAAGTTTTTTTTCCTGAGGTGACCCACTGAATTTAATTAGGGTTGCTTATATAAGGATTGGTGGGAGGGGGGTGGTGTTTAACGGGAGCATGAGCAACTTAGAAATGAGTACACCACTGAAGAACATGCTTCCTCACCTCCCAGAATCCATTAACTGGCAATAGTTCCTCAGGAAAGATTTGACTCACAGTTTTTGATGTTTCAGTCAATGGTCAGTTGATCTTGTTGCTTGGGGACCTCATAAGTTGGGGCATAAGTGTGTTTCTGAGGCTCTCTAGGAAGCATTATGTCATGACAGGAGCAGGCTCTCTCTCCCATGGGTGAAGTAGCTGCCTCATCTGAAGACCATGACAAGAGAACATGGGGTGGAGTAGCTGTCCATTCTCACTTCATGGGGACAGGGGAGCACATGGTGGACAGGAGCACATGGTGGAGTAGCTGCTCACCTCATGACAGGAGCACATGGTGGACTAGCTCCTCATATCATGGGAGGAGCACATGGTGGAGTATCTCTTCCCTCATGACAGGAGGACATGGTGGAGTAGCTGCTCACCTCATGACAGGAGCACATGGTGGACTAGCTCCTCATATCATGGGAGGAGCACATGGTGGAGTATCTCTTCCCTCATGACAGGAGGACATGGTGGAGTAGCTGCTCATCTCATGACAGGAGGACATGGTGAAGAAGCTCCTCATCTCATGACAGAAACATATGGTGGAGTAGCTGCTCACCTCATGACAGCAGCACATGGTGGAATAGCTGCTCACCTCATGACAGGAGCACTTGGTGGAGTATCTCCTCTCTCATGATAGGAGCATATGGTGGAGTAGCACCTCCATCATGACAGGAGCACATGGTGGAGTAGCTGCTCACTTCATGACAGGAGCACATGGTGGACTAGCTCCTCCCTCATGACAGGAGAATATGGTGGAGTAGCTCCTCTCTCATGACAGGAGTACATGGTGGAGTAGCTGCTCACTTCATGACAGGAGCACATGGTGAAGTAGCTCCTCTCTCATGACAGGAGCACATGGTGGAGTAGCTGCTCACCTCATGACAGGAGCACATGGTGGAGTAGCTCCTCATCTCATGACAGGAGCACATGGTAAAGAAGCTGCTCACCTCATGACAGGAGCACATGGTGGAGTAGCTGCTCACCTCATGACAGGAGCACATGGTGGAGTAGCTCCTCTCTCATGACAGGAGCACATGGTGGAGTAGCTGCTCACCTCATGACAGGAGCACATGGTGGAGTAGCTCCTCATCTCATGACAGGAGCACATGGTGAAGAAGCTGCTCACCTCATGACAGGAGCACATGGTGGAGTAGCTGCTCATCTCATGACAGGAGCACATAGTGGAGTAGCTCCTCTCTCATGACAGGAGCACATAGTGGAGTAGCTCCTCTCTCATGACAGGAGCAGATGGTGGAGTAGCTCCTCTCTCATGATAGGAGCACATGGTGGAGTAGCTGCTCACCTCATGACAGGAGCACATGGTGGAGTAGCTCCTCTCTCATGACAGGAACACATCGTGGAGTATCTCCTCTCATGACAGGAGCACATGACAGCCAAGAATTAAAAAGGAGAAAGGAGAACAATGAGCCAGTGAAGGGGCATCAGCTGGATGACAGAGAAACTGGAAATCAGGCACATGCCCCAAGCACAAAGCACCTGTCCTGCTCTCTGTTTGGCTGATGTTTCTGGGTGTCCACTCTGCAAGCCCTGTGTGAACTGGTCCAAAGGCATTGTGTCATTTATAGCCCTCCCCAATCAAAATTACATAATATTCTATTTGCTTATTTTTTAATTTTTAAAAAATGTTGCATGTGAATGATTATGTGGTGTGCTCCCATGCATGAATTCCTGTTTGTATGTGTGTTCATGTGTGTGTTTGGTGCATTGTGTGTGTGCAGGGGTACGTGTGCACATGTATGTGAGTACATGTGTGAGTGCACATGTGGAGGCCAGAGGTCGACACGGGGTGTCGTCCTCAATTACTCTCCACCTTGTTTCTTGAGACAGAGCATCTACCTAAACCTGGAGCTCACCAATTCATTTAGACTAGCTGCCCAGGCAGCTCCAGGGATCCTCCTGTCTCCACTCACCAGTGCTAGGACCTGGCTTTTACATAATTGCTGAGGATCCAACCTCAACTCCTTATGCTTGCATAGAAAACTTGAGCCATCTATCCAGCTCCTCAATATTCTACTTTTTAAAATATTTTACTTATTTGTCTGAAAGAGAAAAAGGGAGAGGAAGAGGCAGAGAGAGGCAGAGAGAGAGAAAGAGAGAGAATGGGCATGCCAGGGCCTCTAGCCACTGTAAAAGAACTCAAGACACACCTTATGCATCTGGTTTTATGTGGGTATTGGGGAATTGAACCTGGGTCCTTAAGCTTTTCAGGCAAGTGCCTTAACAGCTAAGCCATCTGTGATAGTTTGAATATATGTCCCCTAATATATTCAGTGTTTTATTAGTTTGTTGTTTGCATCTGCATCCACCTGGATGGAGGCAGTGTCACTGGGCGGATCTTAAGGCGTGGTGGTGGGTTTGAGATTTCAATCTAAAGATATGCAAAGTGTGCCTAGCTGGAGTTCCTGAGGTATGCTGTGCTGTGTGGCTTTTGGCTTTTGGCTTCGCTCTCTGTGTTTGGTCTGTGAAGGCAGGGCAGCTTCTTCTGTCATTATGGAACTTGCCCTGGATCTGTAAGCTTTAATAAATATCTCTTCCTCCATAACTTTGCCTGGTCTGGAAGTTCATCTCAGAAAACCTGAAGCTGTCTGCTACACCATCTTTCCAGCCCCTCAATATTCTATTTTTAATCCCTATTTTATGGATAAGAAAAGTGAGGGTCATGGTAATTAAATCCATGAAAAGCAAAATAGCTAGCTGGCAACAGGTGGACTCAAGACTGGAATGCCCAAACAGTGCCCTTCACAGCAGGATGAATAAACCCTGCAGCCCCAGTAGGAGAGTGAGGCAGAAAACCTTTGCTTTGCCAGTGAGTGAACTTGGCCTGTGTTACCAGGAGCCTCCCAGACAGCAGCTGTGTTCGTGGTAACTCAAGAGATGGAACATTCTGGAGGGAATTGGGAGGACTCATGCCATCTGGTTCTTAGCTCTCTCCTTTTTCTCTCCTTCCCAGAAAATCTGATTTCTGGCTATCAGGAGAATAACCTGTGGGGGAGAAAAAGCATGTCTGTTGCTGAGCAGAGTGCAGAAGACCCCAGTCTTCAGGAGCCTAGAAGAGAACCAGACACTCAAAGAGGAAGCCGGCACGTGGTGGAAGGCTTCCTCAAAGAATTACTCGGCTCCCCTTCAAGGTGATGAATCCCACTCTTTCCTTTTTGGCTATCCTTTGCTCTCTCTCTCTTTCCTCCCTCAACATTAATTAGAGGGAAATAGTCTATAGTCTGTGGAAATTCCCAGATTATTGAAGATGTTTCCTAAAAGCAGCAGAGTGTCTCCCTACCTGCCGGTGGTGGCTGTGGTTGGGCCTGGGTCATTGTGTAAGGAAGAGGAAGCTGAGGCCAGGGAGGCAAGGCTGCCTCAAAACTCTCTTCTTGCACTCAGCCTGGAGCTAAATTCGAAATGAACAAACTCATGCAATATTTCCTCCACCCCTTCAAGGATCAAGAAGGGGGAAAGCAAGATGGTGAGTTTGAGGTTTTAATCTAAGGAGCTGTTGGAATAGTTGTCTTAGGAAAGGAGTGGGATCACAAGGAGCAATGGGCCTGGCAACTTGCCCATTTTCCAGAATGTTTTAGAAACAGAGGCAATTAACTTATGTCTCCCATGAGCCCCTGAGCTGAGAAATGTGGAAGCAAAGGTTCCTCTGGCCATGCTCGAAGAAACTTCCAGCTGCTCCCATGCCACAGAGACAGAACGATGGCCCAGAACTATCAGAAATAGTTCGAGAGTGAGGCATAAGGAAGAAGTTCAATTGGGCCAATAAAATGAAATAAGTGATAATGAGTACTATTTATGACATCTGGGAAACCAAGACTGCCCCAGGTGAGAGAAAGCCAAGACAGCAGTTGATGACCTTGCAATAGGAAAGGAGGAAGTGGGAGAAAACAGGAAGTCAGATGGAGATGTCCCAGGGCCTCTCCTTCACAGCCGCCCCATTCCACTAGGCAGCTTCCAAAAGGGTGAGGCCTAGCAGAACATTTCTTAGAAAAGCAAAACTTGTTTTCTCTGGGAGACACTCAAGAAAAGGGGAAGCTAATTAAATAAAATTGAGGAAGCTACCAGGCCCCACACGGGCTGAGAATAATCTAGAAGCTATCATCCATCATCATAAATGAGTTCTTGCTCAGGATCAGAGTATATGGGACAGATTCTGGGGGAGGCCACTGTGTTCCTTCCCACAGAGAAGGAAAGCAGGAACTTACAGTTAAAAATCAAGATGACTAGCAAGCAGATTGGCTAGCATGAGCCAGCCCCAAGAGTGCCATGTCTCTGCTGTTGGAAAACAGCAACTCACTTGTCAATAATCGTAGGGCTTTCTTATTGAGTGTTCAGTTGTGTCAGGGACTTTCCTATTACAACTTTTAGTTTCACATATATGTATGCTTTGTATCTCCTTCTACACTGTAAAGTCCTTGAGACAAGAGACTCTGTAATGTCTTTCTACCTTTTCATCCATCCATCCATCTGCCCACCAACCAATGTGCGGCATTTCTCTCTGTGGTTCTCTCCACTAAAATTTCAGAGCAAGGGCTGGAGAGATGGCTTAGTGGTTAAGACACTGGCCTGCAAAGCCAAAGGACCCAAGTTCAATTCTCCAGGTCCTACGTAAGCCAGACGTACATGGTGGTGCATGTGTCTGGAGTTTGTTTGCAGTAGCTAGAGGCCCTGGTGCACCCATTCTCTCTCTCTCTCAACAATAAATAAATAAGAATAAATATTTTAAAATATATATATTTAATTAATTAATGTATTTATTTATTTGAGAGAAAGAAAGAGGGAGAGACAGAATGGGTGCTCCAGGGGCTCCAGCCACCGCAAATGAACTCCAGCTGCATGCACCCCTTGTGCATCTGGCTTACGTGCAACCTGGGGAATTGAACCTGGGTCCTTTGGCTTTGCAGGCAAACACCTTAACCACTAAGCCATCTCTCAAGTCAAATAAATACATTTTTAAAAAATTAAAAGAAAAGAAATGCAGAGCAATAATAGTGTTCAATCCCTAATATCGGTAAATATATGGTATTGTATAAATCCATACATGGGTCATTAAATGTAATTCAACCAAATACAAGCTGTCTGTCTAAAAGGAGAATATGGGTATCTTGGAATTATGAGATAGAAATAGTTTAGGCTCTAGAAGGGGAAAAAGTAGCATTTAAAACCCGTCTTTTCCATTTACTAGCAAAGAGGCCTCGGTGAGTTATTTAGAGTTCTCTATCATAGGCAACTAATAGGACCTCCTCCAGAGAGTTAAGTAGACAACTAAATCATATGACACATTTACACAATCGTTATGGGGTACTACACAGAAGAGCATGTTCAAGAAATAGCAGGAGAGAAAGAAAGACCACAGATCAGTCACAATGCCAAGTTTAGTCGTTCCCTTCTTCTGATCCCCCACATGAAGTGACTTAACAAATAACTTTCTCTCGGGGCATTTTCAAATTCTCTGAGTGAAGTTTGTCTGGGTAGATGGGTGAGTGGCCAGGAATCTAAAGAGGGCAAGGCTCCCGGGAGCTTGCCTTTGAACTTCACTGACCTTGGTTTCCAACTCAGGAGTTCTCTTTCATCCTGAACCAGCAAGGAGCTAAGTCCACTCACCACCCATTCCCCAAATATGAATGCAAAAGCTATTTTAGCCACCAAAGAAAGCCTGCAGATGGATTGCAGAAACGTGTGGCTGTCACACAGAGGACAATGTCCTAGGCCGATTGCATTTCTCTGTACTCTCCTCCTTTGGGCAGGAGCTGCTGAGTGGAGGAGCCGGCAGCCATGGCCCAAGATGGCAGACACAGCCTCCAGTGTCAGCCACTGGTGCATGCTGGGTCACTGGGAGTGGAAGGTGCCTCTTCCAGGGTATTTCTCTGCCCTCACCTGACTGATAGATGTTCAGCCAATGACGGCTTTGAGAAACAACAGGAAACCCACTGTAGCATCTGAATGCAGCCCCCAACTTGCATCAAGCAGCTCACGAAGCTAACAATGATTCCTCCATAAAGACAACATATAAAAGATGAATTTGGGCTGGAGAGATGGCTTAGCTGTTAAGGGGCTTGCCTGCAGAGACCCATGCTGGACTCTCCAGATCCCACATAAGCCAGATGCACAAGGCGACACAAGCACAGAACATCATACATGCGCACAAGGTGGCACACGAGTCGAGTTCAATTGCTGTGGGTGGAGGCCCTGGCATATCAATTCATTCTCTCCCCCCACCCTGCCCACTCTCTCTCATCAAAAATATTAATTTCATGGGCCCATAGCGTGCTTCCTGATGATGTCATCCCATAGAACCGCATTTTATGCTTTCAGAAGCCCCTGTACATTTCCCTTCTTAATATCCACACGTGACCGGCAAGGTGTCTTCCATACTTCCGGTCTTAAAGTTGTTTTACTTTTTTAAGTGAGTCTCAAGAAAATAAAACTCTCAAGCCTTTTTGTCATCTGGCAGTGCTCAGAGCAGACTTCCCAACCCAAGGATGGGCTTTCCCACCACACAGAGAAAAGACAAGACAGCACAGGGCCTCCCTAAACTGTGGATGACGAAGCGAGGGAACGACCAAAGCAAGTCACATTGACGATGCTACAATCCAACGCAGACCATGGGAGGCTCATGGAAGTAAACAGCAAAAATAAAAACCATTCAGGGCTGTAGGGATGGCTCGGTGGTTAAGGCATCTGCCTGCAAAACCTAACAACCTGGGTTCGATTCCCCAGTAAATACATACAGCCAGATGCACATAGTGGCCCATGCATCTGGAGTTCATTTGCAGCTGCTGGAGGCCCTGATGCACCCATTCAGTCTGTCTCTCTTCTCTCTCTCTCTCCTCTCTTCTCTCTCTCTCTCTCTCTCTCTCTTTCTCTCTCTGCTTGCAAATAAATTCAAATATTTTTTAAAAATTAAAAATTTCAGGTGACAGATTGCAACCACCTCCTCCAGCTGGCTTCAGACAGACACAATGACTTGAGCCATGTCCTCAGGACCCATGTCTAGCCTCGTCACTTGCTTCTGCTAATCTTTTGCTGTCTTTCTTCTAACACACTTACATTCCCCGGATTTGTCAGTGTCAACGGAGTCTTCCCTTACAGTCCAGCCTAGACCTACAACAGCACCTTAATGAGCTGGGTTTGGCCATGTGAGCGTCTCTGAACCAATCACTATGACCAAGGACCCCAAGACTGCTCTGATCGGCTTAGCTCTGAGCACGTGTTTACACGCAAAGCCAAGGCATGGGGTCAGTCCTGTCAAAAGTAAATGAGATGAGGGAGTACAATGCTTCCTCTGAGTAAAGTTGGGTTGTCGAACCTATAATGATGAAAGGGCTAGGCAGGGAAAATTCTGGGCTGCATTGGCTGTGGGCTCCCAGAGGCATCCCTAGACATGCTTTGGTGATGAAACGGACGCAGTACAGGAGAGCACCAGGATGGGGGATACAAAGTCCTTGCTCTAATTCCAGCTCTTTCTGTGAGTACTGGTGTGACTTTGAACAAGTCATTGAGCCTCTCTGGGCCTTAGTGCCTCAAATGTACCAGGAGTAATCATTTAAATAATAGTAATAACAAAAGCTCCCTGGGTTGCTGGGAGGATCATGATATGATCCAATTGGATGAGATCATAGGCATAAAAGCCTTTTGAAATGCTAAGTGAAAAAGATTTATAAATATCAGAGTGTATTTGAGGCCAGGGACTCACATCAGCAGAGACATGAAACAGTCATAAGTAGGGTGTGTGCAGGGAATAGTGAGCAGGCTGGACAGTTTGGAGGGCGCGAGTGCAAAAGCCAGCATGCAGTGACTAACCCCACATGCCAGGGCTGAACTGTGGTCAGTCTTGGTTCAGGTTTGGGCTGTGGAGATGGCTCAGTCAGGTAAAGCACTTGTCTCTTAAGTCATGGGTTAGGACCCCCAGCATCCATGTAAAATGCATGGCCTGGTGGTATGCACCAGTAATCCCAGTGCTCTGGAGAAGGAACTAGAATCTGTGGAGCATGCTGATAGCTAGACTAACCGAAGCCGCAAGCTCTGGGTTTTGTGAGAAGCTCTGTGTCAAAAAATAAAAAATAAATAAGGTGGAGAGTGGAAGAGCAATTGAGGAAGACACGTGATGTTGATCTCGGCCCTCCACGCATGCGTGCATGTACACCTGCACTCGCATGAGAGCACGCACATATGCGCACACGCCAGACAAATACAAAGAAAAAAGAAAGCTCTCATTTCCTTTCTTTGCATGGTGCTCCGTGGAGGGCTCTTTGTTACAGCTAAAAGTCAATGGCTACAAAGGTGCTTCAGATACTTCCGGTTATGAGGACCTCCCCTCCTCGATCCAGCTTTCCTGGCGGCTCTGAGGCCGGCTCTGCTCCTGGCCAATATTTAGTTTCTGAGAGGTCCCTACCCCTGCCCACCACCAAGGAAATCACAGCAGCAGATGGGGAATGGAGACCTGGGGAGGGCCAGGCCAAGGTCCCCGGAGGGTGGGGCAAGGGAGTGAGGAGGATTCGAAAGTAGCAGGTGGAACTCGCTCATTTGGGGCCCTCGTGTGTGACCAGCCCTGATTAAGGAAAATCACTTGTGTTTACTAACCTATGTGTTGGGCCTTGACCAGCTAGCTGAGCTAAACTGCTGGGCTCCTAGCGTTCTCTGTCATAAGGACCCGCTGAGGGTGATGGGAAGGGCAGGAGGAGGAATGCACCTTCCAGATGGGCTGTTCTGTGGGCTAGCCTGAGTACCTTTGGAGATGGATGTCTCAAAGCAGTGTTGAGGGGTTGGAAGGTCTGTTTCACCTCTCTCTGATATCCGTGGAACAGATACAGGCAAGTGGGGGATAATGTCCACACAGGGAAGCAAGAGTGGTATAGACAGAGGAGAGTCTGTTCCTTGCCTTGCCTAGCCTAATTCCTACAGTACCAGGCAGACTGGGATTACAGAAGAATTACAAATCATTTACCTTGTATGAGTTTTCCTGTGATCCAAAAAGGCAGTGCTGATCACAGCAGTTCGGGACGTCGTTGTCATTCGTTCAGAATTCCAACTGCTATTGCATGGGCGAGTCAAGACCAGACTCCGGTTCTTCTTGTCCCTAGGGTCAGCGCAATATTGCTGTGGAGTCCTGTGAAGACCTATGGTCCTTTAGCCACGCGTGTCCTACAAGTACTGGAAAGCCAGCTGGGGTCTTCTAGGCTTGCCTTCACAGCTGAGGAGTGATCAAGGGGTCCAGCGAGGTCAGCCCTGCAGCTGCCCATCCTGAATTGGTCTGATGACTTGTTTGGGGCTCTAGGTTTGTGCTCTGCAGAATGGAAGCAGCCTTGTCCACACAGCCCATTCTACAGCCAGCCACTGAGGCTGCATGGCAATGTGGAGGGCCTTTGAAGTCATCTTGTGTTATTCTGCCATTTGTTCGTTCGTGCTCCCACCTCCTCGGCCTTTAACAGTCACGCTCCCCTCAGCCTCAAACCAACAGGAGGTGGATGTGTCTGTCCAGATCTGGCCTGCCCATGGCTCTTGAGCCCTTTTGGGCTGCCACACTCTGCCTTAGGCTGGTTGTCTAGGGAGTATTGGGTTGGAAGGATCAGCTGTAGGGGGACAAACTGCTCCACAGGTGAGCGAAAGAGACAGTCAGCTCGGAGCATTTAAAATGTAAAACGCTCTCCGAGAGTGTGCAACGCCTGATTTGTGAGAGATCAAAGTGAGAAAACACAGCGCTCCTCCAGAACCAAAGGCTCCTTGCTCTCAGGAGCAGACAGCTATGACTCCCTGCAAGAAGAGCCAGGCCTCACAATGCAGAGCTGCCGCCCCGCCCCCTGGCCAGCAGGCCTGGCTGCGTCTGCAAACATCTGCACCTGGGCCGCACCTGCCAGGCAAGGCTTGACCTGGAAGCAGCCGCATGCACCTGCTCGTTTGATTTCCCATCGTTCATCAGCTGGGGACGGATGGGTTCCACTGATTCTTGCACATCCCTCCTGCTTGCAGGGTGCTGAAGGATGTGGCAGGGGAAGGTGGTCCCCAGTTCCAGCCCTTCTGGGCATTCTTGCCGTGACCTTGGACTAGTCCCTCGCTTGGCCAGGTTTACTCAACGTTATTGTGGATTCAATCCTTCTGCCCAACTGACGCCAGGGCCATTGAGGGTTCAGTCAGCCAGGACCATGGGAGAAGACTTACTCTGTATTCAACAATGAGCCATCCATGTGGCTTAGACTGGAAGGCACAGGGGGGAGAGAAAAACCTGAATTTTACACATCACTCAGCTCCAACCAGATTTTTTTTTGATTTATCCAGAAACTTGAGGGCTGGGGTTGTACTTCAATGGCAGAGTATGCAAGGCCCTAGGTTCCATTGCCATCATAGAAAAAGATAGAAGGGAGACAGGGAAGAAGGGAAGGGAATGGGAAAGAAATGGGAAGGAGAGATAGAGGAAGGAAGGAAAGGAGGGGGAGGGAAAGGAGAAACTGGGACCACCCTGAATGAAGGTGCTCAGCTTTCCGCTTGGACCCCCACCACAAACACATCCATCTTTACTTCTTGGATCAAAGGACTTGGTGTCTCACTTCAACCTCAAGGTGGCCAGGGTGCCCTGGACTCCATCTTCCACTGTCTTCCAGACAGTGGCCCTCTGGCCACACTCAGCGTTCTCTCTGAGCAGGAACTCCTTCCAGCCAGGGAGCGTGCCGTGAGCATGCCCTCTCCTCCATACAGGGCAAATACAAATCTTCCCCCACTTTGTCCTCTACTTCCAGGAAGTCTTGTCTAAGCCTGGACCCCCATGTCTAGGTGTGCCTCTCTATCCTCTGGACCTCCGTGTCTACCTGCCTGTCTACCTGTGGCCTTCTGTGTTCATGTCTATCTCTCTCCCCGCTGGGCCTCTTGGCCTATATCTACCTCTCATTCTGTACCTCATCTCATTCTGGCTACACTTTTATTGACAAAGCCAATGGAAAATTGTAACTGGCAAATTCAAATCTATGCCATATAGGACTTCCTTACTGACACATGGAAATCCTACTTGAAATTTTAGGTTAGGGTAGTTTAGCTTCAGCAATGTCACCCTCCTTGGTTTTTGTGACATCTCTGATTATTGCCTCTTCCTCTCCTTTGGGAGGTTTCTTCTGTGTTTCCATGAACTATCGACATTCTGGAACTTTGCTCCGACACACATGTTTCTTTTCACTTTATCCGTGCTGGGTGTTTCAACTCACACATATAAGCAAAGGACCCTAAATAATTATTCCTGCTGCAAACTTCCCCCAGAATCCCACACTCACATAAGCAACAGTGGCCTGGATATTTAACCTGGATGGACCTCTCAGCATGTCACCATCGCACTGCAGACAGTATCTTTTCCTCCACTTCAGTTACATCACTGGCATTTCCACCCATTCTGTCCTGAGAGCCAGAAACCTGAGAACCCATCTCCCTCCAACCAAATGCCATCAATGAAGCCCTGCCGCTGGGCTTCCTAAGCAAGATGCTCCATGTTGGCACCACATGTCCATCCATCAGACCTTCTTCTTTCCCCTGGCTCTAGCTCAGTCTTGTCCTCCTCCATCTTCCCAGAGCAAGAAAACCCACCACAGCACTCCCTGCTGATCTCTCTGCCTCCAGTCTTGTCCTTCTCAAATCCATCTTCCCAGAGGCAGCAAGAAAACCCACCTGGATGCAGATCTCACAGTTATTGCCTCTCTCTTACAACCAGGGGAAGTTCATCTCCACATGGCTGGCTTTCTGACCAGGCAAGAGAGCAAAGCCCCCAGCCACACAGCACACAGGACATGCCAAAAAAAAAAAAAAAGTCACACAGCTTCAGGAACTCCTCAGCTCTTACAGCTTTCTGCTCTGCACTCCATGGGTCTTCACTCGTTCTGACTTGCCTGTTGTCATTCTAACATGCTTTCATCCCAGTGGTAGAAGTCGGGTTAGTCACCAGGCCACAGAGCTTGGAGCTTGTTTCATCTTGGGAAATCAAGGCTTGCCCGAGTTCCAGGTTATAGACTTATTTCTCTTCTGTCTCTATTTTGTCCTCAAAGTAGAATTTTCATTTTCTAAGGTACCATGTTTCCTGTCCCAACACACACAACTGAGTGGTAGAGAAGAAGTAGAAACATCTTACACTTCCATGTATTAAGGAGCCAGTCAGCTTAAATACACTGGCCTGGGGAGGCAAGTCTCCTAACTCAGCATCATTCACCTGAAAGACGCCATGTTGGTCGAAGCTTTTAGACACTATGACAACATCTCCAGAATGGGACAAAACAACTAAGATAGAATAGAAGTCTTCAGATATGTTCTTATGTTAAGTTGTGGGTAAGGCTCAGGGATTGGGTTTGGGCTTTAAAAGTCCAGAAGAGGGGCTTGGGAGATGACTCAGAGGTTAAAGATATTTACAAAGCCTGCCAACCTAAGTTCAATTCCCCAGCCAACATGTAAAGCTGGACAGGCATTCATTTCCAGTGGCAAGAGACTCTGGCACACCCAACACACACACACACACACACACACACACACACACACACACACACACACACGTAGACTTTTTTAAAGAAGCTGCCTATGTGGCTTGCAGTTTGAGGGAATACAGTTCATTATGGCAAAGAAGGCATGGTGGCAGGAGCTTGAAACAGCTGGTCACATCCCATCCACAGTGAGGAAGCCGAGAAATGAATGTTAGCATTCAGCTTGCTTTCTTGTATTTATTCAGCCCTGGGCCTCAGCTCATAGGATGGTGCCTCCCACAGTTAGAATGGGTCTTCCCACCTCAATGAACCTAAACTAAAAATTCCCTCTCAGACATGCCCAGAGATTTGTCTCCTAGGTGATTACAGATCAAATCAAGTGGATTAACCATCACAGATTTCTTGCACAATTATTCTGAAATGAAAATGACTAGCTGGAATGAGTCTGCAATAGCTAAGTCAGGTGCTCTCTGGAGAACATACCGGATTTCATTCCTTCTTCAGGGTCTACCTGGAACTTCACAGTTAGTAAATCCAACAGGGCTGAGGGGAAAGGAGGGATGAACTTGTCAGCCAGGAAGGAACAAGAGGTACTGCAGTGGAGTTTAGAAGGTGGAGGTGATGAAGTTTAGACTCTTCAAGTGCCCATGAAGCTGACATTAGGACTCCAGAATCTTCCTCTTCCTCTTCCTCTTCCTCTTCCTCTCTCTGTCATGTCCACCTTCCTCCACCACATGCTCCTGCCATCATGCGCCCCCTCCTCACAGGCTCAACCATGGACTGCAAGCTCCAAAACTGTGAACAAAGAAACATTTATTTCCTTTCAGTGGATTATGTCAGGCATTTTGTTAGAGTAATGTGCAGCTGATTAACACAGACACATCCTTGTGAATACTTTCAACACATATTCCAAGGCCAGACTATCTATCCCAGGACCAGACAGAGAAACAGAAAGAGAGGGAGAGATCCCTAGTGTGGGGGTGAGCTACATGAGCTAGGTGGCTTCAGAGACTATCTGCTCTGTGAGGAGCCCTTCAATTCCTTTCTGCAGATCGGTAGTTCCTTTCTCCAGACTTACCCCTTCTGGCATGTCCTGAACATTGCTCCTGGAGAGCTGTTATATTTTGAGTATGACTAGGAGCCTCAGGCCACAGGAGGTTGAGACCAGCCTAGACACACCCCCATGGTCTCTGCTGGAGTGAGGCCACTCCATCCCTGACAAGGCATCCTGCCATCCTGATAAAACTCAGGCTTCAGTTTACCCCAAATCATGTGACCCTTTGCCACCTAAAGTTTCCATATGCTAATAAGGCATCAATAAGTAACCCTCGCATAGCCAATCCCCTTGTGACCCCATACCTCTTCCCACCACTACATGAACACTTACAAGCCCACTCCCTTGGTAAATCAAGGAGCTGTTCTCCGATGTAGTCTCCCAGGTGTTTCTTCCCGTCATGCTCACAGCCACTCAAGACCCTGATCCCCAGCTGCCTAGATGCTCCTGGGGTCCCCAAATGACCAGGAACCCACATTTATAAGCTCTATGTCTAGCACTTATGTTCTTTTCAAGAGTCTTTAAATGAGTCCCTTTAGCTTTCAAAGAAAGTCCTAACTCACCTAAACCCATGGTATCCTTCCTTGCTGGTCACTATCCTCTCTCCAGTTGCCTTCCACTTCACTTTGACCTGGACACTTACTCAACTGTAATTGTGCCCCTGAGCACAACATGCACGTCTAGGCCTCTGAGCCTCTGAATGTGCAGCTCTTTCTCTACAACAACTTTCTTTAGGTTTTCATCACATCCCACCTTCAGCACCCTTCCTCTCCCAGATGGCTCATGCTCTGTATCAACGCCCCTTCTCTCAGCACCTGTCACATGCGCTCAGATCCTTGCTCACCATTCTGTCTCCCAGATAACAGTCTTTGGAGTCATTGGGAGAGTAGCACTCATCCATCCTTGTGGCCCCACTGCTCAGGAGAGGGGCTATCTCAGGAGGTGTTCTGCTAATGCCCCATAGCAAGTTTTGTTGAAGACTAGAGAAGAGGGGCATGCCTATGTGAGAGACAAGGTCCTCGTGTCAGAGGTGGAGGAGAAACACCGAGGATGTGATGAGGTCCTCGTGTCAGAGGCGGAGGAGAGACACTGAGGATGTGATGAGGTCCTCGTGTCAGAGGTGGAGGAGAAACACTGAGGATGTGACGAGGTCCTCGTGTCAGAGGTGGAGGAGAAACACTGAGGAGAGGGTGGAGGAGAAACACTGAGGATGTCAGAGGCGGACTGAGGGTCCTCGTGTCAGAGGTGGAGGAGAAACACTGAGGATGTGATGAGGTCCTCGTGTCAGAGGTGGAAGAGAAACACTGAGGATGGGATGAGGTCCTCGTGTCAGAGGCGGAGGAGAGACACTGAGGATGTGACGAGGTCCTCGTGTCAGAGGTGGAGGAGAAACACTGAGGATGTGATGAGGTCCTCGTGTCAGAGGTGGAGGAGAGACACTGAGGATGTGATGAGGTCCTCTTGTCAGAGGTGGAGGAGAAACACTGAGGATGTGATGAGGTCCTCGTGTCAGAGGTGGAGGAGAGACACTGAGGATGTGATGAGGTCCTCTTGTGAGAGGTGGAGGAGAGACACTGAGGATGTGATGAGGTCCTCGTGTCAGAGGTGGAGGAGAGACACTGAGGATGTGATGAGGTCCTCTTGTGAGAGGTGGAGGAGAGACACTGAGGATGTGATGAGGTCCTCGTGTCAGAGGTGGAGGAGAAACACTGAGGATGTGATGAGGTCCTCTTGTGAGAGGTGGAGGAGAGACACTGAGGATGTGATGAGGTCCTCTTGTGAGAGGTGGAGGAGAGACACTGAGGATGTGATGAGGTCCTCGTGTCAGAGGCGGAGGAGAAACACTGAGGATGTGAAGAGGTCCTCCTGTCAGAGGTGGAGGAGAAACACTGAGGATGTGATGAGGTCCTCGTGTCAGAGGTGGAGGAGAAACACTGAGGATGTGATGAGGTCCTCGTGTCAGAGGTGGAAGAGAAACACTGAGGATGGGATGAGGTCCTCGTGTTAGAGGCGGAGGAGAGACACTGAGGATGTGACGAGGTCCTCATGTCAGAGGTGGAGGAGAGACACTGAGGATGTGACGAGGTCCTCGTGTCAGAGGTGGAGGAGAAACACTGAGGATGTGACGAGGTCCTCGTGTCAGAGACGGAGGAGAAACACTGAGGATGTGATGAGGTCCTCGTGTCAGAGGTGGAGGAGAAACACTGAGGATGTGATGAGGTCCTCGTGTCAGAGGTGGAGGAGAAACACTGAGGATGTGACGAGGTCCTCGTGTCAGAGGTGGAGGAGAAACACTGAGGATGTGATGAGGTCCTCGTGTCAGAGGTGGAGGAGAAACACTGAGGATGTGATGAGGTCCTCGTGTCAGAGGTGGAGGAGAGACACTGAGGATGTGACGAGGTCCTCGTGTCAGAGGTGGAGGAGAAACACTGAGGATGTGATGAGGTCCTCTTGTCAGAGGTGGAGGAGAGACACTGAGGATGTGATGAGGTCCTCGTGTCAGAGGTGGAGGAGAGACACTGAGGATGTGATGAGGTCCTCGTGTCAGAGGTGGAGGAGAAACACTGAGGATGTGACGAGGTCCTCGTGTCAGAGGGTGGAGGAGAAACACTGAGGATGTGAGGATGTGAAGAGGTCCTCGTGTCAGAGGTGGAGGAGAAACACTGAGGATGTGACGAGGTCCTCGTGTCAGAGGTGGAGGAGAAACACTGAGGATGTGACGAGGTCCTCGTGTCAGAGGTGGAGGAGAGGTGATGAGGTCCTCTTGTCAGAGGTGGAGGAGAAACACTGAGGATGTGATGAGGTCCTCGTGTCAGAGGCGGAGGAGAAACACTGAGGATGTGACGAGGTCTCGTGTCAGAGGTGGAGGAGAAACACCGTGTCAGAGGTGGAGGAGGAGGATGTGATGAGATGTGGGGAGGAGAAACACTGAGGATGTGATGAGGTCCTCGTGTCAGAGGTGGAGGAGAAACACTGAGGATGTGACGAGGTCCTCGTGTCAGAGGCGGAGGAGAAACACTGAGGATGTGACGAGGTCCTCGTGTCAGAGGTGGAGGAGAGACACTGAGGATGTGATGAGGTCCTCGTGTCAGAGGTGGAGGAGAAACACTGAGGATGTGATGAGGTCCTCTTGTCAGAGGTGGAGGAGAGACACTGAGGATGTGATGAGGTCCTCGTGTCAGAGGTGGAGGAGAGACACTGAGGATGTGATGAGGTCCTCGTGTCAGAGGTGGAGGAGAAACACTGAGGATGTGATGAGGTCCTCGTGTCAGAGGTGGAGGAGAAACACTGAGGATGTGATGAGGTCCTCGTGTCAGAGGTGGAGGAGAAACACTGAGGATGTGATGAGGTCCTCGTGTCAGAGGTGGAGGAGAAACACTGAGGATGTGATGAGGTCCTCTTGTCAGAGGTGGAGGAGAAACACTGAGGATGTGACGAGGTCCTCGTGTCAGAGGCGGAGGAGAAACACTGAGGATGTGACGAGGTCCTCGTGTCAGAGGTGGAGGAGAAACACTGAGGATGTGATGAGGTCCTCGTGTCAGAGGTGGAGGAGAAACACTGAGGATGTGACGAGGTCCTCGTGTCAGAGGTGGAGGAGAAACACTGAGGATGTGACGAGGTCCTCGTGTCAGAGGTGGAGGAGAAACACTGAGGATGTGACGAGGTCCTCGTGTCAGAGGTGGAGGAGAAACACTGAGGATGTGACGAGGTCCTTGTGTCAGAGGCGGAGGAGAAACACTGAGGATGTGAAGAGGTCCTCCTGTCAGAGGTTGAGGAGGAACACTGAGGATGTTTTGCTTCATGATTGAGCTGAAGGTTGGGTTGAATTTCATGATATATGGTCAACTCGTCATACCACCCATCCCCAGCTTTTCCCTTTTTTGTCCTTTTCCATCAGAGTCATGGGTTTGACCTGTGTTACTGTACTCTTAAAAATGTAACTGACAGGTGGGGAGATGGCTTAACGGTTAAGGCACCTGCCTGCCAAGCTTAAGAACGCCCGTTCGAACTCCAGGTCCCACCTTTAGCCAGACACAAGTGACGCAAGGGCGCAATGCTGCGCTTGCCCACAAGGGGGCGCATGTGTCTGGAGTTCATTCACAGCGGCTGAGAGGCTGCTGGGGTGGACCTATTCTCTATCTCTCTGCCTCTTCCTCTCTGTCTCTGTCTCTCTGTCTGTCTCTCTCTCAAAAAAAAACAAAGTCACTGAGGGCTGGAGAGATGGCTCAGCAGATAAGAGCACTTTCCACACCAGCAGGAGGGCCTGAGGGGACCTGCGAGTGCCTGAGTTCTATTCTCCAGAACCCATGCAAAACAGCTGTGCGCAGCCATACACTCCTGAGAGCCCAGTCCTATGGGGAGCAGAGACCAGAAAATTGCTGTCATTTGTAACTGAAAATGTAACAAAAATGAAGGCAGCTCAGCTCTCTGGCACTCTTTCTTTCTGCGTGCTCACTCCAACCTGCTTGCACCACTCCATGTCTCTGCAGTCAGGTTTTAAAATGCGTCAATAAAGTGTCCTCCAACCTCAGCTGATCACGCTCATAATGCAGGGTGGCAGTTTTGCAACAGAGTAGCTTCCAATTGTCACTTTGAATCACAGGCTCCACTGAAGGAGACTTCGAAGGACTTAGTGGTCTTAAGAAAACAAACAGAGGCCTCTGCTGGACAGCAGCATGCCCACAGATAGACAGCGGACAGGACCGAAGCTGGCATGCCCAGGATCCTTCCTGTAATCCACACCGTGCTCTCCCAGCCCTTACAGACCAGGGCCTGCGAGTGAAACTGACAACTCGACATGTCCCTCATCCTTTCCAATTAGCATCTTGCAACTCTTCTTTCCCTCTCTCTGTCTGCCTCCCTGTGTGCATCTGGCCCACTAAAAGGCACAAGGTATCTGCTGCTATTCCCTACTCGACTCTCCCTCCGCATCTCAGCTGACCTCAGACCATTAAAATTTAGAATGTGACAGATGAAAGGAGCTGTCTGGTCCTGAGAAGCCCATTGCAGCATCTTCATTTGACAGCAGTGGAGGGAAGCCCAGCCAGGAGAGCCATTTGTAAACAACCACATAAGTTAGAGCCAAACCAGATCACCTGCCAGTTCCTAGGCCAGTTCTCTCCTGACCTCTTAACTGTCTAAACGGTTCTATCCCCTGAGGATCAAAAGGGGGAAAAAAGCCATGAAATTGAATATTTCTTGTCTCTATCCCCAGAGTTCTGAGTTCATTGGGCTTTGGGAATCCCGGGCATTGTTTGGATTTGGGAACTCCCTAGATGAAAAAAGGTGGACCCAGAGATCAGAGTCAATAAAGAGAAACTCAGGCTTTTTCAGTCTCTCTTCCAGCCTCTGTCTACACCCAGCAGGGGTATATATGTGGACATTAAGGAAAGTCTATCATGGAAGAAGTAGCTTGGCTATTGCGTATTGAAAGGTGGGAAAGAACTCAGCAAGATGACATGTTGTTAAACCAAAGATCCTCTTAACGAGTGGTCCTTTATTTACTCTGAAGCGTCCCAGTATGTTCACACCTATGCTGTCAACCATTTTCACTGGGTCTGGAAAGTGGTACCAAGTGTTGGCGATTTGAATTGGGGGTTGTGAAAACACCAGTGAAGGGGAACTGACTCTTAATGTCTGGAGCAAGAAACACATGCAAAAGCACTCACAACCTTCTCAAAGGAGCATGCTTCTCAAGCTTACAGACAAACCATCCCCTGGCAGGTAAACTCGGCTGCTCCAGGGGTTGAAATTGGCTGGTCTGTCAAGCACAGGGTGCCTTACAGGCTCCTGCTTACAGTAGCTATCCCAGAAGTGTTTGATGTGTGGACTTTAACCCTGAGCCCAAAGGAAAGGAAAGACCCAGAAACTAAACAAGGAAGTCGTGAATGAACCCATCTGCAAGCCAGACTCTCCAAGGGCATCTGGGCATATGCCCTGAAGGCCTCTCACACCTGGCAGATCACAAGACTCAGCTGAGGGCTTTTGACATACAGACCCTCTGAGTCACCATGGCCAAGAGTGGTGCCTGGAGAGCTGCATTATTTCCCAAGCACCCCGGGCAGTTCAGATGACCAGTCAGGTTTGCCATTTCTGCGTGATGGAGCCTTCAACCTGAACTTGAATTTCAGTTGCTACTTGGACTCAAACCTGAGTTCTGTCATGATGTGACACCTTGCTGGCTCTTCCCCTTCACTCTGTCTCCCCACCTCTCTGAACCGGTTCTGTCATCTGTAGAACACTCAGCAGGTGTCTGTCTATCCTATGAGTGAAACATGGTTGAAAGTGAGTCCTCGACCATCAGAAGCCGCTGATGTCTGCACAGTAAGCAGTCCCTTAGGATCTGGAGAACAGGCTCGGAGGCCTGTTGATTCTGGTTAGTTCAGGGTGGATAACTGGGCCCAGGGGAAGTTTTGGAGGACTTTTGTTGTATGAAGTGTCTCCCAGGGTCAAAGGGCAAGGCAAAGGTGTAGCAAGTTTGCTCGCAGACTCATCAGCCTTCCTGCCTGCTTCACTTAGCATGTGATCAAGAACCCCTGGCTCTCGGTGCACTTTGCAAAACAGGGATAATAACGCCCTATGTCCTCCTGTCCTCACGGAATTCAAAACCACCAAATCTCAGCTTCACGTTGTTTGAGCAGGTAGTAATGGAATGTTGGCCATCATCAGTTCCTACTAAGGGGCTCACAAGAATTTTTTTTTTGGGGGGGGGCTGCGAGCGTGTGTGCATGTGCACGCACACATGGCCTAGCACACACAGGGAGATGAGAGGAGGATTTCAGGGTGTTGGTCCTCTTTGTCCTCCTTGTCTGACACAGGGTCTGTCTTGTTGTTTGCTGCTCGGAACACCAGAGACACTGGCCCTTGAGCTTCAGGGTTCTCCCAACTCTGCTTCCTAGTACTGAAGGCCCATTGGGAGGACAGGCATGTGAACTCCTTTGCATCCAGCTATATGTGGGCTCTGGGGAGCTGAACTCTGGTGGGAAACCTTACAGAGAAAACGCCTTTAAATTCTGAGCCAGCTCCCTAACCTTCACACATGTTTCTTCACATGGCCTTCACAGTGCATTGTAGGGGGCTCTATTTTATCCCCATTTGACGGTAGGGAGGGAGAACTTACAGAAATCGAGTAACTAGACATCCCAGTGCCGGGAGATGGCAGGGTGGGCATGGTGCCTCAAGTCATCTCAGTCCATTGCAGTTTGAAGAACTGTTCTGTTGCTTGTGTAATTCAACCCTCCCACTGGCCAGGAATGCTAAATATTTTTCTCCATATCCAAGTATCAGACTTGAATCTAGTTTTCGGAGCTAAGGCCAGAGACTCTCCATTCTCCTCTTACCTTCTCCATGGCAACTCTGAAAACCTGAACACATGGTAAAGAGCAGACTCCACTAAACCCAACTCGACACACTTAGCTTCGTGGGTAGTTCAAACAGTAATTTTTAGAGCTGGGGATGTAGCTCAGTGGTAGAATACTGGCCTAACATACACAGGTACATGGATTTGATGCCCAACACTACAAACAAAAACAAACAAGCAAACAAACAAGCAAGTAGATTTTTAAAAATAACCTTAATTAACTGGGGAACTTAATTCTGAATGTGCTCGTCTTTAGGAAAACATGGTTTATGAGACTCCGTGGCAAAGGCGTGGAGATATTAGAATGAGTAAGCACACATCACCAAGGATTTGCCTTACTTTTTAAGAGTTCTTTCCTGAACTGGTTGGTTTCTCTTTCATTAAATATTTGACAAAGAAATCAGGGTAAGAAGAGAAAGACGAGGAAAGCTCCCATGTTAAAAAATGATCAGCCCAGAATGCATCTGTCTACACACTCCCGAGACTCTCTGGAAACACAGAATCGTGTTTACCCAAAGGCATCTTCAGATCTACGACTGTTCATGAATATATCTCCCGCTCGGAGAGGGAGGAGGCTTCTTGATGTGGGGGGGGGGTTACAATTGAGGCTCAAAGGGCTGCGTCTGTGCTGGTTTGGTGGGATGAAGCCTCTGCCACGCTCTCACTCTGAATCCTGCCTTCCGAGACCCAGTCTGGCTCCCCCGGTCCAGATCTGTTTAACAGGAGTCTGAAAACCTGCCAAAGCCATCGCGGTGATGAGCAGGTGAGAGGAGGAGCCCCTGATTCATGTCAAACCATCTGAGGGCCAGAGCGGCCTCGGGAAAGGGCTGTCAGAAGTGATCAGTACATAAATGGAGTCACTGACTAGGGGGACAGCACGCTCGCCTCATTTTTAGGATTTTGTAATGAGAAAATGACTAAGATCCATTTCAGGGTGTGACTATGTTCACATCAACGCCCCCAAACACACACACACACACACACACACACACTCTCTCTCTCTCTCTCTCTCTCTCTCTCTCTTTCCCGAGGCTCTGGGGCAGGGAGGAGAGCCGGGGACTTCTGACTGGTGGTTCCAAGGGAAGATATATTCACCCAACTGAGAAGCACAGGTTTGAAACCTTTTGAAGTTTCAGGGCCCTGATCTGCCTAGGAAAAGACCAGACATGCTGCTCTGAGACTGGGCTCAAAATGGCTGTGTAAATAACTCAGCCAGGGAGGCCGGCAGAGCAAAGTGCTGGCAGTTACCGCGCTATGAAATATGCATTATTGCATTAAACATTCAGTCTGAAAGTCAGTAGTGAGGCCTTTTTGTCAGCCCGTCTAGTGCCCAGGCAGAGAGACCAGAATGTGATGGCAAAGGCCTCCAGTATGAACCCCTGTGCTACAGGAAAAACCCCAACCTTCTTCACAGATGTTCCTGGTGTGGTCTGGGGCTCCCTGCTCAATAGCACCTGCTGATGAGACCAGAACCCCACTTCTGCTCTGCTCCCCAGACACTGCCTGCCACGTCTTCAGTCTCAGCCAGTCTTCTCACCTGTGCAGCTGGTCACAGACACTCTGTGTGTGCAGACAGGCTCGGGAGGGTCTGTCTCCACTGGCAGAAAGCCACCTCTCCCTTGGCCTTTTGCAGTCAAACCCCAGGTGTATGTTAAAGGGAATTTCTCCCTGATATGGGGCTAAGGGGTGAGAACTAAATGTGTTGATATGCCTTAAAAGAGAGGAGAAAGAGAGAGGAGAGAGAGAGAGCTAGCCACAGTGTATAGGGGCATGGTCTGGGGGAGTATGGCCTCTGGCGGGCAGGACCTTGCTCTTCCCATTTGCTTCCACAAACCAGGCGCGGTAGTCTCACTATTTCAGACCCTCTGCACTAAGTCCCAACCTAACTTGCCCAAGTTGACCAGGACTAGAACAAGTGATTTTAAAACAATGTTCACTTCACACAAGCCTGCAGAGTCCCTTCCAGCGGATCTGAGGGCTGCACGACTTAATGCTTCCAGGACTCATCCGTGCAGTAGTGAGGACTCTTTTCCCATGTGATAGTTATAAAAAATAGAAAACTGGGTTGGAGCGATGGCTCAAGGGTTAAACGTGCTTCCTGCTCAAGCGTGAGGGCCTGAAAGGGGTCTGCGACTGCCCAAGTTCAAATCTCCACATCCAGCTGGCTGCAGCCACACGCCAATAACCTCAGTCCCAAAAGGCAGCAGAGACCTCAGGGTCTTCGGAGCCCCACAAGTTCCAGAACCAATCAAAGGAGACTCCGGCTCAAAACAAGGCCAGGTGGAAGAGTGATGGGACCATTGGATTGACTTTCTCTCAGTCCTCTGCAGGCGAGCTTATGGGACCCCACAAGGACACATACACATGCACACACTACACACACACACACATACCACATTGCACATACACATGCACACACTACACACACACACACACACCACATTGCACATACACATGCACACACTACACACACACACACACACACACACACCACATTACACACACACACACACACACACACACAAGCAAAAAATTTAAAAGAAATAGAAACTGATAATTCTACTTTAAAGAAAAATGCATATTTTCTTAGTGTAGCAGTAATATAATAAATAATTATTTTGGAAACATATATGAGTGCATATAATATATATGTATATAGATGAGTTATTCTATGCATCTATACTTATATACTGTTCACATTTTGGTATGCAGTTTTCCATAGTTCATTTAGAAATAAAAATATATTTTGAAATGAGATTTGAGTACTCATATTGTTTATAAGACAATGTTAGCCACACAGTAGTACACATTTATATCTGTTTGAATATGTATGAAATGTGTGTTGGCATATGATGTGTGTTTGTGTGTGTGTGTGCATGTTCATGTGTGTGAAAGCGCAGGCGTGCATGTGCCACAACATGCACATGGAGGCCAGTCTTCACCTTTCACTTTGTGTGAGGCAGGATATCTCACTGTTTGTCTTGCATTCACCAGGCTGGCTGGCCCATGAACTTCCAGCGAATTCTGCCTCTGCCTCTCTCTCACCATAGATGTGCTGGGATTACAGGTGATAGCTCATCACACCTGCTTTACGTGGGCTCTGAGAATGTGAACTCAGGTACTCATGCTGGTTTGGCAAGCCCTTTATCCACTGAGCATCAACCCAGCCCTACCGTTTGTTTTTAATAATTGCTTACATTTTATTATATACTTATGCCTTCATTTAGTAAACCAGTTCCAGTTACTGAGTATTTAGATCATTTCATATTTTCATAATTACAGAGAATGCTTCAGTAAGCACCCTTATCAGAGCACCTCACACAGCTGTCCAGTTGTAAGTGAGGAACAACAGCTCTGACATCAGCATTCAACAGACAAGGATGGGCATGGCTGAAGGTACTTGGTCAATATCAGTGCTCATCCATCTTACCGTACTTCATAAGAAGTGTGTCTCTACATTTGACTAGGCGCTAGCTCTTAAAGGGCATTTCTGTGAGTGCCATTTGATGTGATCACCCAATGCAAAAGCAGAAGGAACACATCCAGGGATGGAGCAAGCAGCTGACTCTTGAACAGCGCAGCGAGAGGCTGTCTCTTTAGCTCACTCTGTCGGTTGCTGCCATCCCTTTTCCTAAGAGCATCCCGGCAACACCTATTCACCTGGCCACCCAGGCTTTCTGAAGGAAAGTCCCCGCATGCTGCTGGGAGAGGCACCTGAGCAGTTCCTGGAGAAAAATGGTCTCCTTTCCCGATCTGTTTGATGATGCTGCAACCAGAGACAGCAAAGAGACACACGGAAGACAGTGTGTCATCTTTTTCAGGGTTCACAGGGCACCCCTGTTCCATCCGTTGCATGAACTCAGCAGGTTTGTTAGCTACCTTTCCTTGTGGCACTTGCCCAAGTTTCAGAAACAGCATCCAGTGCAGAGCCAGGCCCAGAACCCAAGCCTGTGCTTCCAATCACGTACGGAAGAAGAAAGATGTTCTGCAAAGTTACAGTGGAGAGAGAATGAAAGAGCGAATGGAGAATTCTCCAGACACTTTTGCAAATTCCTAGGAATGTAATCAGAATATCGCTGGGTTTCTTTTGCACTAGAGGAAGTCATGAGCCATCGAGTCAGGGACAATTCCCACCATGTGCTGGTGGCTCAGGGACAATTCCCACCATGTGATGGTCTCTCAGTGGTCATCACCTTAGCACACCTTGTCATTTGACCCTCCAAAAATGGGAATAAAGCTCATTTTGTGAGCATGAAAATGCTTCCTAGAGAAAGTTTCCAACAATCCTCCCTCCTGTTCTGTTCATCCTTTGAGATGCTCTGCATGGATTTCCCCTCTGGGACCACGAGCTTTTGCAAATGGAGACAATGTGCTCTCAGCCTCCAGCCACACTGCTGTGGGGGATGATGGGTAATGTGCCCTGCATGCACCTGGGATCCATGCAGAACACACAGATGATTTTATAAATTTCTAATTGTGGGCTAGTGAGCTAACTTTAGCTTTTTTTTTTTTTTTTTTTTTTTTGGTTTTTCAAGGTACGGTCTCACTCTAGCTCAGGCTGACCAGGAATTCACTATATAGTCTTACACTGGCCTCGACCTCACAGTGATCCTCCTACCTCTGGCTCCCAAGTGCTGGGATTAAAGGCATGTACCACCACACCCGGCTAGCTTTTAAGGCGTTTGCCTGTGAGTCCTAAGCACCCAGGTTCAATTCCCCAGGACCCACATAAGCCAGATGCACAAGGTGGCGCATACATCTGGAGTTCACTTGCAGTGACTGGAGGCCTTGGTGTGCCCATTTTTTCTCTCTCTCTATATATATATCTGTATCTTTCTCTCTTGCACTCTCAAATAAATAAAATTTTTAAAAAGAAAAAATATTTAAAATTTGAATTGCAATATGTATAACATTTAATGCACATCAACTAACAGGAATAGCATTATATTCAAAGTTTCTACATAAATGGCTCACAGTATAGTTTTTCCCCAACTCTTTTTATTTAACTGTACAACTCAGACATCTCCCCATGGCACATCTTGATCTTCCTTTTCTTTTCCTTATTGCCTACGTGATATTTCATAGTGGAGATTGATAAGGGATCATAAAGATGTTTAACTTTTCTTCCATTGATGTATTTATTATTGGAGGTCTCAAAAATGTCACTGCTACAAGCAACAGTCCAGTGAAATCATGTGCTATGTGTCCTTGTCCATGAGTGTAAGGACTTCCTTAGACTCAAATCTACATTAGGGTCAAAAATCATGTATTTTTCATATTTTACTAAACATTACCAGTTTGACCTTAAAAAAAAAAAATTTGAAACACTCTCCCAGATCCAAACATACAAGTATTCCTGTTTCATCTAAAATAGCCCAACTTTGTTGTTGATATAATTTATTTTTATTTTTTATTTTTTTTTTTTTTTTTTTGGTAGGGTTTCACTCTAGCCCAGGCTGACCTGGAATTCACTATGTAGTCTCAGGCTGGCCTTGAACTCACAGCAATCTTCCTACCTCTGCCTCCCGAGTGCTGGGATTAAAGGTGTGTGCCACCATGCCTGGCTATGATTTTATTTTGTAATAGTGAAGCTGAGTACATTAGTAGCGAGTTGTGTCTGGGTGCTAAGGTCACTGACATTTATTATACAGCGTCCTGCATCTGATGTCTTGCCTGATTGTCTTACTTGGCTGTTTTAGGGATTAAGGGTCTTAATCTTTTATTAGTTTTAGACTTCTAATGTTTTATTTAGTTTTAGACTTCTACTGTGCATGTGATTTGGGGGTCATTTAGGTAGTTCCATCTATTAGAATGTCCTTTTGTAAAAATAGTTTATTTTTATTTATTTATCTGAGAGAGAGAAAGAAGCACAGAGAGGGAGAAAGAGAAAATGGGTGCATCAGGGCATCCAGCCACTGCAAATGAACTCCAAATGCATGCACCCCTTTCTGCATCTGGTTTACATGGGTCCAGGCTAATCAAACCTGGGAGCTTTAAATGCAGGCAAGACCTTAACCGCTAACTATCTCTCCAACCCTACAATGTGCTTTTATAATTTCTGGTTTGCTTTAGTCTTTATGTGTGTGTGTGTGTGTGTGTGTGTGTGTGTGTGTGTGTATTCCTATGTACATTCATGTTGTATGCATGTGGGCACACCTATACATGTGCCTGCATGTGGAGGCCAGATAACAACCTTGGGTGTTATCCTGAGGAATGCTGTCTGCCTCTTCTTGAGATAGGGTCTCTCATTAGCCTCTCATCGCCAGAGTCAACTCTGAGAAGCTGCCAGCTAGCTGGCTCCAGGGTCCTCTTTGGTGTGCCACTCCAGCATGGAGATTACAGGCAAAAAACACCGTGCCACCTTGACCTCCCCATGCTTGACCTCCCCAGGCTTGATCTCCTCACGCTTGACCTCCTCACGCTTGACCTCCTCAGGCTTGACCCCCCCATGCTTGACCTCCTCACACTTGACCTCCCCATGCTTGATCTCCTCACGCTTGACCTCCTCACACTTGACCTCCTCATGCTTGACCTTGTCACACTTGACCTCCCCATGCTTGACCTCCTCATGCTTGACCTCCTCACTCTTGACCTCTTCATGCTTGACTTCCTCACACTTGACCTCCTCACACTTGACCTCCTCATGCTTGACCTCCTCACTCTTGACCTCCTTGACCTCCCCATGCTTGACCTCCTCACACTTGACCTCCTCATGCTTGACCTCCCCATGCTTGACCTCCTCATGCTTGACCTCCTCACACTTGACCTCCTCATGCTTGACCTCCCCATGCTTGACCTCCTCACGCTTGACCTCCTCACGCTTGACCTCCTCACTCTTGACCTCCTCACGCTTGACCTCCTCATGCTTGACCTCCTCATGATTGACCTCCTCACGCTTGACCTCCTCACACTTGACCTCCCCATGCTTGACCTCCTCACTCTTGAACTCCTCTCTTGACCTCCTCACTCTTGAACTCTTCACTGCTTGACCTCCTCACTCTTGACCTTCACTCTTCCTCACTCTTGACCTCCTCACACTTTACCTCTTCATGCTTGACTTCCTCACACTTGACCTCCTCACGCTTGACCTCCTCACACTTGACCTCCTCACACTTGACCTCCTCATGCTTGACCTCCTCACACTTGACCTCCTCACGCTTGACCTCCTCATGCTTGACCTCCTCACGCTTGACCTCCTCACTCTTGAACTCCTCTCTTGACCTCCTCACAATTGACCTCCTCATACTTTACCTCCTCATGCTTGACCTCCTCACACTTGACCTCCTCACTCTTGAACTCCTCACTCTTGACCTCACACTTGACCTTCTCACACTTTACCTCCTCAGGCTTGACCTCCTCACGCTTGACCTCCTCACAATTGACCTCCTCATACTTTACCTCCTCATGCTTGACCTCCTCACTCTTGACCTCCTCACTCTTGAACTCCTCACTCTTGACCTCCTCACACTTGACCTCCTCACGCTTGACCTCCTCACGCTTGACCTCCTCACACTTGACCTCCCCATGCTTGACATCCTCATGCTTGACCTCCTCATGCTTGACCTCCTCACACTTGACCTCCTCACGATTGACCTCCCTCACCTGACCTCCCATGATTGACCTCCTCACTCTTGACCTCCCCTTGACCTCCTCATGACCTCCTCACTCTTGACCTCCCCACACTTGACCTCCTCACTCTTGACCTCCCCATGCTTGACCTCCTCACACTTCCTCACTACTTGACCTCCTCATGCTTGACCTCCTCACGCTTGACCTCCTCCTCTTGAACTTCACTCTTGACCTCCTCACACTTGACCTCCTCATGCTTGACCTCCTCACCTGACCTCACACTTGACCTCCTCATGCTTGACCTCCTCACTCTTGACCTCCCCATGCTTGACCTCCTCACTATTGACCTCCCCATGCTTGACCTCCTCATGCTCACACTTGACCTCCCCATGCTTGACCTCCTCACTCTTGACCTCCCCATGCTTGACCTCCTCACTCTTGACCTCCCCATGCTTGACCTCCTCACTCTTGACCTCCTCATGCTTGACCTCCTCACTCTTGACCTCCCCATGCTTGACCTCCTCACTCTTGACCTCCCCATGCTTGACCTCCTCACTCTTGACCTCCCCATGCTTGACCTCCTCACTCTTGACCTCCTCATGCTTGACCTCCTCACGCTTGACCTCCTCATGCTTGACCTCCTCACGCTTGACCTCCTCACACTTGACCTCCTCACTCTTGACCTCCTCACACTTGACCTCCTCACTCTTGACCTCCTCACGCTTGACCTCCTCACACCTGACCTCCCCATGATTGACCTCCTTATGCTTGACCTCCTCACCCTTGACCTCCTCATGCTTGACCTCCTCACACTTGACCTCCTCACACTTGACCTCCTCACACTTGACCTCCTCATGCTTGACCTCCTCACGCTTGACCTCCTCACGCTTGACCTCCTCACACTTGACCTCCCCATGCTTGACCTCCTCACACTTGACCTCCTCATGCTTGACCTCCTCACACTTGACCTCCTGACCTCCTCACTTGACCTCCTCAGGTTGACCTCCTCCTCACGATTGACCTCCTCACCTTGACCTCCTCACGATTGACCTCCCCATGCTTGACCTCCTCACTCTTGACCTCCTCATGCTTGACCTCCTCACGCTTGACCTCCTCACACGTGACCTCCTCAGGCTTGACCTCCTCACACTTGACCTCCTCATGCTTGACCTCCTCATGCTTGACCTCCTCATGCTTGAACTCCTCACACTTGACCTCCTCACACTTGACCTCCTCACGCTTGACCTCCTCACGCTTGACCTCCTCACGCTTGAACTCCTCACACTTGACTTCCTCATGCTTGACCTCCTCACGCTTGACCTCCTCACACTTGACCTCCTCACGCTTGACCTCCTCACACTTGACCTCCTCACACTTGCCCTCCTCACACTTGACCTCCTCACACTTGACCTCCTCACGCTTGCCCTCCTCACGCTTTACCGCCTCACGTTTGACCTCCTCACACTTGACCTCCTCAAGGTTGACCTCCTCACGCTTGACCTCCTCACGATTGACCTCCTCCCCTTGACCTCCTCACTCTTGACCTCCCCATGCTTGACCTCCTCACTCTTGACCTCCTCACGCTTGACCTCCTCACGCCTGACCTCCTCACGATTGACCTCCTCACAATTGACCTCCTCACGCTTGAACTCCTCACCTTGACCTCCTCACGCTTGACATCCTCACACTTAACCTCCTCACACTTGACCTCCTCATGCTTGACCTCCTCACCCTTGACCTCCTCACGCTTGACCTCCTCACACTTGACCTCCTCACGCTTGAACTCCTCACACTTGACCTCCCCATGCTTGACCTCCTCAAACTTGACCTCCTTACACCTGACCTCCCCATGCTTTACTTCCTCAGGCTTGACCTCCTCACGCTTGACCTCCTCACACTTGACCTCCTCACGCTTGAGCTCCTCATGCTTGACGTCCTCATGCTTGACCTCCTCACGCTTGACCTCCTCACAATTGACCTCCTCACACTTGACCTCCTCATGCTTGACCTCCTCACGCTTGCCCTCCTCACTCTTGACCTCCTCACGCTTGACCTCCTCATGCTTGACCTCCTCACACTTGCAAGGCAAGTACTCTACCTGCTGAGCCATCTCCCCTGTGCAGATACTGAGTTCTAACAGCTCTGATTGGTCATGGCGTAAGTACATATCCTACATCCATAAATTGGCAAGTTATATAAAGATGATTTCAAGTATGTTCTATTAAGTCCATAATTTTACATGAAATAAAACCTTGAAAATTCAGACAAAATCCAGGATAGTTAGTATAAATTATGAAAACAGAATGCACTAAGTTACAAGTTTTAACAAAAATATTCCACCCTTCTATATATAAGCACAATGATGAGCTTGGTAATAAAACATTGCCATGTAGAGATCTCCTCTGACATTTAGAGAGAAAATTAAATGCCCTTGTTCACATCTAGTTGTGGAGCCCTATATTAGAGATATGAGCACTCCACCTTCCACACACCACCATTCCTGCCTGCTAGAGCCACAAGCTGAGGGAGGTCCATGCTTCAAGCAGTGCAGCTCCAACCTTCAGGGGCCACATTATTGGCCCAGGAACAGGCACATGATACAACAGGCCAAGCCATTGGTTGAACAGTAACCTGTAATCTATGTGGCTTGCTTTTATTCAAAGAAAAAGAAATAAAGAAAAAGAAAGAAAGAAAAGAGAGAGAGAGAAAGAAAGAAAGAAAAGGAAAGAAAAGAAAAGAAAAGAAAAGAAAAGAAAAGAAAAGAAAAGAAAAGAAAAGAAAAGAAAAGAAAGGAAGACAGCCTGGCGTGGTGCACGCCTTTAATCCCAGCACTCGGGAGGCAGAGGTAGAAGAATCACTGTGAGTTTTAGGCCATCCTGAGACCTATAGAAAATTCCAGGCCTGTGGTAGAGTGAAACTCCTCCTTGAAAAACAAAAAGAAAGAAGAAAGAAAGAAAGAAAGAAAGAAAGAAAGAAAGAAAGAAAGAGGAAAGGTAGGAAGGAAGGAAGAAAGGAAGGAAGAGAGGAGGAAGGAAGGGGGAAGGAGGAAGAGAGGATGGGAAGAAGGGAGGGAAGGAGAAGAAAGGAAAAGAAGAGAAAGTTGGACTATTCATTTTTAGTTGTTTGCATTTCCAAAACTGGAATAACACACCAGTTAGCTAGAGCAGCTGGTTCCGAAGGGCTGTAGTACACAGGTGGACACAGAGCTAGGTGGAGGACACAGGCCAGCTCCATTTGCATAGGACCCACAGTCCAATAGGCACCACGCATAGGCTCATACAGGGGCCCCTTGCCCGTGTTGAAGGTTTCATTTTATCACAGAATCGTGTTTGAATAGAGACATCTATGGGACATGGGAACATGCACCTGCTCCAGCCCTCTCCCTCCCTGCCATTCCCAGACCTGGTCCTTCTCCCCTCCCCTTCCTTCCCCTCAGTCTTCTCCCCCCCCCTTCCCTCTCCACATCACCAGAAACTCAGGCTGCAGAGAACCGGGTGTAGCGTGGGTTCTTGTGACCCGAGGCGTTTACAGATAGGGTGTGGAGGCTGGTGTCCCTATCTTAGGCTGGCATGTCACAGATCACTTAGCAGGAGGCTCAGCAGAGCGAGTCTCGGGCCTCCTCTCATTCAGGTGTCCAGTGCCCCATGGAGACAAGGCTGCGTAGCACTGGGCCTGGGATTGCCTGTCTGCTTTGGACTGAAGCCATGGCATCATGGGGAAAAGGCATGCCTGGCTCAACCTCCTAGCCCCTCACCAGGGCACAGTGCTTGCATCTGGTGGCTGACAAGGAAGGGGATCCCAGCCACAAGTCCCAAGGCACATGGCAGCTCTTGGGAGGGTCTGTCCCTGCCCCTTCTCTCCATGAGTAGGGAGGGAGGTCATTAGATAGCAAAGGGAAGGTACGGTAACAGGTAGAGACAGAGGCTGAGAGGTCTCCAAGGACAGCCGTGTGTGAGGAGGGTAAGGGCCAGGTACACACAGACGGCTCTCAGGGGCTTTGTGGAAAAGCAGAAGGATTGGAAACACACCGTGACTCTGAGAAACGCCATCCTGAAATTTCACTCCAGTTCTGACCACATCAATATTCATTTGGGTCTGTATAAAGGGAGCTTGCTAATATCCAGTCAGAATCTCAAAATAAAGATGGTGACACTTCATTGAGTCAGTGTCCACTAGATTAGATTTTGTGATCCTTCTCACTGGCTGAGAAAAAATAAAAAGTAGGCTTATTTAAGCAAACGCGTGCTTCGTAAACTATCACAATTTTCCAGTTTAACTACTTCAAAGGGATATCAGCCACATTTAAGAGAGTAAAATAGGTTCATGTAATGTTCCTGTAAACTTTACACATCTCACTGGGTTAACTGGCCTGGGTGCTCTCTGCACATCCCTTTGGGATGCTTGTTCAAGGAGCTCCTTTGAGAGCGCCCAGCCATGCACTTGAGCAATTGTGTGCTCTCCAGAGTCCTAAGACTGCAGTGCTCCACCTCCTCCTTCCTGCTTCAGGCCTCCTTCACCATCCATCTCCCCCATTGGTTATCATGGCCCATGCTAGCTGTGTGAAAGGCGAGGTCAAGGCCGCTTTGTAAGTGAGGTCTGTTCGCACTCCCAGGGGCGCCCTTAAGGACCTGACAAGGATTCCCCCTGTCTGTTCTACCCCACTGACACCCGGGGGAGACGGCCTCAGCATGGGCTGCCGTCTGCCTGGGCCTGACGGACACGGCTCAGGCTCACCTGAGTCACGCACCAGTAATTGGGTCAGTGTTGTGGTTATGGACTTATTTGTAATTTCAGAAACTCTGGATGTCTGGGAAGAGAGTCCTCATTTGCTAAGCTAGAGAAGTAAAGGGAAGGGGGCCCCAGAAGCTCTGGGGTGTGAACAACGCAGGGATAAAATAAACTGATAGTCTGAGAGGTTTTAGCCCCCCATAGAGCATTTCTTTATAAACGAACATGGTCTCTGGTTCATATGCACAGCCAGAAAAGGTTGGGGACAGCTCTGCTCTGGGGGTCAGTGTGAAAAAGCCCGGCTGCTCTGGGCTCATCTCTGAAGGGAAAGTGACCTCTAAAGGGTGGCTGGAGGACACAAAGGCTGACTGATATACATGCCATAGGATCAGAGTCAAGGAGAAGTATGCCCCCCCATCCCCAAGTAAACCAGGCTGCAGTTTTCATTGTCCCATCATGTATACTGGGAAAACAGCAGCATTTGTTTAGTAAGTTAGCTGCACCCTGGTTTTTAGGCACAAGTATGTTACAAGATCAGGGTGCTACAGAAAGACAAGTTAATAACACGGTGAAGTGATAGGCTGCAGTGGACATGGCGCCTGGCACGCACTTCGCTAACGTAGTCACTAGCGCAGCAGTTTTGACAGTGTTTGCATGAACACACGTCCGTCTTCTTGGGCTCTTTAACATGGGCCACCCAAGCGCTTCCACAGTGTCAGCCAGCTAGCACTGAGCCCTGGATAACACTCAACAAAGGAAGCTGGCTTCCCAAGCAATGACCGCTTTTGGATTTTCCCAGTGGACCTTGTTCTTCTAAGTGGAAATTTTGGGGATCTGCCCGAGGGAGAAGCACCTCACTGCCTTCCTTTCCACATTTCACTGCTGTGCCCACAGGCCTTGGGGGTGGTCACACTGGCATGATCCTCAAGGCTTTTGGGCAGAAAAGCTGACATTGTTCACATTCTCTAGGGATACTTACTTCCAGGTAAACTTCAGTTCCTTCTCATTTCTCGTCCCTGTTAGTCCAGTTAGTCAACTCTCTGGGCATGCCTCTCATATATATGCTCACTGCCAGGTAAGCTCTCCTCCTGGGGAGAAGGCAGGTTCGGGGGCTCTCTGTAATAAATGCAATGGTTTATATTGCCATTGTGACAGGACCTTAGGGTCACCAAGGAAGTGATCCTTTGGAAGCCTGTAAGGGGTTATCTTTAGTAAGTTAATTGAGGTGGGAAGACCTTTCTTCTCCGTGGGCAGCACCTTTCCATGCCTGGGGTCCTGGACTGGACAAACAGAACATTTGACTTCATCATCCTCAGCTTCCTCATTGCAGACTGAATGGACTGTGACCTGGAACTATAAGCTGAAAAAAAACCCTCCCCAGCCCCCCCAAAAAACCCGATTTTTTTTGTCAGGCATCAAGATTGGGGGTCTCTCATTTCAGATAGCCAAGAGAACACATGGGGGGGGCACCACACCTGAGACGTTTATTCTTACAGCCAAGACACATGCCCTGCTGCGGACAGAAAGTTGACTTCCCACGTGAAATTTCCCTGGTAAAGGCACCCTTCTGTAAATTGATCCTAAGGAAATCAGGAGAATGTTGAGTTTGTGGAGGAATTACCAGGGCCATGTGGGGTGGAGGAGATAGCCTGGCTGAGATTAAACTACTTCCCTTTCCCTATCATTATCTCTCTGCAAAACTCGATGGATCCAAAGGTAGTTACTTCTGCCTGGCACTGGGATTGATACACATTTATGGACACTGGTATATTTACATAGAATCCTTCAAGAAGGATTGTTTATTCCTTTGTTTGTGGAATAAATGGGACAAAAGCCTCATTGCAACAGACTGAAATTTGAATATTTATGCCAATGAGCAGTTAAACTTCCCGATAGAAAAGAAATTCTTAAAAGAACAGTCATTTATTTCTATTTGAATCCAAAGGTTGTAACGTTTTTCATTCTAGTCACTAAGAATATGCTTGTAAACCAGTGCTTTGGCCCTTTTTATTATTTTTTTTCAAGGTAGGGTCTCACTCTATCCCAAGGTGACCTTGAACTCACTCTGTGGCCTTGAACTCAAGGTGATCCTCCTACCTCAGCCTTCTGAGTACTGGGATTAAAGGCATGTCCTATCACACAGTCTATTTTTTATTTGAGGGATGATCTTACTCTAGCACAGGCCAATCTTGAACTCAAACTAACACCAACCCTCCTACCTTAGCCTCCAGAGCTGTCAGATTAAAGGCAGCCACACACAGAAGCCATTTATTTGAAAAATATTTCTTGGGGGCTGGAGAGATGGCTTAGCGGTTAAGGCGCCTACCTCCTAAGCCTAAGAACGCTGGTTCCAATCTCCAGGTCCCACGTTTAGCCAGATGCAAAGTGACACAAGGGCGCAATGCCACACTGGACCAAAGGGGGCACACACATCTGGATTTCATTTGCAGCAGCTGAGAGGCTGCTGGCACGCCCATCTTTGTCTTCCTCTCCCTCTCTCTCTGTCTCTCTCTGTGTCTCACTCAAAAGAAAGAAAGAAAGAAAGAAAGAAAGAAAGAAAGAAAGAAAGAAAGAAAGAAAGAAAGAAAGAAAGAAAGAGAAGAAAAAGAAAGAAAGAAAGAAAGAAAGAAAGAAAGAAAGAAAGAAAGAAAGAAAGAAAGAAAAGAAAGAGAAAGAAAAATATTTCTTGGGACCTCACAGTCATAGGAGAGTTTCTGGGAAGAAAAAAAATCAAGTGTTGGTTTCTTGAACCTACACTTTCTTCATCGGAAAGGATTCAGCAAGGTTTGCCAGATAGCAAGGAACATCTGACTCCTAGCCCAGCATATCAGATCCTAAGGGTTGAAGCACATGTTCACATGGTAGAAGCTGGTATAAATGTCCCATCCCATGGTGCACTGTGGTGGAAACCCTATCTCTCTATAGGAATATGAGCTGAATGAACTGTTCAGATTGAAGGTGTTCATTCTCTGGAAACAGACCCACAGGCCAGGGTGAAGTGAGTGAGCAGTTGTTCTCGAGAATGCCCTCCGACTTGCCCACAGTCTCCTGATGCATGTAAGCCACAGGGATGCTTCGTTTCTTTTGTTGCTCTGTAATATGGTGCCACAACAATAACCACTTCCTCCTTGTCAAGTCTGTTGCCTGTGACCATGGAGGACCTGACCCACCTCCAGATCGTGATCACCTTATTTGTGACTGCACCGAATCAGATAATCTACTGACTCGCCTCTCTTTGGTGGGCACATGGAGTCTGATTGTCTTTCTTTCTGGGTACCCTTGTACCTCCCTCGGCACCCTCAGCTCTCCTCAGCTCCCACCATGGGGTGCTTCTGAAGGAGTTGGCCCCCAACTCAACCTGACTTCTACACCTCTCTTCCTGTGGGCCGCTGTTCACACCCAGCCTCCAGATCTCAGGATCAGTGATACAAACAACCTGATCCCAGCTTCACCCATGAACAGTCCTCCAAACATTTGAAGAAGTCATCCCACCTGGCATGTGTGATAGAACAGGATTCTAGAAATCCCTCCCCTAACTAACTCAGACCACCAACACCTGATTTTATTATGGTAGACCTTTTAAAACCACTGGAAACAAAAAACAAATAAAAAATTCTAGAAGAAGCAGGGCATGGAGGCACATGCCTTTAATCCCAGGATTCGGGAGGCAAAGGTAGGAGGATTGCCATGAGTTCGAGGCCACCCTGAAATTACATAGCGAATTCCAGGTCAGTCTGGGCTAGAGTGAGACTCTATCTTGAAAAACAGAAAAATGAAAAAAAATCAAAAAAAATTCTAGAAGGATTATTTTTCACATTAATGATATCCATTTCCTCCCCCAAAGGACCCAAACCTGTATTTTCAACAGTATGTAGCAAAACTTTAGTGAGTGGCTGAACCTAGCATGCCCACCCTCCAGAAATGTAACCCCCTGAGGCAGGAGCCATAGGCAAGACCTTATGCATCTTGTATCTCCTCCAAATGTAGCAAAATGCTTAGCTCTTGACTCTCTACTGACAAATACTTGTGAAGGAAGAAGAGAGAGAGAAACCAAGAAGGTGGGTCTAACACAGTAGGGCCCCTGCAGACAGCATCAATCACCTGGCCTGGAGTTGTTATCCACCCCCCTCAAACTTTTGTTTATAAATTCTTACTTCCTTAGCTTGTTATTTATTATTAATATGCTTTTTCACATGTTCTGTCTTGAACAGAATTTGCTAATATTTTTCTAGTTCCCAGTCTGGGTTTCTGAACCACCAGCAATGGCAGGTTCATGCTCAGTCTCTCTTTGGTTTCGCTCAGGAAATGTCAGTTACTAATGTGTCCCTTCCCCCACCTCCCTAACAGTTCCAACGCACAAAGTAAGTAATTTCATTTAGCCACATCTACGTCTTTTTTTTTCAACAGATTACTTTTCCCATGTCTCCATCAATGACCCCAGGTTCCTTATGCACATGAAAATTTTCCCATTATTTATCTTAACCTCCCGTCCAATCTTCTTCATTTTTTAACTTTGCCTTTCTTATCTCTTTTATACTCTATGGACTTTGTTCGGTAATCTTTGCCAGCTGCCTCTGTACCTGATGTTTAATGTCTCCTTACTTCTGATTTTTTTCCCACTTGTTCATCCACATTGTGAACTCCCTTATTGCCAAGGCTGTATGCAAGATGACCCTGGGTTTATGTTAATTTATATTTGAATACTTTTCATTTCTAAGCGCAGTCTTCATTTCTTCCCTGACATCGGCCCACATGGCTTCTCCTGGGGCCTCCGATTCTCTGCGGACATGAGGGTGACTTCAGGATAACAGAGAGTGACAGTGAACTCTGCTCCTGCTCCCAGAGAGGCATTATTTGCTTCTCAAAGTCAGACAGGTAGAGAAGTACAGAGATCTTCCCAGAAGATACATCTATAAGGAAGGAATCATGTAAATGGGATGAAAGAAATTCTCTTCCACCCTGTGTTATCTGACCATATGTCATGTCATCAAATATTTACAAGGAAAACTCAGGGGGGAAAATGGTTGCTCTCCGCCAGGTTTCTCCAGCCCCTCTGTTATTCGAAGCCCACAAGGATGCTGTCAGAGGAATGGAGCCTGGGTCATGGAGCGTGGCTCTGCAGCTACCCCTCACTGAGATCTCAACACCTTCTTCCTCCTTGTCCCTAGCCTGTCTTGTCTTTCAGTCTCAGTTTCTCTCTGGAAGGGTTGAGTTCTATCGCGTGATTTCAAGTGTCCACGGTGGTAATTTTCTCTCAGCTGTGGCATCACTGGCACACCTGCAGATTTCATATTTGGTATTCACACCTTCCCTTTGCTCTTCCCTCCATCATCACTCCCACTGAGTCACACCCAGCGGTCTCAGGTTGTACAATAATCCGGCCTCCTTCACCTTGCCCAGCCTTCCAGGGGCTGGTGACCATTTGCCTAGGGGTACAGCTTGCTGTGCAGCAGTGGAAAGGGCAGGGGCAGCATTCAGAATTCCTGGTGTCATGTCGCATGCCTCTCTGTGACCCTGGATGTGTCACTTGACCTCTCTGTGCTCCTTTGTCTGCACAAAGTACCTAAGTCACGTGGCTTCTGGAAGAGGAAAATAAATTAACTTTCATACCCATCATAGTAATACCTTGTAAAAAGTCAGCATTTATATTTCAGAAGTTTCCAAGACTCAAGATAGTGCTCCCTCAAAAGTGAAGGTTCTCAACTAGAAAATGTGTATGATCTCAGAGAACCTTTCTTTTCAGTTATAAGTGCAACTTGTAGCCAGCCATGTGGTGACCTACTTTTGGATTTCTCTCTGCCACGACACCATGAGATGTAGCTTCTCCAGCACATAAAACTTGCCCAACTCACACAAACCGGTGTGTTTCAGATCCTTTCCCACAGGTGAGGGGTCATGGATAAGAGATGCCTTCAAATACTACTTCAAATACACGGCGTCTGTCCACACAGGAGAATGAACACATTAACTGTGCATCTGATGTGACTCCGACACTCTGTAGAGCAAGTCACTCAGCCAGGCTGGAAGATGGGCAATTGGAGATTTTGTCCCATAAGAAGTGACCCTTTGGGGCACTTGTCTGTAACCTCCTCTGGGGTTGTAACACCCTCTTCCCACAAAGCTGCCTGACAAATCAGAGCTACCATGAAAGGATGGCAACTTCCAAGTACCTTGTTCTGCCAGTTACTAAATCTGCATGTTGGAAACTTATTGGCTGATAATTTGGAAGAGTCTAGCTATACTTAAGGAACTGAGAATGAGGAAGATCAGCGAGGCATTAAAGACTGGGGACACATTTGTGAAGCTCCCCATCATTAGAAATATGACTTCTTTCAAATATTAAACATAAATCTTTAATTCCCCTCACGCTGTCAGAGCCTTTTGGGCAAACATCTGGATAAAGGCATCGCATTGCATCCGTGGTGCGCAGAGACCCTCCCGGAGGGTCCACGTCCTTCAGATTATGCTTTTGGATTACTTGGATGGAAATAATAAATACTTCCAGCACTTAGGGCTGTAATGCTCAGGGCTGGATTTGGATTTTTGTTTCATTTTAGTAAAAGGTGGAGATTCAAAGTCAGCTCCTTAACCAGAAGGATGCTGCATGTGAATATAGTTTATTGCTTCCTGACCTATATTTCCCCCATTTTCATCATTTGAAAGTTACTTGACAAGTTGAGCCCCTGAAGCCGCCGTTTCCTAGCGTCTGCCTGGAAGGAGGTGTTCTGCGTCAGGTCTTACACGATGATCAAAAGTAGGTTTAACTTTCTCTGGCTAAATTGGAACGAGGGGGGATGGTCTGATGGGGATAGAAATATATTTCAGAGTAACATGAGAGAGAGAGAGCAGTTGGAGCTGTCAGAAACTTAACCTTAGAGGCAGCTTGGGCTCAGAAGACAGCCTTCAGTGGAGAGACAGCCTGTGGTCTGGACCTGTGCCTCACTTTACCCATCTGTACAATGGAGCCTCCAGAGGTTCTCCTCCTTTGGAAAAGTGCAACGTTAGTGGGTAATAAAGAATGAGCTGGACAACAATGGTATACGAGGCTGTCTTGGGACTTCGTTTTCCTGTAAAAGAGTATGTTCAGGTCCCTGCCACTTCTCACATTTTGTGCTTTATATTTGACAAAAGAAACCTCAAAAATGCAGGGTAGAGTTTATTATCAGCCTAAGGAAATTGAGATAAAACCACATTTAAAACAATATTTCTTATTTTCTTCTTTGTATATGGGCATGCATATGTGTGTGTGTGTGTGTGTGTGTGTGTGTGTGTGTATGTTTGTGTAAGTATGGCCATGCATATGCCATGGCATGCCTGTGAAGGTCAGGTCTGTCCTTGCCAGTCCATCTCATTTAAGCAGAGTTTCTCTCTTCTCAATTTTCTTTTATTTTATTTTTCCACTATGTGCACCAAGAGCTTTCAGGAAAACTCTCCAATGTCTGTCTCCCATCTCACCATTAGAGTGCAGGACATAGCCATGGGCTCTGGATTGTTTTTTTTGTTTTTTTTTTTTTTTTTTTGGTGGGGTCTGGGGAGTATCAGACTCAGGCACTCACGCTTGAACAGCAGTCAATTTAACCACTGAGCCATCTCTCCAGATTCATTTGGTCCAGTATGAGTGAAAGTAAGGGTCACAATAGTGACCACAATCAGAGGGGTCCCTGCACTTTCAGAGTTGATAATGTGGATACCTGCGGACCAAACAGCTTAGCAGATATGAAATTACATCAACCATAGCTGAAGAGCCCAGAGAAGACAAGGACATAACATTGTGGACAAATGACTTCAGACTTCTTTATAAGATCATTTTAGGGCTGAAAAGATGGCTCAGCAGTTAAGGCGCTCGCCTGAAAAGCCTAACCATCTGGGTTCGATTCCCCAGTACCCATATAAAGTCAGATGCACAAAGTGGCACATGAATCTGGAGTTCATTTGCAGAGTCAGGAGGTTCTGGCACGTCCATTCTCTCTCTCTCTCTCGCTGCCTTCTCTACTTGCAAATAAATAAATAAAACTATTTTTATTTATTTATATGCATGAGAGAGTATGTACATATGGGCTTGCTAGGGCCTTTTGCCACTGCCAACAAATTTCTGATACATGCACCACTTTGTGCATGTGGCTTTATGTGGGTACTGTGAAATCAAACCCAGGTCATCAGATTTTGCAAGCAAGTGCTTTCAGCTGCTGAATCATCTCCCCAGCCCCAATTTATTTTTAATTTATTCTTAAGTCAGTATGAACTTAAAAGCAAGTGCAGAAAGTGAAGAGTCTATAGTGGCATGTGCTTAGAAATTCCAGAATATGTCACACAGAACAGATTCCATAATATAAAGTTTCTCCCATCATCCAGGGGCCTCCCCCGTGCAACCTCACTTCTGTTTATACTTACTGGTCTACCTACCCAACATCTAGAGTGCCCAGTCCCTTTATCTGTAAAATGGGAATGCTGGCAGTTATCCCCATCCTCTCATAGGGTTCTTGAGAGAGCTAAAGAAGTGGACTTACATAAAGGCCCTCGGAGAGCACAGGTTTGCAGTAAGTACTGAGCAGACATGAGATGTGACACTGTTATTATGACCTATTCTATCAGCTATTCAATAACAAATTTCACACAAAGATATTTAATTAGCATTAATGTTTATATGTTAATATTATAAAATGAGCATGCATGCTAATTTATGCTAATAGATACCATAAATTAAATAAAGACAATTACTCTGGAGGAATAATATTGCACAATAAAAAACAAATAGAAAACAGACGTGGTGGCACATGCCTGTCATCTCAGCTACTTAGGAGGCTGAGGCAGGGGGATTACCATGAGTCTGAGGCCAGCCAGGGATGTATAGTGAGTTTCAGGCCAGTCTGGGCAACTTAGAGAGACCTTGTTTCAAATGAAAATAATTTTGAAAACAGGACTGTGGTTGTAAGCTCAGTGATAGAGGACATTGCTAACATGTGTGGGGACCCTACATTCAGACCCCACAACTTCTCCACCCCCCTGCATTCAGACCCCACAACTCCTCACCCCCCCACCAAATAAATAAAAGACAAAAAAAATCTGGAAAGTCCTCTGAAAAGTGGCTGTGAGCTGAGGCCTGTAAAACAATTCAAATGCAGGTGGAAGTGGAGTTCCAGGAGCAGAGCCCAGGCCATGGTGGAAAGGAGCCAGGCTGACAAGGAACTAAAAAGTCAATATATTCATTTTCTCATGTTCTGTGCATACACTGGCTTAAAGGAATTGAATGTCGTTAATTCCATGGTTTGCCAGGCTTTCCTTGAAAGGACAGGAAAAGCTATTGGAAAAGCAGGAGACAGTTGCAGAGCCATGCCTGTGGAATCAGGCTGGCTCTTTCCCAAATTGGCCGTGCTAGTTTACCTGTCAGCTGTTTAAGACTGAACAAATTGTTCAGCCTCTCTGAACCTCAGGCATGGTATCTATACCTCAAAGCACCTTCTTTTAGAGTTTGTGTGAGCACAGTATGATATTCAACGTATGGGATTGTCAGAACAGGAACACTGATGGACAGTGTTCTACTGCGTAGCCAGGAGTTTTAGGCTGGTCCTAAGGAATATGTGATGTGACATATTCAAACAGCCTGCAAGGGGCCCAGTCATTGGGACCAGGGGGCACTTGTACTGTTGTTACTGTCCCTTGGGCTCCCAGCTCCTAATCTCTGTCTTTTCTCCTAAGCCCCATCACAGGTAGACCAGCCTGAATCTCCCCGCAGGACATTGCCTGCCCACCAGCTGCTGGAGATGCTGCAGACGGATCATGCTGGTCCAGCCTGCAAGGTGAGGTGGGCTTGGAGTTGGATATTTAAGATGGTGCAATTTCCCTTGTTCAACTCCCAGAAAGTACCCCTCTCATAGCTGCTCAGCTCTCCCTGCCACTGTTTTCTTTCTCTAGACTCCCCCACCATCTCTCTCTCTCTCTCTCTTTTTTTAACATGCAAGTTGCCATGAAAAATTTGCTAATGAAATATTTGCTCAGAAGTCTGCTCTGGGCTAGGCTGATAACCTATCTGTGTTTGAGTTTGGCTTCCCATATTCTAAATACTCATCTTCTGTCTGTTTAGCTTATTGATTGGTTTGGCAGGAAAAGAAGCCTTGTCATCAGTGACCAAGGTCAAACTCGACAGAAAGGGAGGGGGTATGGAAGAGATGAACATTGGCTCGGGATGCAGGACACACTTGTCCAAGTTTCCTTGAAGGGAGAGATATCCCACTCCAAATGGTGCCCCTCCATCCCTGGGTTTCCATTCAGCTTTGGTTGGCAAGAGACACTGTTGGCGGAGGGGACCTGGATGGGGACTTAAGTGCAAATGTGGAAAGGTGGGAGGCTAGCAGATGGTGCAAACTTAGAGGAGGTTGCTTGGACCATGCCTGGCTGGTCACGTTAGGAAAGATGAGATAGGGCTGCGCAGCCTCTGTGCACAGCACTCAAAGGCTTTTCCACACTTCACTGCCAACAGCTCTGCTCAAGACTAATGTCTGCCTACGGCTGAGGACGCAGGCAAAGATGAGACAGGAGTTTAATTTAAATTAAGGAGCTGGAGAGATGGCTTAGCAGTTAAGGCACTTGCTTGCAAAACCTAAGAACACGGTATCTTGAGAATGGGACATACGTCTAAACACAAAATCCACTTACATTTTATATACACCTTTTATAACGAAATGAAGGTATTTTGAGTACACTACATTTTGGCAGAGACCCACCACACAAATTCAGGTGTAGGATTTTTCCACCTGTAACATCCTGTTTGGTGCTAAGAGAATATCTGAATTTGGAGCACTTCACAGTTTGGATTTTTGGATTCTTGACTTGTGCGGTTTGGACACACTGAGAACGCTTAAGAAGCCACCATGTTTGGTAGAATATTTGAAAGAAGCATTGAGACTCGGAAAGTAAACGGTCACAGAGACTCAATGACAGCAGAGAACTCACAGGAGTCGAGGCTGGCTCTTCCTGGTGATCCAGCGGGGTTTCCAGGAAGATGCTTCACAATGTGTGCTGCTTGCCAGGGCGCACTGCAGAGCCTTCCTGAGGGCAGGCTGGGGAGTGCAGAAAGATGCTGTTGATGGAGACAGGGAGAATCTGAAGACTGAGGCAAAGCCTGAATGGCTGAGACTCAGACAAGAAATGAGATCAGAATGTGTGACTCTTCCCCAGGGAATTTGTCAGCCACCGAGAACGAGGAGATCTGCTATTTATTTGTTAGTGGAGAGCCATTGCTGAAGGCCCTTTGTAAAACCTGGGAGAGAACTGAGCAGATGATGCGGTGGGTGAAGTGTCTGCCATGTAAACACCTGACTTCAGGTCCTCAGAACCCATGTTTAAAATGAAAAAGCTGGGCAGGGTGGTGTACACCTATAATCCCAGGTCATTGGGGACATGACCTTAAACACGACATTGAGGCCCAAGCCCGTCTTTTTCCTCCTTTCACTCCCCAGCCATAAGCCACACGCGGCCGTGAGTGGCTTTGATGTACCTTGCTAGCGCTCACCACTCCAGAGTTCTCCCTTAAAGCTAGGGGTCCACAAACCACAGACTGAAACCATTGCCACCATGAGCCAAAATAAACCCTTTCTCTTTAGAATTTGATTACCTCCGGGATTTTGCTAGGATAACAGGATGCGGACCAGGAGTTATTCAGAGTGGCCTCTCACTCTACAGATGACAAAGTTGAGCTACCCAAGGAGCCTTGTCCAAAGTCATCCTCTGTTGGTGGAATAAGGACTTGAACCCACATCTTATTCCATCTAATGGCCTCTTCTGGTGAAAACCAACAGCCTAATTCAACCATACCATTTTTGTAATGGTAATAATTAAAGGGTTAATTCATTTTTTCTCAAAGAACTTACTTATGGAAATGGAAAGGACATTCTAACTCCAAGGATGTTCCAGGTAATTCCAAGTACAGAGCCCAACACTCCTTCTAATTCAGGTCCCCAGGGTGACAGCTCCTGAAACCTGCACTACTGGTAAAGGGCTCATGGGACAGTACAGAGCAGATACCCACTTAACCTGAAGTGTTAGGGTCTAAAAGTCACTCACCATTCCCTCCATGGGGCATTTCTGATGGGTCCTGGTCCTCTGCGCTAAAGCCTTCTACCATTTTCCTGGTCTCCAGACCATTCCTTCCATTGTCTCTTGTAAAATCCAAGCACTAGTCCCAGGCAGAAATTGTGCAATGCTCTCACCTTGATAGCTGCTGAATTTAATTCTATCTCAGCTCATGAAGCTTGCCCTTGACCTGGCTTCTCACAGCACAGTAGACCTCTCTAGTATTTCCAAGGTGTCCTTCAAAGTATGGCCTCTTTGAAAGATTACTGCTCAAATCACAGAACTTCAGCTCTCTTTAAAATATTCCAGACTTGGGCTGGTGAGGTGGCTCAATGGTTAAATGCACTTGCCATAAAAACACAAGGGCCCAAGTTCAAGGCCCAGCACCCGAGGAAAAAGCTAGCCGTAGCTGCACATGCCTGTGACCCCAATTCTGTGGGGAGTGGAGACTAGAGAACTGCTGGGTTCAGTGTTAAGTCAGCCTGGCGAGAACCAGCAGCTCCGGGTTTGGGGAGAGACTGTCTCAAGGTAAAAATACAGAAAAGAGAGAGGAGAAGCCACTCAACATTTTCTTCTAGCCTCCCCATGTGTGTGCATGGGGCATGCCCATCTGCACACACATGTGCATACACTATAATACACACACCACACCACACTTACTACAAGCATACCCACGAACCAAAAAGAAATAAAGAAAATAAAAGAAAAAGATTCCTGACTTGCCACACGAAAGGGTTCACTTTAGGAGCCAAACACAAATGTATGAAATAGAAAGTGAGTTTTTTTTTTTTTTTTTAACTTCAGCTACAAATACTGCTGCCTCTATCCCTCTGTCTCTCCAGCTACCATGGCCACTGTTTACAAAGAATGACCAAGCTACTGATGACAGCCTCAGACCCAGGATGACACCACAGTGTGGCCTGCCTTCTTGGCAGAGGCTGGAGCTGCGGCCAGGCACCTGCGGGCTCGCTGATGATAAGACTGTTCTATTGACACATGAGGCTTCAGTGGCCCAGCCAAACTGATCAAACAGAAACCCAATTTCCCAGTTACAGGCTTGGGTGGGCTAACAAATTGTATTCGAGGCTTTGCACGCAAGCCTTTAAGAAAACGGAGTGGTTGCCACGAACCTGGGACCCCCTGCCCCTCCCTCATCCCCAACAATTCTCCAACTTGTTCGCACACAATCCAGGCCAAGCGTGGGCCTGACCCAGCCTACGTGGATGACAGGCACAAACTAGACAACCTTGAAGCCAGTGCTTAATGACAGCAATCACTTTGTGAACCCTTTCTCTGGGGCAGACATCTTTCTACACATTGACCCACTTAATTCTCACAACAGCCCTGAAAGGTAACCATGAATCTGAATCATTTTCTAAGATGTTTACCGGTGAGTATGTTTTCTAGTCATCTTCTTGCCCACAACACACCTTGCTACTCACAGTTCTTGGAACAGACTAGAAATGACAAAAGAAAGAAAGAAGAAGAAGGAAAGAAAAGAAACTCTTAGTGTTTGGACACTCCATCTTTCTTTCCACGCAGCCATCTGAGCACGTACAAGTATGCTTCGGTGTGTTTGCTACATTCAAGACAGGAAGGAGAAAAAGGAGAAAATCAAGTTGGTAGTTAGGTCTACCCTCCTGATACTGAAAACCTAGGCTACATTGCTTTCCTGCGAGCTATAACCAATGACTCTCTTCTCATTGGCAGAAAAACATCCCATCATCACTCCTCTCTGCAAGGGAGTCCTCAAAACGGGTTGTTTTTGCTAGTCACGATGCCTTCCTAAAGAAGAGTACGAGCTAAGATCATAATGGTAAAACCTTTTTTGTTTGACCAATTAGATGGCCTAAAATCAAAGCGTGATAACTCTGTGTTGGGAAGGGTATGAGCAAAACAAGATCTCAATTATTCCTCTGAGATGGTAAATCTATACAATTTCTATAATGGACCATTTAATAAAATCTATCCAACTTGTAAGTACACAGGCCTCATGACTGGGCAATTCTGGTTCGAAGCATTTGTCACACACACGTGAGGTGACACATGATACATGATACACTGATGTATTGTAGAGATGCTTGGAATAGTCCACCAGCCTGGGATTAAGTTATAGCTAGATCATTAGCACCTAGGGATATCGTAATGCTATTTCACAACTTGTACAGGGATAGAGAGATGGCTTAGTGGTCAAGGTTCTTGCCTGCCATGCTAAACGACCCAGGTTCAATTCGCCAATACCCATGTAAGCAACATGTTTCTGGGGTTTGTTTGCAGTGGCGAGAGGCCCTGGCATGCCTATTCTCTCTTTCTCTCTCTCTCAAATAAATAAACAAATAAAAATATTTAAATACTTTAAATACTTATAAATAAAAACCTTGATCTAACATATATTACTGAAAAAAACAGTATATAGATTACATATGCATCTATATATAGATTATAGACTGTACATAAATATACTACCATACTAAGATATATATATATAAATGTGCATGTGTACACACATGTACATACATACATTTTAGTAAAATAGACATAAAATTGTGTGCCAAGAAAATGAAAAGACAAGCCACAAAATAGAAAATATCAAAGGTTTTCCAAAATAGGCAAAGAGGCCAGCTCTCGGGAGGCAGCGGTGGGAGGATTGTTGTGAGTTCAAGGCCACCCTGAGACTACAGAGTAAATTCCAGGTCAGCCTGGGCTAGAGCAAGACCCTGCCTCGAAAAACCAAAAAAAAAAAAAAATAGGCAAAGAGCTTCTGAACAATATTACAGTAAGGGAGATAACCGAGCCAGGCTCAGAAAGACAAACCATGTATATTCTCTCTCATATGTTGATTCTAACTTCAAATTTTAAGGTTTGTATTTTAGTAAGAGTAAGAGTTAATACAAGCCAGAAAACTAGAAAAGCCAGCAATGGGGTGAGGGGTTAAGGGAAGAGGATAATAGAGACATCGAATAGTGGAGATGGAAAGGCTGAAGTGGGGTCTGAGGAGAAAGTTGGAGGAAAGGAGAGGATGGGGGTAAAGGTTAATCAAAACTGAAGATGTTATAAAACAGCCATATGGAAACTTATTTCTTTGTTAGCTAATTTAACAATATAATTAAGAAAAGAAGAGAGAGTTTGCTGAGAAACTCCCTGCAAAGGTAGAAAATGCTGCTCTCAGCCGGGCATGGTGGCGCACACCTTTAATCCCAGCATCTGGGAGGCAGAGGTAGGAGGATCACTATGAGTTTTAGGCTGCCCTGAGACTACATAGTGAATTCCAGGTCAGCCTGGGCTAGAGTGAGACCCCACCTCAAAAAGCCAAAACAAAAAAAGAAAGAAGGAAAGAAAGAAAGAAAGAAAGAAAGAAAGAAAGAAAGAAAGAAAGAAGAAAGAAAGAAAGAGAGAGGGAGAGAGGGAGAGAGAGAGAAAGAAAGAAGAAAGAAAAGAAAGAAAGAAAGAAAGAAAGAAGAAAGAGAGAGAGAGAGAGAAAGAAAGGAAGGAAGGAAGGAAGGAAGGAAGGAAGGAAGGAAGGAAGGAAGGAAGGAAGGAAGTTAGAAAGAAAGAAGATGCTGCTTTCAGAAGCCTAAGGTTTTACAGGAAACCCCAGTGAGAGGTTAGTCAAGAACACCCTTCAGGATGCCTGAACAATATAGGAAATTGCCAAGGATCTTGGTTGCCACCAGGATTCGATGGTAAAGCCCTATTGCTGAAAGACTCCATATGCATTGGCTACAGGTCACCGAGCAATCAGACAGGGACTGACCTTGAAGACCCCTCCGTGCTTGCTAGCTGTCACATGAGCAAGATAGCATATGCACACAAGGTGGCACTTACATCTGGAGTTCAAGTACAGTGGCTGGAGGCCATGGTGAATCAGTTCTTTCTTTCTTTCTCTCTCTCTCATAAAAAAAGGGCAGTCTCTGGCTGGAGAGATGGCTTAGCAGTTAAGGCACCTAAGAACGCTGGTTCCAATCTCCTGCGGTTCCAATCTCCAGGTGCCACGCTTAGCCAGATGCAAAGTGACATACGGACACAATGCTGCACTTGCCCACAAGGGGGCGCACGCATCTGGATTTCGTTCACAGCAGCTGAGAGGCTGCTGGCGCACCCATCTCTATCTGTCTCCCTCTCCCTCTCTCTCTGTCTCTCTCTGTATCTCTCTCCAAAAAAAAACAAAAAAAATTTAAACATTAAAAAAATTAAAAAAAATAAAAAAGGGCAGTCTCATGGGCTTGCCTCAAGAAAAGAAAAAAGGAAGATAAAAAGCTCAAGAAAATAAACAATACAAATTAAAAATTACCTTAAGAGCCACCTCACAAGGAAAAAACACAAATGGAAAATAAATATCCCATGAATGAAGCTCAATATCATATATCTCCAAACATACAAACAAAACCAGCACTGAGACACCAACATATGTATCCCAATGGCCCCAGTCCAGAAGACAGACAACATCAAATGCTGACAGGGAGCAGGGCTACTAGAACCTGCCATCACAGCCGACAGGGATGCAAATGGATAAGGCCATTTTAGAACACAGCTTGGTAGTTTTTAACAAAGCTAAATATACTCTCACCATATGATCTAGTCTTCATGCTCCTTGGTATGGAACCAAGGAAGATGAGAGCTATGTCCAGGCAAAAACATACATGTGGGTGTTCACAGCTGTTTCATTTATAACTCTCAAGACCTGGAAGCACGGGGTGTGGTGGCACTTGCCTATATCCTAGGACTTGAGAGGCAGAGGAAGGATGGTTATAATGGGCCAGCCTGGGCCACAGAGTAAGATTTTGTCAGAGAGAGAGAGAGAGAGAGAGGAAGAAAATTAAGAAGGAAGGGAGGGAGGAAGAAAGGGAGTAAAGGGGAAGAAAGACAGACTGAAAAGACAAAAACTTGAAGTAAATAAGATAGTGGTAAATGGATAAACTGTTATATCCAGACAGTGGAATATTGTATTGTTCTGTGATAAAGACAAGTTTTCAAGCCATGAAGAGACTGGAAGAGACCACATATATATGAAATCTGCATTTAGAAAGAAAGTCGATCTGGGAAAAACTCCTTCTAACTATACGATTTTCCAGAAAAGGAACGTAACAGAAACAGTGGTGGATCAGTGGTGGCTCAGGGGATGGAGGGGTGCAAGGAGTGATGGATGAAGGAATGTGGGATCTTTTCCAGGGCAGAAGACTACTCAGCATGACAGTATAGTGGTGAGCACGTGTCACTGGGCACACCTGTAGGGTTGTGCAACACCAAGAGGGAGCCCTGATGTAAACTTTGGGTGACAATGAGTTGTCACTGTTTGTTCATTAATATAACAAATGTGGCATAATGGAGAGACGTTTTGTGGGTGAGAGTAAGAAAAATGGTAGAATTTTTGTACCTTCAGCTCAATTTTGTTGCAAACCTAAAACTGTGAAAAAAAGGTGTGAATACATTTATTTATACATTTTTAAATTATATATACTTTATATATACATATACTTCACATATATGAAACAATATGTATTTCCTATGATGATGGAAATTCTGATGTAAATATCAGATAAAAGCATAGGAAAAATTACATGCCAGTGTGGCTTACTTAGGTACAAAATTTCTAAATAAAACAGTAAAAATTGAGTCCTACTTGGATGAAAGATTGCCAGTATCACATGGTGTGACTTATCCTAGGAATGCAATGATGGTCCAGCATTTGAAAACAATCAATAGGTTTAAAACTACAACTATCTGAGTAACAATTTGACTAAATTCAATATCTATTTGTTATGTTTTAAAAATTATCATCCAGTGTAAATATAAAACACCTTTCTGAACAAAATGATCACTGTCTGCCAGAAATTGATAGCATTACGTTTAATGGTGCTACATTAGAATTCAACACAGCTGAAACAGAACTACGATCTTTTCTCAGCCCCTCTCTTTTCCTTCACCTGGGCCTCTTGTGGCCCTAGCATTTACAGCAGAAATGGAAGCCTGTAAGAGCCAAAACTCCAGGGAAAAATTTTCTACTCCATTTCGTGGAGAAAGGATTCCATGAAGGTGGAGTCAAGCCCCGTTGGTTTTTCTTTCTTTTTGACTTAATGTTTGTTTTTCCTTTCTCATCCTTGGCCAAAAACACAGTTATAGAATCGGATGATGGATGGAAAAATACGAGAGGAACTGATAACTGGGCGATCACACAGTGAGAGGATCTCAGGACAATGGCTCCATAAACTTTTATGCTCATTTCTAATTCATGCACAGTTAAGAAATGAACAAATAGAACTCTACCCAGGTCCCAGAACGACCACTTGGTGGCGCACAAATGGGGCAGATGGGTGAAGAGTCTTGTAAGACAGACCGGAACTGACACCACAACCAGTGGACAGAAGGAAGCTGGACCGTATTGACGTAGTCATCAGTGACCACTAAAGCAAAGTTATCACCAATATCCATAGGATTAAAACAAGCTCCAAACTCTCATACCTTCATATTCCAAATGTCAATGTGTAACCAACCCCAAATTACTCAGTATCAAATCAAAATTCTTAACTCATGGAAAAAGAGCATACATACAAGGAGATGACTCAGATATTGGAATTAACCCATGAGATTAAACAAATTATGAAAATGCTTGAAAGAACAATGTAAAGACACTTGAAATAAATGTTTAAATAAACGAAATGTTAGAACAGAAAAGAAACAAAATTTTTAACTGGACCAATTAATGGCAATTTTCCAATGCGAACAACAAAAATTTTAAAAGATCAAAGCAAAGACTTACAGGCTGTGGAACAGCAACACGTGAGTGGATATTTGAGTCACTGGAGTCCTAGTAGGAGAGAAGAAAATGACTCAAAGTTTTTGAAGAAATAATGCCCCAAAGCCCTCAATTTTGAAAAAAGACAAAAACCTAAATACCCAAAAAGTTTAGTGAACACAAAATAGTATCATGCGGAATAAATCACATATTGATAAATCACAATTAACCTTCTGAACATTTTTTGAATGACAAAGAAAAGTATTTGAAAAGGACAAGAAAGACAGGACCCTATTTAAAAAGAGGAACAACTCAAATTACTTCAGATGTCTCCTCCAAAATCATGGCGGTCCAAAGAAGGGGGGGGTCACAATTATATTTATCTTTATTGACAACTTCCATAATTATAGACAATAATCCATGATAATTCCCTCCCCCCCAAGACTTTCCCCTTCACAACTCCACTCTCCATCATATCCCCTCCTCAGTCTCTCTTTTATATTGATGTCATCATCTTTTCCTTCTATTATACTGGTCTTGTGTAGGTAATGCCAGGTACTGCAAGATCATGGATATCCAGACCATTGGGGTCTGGAAAGGTGCATTGTAAGGAGTTCTGCCCTTCCTTTGTCTCTTACATTCTTTTTGACACCTCTTCTGCAATGGACCCTTATTTATTTTTTAGTTATCTTATAGTTATTTATTTTGTGTAGTATGTGGTGTGGGGGGGTGCACTGTGCACACACATGTGTAGACACCAGAGGAGGGCATCAGACTGGCTATAACTTTTTTGTTGTTGTTGTTTTATTTTTATTTATTTATTTATTTATTTATTTGAGAGCAACAGACAGACAGACAGAGAGAATGGGTGCACCAGGGCCTCCAGCTGCTGCAAACAAACTTCAGATGCATGTGCCACCTTGTGTGTCTGGCTTATGTGGGTACTAGGGAATCAAGCCTCTAACTGGGGTCCTTAGGCTTCACAGGCAAGTGCTTAACCACTAAGCCATCTCTCCAGCCGGCTTTTTTTTTTTTTTTTTTTTTTTTTTTTTTTTTTTTTTTTTTTAAGTCTACTTTAATGTTGAGCTCTCAGCAGCTTCTGGATTTCTGCTTTGGTGTGTTCTGAGTATTCTCAGTGTTGTCTCCATCATCCTGGTACAGGTTGTCAGGCTTGAAAGCAGCACTCTTATACCACTAAGCCATCTCTCCAGCCCAATTGACACTTGCTGTGGCCTTTTATGCAGGTTCATGATGGATTTTTTTTGCAATTATTTTGAAACTCAGGTCATCTCATGCTTGACCGCTGTGGCTTTTTATGCAGGTTCTGGGGATTGAACTCAGGTCCTCATGCTTGTGAGGCAAGTACTCTTACCCACAGAGCTGTCTCTCTAGCCAGCATCCCACTTCTAAAGGGATGGAGAAAAAGAACTATCAGCCTAGAATGTCCTAGAATATGACTTCCTTCAAAACTATCCTTCAGGGATGGATGAAAGTGACATAAACACATTCTCAGGTAAGTGAAAATGAAAATTGGTTACTGTTCATGGACATGCTGGCAAAGAACTGCTTAAAAAAGTTGTCTCGGATGGGGAAAGGATGCCTCAAGGGAATCAAAAATGCCAGGTCTGAGGAAAGTGTGACAGAGGATGAATACAGGAACTGTTCTCAACTTCCTTAAACACAAAAGCAAAAAGTCTACAAGTACCTGGCAGTTTTAAATGACTGTGCCACGTCCACGCTACACACGTGGTAAGACAACCACAGTATAAGCCATACTAGGAATAAGCGGACCTACCTGGTGCAAAACGTTTGTCATTGAAATGGTAAAATTGAAAGGTTATAAAATATACTAAGCGAAACATGGTTAACATCACAGTAGATGAGCCAAAAAGAAATGCTAAAAGGCTGTTCAGGCAGCATAAAAGAGGCCAGAAAAGAGAAACAGATGAACGAAATCAGAGGGAAGAGTAGAATCAACCAATTAAAAGATTGTTGGAATGATTTTTTAATGATCTGACTTCACACTGATTATAGCAACTCATTGTAAATATAGGCGGTTTCTAAGTAGTGATTGAATAAAAGATGTGAGCAAATGAATGAAGTGAACAGAAAGTAGGCGTGGCTTGCCAGCTGTCTGTTACTGTGTCCTAACTTCCCCCGGACTGAGTGACTTAAGAATATACACACGGGGCTCATCCTTTCTGTGAGTTAAGAATTTGCTGATTCATTGGAGTCTTTCTTAAGGGGCTTACTCAAGGCTGCTTGTGATGAAGGTTTGGGCCCATGACAATTCTTTTCCAAAGACATATCAGGGGGGATCCATTTCCAAGATACGTTGGGGTGATCTACTTCCAAGACATCAGAGGGATCTACTTCCAAGACATGTCAGAGGACATCCATTTCCAAGCTCGTTTTGTGGTCAGTGTCAAGATTGTGGACGCACTGGGCTGAGCACCTCAAGCCCTGTGGTGGTCTTAGGCACACCTTGGTTCTGTTGTCTGTACAAGAGGCCTGTCCAGCTAAAGCAGGACTCAGAGGGCAAGTTTATAGTGTTAAAATGCTTAAAACTGAAAGAGAAAAACATATCAAAGCAATCTAAACTTTTACTTGAGTAAAATAGTAAAATAATGGCAAGATAAATACAGATGAATAAAAAGAAAGTAAATATAGATAAAGGGAGGTATCAGTGGAAAATGAAAACAAATATAATAGAGAAAAAGGAAGAAAAGTGAAAGCTGACTCCAACCACAACGATATCTCCAGTAAGACTGACCAAGACAGTGGAGAGAAAGAAGACACTAACAACCAGTATTAGAAATGAAATATGAGGGCTGGAGGGATGGCTTAGTGGTTAAAGCATTTGCCTGCAAAGCCAAAGGACCCTGGTTCAATTCCCCAGAACCCACATAGGCCAGATGTGCAAGGCGGTGCATGCATCTAGAGTTCGTTTGCAGGGGCTGGAGGCCCTGGCATGCCCATACACACTCTCTCTCTCACACACACACACAATCTGACTCTCTCAAATAAAAAAGACAAGAAAAAGAAATGAAAGACGAGCTATCACTACAGACCTCACAGACACCAAAAGACTAACAAGGAATTGCTACAAGCACCTTGACACACAAGAATGTGACGGTGACCGTTCCTCAGCCACAAGGGGAGACTTGACACACAAGAATGTGACGGTGACCGTTCCTCAGCCACAGGAGAGACTTGACACACAAGAATGTGACGGTGACCGTTCCTCAGCCACAAGGGAGACTTGACACACAAGAATGTGACGGTGACTGTTCCTCAGCCACAGGAGAGACTTGACACACAAGAATGTGACGGTGACCGTTCCTCAGCCACAAGGAGAGATTGACACACAAGAATGTGACGGTGACCGTTCCTCAGCCACAAGGAGAGACTTGACACACAAGAATGTGACGGTGACTGTTCCTCAGCCACAGGAGAGACTTGACACACAAGAATGTGACGGTGACCGTTCCTCAGCCACAAGGAGAGATTGACACACAAGAATGTGACGGTGACCGTTCCTCAGCCACAAGGAGAGATTGACACACAAGAATGTGACGGTGACCGTTCCTCAGCCACAAGGAGAGATTGACACACAAGAATGTGACGGTGACCGTTCCTCAGCCACAAGGAGAGACTTGACACACAAGAATGTGACGGTGACCGTTCCTCAGCCACAAGGAGAGACTTGACACACAAGAATGTGACGGTGACCATTCCTCAGCCACAAGGAGAGACTTGACACACAAGAATGTGACGGTGACCATTCCTCAGCCACAAGGAGAGACTTGACACACAAGAATGTGACGGTGACCGTTCCTCAGCCACAAGGAGAGACTTGACACACAAGAATGTGACGGTGACCGTTCCTCAGCCACAAGGAGAGATTGACACACAAGAATGTGACGGTGACCATTCCTCAGCCACAAGGAGAGATTGACACACAAGAATGTGACGGTGACCATTCCTCAGCCACAAGGAGAGACTTGACACACAAGAATGTGACGGTGACCGTTCCTCAGCCACAAGGAGAGAATGACACACAAGAATGTGACGGTGACCGTTCCTCAGCCACAAGGGAGACTATTGACAAAAAGCAGTTCTCCTGAGTCAGCTCAGAGAGATGGCATCTAAAGAGATCTTGTGGATTTTATTTATCTTTTTACATTAAAGGTATCGACATGGTATTTCTATGTTAAAATAAAAACATTTTGTATATATATGTATGTAGTATGCATACATGTGTATGATGTGTTCATATGGGTATGGGGGCATGCACATGTGTGGGCGTGCACAGGTGTGCATGTGGGGGCCAGAAGTTGATGGTAGGGCCTTTGTCAATGGCTCTCCATCTTATTTTTTTATTTTTATTTTTGTCTATTTATGGGAGAGAGAAAGAGGGAGGGAGGCAGGGAGAGAGAGAAGGGGTACATCGGGTCCTCCAGCCACTGCAAATGAACTCCAGACACGTGTGCCAACTTTTGTATCTGGCTTATGTGAGTCCTGGGGAATGGAACCTGGGTTTTTTTGCTTTGCAGGCAAGTGCCTTAACCACTAAGCCAGCTATCCAGCCCATCCATCTTATTTTTTGAGACATGGCCTCTCATTTAACTTGGAGATCACAAATTCAGCTAGACAAGGTAGCCAGCAAGCTGCCTTTTGGAGTTTACTGGCTGAGCCATCTTCCCATCCCTAAATAAGTAACTTTCAAAAAAAAAACATTTCATTTTATTTATTTATTTATTTTTATTTATTTATCGGAGGACGGGCAGAGAGAGAGAGAGAGAGAGAATGGCCACGCTAGGACTCCAGACATTGCAAATGAACTCCAGAATCATGAGCCACCTTATGCATCTGGCTTACATGGGTACTGGGGAAGTGAACCGAGGTGCTTAGGCTTCACAGGCAAATATCTGCTAAGCTATCTCTCCAGGTCCACAAGTAATTTTTAAGAGGTAATGCAGTATGTGATGTAGGCTGAGTGTTGACATACTCCTCAAATCCATACACTTAGATCTAATCTCCAGTGTGGTAACAACTGCAGATGATGCTTTGGGAAGTGCTAGAGCCAAGAAAACATAGCCCTCATGAATGGGATTTGGTTCCTCAGTAAAAGAGATCTCAGACTGTGAGAGGGAGCTGGGTGCTGGGGCTGAGTGTGAAGGCTAGACCCCATTCTACAGTGGCTCCCTGGGAGCAAACAAACCAGGGCAAGGCCAGTGATAAGCAGAGCCAGACACCATTGTGAGGTAGGGCTGAGGGTGTGGATTGAGCACAAGAGCTAGATGCCCTTCTAAAATGGATGCGGGGGAGGGAACAAACCAGGGGAAAGTCAGCTGAGCTCAGGGCTGGGCGCCATTGTGAGCACCCGGCTGAGTACCAGGACTAGACACCATTTTATGGCGACTGCAGGGGAGGGAACAAACCAGGGGAAGGTCAACTATGAACAGTCAACTGAATTAGATTCTACTTCTCACACGCACCTTGCAAGCCCCTCCCCTCTCCCCCCAAAACAAAGTATCTGAAGAAGGGCTGAAGAAGAGGCAACTGAGTACTGGCTCCAGCTCCCAGGAGAGGCATGGACCTGATGTCACTCCAAAAAGCCAGACAGTGAATAGGACTGGAAGAACAGCATCCAGCTAGACACCAGGCAAGCCAGGCCTCTCAAAATCTTACCCAGATTTTCAGGGAGATGGCACACACAAAGTAGACCCTACTCAGGTTCAAATGCACCCACCCCAATCCAGTGGACAGTCTTTAATCCCACATCTACCTTGATCAAATTAGATCAGGCTACCCAACACAGACTATACAAGAGCTGCTATTGCTGCATCCTCAGGGAGATGTTGATCTTGAAATGGGGAAGCCCCAGTGCAAAGCACATAACACATGACATCAAGCAAATGGATCCCCACCAAGATTGCCTAGTCCCACAATGGGACCCTCCAATGAAACTTTAGAGGAAACCCAAGACATAGAATCCCCAAATTCAATCTCAATAAGCATTTTAAACAAACTTAAGGAGGCCATGAACAAACAGATGGTTCAATGGGAAGAAACTGGGCAAAGAGTAATCAAACTGAAACTCCAAGGATGGCTTAAGGAAATGGAAGAAAATTTTCAAAAAGAATTCAAATTACAAATCAAAAGGTGGTTCAATGAAGTGGAAGAAATGCAACAGATACTCTCAAAGGCAGAATGGAGGAAATGGAAGATAATCAACAAGAACAATTCAACCAATGGCTGAAGGAAAGCAAAGAGAATCAGGAACAGTATTACATAGATGGCTTAATGAAATCGAAGACAATCAAAAACAGATCAACATAAGGCTAAATGAATTTGAGGTGAATCAACAAATAAATGAGCTCACAACCAACGAGGCCACATCCAAAGTCAGGAATGAAATCCAAAAGACAATAAAAAGGTCAAATCAAGAAATAAAAATGAAACACAAGCAAGAAAGAGGTAAATAAATGCTGAGAAAAAACATAACAAAAAATAGAAATGCAATGACCCTCTTCAAAAGATCCCAAGAAAGCTTCACCAAAATAACAGACAACATGGAGGAATGAACTTCTGAACTTGAGGACAAGGCAGAAGAGTTAGATCATGGCACCAAAGACACTGTCAAGTTCAAAAACATGTGGGAACAGAACATGAAGGAACGTTGGGATGCCTTAAAATGACCAAATATTTGGATCATAGGCATACAGGAAAGGGAAGAAACAAGGCCAGGGGTACAAAGTATATCTTCAACAAAATTATTGAACAAAATTTTCCCAACCTTACAAAAGAGAGACCAATCCAGGTACAGGAGATGCTCAGAACACCAAACAGACAGGACCAGAGAAGAGATTCCCATGTCACTTAATAATCAAAATACTAAACACAGAAAACAAGGAAAGAGCACTAAAAGCTGCAAGAAGAAAAACAGCTCATTACATACAAAGGTAAGCCCTTCAGAATTACCTCCTTTTTTTTTTTTAATGGAAACTCTTAAAGCTAGAAGCATTTGAAATGGAGTATTTGAAAAACTAAATGGCCATGGCTGCCAACCCAGACTACTAAATCCAGTAAAGTTATCCCTCCTAATGGAAGGTGAAAGAGAAGCCTTTCACAAGATAAACCAGCTGCCTGATTACATGAGCACAGCCAGCCCTACAGAGAACACTGCATGGAATAGTCCACACTCCCAGGAGATGAACCAACATGCACATGGGGAGAGAAAAAGAAAGAAACAATCAAAACTAGAATGGACATAAAGCATGCAAAGACCAAGAAAACACCAAACTCCACAAAACCTTCAATGTGACAGGGATTATCTCACACCTCACAATTATCACTCTGAATTTTAATGGCCGCAATTTCCTAATCAAAGACACAGCTTCACAGGTTGGGATGCATGCATTTGCTGTCTATCAGAAACCTATCATATAATTAAAGATAAATGCCAACTTAGGGTGAAAGGACGGAAAAAGATATTCCAAGAAAATGGAAAAAAGGAACAAGTAGGAGTGATTGTACTGATTTCTGACAAAATTGACTTTAAACCAAAAGTAATCAAAAGAGATTTAAAAAGGCCACTTCATAGTCATTAAAGGAACAATTCAACAAGAGGATATTGGAATCGTAAATTTATGTTCACCAAACACAGGGTTACCTAATTTGATAAAGCAAAATTTATTAGACAATAAAGCAGATATAAATCCCAATAAAATAATAGGAGACTTTAATACCCCACTATTGTCCATAGACATATCTTGTAAGCAGAGAATTAAAAAAATACAATGGAGTTGAATAACACCATAGATCAAATGGACTTAACAGACATCTGCAGAACATTCCACTCTAATTCTACTGAATTCACATTCTTCTCAGCAGTTCATGGAACTGTCTCCAAAACTGACCATGTATTAAGGCGTGTCTCCAAAAATTCAGAAAAAAATGACATAATTAACAGCATTATATCCAACCACAGAGTATTAAAACTAGAAATCAACAACAACAGTAACAATAGAAAACACACCAGCTCCTAGAGACTAAACAACTCATTATTACACAATGAATAAGTTGTGAAAGAAATCAGAAAGGAACTCAATAAACTTATAGAACTGAATGACAATGAAAACACAGCATACCAAAAATTTGGGACACAATGAAAGCAGTTCAAAAAAGAAAGTTTATAGTACTAAATGCCTACATTACAAAAATAGAGAGATCTCATATAAATAACTTAAAATCAACCAGCCAGGCAAGAAGTACACATGGGGTAAGCAACTGTTCTCTAATTGGACAGGAGGTCTGCTCAGGGGGAAAGAACTCATACCTGGTACTGGAAACCAAGTCAGAATCCCATGGTCAAGAAACCCAGACTTCAGAGAGATGCCTCCACTGCTTTTGGAGTCTCTCAAATAACTTTGCACATCACTTTTAACCAAGCTGTTCTCACTCTTTTTATTTATTTATTTATTTATTTATTTATTTATTTATTTATTTATTTATTATTTAGACAGAGAAAGAGGCACAGAGAGAGAGAGAGAGAGAGAGAGAGAGAGAGAGAGAGAATGGGTGCACCAGGGTCTCTAGCCACTGCAAATGAACTCCAGATGCATGCACCACCTTGTACATCTGGTTTACATGAGTACTGGGGAATCAAGCCTCAAACTGGGGTTCTTGGGCTTCACAGGCAAGTGCTTAACCACTAAGCCATCTCTCCAGTCCCGTTCTCACTCTTAGTCACAGAATCTGCTTTGTTTTACAGAAAGCAGAGAAAACAGTGGAGAACCAAGATCCATTGATCAGAGTAAAAATAGCTGACTGTCTGCCATGAGATATGCCACCTATATCACATATGCCAGGGCCCAGAAGAAATTACAGAGGATTCTGTGACATGAATACGGTTCTTACTGCTAGCCTGACAACCAGCTCCAGGGTGATGGTGACAGACACAGTGATCAATCAGAACCCATCAAAGCAGAAATCCAGAGGCTACAGAGAGCTCAACAATAAATCAGACTGCTAACAGGCCAGCCATGGCTCAGAGAACATTGCAGAAGAGGGTGATGAAAGATTTCAAGAGCCACAGAGTGGGTAGGAATACCCTGAGGCATAGTCCTCCCACTACCCCACGGGGACTGAGGCCTTCATGACCCCACAGTGAATACCATAACCCCACTGAGGCAGGCTCCAGGGTAATGGGAGGAAGGGCGAGGGGCTGCACGAGTATTACCTCTCTTTCTCTCCATATGTGTGTGTGTGTGTGTGTGTGTGTGTGTGTGTGTGTGTGTGTGTATTTTTTTTTTAAAAAAGAGAGCAAACCCAAAAGCTCCCTTGTCCTTTCTGCTATGTGATGACATAGCACAAAGACAGTTGTCCATGAACCAGGAAGTGGACCTTGACCAGATACCAAGCCTGCCAGCACTCTGACGTAGAGCTGCTCCTCCTCCAACACTGTGGGAAACAATCTTCTGTTGCTTAGAAGACTTTCGGGTTGGTCACCTGTTGGAATCATCACCTACCACCCCTTTGCCTTGCCATTGCCTTGGCCAAGTGTTTATCCATCTTCCAAGGCCCAATTCTAAGCCCACGTTCCTGTTTGTTGGATGCTAAGTATTGCTAATAATGAATTATTAATAACAAACTGCATTGAGTAATTCTCAGCTCAGTGTGACATCTCCCCTTTCTGGACTTCTGCAGTGTCTTGGGTCAACTCTTCTTACTCTGTTTGTCACATGTACCTGGTCTAATCTATTTATGTCCCCAGCACCTATTAGACTGTATGCTATGAAAGGTGACTTTCTATATACGGCTACTTCTTTCTATTTTGGGCAGCCCTGAGAATGGGCTTAGTGGCTAGTTGGACTCAGTGGGTCCTTTTGATTTGACTCAATTCACTAAATTGAATTAAATGTCTACATAAAGGAGGGATGACTGAAGTATTAATACCCGCTTCCACGCATCTTCCCCCACTCCGAGTCCATGGCTCTCCGAAGCATAGACCTTCAGTCCGTGCTGTTGATAGACTGATTGATGTGTTTGAAAATGAAGAGTGGCTCCTGGTGAGTGAGAGGTTTTCATTTGCTCAATATGATTTGGCTTCAAACCCTAAAACAGTCATGCCTGAGGTTTCAAAACCAGAGCTGCGATTGGCCTCCTTGTAGAGCCAGGTTGCCACAGCGAAGGGGCCTGCTGGACGATCAAACACTTCTGAGCAGATCGATGGAGGCGTAGCTGAAGACAGGAAATTCCAAAGCCTTCCTGGACTGCCTGGAGGACCAGCCCTATTATTAACCTCCAGTGTGAGGCCGAGCTGCTGTCTCAAATGATTTTCCCCGGACTCATGCCGTGGCTTTGTAGGCCACAACCACTTCCTAGAAGCCCGTCAATGGAGGCAATAAGGGAGGCCCTCGTGGTCTGTGGGCTTAGGAGGCGTTTCCTCTGACATGGAGCCTGTGGAAGGGTGAGCAAGCCACAGCAGGTCCAAGAGAAAAAGATGAAGCCTGGCTTGTGCAGGCCAGGGGTGTCTGTCCAGGCCTGTCCCTTCTAGCAACAAGATCCCTTCTGCCTCAAAGAGCTTCTTGGTGACCAAGGGGAGCTGATGCCCAGAGCCATGTGTGCAGCGCTCTCTAGGGGTGGCATTTCCAGTGCAGAGTATCAAGCACTGCTAAGTAGAGGGCTGTAGGCTCCAAAGGAGCTGAGTGAGTCCTGGGTGGGTGGTGGGGAGGGACAGGAATGGAGACTGTGATGGCTTTTGGATTGTGAACACATCACGTGGCTCGGTTCATTCAGGACTGTGGGACACAGAGCTGCTCCATTCACAAAGAGACTATAGCCTTCATTCTGAACATGTATGTCCCCAAAGCAGAGAGCCACAAGCAAAATAAGTGGATGTCGTCCCTGATATGATGTCAAGGGCCACTGTAAGGCAGATGAGGCCGGAAACTCATCTTTATCTTTCCTGAGGCTTAAACATCTCCAAACAGGCTGCCAGAGCGAGGGAGCACACCGTGTAACACTGGCCATTCACAGCTCAGAGGCTGGCCCCTGTCTTGCAGGCTGGCCGGTTGTCTCAAGGGAGGGGATGGAAAGGCAAGGGAGCCCAGGACCCCTGAGTAGTGGAGGATTAGCAAGCAGCAGAAAGGTGGTGGAGGAGGACCACCCCCACCCCTGGCCTAAGCACATGATCCCTGAAGAACCCCTGTGGGGTTCATGCACCACTGCCCAGCCTGGTCACAGAAATTCAAGATCCAAATCTCCTCCTCAGCACCCAACCTGTGAAGTCCCCCGGGGGGCTCAGAAGGGCCCGACATGGTTTCACATTCTGGGGTTCTCACAGGGTTTCCATTCTGCACTTGGCTCCACATACTATGTAGCTGGTCCTGTTTGTATCCCTCACCTTGCAAATCACAAAGGCCCTCTGAACAAGTTCAGTCTAACCTCACAATTCTCTCCATCGCACGTGTTATTTTCTTCCGTCAATTTTACCTATCAGGGAATATTTAAAGAAATGTTCTTAATTCCCAAGCATTTTCATACTTTCATTCACCTCCACTTGCTAAGCCTCTTTTGAGGTGACTTGAGAGTCATATGATCCCTCCTATTATTAGCACAATGCCTAGCTGGCTCCAACTCCCCAAACTCCTGCTTCCCTTGACCTCACATATATCTGTCTCATAGCAAAAACATGGCCGTGGCCTCCTACCCTCAAGAATACTTGGCACAAGTCCCTGTTTCTCAGCGGCATCCATTGTTCTAGTGCAGAACGACACCAGCTTCTACGCATCTTGCTGACATTTCTGACTTTTTGTGGAGAATGCCATTAATCAATCGGCTGAATCTGTTTTGAAAAATTAAATAGCTCAAGTCAAGGCAAACACAGTAAATAACCCTCCAGCATCCAGGACAGCAGCGAGGCAGGGTGGCATCACTCTCGTTATTTCAAATGCATTTAATCTGCAGCTGGATCCTCCAAACCAAAGCGTGGGCTGCTCACTGGACACAAACAGGACAGGGCAAAAACCCTACCCCGCTGTGGGGCTCCAGCCAGGGAGTACAGGGTGAGTGGGCATGGAGAAGATGGGTTTGCAAGCAGGAAGCCTGCCATAGGGTTCTTCCTTGTGGTTTAATGTAGTTTCTTGCTGGTTCTTGGGTAGATACGGCTCTCTCCTGCAAGGCGGTTATGGTGCCATGGCTAAGCTCCTTCGGCTGAGCAGATGCCAGTCAGCCTGGACTCTCTCTTACTGAACACTGAGCCTGGGGAAGTTACTGTGGCTGCCAGGCTTCTGTTTCTTATCTTCAAACACAACTTAATAACTACCACAAGGTGACTGGGAGAAATGGGTGAATTACCAGCCACATGGTGGGTTAAAGATGGCTGTCCATTCTTTACTGTCAGGTGGGATTTTCATGCCTGAATGCCCCTCCCCCTCTTGACTTGGGGCTGGCTTCTTACAGCAGTGACTAAGTCAGGTAGAACTGCAAGTGGGCTGCCTTGTTCTCCAACTTCAATGGAACCAGCAAGCTCCCACCTGAGTCCACTGGAGGCTGCGCCAGGGAGACCTGTTGTCTCTCTGGAGAAGCCACGTGGACAGGTTGAGGGACCACAAGGGGAGATGGGCACAACTTAGTCCAGCACTCACCAGGGTACCAAGTGTGTGAGTGGCACCATCATGTGCAAGCAGTGCCCCTGGGCACCTTGTTAGAAGGCCGGTTCTGACTCTGTAGGCCTGGAACCAGCTGTGTGTATTCAATCTATAGATGAACCTTATAGCTGCCTACCCAAGGGCAGACTTCCAGTTCCTTTAGTCCTGGCCAGGCTCCAGTTCCATTTCAGGGTCTGTGCAGTGGTTCAAATGTGTAGTCCCATAGATTCAGGCTTAAATCTTGAGTCACCAGTGGGCAGAGGCCTACTGGGGAAGAGGTATGTGGGTGGGGTCCGGCCCTAAGGTGTGTTTGGAGACAGATCTGAAATTCACTCCTAAGGTGTGTGGAGAGCAGCTTGGGAGCTCTGGCTGTTGCTGCTGGCTGGCATTGCTTGTTCTCTTTCTGCTCTGCTGATGTAAGCCTGTGTGAGCCAGCTTCTCCGCCATTGATGGAACACTGTAAGCCTGAAGTAGATCTTTCCTCCCCAAGCTGCTTCTGGTTGGATGTTTGTCCTGGGACCATGAAACTGACTGCAACAGTCTCTTTCCTCCTACCATATCTCAGGTAAATTTTTAACAAATCAAAATATAAGTTTCGGTGTTAATCTTCTCTTTGATGTTACTTTTCTTTTTTAAATTTTTTTATATTTTATTTTTATTTATTTATTTGAGAGAGAGAGATACAGAAATAGGCAGGTAGAGAAAGAGAGAGAGAATAGGTGTGCCAGGGCCTCCAGCCACTGCTAATGAACTCCAGATGTGTGCACTCCCTTGTGAATCAGGCTAACATGGGTCCTGGGGAATTGAACCTGGGTCCTTTGGCTTTGCAGGCAAATGCCTTAACCACTAAGCCATCTCTCCAGCCCTGATGTTACTTTTCGTGGAGGGCTGGGTTACTTGGTTAGAAAATGTAGGTGGAAACTTCTATGTGGAGTAGCTACTTCTAGGATTGTCTTCTTCAACCTCAAAATGAGATTTAGATGTCTATAGGAGAAACAGGTCTCTGTCTGCAATCATCCTGTGATTATGTGGGTGGGGGGGGTCTACACAACATACCGAGTGTGAATGGCAGAGGGAGATAATGAGATTCCTGTCTGTGTTGATCACAGCAATAACCAGCCGCGGGTCTTCCTGCATTAGTACTCACCAATGACAGCAATAACCAGCCGCGGGTCTTCCTGCATTAGTACTCACCTATGACAGCAATAACCAGCTGCAGGTCTTCCTACATTAGTACTCACCTATGACAGCAATAACCAGCCACGGGTTTTCCTGCATTACTACTCACCTATGACAGCAATAACCAGCCGCGGGTCTTCCTGCATTAGTACTCACCTATGACAGAAATAACCAGCCGCGGGTCTTCCTGCATTAGTACTCATCTATGACAGAAATAACCAGCCACGGGTCTTCCTGCATTAGTACTCATCTATGACAGCAATAACCAGTCTTCCTGCATTAGTACTCACCTATGACAGCAATAACCAGGGTCTTCCTGCATTAGTACTCACCTATGACAGCAATAACCAGCCGCGGGTCTTCCTGCATTAGTACTCACCTATGACAGCAATAACCAGCCGCGGGTCTTCCTGCATTAGTACTCACCTATGACAGAAATAACCAGCCACGGGTCTTCCTGCATTAGTACTCACCTATGGTCTTCCTGCATTAGTACTCACCTATGACAGAAATAACCAGCCGCGGGTCTTCCTGCATTAGCACTCACCTATGACAGCAATAACCAGCCGCGGGTCTTCCTGCATTAGCACTCACCTATGACAGCAATAACCAGCCGTGGGTCTTCCTGCATTAGCACTCACCTATGACAGAAATAACCAGCCGCGGGTCTTCCTGCATTAGTACTCACCTATGACAGCAATGACCAGCCGCGGGTCTTCCTGCATTAATACTCACCTATGACAGAAATAACCAGCCGCGGGTCTTCCTGCATTAGTACTCACCTATGACAGAAATAACCAGCCGTGGGTCTTCCTGCATTAGTACTCACCTATGACAGCAATAACCAGCCGCGGGTCTTCCTGCATTAGCACTCACCTATGGACAGAAATAAGCAGCCGCGGGTCTGCCTGCATTAGTACTCACCTATGACAGCAATGACCAGCCGCGGGTCTTCCTGCATTAGTACTCACCTAAGACAGAAATAAGCAGCCGCGGGTCTTCCTGCATTAGTACTCATCTATGACAGCAATAACCAGCCACGGGTCTGCCTGCATTAGTACTCATCTATGACAGCAATAACCAGCAATAACCAGCCGGGTCTTCCTGCATTAGCACTCACCTATGACAGAAATAAGCAGCCGTGGGTCTTCCTGCATTAGTACTCACCTATGACAGAAATAACCAGCAGCATTAGGGTCTTCCTGCATTAGCACTCACCTATGGACAGAAATAACCAGACCAGCCGGGTCTTCCTGCATTAGCACTCACCTATGACAGAAATAACCAGCCGCGGGTCTTCCTGCATTAGTACTCACCTATGACAGAAATAACCAGCCGCGGGTCTTCCTGCATTAGCACTCACCTGATGACAGCAATAACCAGACAGAAATAACCAGGGTCTTCCTGCATTAGTACTCACCTATGACAGAAATAAGCAGCCGCATTAGCACTCACCTATGGTCTTCCTGCATTAGCACTCACCTATGACAGCAATAACCAGCCGCGGGTCTTCCTGCATTAGCACTCACCTATGACAGCAATAACCAGCCGTGGGTCTTCCTGCATTAGTACTCACCTATGACAGCAATAACCAGCCGTGGGTCTTCCTGCATTAGTACTCACCTATGACAGCAATAACCAGCCGCGGGTCTTCCTGCATTAGTACTCACCTGATGACAGCAATAAGCAGAAATAACCAGCGGGTCTTCCTGCATTAGTAGTACTCACCTATGACAGCATTATACTCACCTATGAGAAATAACCAGCGGGTCTTCCTGCATTAGTACTCACCTATGACAGAAATAACCAGCCACGGGTCTTCCTGCATTAGCACTCACCTATGACAGCAATAACCAGCCGCGGGTCTTCCTGCATTAGTACTCATCTATGACAGAAATAACCAGCCGCGGGTCTTCCTGCATTAGTACTCACCTATGACAGAAATAACCAGCCGCGGGTCTTCCTGCATTAGTACTCACCTATGACAGCAATGACCAGCCGCGGGTCTTCCTGCATTAGTACTCACCTATGACAGCAATGACCAGCGTGGGTCTTCCTGCATTAGTACTCACCTATGACAGAAATAACCAGCCGCGGGTCTTCCTGCATTAGTACTCACCTATGACAGTAATGACCAGCCACGGGTCTTCCTGCATTAATACTCACCTATGACAGAAATAAAGCCAGTGGGCGGGTCTTCCTGCATTAGTACTCACCTATGACAGCAATGACCAGCCGCGGGTCTTCCTGCATTAATACTCACCTATGACAGAAATAAGCAGCCGCGGGTCTTCCTGCATTAGTACTCACCTATGACAGTAATGACCAGCCGCGGGTCTTCCTGCATTAGCACTCACCTATGGACAGAAATAAGCAGCCGCGGGTCTTCCTGCATTAGTACTCACCTATGACAGCAATGACCAGCAATAACCAGCCGCGGGTCTTCCTGCATTAGTACTCACCTATGACAGAAATAACCAGCCGCGGGTCTTCCTGCATTAGTACTCACCTATGACAGCAATAACCAGCCGCGGGTCTTCCTGCATTAGTACTCACCTATGACAGAAATAACCAGCCGCGGGTCTTCCTGCATTAGTACTCACCTATGACAGAAATAAGCAGCCGCGGGTCTTCCTGCATTAGTACTCACCTATGACAGCAATAACCAGCCGTGGGTCTTCCTGCATTAATACTCACCTATGACAGAAATAACCAGCCGTGGGTCTTCCTGCATTAGTACTCACTATGATGACAGAAATAAGCAGCCAGCTGGGTCTTCCTGCATTAGTACTCACCTATGACAGCAATAACCAGCCGCGGGTCTTCCTGCATTAGTACTCACCTATGACAGAAATAACCAGCCGCGGGTCTTCCTGCATTAGTACTCACCTATGACAGAAATAACCAGCCGCGGGTCTTCCTGCATTAGTACTCACCTATGACAGAAATAATGACAGAAATGGGTCTTCCTGCATTAGTACTCACCTATGACAGCAATGACCAGCCGCGGGTCTTCCTGCATTAGTACTCACCTATGACAGCAATGACCAGCCGCGGGTCTTCCTGCATTAGTACTCACCTATGACAGAAATAACCAGCCGCGGGTCTTCCTGCATTAGTACTCACCTATGACAGCAATGACCAGCCGCGGGTCTTCCTGCATTAGTACTCACCTATGACAGCAATAACCAGCCGCGGGTCTTCCTGCATTAGTACTCACCTATGACAGCAATGACCAGCCGCGGGTCTTCCTGCATTAGTACTCACCTATGACAGCAAACACACCTCAGCCACTCTTTAAGTCACCTTTGGTTGCACTTGCTGTTGCTCGTGGTGAACAGCGTCCTGTTATGGCTGAAGAACCTTTGCTCTTGTCTGCTGTAAGCCGCATGCTTCTCCTTGCCAGTGTCTTCTTCCTCCTCTGGTCAGGTTCCTGTGGAGATTTACTTCCCACCTAGTGTCCAGTAAGTAATACGATCGCCCATGAACTGAACTGAACTCAGCCCAAGTGTAACATGATGTTTTAGGCATCCCTCCCTCTCAGGGTTAACCCTTGAAGAACTATCTCTTGCCAGCCTGCCCTCCTTGGCCTCTCCTCCCACTAGCATCAGTCGGCCTGGAACTCAGGCTCATTCTGATATTAACCCAAGCGAAATATCCTTAGCAAGGTTATGGAAAGACCACCGGCCTCATTCTAAGACTGGAAGTCATGGCAATAATTACAGTGCCTTCCCTTTGCATGAAAGCCATGGTTTCGCCAGCTTCGCGTACTGTCCCCTAGGAAGGGTGTGCCGATGTGTGACCTCTCCCTCCAGGAACAGCTGGCGGGCTGGTGGACACCCAGACAGTAAATAACAAAGTCAGGTTTAAACCCGTGTCTATGCCCTGAGCCCAAGCTCTTCACCTTGAGCTCCTGAAAGTCCTTTCCCAGCACTCTGTCTGCATGATCCCACTCAGTGCTCCATTCCGTAACCTCAGAGGAAGTGTGTTCTCAGAGGCCCCATTGCTCTGAGGGTGCCCGCGCTGCTTACAAAGTATGTCAGGTGGGGATCACTAGAGAACCTCCCTTTGTGCCATCCTCCAGTTTTTTGTTTTAAAAATCCATTACAAATAAGAAAGCTGTTTTTTCCCCCCGAAGGGCAAATAACCAAGTACAAGTGAATTGGGAGACTTTTTTCTTCATACTAAAGAAAAAAAAAAAAATTAGTTGGCCCAGTTTTTCATACTGGCATGTTGATGAAACGTCATGAATGAATTGTGGGATGAATGAATGAAATATTTCAAAGTGGGAAAATAAATCATGAGGAAGAGCCAATTCCCCAAAGAAACAAGGCTGCAGAGAGCAATTCCCTAATTTCCAGCCCCTCTCGCATTTTTCATGCAGAGAAGGCTTCTGTCAACACCTCCGTGATGGAACACTGAGCCGGTGCGGTGGGAGAAACCTCACTGCCTAGAGCAGCTTCCCGCCTCCACCCCCGTGCGAGGAGGATGCAGTGGCTTTGCTCCAGCAGCCCCAGTGGTCACCATCCATGGCTACTCACCGAGTCCCAGAAAGTGAGGACACGTCATGCAATGGCCCTGAGGAAACAGAGGGAGCCAGGGGAGGCATGCTGGCACCTCTTACAGGAGCAGGACATTTTGTTATTAGCACTTCCCTTAAGAACAATCTTCCTGGGCTGGAGAGATGGCTTAGTGGTTCAATTCTCCAGGTCCCAAGTAAGCCAGATGCATCTGGAGTTGGCTTGCAGTGGCTGGAGGTCCTGGCGCACCCATTCTCACTCTTTCTATCTCTCCCTCTCTCTGTCTCAAATAAATAAATAAATAAATTAATAAATTAATAAAAAAATAAGAAATAAAAATATTTAAAAAGAACAATTTTCTTTTCAAGAATTATCTAATATATACAACTCATGCTTCCATAACACTCTTATAAAAGCTTCCACTATTTACCGGACAGGGACACCAGCACAGAGGTAGCACGATTCTTAGCATGGAGAAGGAACTCCATTCAAGTTTTTAATTAAATAGAAAAGGCCAGTGTGGTAATGAGCTTTCTGTCACTGTGACAAAATCCTGCAGTCAATTTAAGAAGAAAGATTTATTTGGGATCATAGTTTCAGAAGGTTCAGTGCGTGCTCACTAGGCCCCATTGCTTTTTGCCTGTGGAAGCATTGTCACGTCATGGTGGTGGTGATTGGCAGAATAGATGTGTTCACCTAAAGGTGACCAGAAAGCAAAAAGAAAGAGGTACACAAAGGAGTTAAGGTCCCTATATTTCCCCAAAGGCATGCCCCCAATGACCCAAAACAACTCCGTAGGTTTTAATTCCTTAAGAAAGTTCCATGCTTTCCAACAGGGCCACAGGCTGGGGAAACACCCCAGGTCCAACTACAGTAATCCGGGTCAGTGTGTCTCCCTCCGTCCCACATCCCACGGATTCCCCCCTCCTGTCCTGTCCCTGGTGTCAGTGGCATATGCTCTACAGCACAGGTGCAGGTGCGTTTACGTGAAGGGACCTGGTACTGGGGCCAAGCAGTGGGACCGAGCTTGCTCTTTTCCTACTGCCAGACACAGTGGCACCTCCCTGTAGAAGGGGAAAGATGCCAGGCAACTACCACACAGTGACAACTCTAAGGGTGACACTCCACACAGGGTGAACTTCGCACCTGCCTGTCATTCTGCACTAGACAGCAGGGACCAGAACCAGAAGCAGAAATAAAGAAAAGGCAGTAAAAGCTGTCTGTGTTGAGGGCCCGCCTTGTCACACTGAGGGGCAGGTCATGTGTGATCTCCACGGACCACTGGATCGAACCCTTGACACACCAGCACCAACCAAGGTGAACAGCATCTCACAGCTCAGAGCGGCTGAGCAAGTGGGCCAGGGCCTCTGGAAGATTATCTCAATCCCAGCAGATAGACAGCCCAGTGTCTCCCTGTCACAGGCAGCACTTTCCACTCTGCTTTCACATTGTGCTCTGTGCGACTGCGTCTTCATAAGTCACCTGATGACCAAACTGCTGGCTTTTAAAGACCCTAAGGACAGTTAGTCAGCTGGGCATCATGAACCTCAAGGACTGTTTCCCCCTCCAACTTGACCCCTATCCACTCCCCACCTTATACCTGCAATGCCCCAATGGTGTCTCCACAGTCCTCATCGCCACCAGGCCTGTCCCCTACTGCCACTGTCCCTCCCATCACCACCACCACCACCAAGTCTTTCCGCCAGCACCTCTATGGAAGTTTCTGGCAGCTCAGGTCAGCACCACCACCACCAAGTCTTTCCGCCAGCACCTCTATGGAAGTTTCTGGCAGCTCAGGTCAGCACCACCACCACCAAGTCTTTCCACCAGCACCTCTATGGAAGTGTCTGGCAGCTCAGGTCAGCACCCACTGGCTCACTGTTCCTATATCTCATGCCCTCTGTCCCAGTTGACAAGGTTTCACTGTGTTTCCCACTCAGTGAACAGCCCCTGCTTGGCTTTTAGGGCCTTTTTCCCAGTTGAATTGTAAGCTCCTTAGACGCTGGGGCCATGCCTTGCACTAGCTCGTACCACTCTCCCCACCCCAGCTCCACCCTGTGGGAGTGGGCAGGACAGGGACACAGAACACCAGAGGATTCAGGGAGGCTTCTGTGCTTTGAGTATGGAACTCGAGGTGGACTGTGAATGGGCTAGCCTTTCTCACAGAAATCTATTTACGCCCCCCTCCCCCCCTCAGAACTGCCACCAAGGAGACATGCCTCCCTCTGTGGAGAGTTGTTCCCCCAAGTCCCCATGGAGACTGGCAGAGTCATCTCAAAGGGAGGCAGGCTGGATGCCTCCCCCTGGACTCAATGTACGTTCTCACAGGGACACATTCTGTCTTAGCAGAGGCTCTGCTGGCTCTCGAAGTCCCAACCACCTCCTGCATCAAGGCCCCCAGATGGCACATTCTGTGGAACACACAGTGATAGAGGAGGCATCGAGCTGCCTGAGGGGGCTGAGTGCCACTAAATCATTTATCCCTCTGTCCCGGCCCTTCTGCAAGATGTCTCGCTCTTAGCAGGCATCCTGGTGGCCAAAGAAGCCTTCTCCACGTGCAGCCTGCGAGCGCTGGAGGCGTGTTGGGCAGAGCAGGTTCTGTCTTCTCGCTAATCAAGCCTTCCTTCCTTCCTCTCTCTGGCTGAGTTGGAAAGCTCTTGAAAGGTAGCAGATTGCAGGCTCTGAAGGCTGGGATCTTCTGTTTATCCACAGAATGAGGACATTGGCTAATGCGAGAGCCCTGTACTGTTCTCCCATGTGCTGCTGGCTCTGTAGTCTTGAAGCAGCCGCCTGGGCCGTCCCCAGTGCCAGCCCCTCCTCTGGGCGGCCTCCCACTCCCAGGGCTGTCTCAGAGGACTCGCAAGCATGCTCTCTCTCAGACTACAGACAGAGATGGGCTGTGGCCCATGATCAGAGCAGAGTATCATTGCCAGGTCACAACTAAAAGCTGTTGTACAGAAAAGGAGAACAGCGGAGGCCATCCCACAGGGAGGGCATGTTTTGGTAGAATTTTGTTACACACACACCCATACAAAATGCATATCTTGCTGCAGGACATAGTCCCGAAGGTTGAAAGGAAGAACCCAGTTTTGTCCCTAATTCAGGTTCTTGACCCCTGAGGCAGTGTGGACACTTCCTCAAAGCTGACCAGCCTTCTCGCCTTACCACCATTAAACGGGAACATCTGCTCAAAGCAAGGCATGGCAACAGAGACACAGAAGACTAAGAAATGAGGGTTCCCACCCTCCAAAAACATGAGTGAGGGATGAAGCTGGAACAGCACCGCAATGCAGGGAGCGATGTGTGAGCCCTCCACTAATGTGGAGGGAGGAGTTACGGTTCTGACCAAACGGACGCTATCTAAGGCATCTCTCTCAGATGAGGGGGTGTCATTAATCTATATTTAGAGTGCCTCAGTTTCCCTAAGTAGGATTGCGAGCCCTCCAGGTCCAATCTCTGTGGAAACTATATTGGGGCACAGGACTCTTAAGGATGACCGGGGTGTGTCTGTCAGGTATGAATTCCCTCTCATGGAGTAGGTCTAAGTGGAAGTAGAGAAGAGTTGGTGACCCTCATAACAGACGTGTCACTATTGCACTGGTGGGTGCATCTTGCCAGGACAGCCAGTTGTGTAGCTTGCAGGGTCCATTGCTGGTTAAGACCACTGATGATTTTTCCCCCAGCATGCTACATAGAACTTTCCAGCACAGTGAGGAGGCTTCCAGTTCAATCCTGTGTCCTAAAGCACATACCACTAGGAAATCTGTATATGAAGAAAGGGGTGGGTCAGCACATACATTTTGACAGCAACAGCAGCCTCTGACACTTATTCTGTCAGATCTAAAGCCAGAGATGACAAAATTGATAAGTGATTTGGAATCTAACGGCCTCTATGTTCCTCCTCTTGGCCTTTAAAAGATCATGTTTTTGTCCAAATTCATTCTAAATGATGAAAGAACCTACACTATACGTATCCCTTATTCTCTTATTCTTCCTCTAGCTTTATTTTTACTCAAAATCTAATCCACACTAGAAGGTGTGGCCCCCTTTTCACAGTGAACAAAGTGATAAAACTTAACCCTTTAGGGGATGACCTGGTGGGTACTGAATCCAGGGAATCCTAGAGATGCTGGGTGATACAAGTTTCAGCAGAAAGAATTATCTCGAAAGTTACTCCACTCAGGGCCACTGATCCCTTTTGCTCACAAGGTTGACTTCACTTATTCCCTGTATTCATAACAGTGGCTGTCCAGCTGAGAACTCCTTCGCAACGTCTTCATGGGTGGTGGGGAGGGTTGGGAGTGAATCACTTGTAAGTGCTGGTAACAGAGCCATCGATGTGATGGATGAAGATCTAAAAGTGATGATGCCACCAGCCAAGGGAAAGGCATTCGTTTCCTCCATGCCCCTCACAGTGGGATCTGTCTGGGAATGGCACAGGAAAAGGGAAACCACGCTTGTTTCTACTCTCTAAGGGGGGAGCTAAAGGTCACTTCAGCTGAATACACGTGTGGTGCGTGTCAGACGGAAAGGCTCTCCCACTAACCTCGTTTAAAGTCCATGTGATCATGTAAGGTGGAGTCTCCGAACCAAAGATAGGCCTGAATCCAGAATAATTCTAGATTTATCCTAAGACAGTAATTGCTTGGAAGACAGACAGGCAGACTATATTTGCTGAAATCAGATTCAAACAATATTGACCCAATATCAGTCTCCTTACACATAAGCTCTTTACAACTTGTCTAACACCTTCAGTGAAATGTTCCAAATTACCTCTTGTTTTGTTCAGACAGGGTCTCACTATGAGGCCCAGCTTGGCTTCAAACTCACAGCAATTCTCCTGCCTCAGCCTCCTAAGTACCAGGGTAACCGTGTGCATCACTGCCAGTCCACATTACCTTTCTATAAGCCCTTGAGCTACATCGGGGAGCTATTGATCCCTCCACTTTCTTCATAAAAACCATGAGATGAGTTGTTGAGGGACCTGGGCCATGGAGAAGTTCCCCTGGATTCCCTATCTCAGACCCTTAGCTGTCATTTCTGCATTAGGCAGTCTTGAGTTTCCCAGGCTCTTCTATTCAGTGCATCCATTCTGAACCTGAGACTGACCAGAGTGACCACTGAATGCAGGGTTCTCAGTGGCCTTGGGTGCAGGTTTGGGTAGCACATAGAGTAAGTGGTTCTCAAACTTGAGCAGTAGAGTTTCTGGGGAGGAGTTAGACACCCATAGGTGGGCTCTATTCTACAGGTCCAACCCAGTAGGTCTAGTGGCGGGTGGTCATAAGATTTTGGAGTTCTAGCACATTCCCAAGTGTTGTTGACACTTCTGGCCAGGGACCGTACTTACTTGGCACAGCTGACCTGGGGTTTTTCTCACTTCACCTGATGAAAAGAGATCGCGTCTTCTTCTCTACACCACTCTCAGGTCTGAACATCCGTTTGTGCTCTGCCCTGGCTTCTTAGAGAAGTTTACATCTTCTCCCAGCCCCACTGCTCTTCAGCTTCCCAGGAGAGTGCCTGGACCCTGGAGCTCTGATGCCCCTGGCCTCTTCCCCTCCCGCCTCCTGCATTGCCCATTCTAGTGATGAGAGTTGAGCAAGATTCCAGTTCAATAGCTCTGATTATAAATTCTCATCCTTCACGATGGGTTCTAAGAAGCAGTAGGGACTTTAAGCCAAACATGTGGCACATTTACATTAGCTATAAAAGCAACTTTGCTGAGCAGCAAAGTTGCTTTTCAAGGGTAAGTACAAAACCATGGTTAGGTCCCAGGATCCCCTATAAGATTTGAAATGAATGTTACGTGTATGCTCTGAGAAGTCCTGCAGGGATTAACTCACATTCAATTTTCTTTAACATGGCTCTTCCCAGTTTTACTGAACTATAGGCCCCTCCTCTGTAGAAAATAACATTGTCAGCAGAGTAAATACATGGTCAGGGGCTGGGGACATAGCTCGGTTGGTAACGAGATTGCCTTGTAAGCATGAACACCTGAGTTCAGTCTCAGTAACCATGTAAAAATGTCAGTGTGGTGTCATGCATCTGGCCTGCGCCTGCAATCCCTGCACTAGAGATGCAGAGGCAAGCCTCCCTAGAGTTCACTGGCTAGCCACTCTAGCCAAATTGGTGAGCTACGGGCCAGTGAGACACCCTGTCTCAATAAAGAGCTGGAATTCCTGAAGATAAATCCCAAGGTTATTTTCTGACCTCTACACAGACACACGCACATGCATATGCAGACACATACACACACACACACACACACACACACACACACACACACACACCACACACACACACACAGAGAGACATTCACACAGACACATAAACATGTTTGTACATAGACACATACACATGAGTGCCTACTCATATGAATATATATGCACATGTGTACACAAAACATACATGCACAGGCTGGAGAGATGACTTAGCGGTTAAGGCACTTGCTTGCAAAGCCTAAGGACCCAGGTTTGATTCCCCAGGCCCCATGTAAGCCAGATGCACATGCATCTGGAGTTTGTTTGTAGTGGCTAGAGGTCCTGGCACACCCATTCTCTCTCTCTAATTGCCTCTCTCTCTCTCTCTCTAATAAATAAATAAAATAAACATACATTTTTTAAAATTAACAAATAAAACCAAAGCATATTGATAACACCTCCTAGGAAACACATCATTCAGATGTGAGTTAACACACCTAGTGGGTCCACTAGAGAACCTTTGACTTTCAGGTTCACTCCCTCCCTTTCCCCTGATGAACTCACACAGGCCCTGTCCTATAAGTTCACGGTATGTAGGAGAGGGAAATGTTCTTTTGGGGGGCAGCCAGGACCCAAGAAGAAGGAGGAAGAAGCCTGTCTTCTATCAGATTTCCTGAGCAGATGGGTCAGTCCTGCTGTCCTAGAAAAGAGCCAGTGAGGACAGACAGGCTGGCAGCCTCATCCACCTGAAGCTTCCTCCAACATGGAAGAAAACACATCTGGCCTCACTGCCGTCAGGGCTGAGGAGAATCAAGCCTGTGGTGCTGTCGGGGAGTCACACACAAGCAGTACATAAGCATCTATGGTGTCGGGCCCCACAGACAAAACAAAGAGATTTATCATAAATAGGAAATTCTTCCCACGTTCAAATGTCACTGTGTCCATGAACCCCAGCAGATGGGATGGAGAACAGGAAAGGATCTTAGCTACTGCCCCTGGCAGATGCAGGTGACCCCATCGGACGTGACCTGCCGAGTCCTTACATAAACAAGCAGGGTCCACCGGAGCAAGCTGGTCCTCAGGGAGCCGTTGTTTCCCTACCTGAGCCATTCACGTGAGGACAGCGACATGTGTTACGGATAGTTTTCCTGCCATCCAGGAGGAGGGAAACGCTGAGACAACCCACAGCCCAAGGGACTTTGCTCCAGACCATAATCACCATCCATAATAGGAAGAAACTTCAAGGTCATAAGCCACATTATATTTTCCGGAGGGAAAAAGGCTGAATCATTCTATAGGAAACCCTAGGATGACCAGGGGTCAGGAAACGAGTGTGTTTCCTGTGTGGGAGAAGATCACACATCCCTGTCGGTCAGGACTTCCTCCATGTCTCCTCTTCAGCCACACAAGCAGACAATCTGCTCCCCTGGTGTCCCTTCAGGGACCTTCCATGTCTCGGGGCAGTCAGGACAAGCAGCAGGTTTTCACCAGCCATAGGGTGGGAGTTGGGGGTCTCAGTGTTGCAGCCATTGATCAGTGGTTGCCAGTCAGTGGTTCTTCAGCCCCTCACAATCACTCCTCTGTGGTGTGGGTGCCTGCCGGGTGGGTGCCTCCATAGCCTCCTTCACTAGGATCATCCATGGCCACTTCTGTCCCCATGCTCACCACACAGGTTATTCATTCTTTCACACAAAAGTCCCCCCTCTATGGGACTTAACAGAGGCCCAGCAAGCCAAGCCCACTGTACAATTTCTGCATGGGGAGGACAGTGGGTACAGAAGCAGGAGGCAAGTGAAACTACGCCAATCTTGCGAGGGAGCTCAGAGAAGCTCACCTAGAAGGGAGGGATGAAGATGACCTTGCCTGTCAGAAAAGCAGACCAGGGCTGGAGAGATGGCTTAGCGATTAAGATGTCTGCCTGCCAAGCCTAAGAATACCGGTTCAATTCTCCAGGTCCCATGTTTAGCCAGACACAAAGTGACGCAAGGGTGCAGTGCTGCACTTGCCCACAAGGGGTCACACGCATCTGGAGTTCATTCACAGTGGCTAAGAGGCCACTGGCGCGCCCATTCTCTGTCTCTCTCTCAAAAAAAAAAAAAAAGAAAAGAAAAGAAAAGGAGAGGAGAGGAGAGGAGAGGAGAGGAGAGGAGAGGAGAGGAGAGGAAAGGAAAGGAAAGGAAAGGAAAGGAAAGGAAAGGAAAGGAAAGGAAAGGAAAGGAAAGGAAAGGAAAAAAAAGAAAAGCAGACCAGAAGAAAAGCTAGGAGCGCCCAGATGCTGTGACTCAAACTAGATGTTCCCCGTGCACATTCAGACCCATACTGCCAGCCCCAGCCCCAGACAAGTCTCCACATTGAGGGAAAGCAAGAGATGACCCATTTTGCTTTTATTTCTACTGTCATTACTTCAGAAACTTCCAAGTAATACACTAGACTCCTAACCATTCTGGCATGTGCTTCCTCCCGCCTTGTTCCCAAAGGCCCAAGCCTGCAGTCAGAGAGAACCTTTATTGGCCTCTGGGTTTAAGGCAGTTGGGCTATGAGTCCCAAGATATTGGGAGTTAATCACAGAGGCTGGAAAAGCCAGGAGTCAGGTAAAACCATGTGCTCTCACCAGCCTATGTCTCCATTTCTTCCCTACAAAATAACCATTCTAAATTTCCAAATCTTTCATGACTCTGAGACGATGGAATTCTACGACTTGCATCTCTTTATCTTTCTAATGTCTGAGTGACTTTCCAGTCTGATGGTGTCACACCACGGAATGCTTCTCCCCAGTCTGACCTTACCTGATGCTTTTGTATTGAGTCAGTTTTGGCGTTGCAGTAAGTTTCTGGGACGGGGGTCAGAGGGGAACATACCTTACTCTCCGGGTGGCTTCGTTGGTGTTACAAGCATCACAGAGCACATGGGTCTGGAAACAGGAAGGCTACAGGCTGCATGATGTTCACGCCCACGCTTAGTGGTTAAAACCTACACTTTGTATATCACGGACCCGATGGATACTGCTTTTTCCCCTTATCTAGAACAGAAGTAATCATGCCCGCTTTTAGAACTGTCTCAGAATTGTGTGTGTGTGTGTGTGTGTGTTGTGCATGCATATATGTGTGAGTGTTCTTATTATATGTAGGTGCATATGTGTGTGAGTGAGTGTATTGCAGAGGCCAGAGTCCAGCCGTGGCTATCATCCCTCAGGTTCACTGTCCACCTCCTCTGAGACAGGGTTCCTCACTGGCTTGAAGCTCATCCATTACGCTAGACTGAATGGCCAGTGATGTACAGGAAGTCTCCCGTCTCCCCTTCCCCAGCGCTGGGATTGCAGGCACACACCACCATGTGGGTCTGGCAGTTCAACATGGGTTCTGGTGATCAAACAGGTCATCACGCTTGCAAGACAAACACTTTGCCAACTGATCCATCTCCCCAGCTTCCTGTCCTGTGTGTTTCAAACGAGATTATACCCACAGCACGCATCACAGTGTCAAGCACGGACTAAGGACTCAGCAGCAGCAGCTCTAACTTTAATTATTACTCTAAGAATTTCTTTTCTTTCTTTGAAGCACATGATCTAAAGGCATAAGCACTATATGAGCAGAGCAATGGGTCTCTGATGGACAGGGCGTCACCAGGGTCCTCCGTCCCCAGTCTCCCTTCTCGGTGCTGTCCAACCTCAGAGCTGTGGTCCAGCTCCTGCAGCGTGAGACTTGGCTTGCTGCCCTGACACTTCTTGGTGCAACAAGAGATAATGATTTCCCTGCCCACACTCCCTCAGAGCGGTTATTGTTGAAGTATTTCCCCTATTCCGCCTTTGCCGGAAAACAATACCTTGTAGAACTCAGCGGAGGAAGACACCCAGAGCAACCTCAAACGTGCAGCTTTGTCATGGCCCTCACTGGGCGTGTTTGGAGCCATGTGCCTCAGACCCAGAAACAGAATGTGACAAAAGTCCCTGTGGAGAGAGATGTGGGCACCACCGTTGGCAGCTTGGGGTCCAGCAGCAACAGCAGCAGTGATAAGAGATTGACTTCCTCAACTGAGGTCCCATTTGGACCCTGTTTGCCAGCCTCAGGTCAGAAGTCCTGCTGGGAAAATAAGCTTTTTTCTCTCTCTCTCTTCTTTACCTACCCTCTAGCCCTCCCATGAGAGTCCTCCTCCATCCCTTGGGAAATTTGTGTCTTCAAGGGATCTGTCCTCTGCCCTCCTTTTGTGAGCATACCAAGCAAAGATCCATTTAATTTTCAGCTACAGTGTCTGTCAATAAATTGTCTTTGCTCTGTCTTGGAAGGGACGCTGCCGCCCTCCTCCCGCAGCAGGCATTCCTCGTGTACCGCAAGCGTTTCTCATTATCTGTCTTGACCTCTGGTACAGGCCTCTTTTCATCCTTTCCTTGGGCTTTTCTTATCATGGCTTGCACTCCATCAACCTCACTCTGTAATCGGCCACGTCCTCCTCAGCACCTGGCGTTCCGTCCCTTGCATATGTCCCCTGCTATAACCTTCATTATTTCCTCTTGTCATCCACCAGAGCCTAGGGAAATTATAAACACCATCCTTGTTCTCACCAAACCAGCACTTCAGCAACATTGTTCAAGTTCTCCTGCCTTCCATAAGAAATTGATGGGGCCCATCTCTGCCGACTAACTGGTACTTCCTATGCATCCTGTACTGCATGATAGACCTCGCCTTATGAGGTCTGCCATAGAATTGACCAGAAAGAGACATGTAGACAGACAGCTTAGCTAGGATGTCCTGTGTGGAGGCTGAATGGAAAATGATCCCCACAGCAGTGTCTGAATATCTCAACGCCAGCTGGTGGCTCTGTTCAGAAAGGTTATGGAGTCTTTGGGTGGTGGAGCCTTGCCAGAAGAAGTATGTCACGGGGCATAAGCTTGAGGTTGGGGGGTTACAGTCCAGCCCCGATTGCTGTTCTGTTTTTCTCTCACACTCTCTCTCTCTCTTCTGCATACTGCTGATGTGACAATGTGACCCGGTTTTCTGCTCCTGCCATGCTTTTTCATATGTCTTTTGGAACTATGAGGTAAAATGAACTATGTCCTTCCCTAAGCCACCACTGGTTGGGTAGTTTGTCCCAGCAACAAGCAGTAACTGGTACACCCTGAGGGCCCACATCATGCCACACTCACGTGGCTTCACAGTTGAAGTGTGAGAAGCACAGCCATGCCTACATCAATGAGATATGCTCAGTTGACGAGCTTGAAGGAGTCTGCGTATCTACGTGAGATGACAACACACTCCTTTCTGCTGAACTGTCCCCACAGAGCAGTTTCTGTGATAAACAATCAATGCAGTGCCCTCTCTGAGGCCCAGGTTTGAGAACACGCAAAGCACCCAAGAGCTGTGTGTGCTGGTTGTATTAAGAAATCTCTGTTTTCTTCCCGTTGTGAGAGCTTTTTTTCCCCACATAGACTAAGCTATTAGGCTATAATGACTCCCCCTTGTCTTGTGACAACTGCTTCAAGGGTAAAACAGCCATTTCTTTTGGTCTCAAAGTTCTGTGGGAACATTAATGAAACACAAAGGCTACCAAGAGAGAAAGAGTCTGGGAATCTGATTGTCACTGAGACCTGAAAGATACGGGTTTGTTATGTAGGAGGAGGGGAAAGGAAAGATGTTTCCAGACCAACCATCAGGGTAGCCAAGGTCAACATGAGAGGGAAAAAAAAATGGTGAGTTGGAGAACTATAACTTTCTAGCCTAGGCTCATTCTGTAGTCTTCTACAACAGGCCAGCCTTGATATCTTATGCTGTACCCAGGCCTACTGTGGTAGTCTGAATGTGAATGCATATCCCCCCATAGCCTCAGGTATTTAAGCTTCCTGCTTAAGTCTCCAAAAGCCTGATGGATGGGGCATGTCGCTGGGGCGGATCTGAATTCCAGTCCATAGGTGTGTGTAAAGAGTAGGCGCTCTGGCAGCACTTGTATGTGGTGCTGTGTACTGGTATTGGTCTTGTGGCTTGCTGCAGTTTCTCTCTGCATGTAAGGAAGTAAGCAGCTTCTTCTGCCATTGATGGAACTTTCCTTGGATCTATAACCCTGAAATAAATTCCTTCCTCCTATAAACTGTGTCTCCGTGGATGTTCATCCCAGCAACGTGGAGCTGTCTACAACACCTGCTCACCTTTCCCTACGTGTACAGATTCCTCCACTCCCACAAATTCTGCCACCATCTTTCCTCCTGATTCTTCACATCTCCAAAGCCCAGGGTCAGGCCTCATTAGAAAAAATTATAAGCTGAAGAGGTGGTAAGATGACGAAGTGGGGCTAAGCAGATGATTGCACCTGGGGGACCAATCACACAGGTTCAAGGGACATTCACACCCACTTAGGAAGTCAGACAGCCGACAACAGAGAGTCAGCCAGAGAGGTCAGTTTCAAAGACAGGACTCTGGTCCGTGGAAGGAACTGAGGCTTTGGGCAGGAAACCAAGCAGGGACACAGTTCCCAGAAAGGGGGCACAGGGCAGAGAGCTGAAGACAAAGAACAAGGTAGGAAGCAGGCTCAAGAACAGGCTGGCACCTGAGAGAGGGGCCAGCGGAGAGGAAGCAGGGCACACTGGAGACAACTTCACCATGCACACGTGGAAGGTCGATAAGTTAGCAGCAGTGGCATGCGCTGTGGAGTACTGCAAAGCACGGAAAACAGGTAAGACAGGAACCTTTCTTACAGCATGCGCACTGTTAAATTGCAGCAACTGTGACCGGATTTGTAAAGCAAAGCCCTATTTTGCATACATAGTTAGAAACAGGAAAGAGAAAAAGGAACGCTGACTGAAGGCTACGTACTAAATACTATCTAATTAGACACCGTGTAGCTGACTTACTTTCCCTGCACCTATATTTTCCAAATGTTCTCAATTCATAAATGGTCCCACCTTGCTTTCTTTAAGAAGAAATAAAACAAAAGTCACTTATACTAATAGCTTTCCTAGCGAAGAGCAGTCAGGGGAGAGTTTTCTCCCCAAATGTGCTGACTGTGTCTGCGGTTGAGGTAGACCAGCAATCCAACCACCCCACGCTGTCACCTCCTCTTGCGGTTCCTCGTCCTTCTCTTCTGGATCTTATACCTCAGCCTAGGTGTGATAACTGCTCAGGGCACCTCCACAGCTCTGGGTGTCTGCTGAGGGCCACCCAGGAAGTGAGGTCAGAAACTGCTAAGGAAACATCAGGGCACAGCATCCTGGTTGTACCAGAGTATGAAGTCTGCCACCAGCACCCTGGCTCACAACCTGACCCTGTCTCACAGTAGCTGAGTGACTGTGAACAGTTCATTCCTTCACTGCAAAGTGAGGAGAAGTAAAAACATCTGCTCCAGTGGTTGCGAGGCTTAAAGGAACTGGCTTGTAAACTGCATGCATGTGTCAAGTTCACTCTTTTTACCAGCTAGTTGGAAGCTGTTAACACAAGACACATTGCCGCAGTGTCAGAAATCTCTCAGATGATGTAAAACTCACCACTTTCACACATTTCATTAAGTGCTGGTAAGAACTCTTGTACCAACAGACCACACGGCTCTGATCGCCATGAATAGAATGTGGGCCAGGACCTCTTGCTGTCTCCCCTAAGGCCATAGGGAGCTACAGAAACCCTAAGAGAAAATCTCTTTGTTCTTTTACACTTGACAGCCAATATTTCCAGCTCAGACCTTAGCCTCAGGTTGTGACCTGGGAAAGAAACCACGAAGATAACTAAAAAATCAAGTCTGAGAGGACCTCCTCTCTCAGAGACCCCGTCCCCCACAAAACATCAAAAACATTATCCTCTCATTGAATTTAGAAATTTTTATGTTGAAAGGGGAAGAAGAGAGAAAGAGGGAAGGAGAGAGTTAGGAAGGGAGAGGGAGAAGGGAAAAAGAATATGAAGTGGAGATCTCAATTTTTATTGGGAGGAATTAGAATTAAATTATTCTCCAGACCCTTAGAAACTAAAGGAACTTAGGAACTAACTAGTATTAAATAGAAATAGTCATTTTCTCACAGCGATGAGAAAAGTGGCTAACACAGTGGGCATGGACAGAGGAAGCCTTTGCCCTGCCACTCCCCAAACAGATAGCTCTCTTGTCGCTTCAAACTTTGCAAAGAAGAAAGGAAAGGAAAACTGACATGTTCCAGGGACATGGCTCAGAAGACTGCAAGTTCTCTCAGTCCTTGGAACCCCCATGGTCAAGGCCTGAGTAGAAAAGTTACTGCTGGAATGACCAAAAGGTCCCTGGTGCCTCCCGCAGCCACGTTCTTTGGCAAGCTCTTCAAATCCATATTTGAATCAAGATACTGCACAATTGGTAAGAGTTGACAGATTTGAAGAGGAAAAAAAAGAAATAATGCAAATGGCCAGCCAGAACAGATTTTCCTGTGACTGAAGATGGCAATAATAAGACAAAAGACAGATTTTTGCCTTCAAGAAACTCTCTCTTTGTTGCAGCCAAAGCAATACGAAATTTAAGGCAAACATTCCATTATTTTCCCCCCACTGTTTGGAAATATGGAAAAAGAAAATCTTGCCATTTTTTTTTTTTGTTTGCCTAGTTCTACCAGAAGTAACACATTTTCCCCCCAGCATTAACAAATGACTAGAGATGATTCTTCTGCTGTGTGGCACAGAAGACAGATCCAGCCAAGGAAAGATGGATCGGAGACTGCAGGAAATTGTGAAGCTGCTAAGAAAACAGAGCCACTCACTCCACGACAGGGAGGGTTCGCAATGTCAGCTTCTCAACTGTGATGAAAAGATGACCGGCCTTGTTGATCACACGTCTCCTGAATGGAACAGAGCTGCCAATAACAACCACTACCAGCAATCACGAGTGTGAAAAAAACAGTAACACAGTAACCCCACCGTTCATCTACCATCAAAACCAGACGGGGGCTAGAGAGATAGCTCAGCAGTTAAAGGTACTTGCTTGCAAAGCAGAGTTCAGGTTCTAAACCCAGCTACCCATGTCAAGCCAGGTGCACAAAGTGATGCCTGCATCTGGCGTTCATTTGCAGTGGCAGGAGACCTTGATGTGTCCATTCTCCCTCCCCTCCCCCTACTTACTCTCTTATCCTCTTTCTTGCTTTCTGCCTGCAAATAAATAATAAATAACATCAAAAAATCTTTAAAAAAACAGACAAGGAAAATGAAGCGCCATACTTACTGACGAGATGTTAGGGAGACCAAAGCGTCTAAAACATCACCAGATCCTAAGGTAATAAGGAGCATGCTTGACGGGCTGAAAGGTTGATCTTTCCCAGCACGCTTCTGAGTTTCCTAATTTTTCAATGTCCCTTAGTTTGCTAAAGTTGAAAGGGGTCATTGGAAACATTTAAGCCAATGCATGCATTTTATAGCTTGGAAAATGGTGGGCCCTGAGGGCAGAAAGGAACTTTCTCCAAGCTCACATAGACAACCTGCAGTAGAGCCGCCATTCCAGCTCAGCTTGGCTCCCTTGACACTCAGCCTGGCTAGACGAGTCTCTCCAGGGCTTTGCAACGCTTTCATTTCTCTAGGCAAGAATCAGCTTTATGTTTACTTTTTTAAAATTCATTCTCTGTGTGTGTGTGTGTGTGTGTGTGTGTGTGTCTGCCATACATTGCACACATGTGGATGTCAGAGGACAACCTTGGTGTAATCCCTTCTCCTTCCACCTTTTTGAGACAAGATCTCTCTTGTAACTGCTGCATACAAGCTTCTGGATTGTCCTGGCTCTGCCTTCCGTTGCCATAGGCACGGGGATTATAGACGCTTGCACCACTTTGTCTCTGGCTTCACATGGACACTGAGGAAGATTGAACCCCAGTCCGTAGGCTTGCAATCAAGCACCTTTAATCACTGAACCATCTCCCCAGACCCTACTTTATGTTTTCTTAACCAGAATAAAATACAGGAAAATATTCTAATACATGAATGGAAATAAACTCTCTAAAGCTAAGAACAGTGGAAGGAAACACCCAAAACAAGACATCCAATCATTGTTAACGTAGTTAAATATCTCTCTGTGAAAGGAAACTATGATCACTGGCATAGTACAACCCTGCTCTTGTTAAGATCTGCAGTAGTCCTTGGCTCTCAGGTTACCCAGCCTCTGAATCAGCCACTCAGTCTTGACATTGGCCTGAATTCCTCTTGGAACAAAGATTCTGCCCAGCCCATCACAGCGAGTCTGTCTCAGGCCATGTCAGCTAATGGGTAGGACATGAGCATAATCTGAATATGCAGTGAGTAATTCTCTGATTGTTTTACTCAATACATATTTCAACGGTTGAATAGGACAAAACTGTACCTTCTGCCCCTGGCATAGTGTTCAACTGGAGAAGGACTTAAACAATGGGTAGAAAGCTGGGCATGGTGTGGTAGGCCCATTTTGGATGTAGAGGCAGAAGGATCCCAAATTCAAGACTAGCCTGGTCTACATAGAGTTTGAGGCCAGTCTGTGCTGCATAACAAGACCCTATCTCAAAACATCAAAAGTAAACTAAAATAGGGCTGAGAAAATGGCTTAGCAGTTAAGACATTTGCCTGCAAAACGTAAGGATCCTGGTTCAATTCCCCAGGATCCACATAAACCAGATGCACAAAGGGGCACATGTGTCTAGAGTTCATTTGCAGTGGCTAGAGGCCCTAGCACACCCATTCTCTCTTTCTCTCTATCTCCCTCTTCCTCTGTCTCAAATAAATAAATAATAATAATAAAACTTTTAATTTTAAAAAGTAAACTAAAATAAAAAAGGACAGAGCAAGAGAAAGGAAAGGTAGGAGAGCCAGTGAGAGAAAGAATGAATGTATTTGAATTCTCTCAAAGCTTAAAAACCAGATATCAGTTATCAATGCTAACTATTCTCCAAATAGTCAACATAATGTGAAAGACAGATTGAGGAGTGACAGAAAAGTCCAGAACTGAATGGGAGGCTTCACTTCAGGGTTCCCTTACTGCCAAACATGAGCACGGCTGCCTTGTGCCCAGGGGAAAGCGTGTCCTTCTTCCATTCACATCAAGCCCACGAAAACCCCACTCTTTCTTCCAGCCTTCTCGCCCCTCCCACCTCCCTGCTCTTTGTTTTCCTGGCTGGTGGAGAAGAAGTCTCTTCAAGACAAAAAGCAACAGCCTCCTGTTCAACCGCCAGAGCAGAGGAGTACTGGGGCTGGGGAAGCACCAGGATGGAAAGCATAAAACACAACTCCACCAGCCTACAATGAGGCCCCAAGATGCCACGGGGATCGTGACCGAAAAGAAACAGGCGATTCCTGCACTAAGTTGCCCTGACCTTTCTCAAGCCCCTCTTCATAGACATTCTAACCAGCAAGGCTTTTCAATGCACTTGTGATATTGACTCTGTGGTAGTTTGAGTTAGGGGTTCCCCATAAATTATGTGAGCTGAGTGCTTGACCCCCGGCCGAGAGGCAGAGCCTTGCTGGAGGAGGTGTGTCATGGGGTGGATCTTGAGGTTTACAGTCCTAGCTCACCAAGGTTAGTCGGCTCTCTTCCCTGCTGCTGTTTCCACCTGCTGTGGCAGAGGTGATGTCCAGCCTCTGTTCATGCCACGTGTTTCCCTGCCATCATGGAGCTTCCCCTTGGGGCTGTAAGCTAAACTAAATACTTTCCTCCCAACAGCTGCTTTTTGTGGGTCTCGTTCCATTTCCTGTTCCCCTGGGGTCATTGGCCACCGATGTCGATGTCCCGGGTGAGGGAGGGAGGAGTTGGGAGGGAAGCAGCAGGGTCCTTCCTGGAGCAGCGGGTGAGTGTGACACACGAACACATGACGGGGCAATGAACACCCGGGAGACCGTCTGATGGACAGCACTCGTTTATTAAAAAGGGGAGTGGGTTTATAAACACTTGGGGAAGGTTGCGATGGCATGTACAGACTATATGGTGATTGGATGCATAGTTTATGGGCTGTTATCTAGGTGGCGGAAGGACTAGTAACTTCAAAGCTATGGGGAAAGGATAAGGGAAGGTAGGGGGAAGGGCGGAAGAGGAGATTAACAGAAGGCTGTGACTTCTGTTACTGGGGTGCGGTGAGAAGGCTACATGACTTCAGCCACATGAGGGTCTCTTGGGCAGCTAGCCACAAGGTCAGGAACTGTGGGGGGCAAAGTCTGACTTATGGAATGGTCAGAGCTTTGGGGGGTCTGGGGGAGCGCCTCGCCAGTTCTGCCCACTCAGGGTGATGACAGCTCACTACAACCTACAACATAGGGAAGGCCATTACCATCTCTAGAGACTTCCTGACAGAGGGCCAGCTGCAACCCCACAGCCCAGGGTCCCTGGCCATGTCCAATAGTTCAGGTCAGCCTCCTCACAGGTCCAGCCTGTTACTCGCAAGGCCCAACAGCTTTTGGTTGTCGTTTTATGCCAGCAACAAGGTGACTGCAACACACCTCATTCTCTGACCAAGCAAACCTTCGCTCATACCTGCCATTGCAACTCAGACAATCTTGAGTTATCTGATATTTATAATTAATTCACCCCCACTATTATTTCTCTATGTCCTTTCCATTCAACACTTCTACCTTTCTTCCAGTATTTAAAAGCTAACACCAAACCAAAAGGAAGGAAGGAAGGAAAGAAAGAAAAAAAGAAAGAAAGAAAGAAAGAAAGAAAGAAAGAAAGAAAGAGAGAGAGAGAGAGAGAGAAAGAAAGAAAGAAAGAAAGAAAGAAAGAAAGAAAGAAAGGGAGAAAGAGAGAGAGAAAGGAAAGGAAGGGAGGGAGGGAGGGAGGAAGGAAGGAAGGAAGAAAGAAAGAAAGAAACAAACAAACAAACAAAGAAACAAAGAGAAAGAAAGAAGGAAAGAAAGTCAGTCACTCCTCGGGGTTGAGGAGACCCCTCAGTGTGTAAAGTTGAGCTGCACAAGTATAAGGACCTGAGTTTGGATCCCCAGCACCTAAGGAAAAGCTGGGCATGGTGGCAGCATGTGACTGTCACCCCAGCACTGGGTAGGTAGAGAGAGAACTACCCCTAAGAGGTCGGGGTAGCTGCTCCAGCTCAGTCAGTGAGCTCTGGTCTACTGTTCAAGACCCTGCCTCAAAACGATAAAGCGGAGGGAGAGTGATTGCAGAAGAAGCCTAACCCCAGCCTCTGTCCTCCACAGGCATGTGAACACACACACACACAAACAGGCATGCACACGCTCACGTAGATAGACAAGGATGAAGAAACCCTTCACATTACAAACATTGCGAGGAGACAGACGTTCTATCATGTCTAGTGTGTCACCAAGACAGAAGAGCCCTCGTTAGGCTGAATATACACAGCTTCAGAAGTTGTGAGGTTTTAACCTGTTGATTCAGTGCAGGGGACCAGACCAGGGTTTACTTCATGCTAAGCACGTGCTCTGCCACCGGGCAGCACCCCAGCCTGAAATTCATTTTGGCGCATCAAAAGTGGCTGAGTGCTAGGTGGTGCAAAGTCCAGTTATAAGCACTGAGCTCAACTCTGGTTTCCCCAAGGAAAGGCACGGGCACCATCCCAGGGAAAGTCCCCAGAAGAGCTACAGGGTGACCGGGAAGGCATGAGCTGGGGCCTTCCGAAAGCCTCTGGGGGGTGTGAGAGGATGGGTGGTCTGGCAGGAAGGGGACACCTGTGTGCCTGTCTGCTCCCTTCTTGCCCTTTGCAGAGGAAATGCAGCTGTCGTGTCCTCTCAGCACAACAATGAGGAGAAACGGACAAGAGACTGTTTCATCACCTCTTCCTCTGCCCCAAGCTCTGTCGGCACTGGAGAGCAAGCATCGACCGTGTTGTGGAGGCGACAAGAGGAAGTCACCGTCATTAACCCAACGTGCCTCGTGAGCTCTGAGGTACAATGGTTGGAGGTGGAAATTTTAGCAGGAAAGGAAAAGAAGTTCTGTGACCCATGAGCTTGTGTCAGGGTCGGTGGGGGCATGTGCACGTGTGTGTCACGGTGCACACATGTGTCCCAGCACACAACTCAGATAATGCTAGAGCTCTACCTTCAAAGTCAACACAGAGCAGAGGAAGGGGCTGGGGCTGGAGTTTGTGGGCGTCGTTGCAGCCATAGAAGGGAGCCCAATTTTATTTTAACAAGCAGGAAATTTTTCCTTTCACAGTTGAAGAGGGGAGATAAATATTGTTCTGGAATGCCCCCCTTCCTTCTGTTTGATGCTTTTAGCATATCACCCTAATCCTCAAGAGCCAAGATGGCTGGCTTACTTTTATTTTTCCACAAAAATCAAAACCCTAAAAAAAAAAGATAGATAAACAAAAAAATGCAGCCCCAGGCTTGGGTAGAAAAAGTCTGTAATCCCAGATACTCAGGAATCTGGGGCAGTGGAATGACAAGTTTAAGACCTACCTGGGGTAAAGACTGGGTTCAAGGCCTGCCTGAACTTAGTGAACTTAGCAACTTAGTGAGATTGTCTCAGCATAAAAAAAAATTTTAGGGGCTGGAGCGATGGCTTAGCAGTTAAGGTGTTTGCCTACAAAGCCAAAGGATCCCAGCTCAATTCCCCAGGACCCAGGTAAGCCAGATGCACAAGGGGGCATATGTGTCTGGAGTTCGTTTGCAGTGGCTGGATGCCTTGGCGTTCCCTCCCTCCCTCCCTCCCTCCCTCTCTCTCTTTTTCTCTCTCTCTCTCTCACACACACATATAAACAAATAATATATATATATACAGATATTTAATTTTTTTATTTGTTTATTTGAGAGAGAAAAGATGTAGGTAGACAGAATGGACACACCAGGGCCTAAACCACTGCAAATGAACTCCAGACACATGCACCACCATGTGCATCTGGCTTACATGGGACCTGGGGAATCAAACCTGGGTCCTTAGGTTTCACAAGCAAGTGCCTTAACCACTCAGCTGTCTCTCCAGCCCATGAAAAGTTTTTGAAAAGGGGTGGAGATGCAGGTTAGTGGTTCCAAATTTGTACAGCATGAGCAAGGCCCTGATTCCAATCCCTAGTACTGGAAATAAAAGTCCAAGCCAAGCCGCTCTTGTGAGTAGAGTGGGTTTCGCTTAGACGGCGTCTCCATGCTCTCTGCAGGCTTTCGGTGCTGGTCCTTTCTCTTCTCCTTCCCACCAGAAACGATGTGCCCATCTCATTTGGTCAGCCACACTTCTCTGAGGATTTCAGCACTTCTTTGAGAATTAAATGTACATGTTTATACTACGTGCCTTGTATTTAGGATGGCACTCAGCACTCGAAAGTACTATGTAAATGTTAACTGTCAGCATTGTAGGGCATGATAAATTAATAGATTTTGCTATTGTTTGAGGTTCTTGAAAGTAAGTTCTTAAAAGTAAGTTCTAAATTATCAGAGAAGAAATTACAGCAACCCCCTGCCTTGCCTCTCAAGTCCAGCATTGTCAAATAGAAATCAAATGAGAGCCACCTACCTAATGTGAAATCCTCTAGTCATCACATCTTAAAGAGTACGAAATATGAAATTAACTTTAATTGCTGTGTACCCAAAACATTATCATTTCTACATGTGATCAAGATAAAATTATTAAGGAGGCATTTTACCACTTTCGTGCTAAGTTTTTTGAAATCAGACGTGCATGTGATACACACTGACCATCTCTATTTGGGTTCCAGTTTTTCAGTGGTTCAAGTCAAAGGTGGGTGGAAGCACCTGGGTGAGATGGCTTGCTAGAGGGATCTGACAAACTTCCTTCCACAGCAAAGGACCAAAACAAAGGCAGAGCCACAGCTAGTAGCTGAACGGTTTGTGGTGGTGTTGGAGCACAGCGGGATAGAGGCAGAGAAGTTGTGGGACAGAGGCCCAGACCTGAGCTCAGTTCACGGACTGCCACATCACCACAACCCCCAATCAGTGCCCCAGGAAAAGCCCAGCTGAGACCCCAGGAAGCCCTCCCCCAAACAAGGTGCTGGCTGCTGCCTGGGCAGATATGACGAGTCCCACCATGCAGCCACACCTCCATACATGCAGACCAAAGGATGCCATACACCACTGCTACCCACACTGACCACAGCCTGAGCACCTGCATGCAGACTAAGCGAAGTACCACTCAGGGCCAAAGCCTGCACAGCATCACAGCCAACCAGCAGCAGAGCCCATTGCCAGCCATCTCCCTAGCTAAACCCCTTCTTATCGTGGAGGGAGGGCCTTGCCTGACTTCCAAGTATCTCCTACTCCTGCTCCGAGTCCCAGGACTCACACCTTCTCCCAGCTCCCCATATGTCTTCTCCATCTGTGCTTAGCTTCAGTTTCCTTGGTCCCTTGTTCATCATTTCCTACAGCCCGGGCAGGTTTGCCTTCAAGTGCCTCAAAGTACTTGGTTCAGTAGTTGCATTGCTTATCTCAAGTCCACCTCTTTACCAGGATGAAAGCCAGGATTATGTTCCCCACTTCACCACTGTACCTCAGCCCCAGAAGCCTGGCATAATGGAAACAAACAAACAAAAAATCTCTCTCTCTCTCTCTCTCTCTCTCTCTCTCTCTCTTTGTGTGTGTGTGTGGGAGGGGATATGGGTGGAGGTCAGAGGGCAACCTCAGGTGTTGGTTCTCACCTTCCCCCTTGTTTAAGGCCGATCTCTTGCTATTTGCCACTGTGTGTGCCAGACTAGCCTGTGGGCTTCCAGTGACCCTCTTGTCTCTGCCTCCTATCTTGTCATAAGAGTCCTGTGACTGCACACATGCTACTGCATCCAACTTCACATGGGTTTTGGGGATCTACACTCAGGGCCTCACACTTGAACAGCAAGTGCTTTACCCACTGGGCCATATCCCCAGCCTCACAGTGGAAATTCTTTTTTTCTTTTTTTCTTTTTTTTTTTTTTGGTGTTTTGGTTTTTTGAGGTAGGGTCTTACTCTGCCTCAGGCTGACCTGGAATTCACTATGTAGTCTCAGGCTGGCCTTGAACTCTCGGCGATCCTCCTACCTCTGCCTCCCAAGTGCTGGGATTAAAGGCGTGCGCCACCACGCCCAGCCTGGAAATTCTTAATTAATATTTTAAATCAGTTAATCAATATGAAATCTCACGTAACTTTTGCAGTTGAGAAAACTCAATGATATATTAAGTGAAAAATCAGGATCGTAAGTCACCAAGCAGCTAAAAGAGAGGCTGGAGGGCTGGAGAAATGGCTTAGCGGTTAAGGCGCCTGCCTCCTAAGCCTAAGAACGACAGTTCCAATCTCCAGGTTCCCCGTTTAGCCAGATGCAAAGTGATGCAAGGGTACAATGATGCACTTGACCACAAGGGGGCGCACACATCTGGATTTTGTTCGCAGCAGCTGAGAGGCTGCTGGCGCACCCATCTCTATCTGTCTTCCTCTCTTGTCTCTCTCTTCGTTTCTCTCCAAATAAAAAAGAGAGAGAGGCTGGAAACATGAATTCCTACAGACACACAATAAGCAGTGATGGGATGCAATAGGGAGTGGTGGGGACTGTGGTGAGCTGAAAGGCATCTTCACCATCCAGAAGGCACAAAAGCACTGCTTGTGCCACTGCAGCCCAACAGGAACATGGACTGATGCTTGGGTTGTTTCTTAGGGAAGTCAGATGCTCAACATTTCAACAGGGTGGGAAAGCTGGGGCTGGACTGTAGCTCAGTTGGTAGTGTGCTTGTCTAGCATGCACAAAGCCCTACCCAGGTTGGTCTCCAGCAATGCTGAAAGCAGACATGGTGATGTACGCCTGTCATCCCAGCCCTTGGGAGGTGGATGTAGGAAGATCATAAGTTTAAAGTCATCCTGGGACACAGAGCAAGTTCAAGGCCAGCCTGGGCCACATGAGGCACTGCCTGTAAATGAATGAATGAATAAATGAATTGATAGTGGGAAAGGGTTGGCCGGTGGTACTAAGTGGTGGTCAGAGAGGACTATGAATTTCCACAGCAGAGTGACCATCGATGGTGAATGGTGACTCTACAGAATATCTCCAATAGCTGAAAAGATTTTAGATATATCTTATTTATTTATTTGAGAGAGAGAAAGAGAGAGAATGGTTGCACCAGGGCCTCCAGCCACTGCAAACGAACTCCAGATGCATGCGCCACCTTGTGCTTCTGGCTTATGTGGGTCCTGGAGATTGGAGCGGGGATCCTTTGGCTTTGCAGGCAAATGCCTTAACTTCTAAGCCATCTCTCCAGCCCACCTGAAAATACTTTTTTTCTTTTTTTTTCTGAAAAGATTTTAAATGGTTTTTCCATAAAGAAGTAATAAATGCTTAAGTACTTTAATCTTATTTCACAAAACATAGTGACTCTATGTAACATAGTGGTACTCTGTTAATATGCACAATTTGTGTGTTTTCATATATCAGTTAAAGTGTTAAATAAAAGCTTCTAATCGAGAAGCGTATTGGCCATGTACAGCTGCCCCTTCTCTGCTCAGAAGGCTCATGGCTCTAGTTCCGTGCCCGTTTCTTCCTGAATTTCAAATGAGCCTTTGACAAAACCAACCTGCAGGTTCTCATTCTCTTGTTTGTAACCCTCTTCTATCACACTCTCCAAAACAGCAACTAAAGTCACTGGAGCTTTGATCAACAAACCTATTAACTTTTTATTTCATCTGCTTTGATTATTTTAAATCATGGAAATCAGTCGTGCGGTGGGTGTTCATGGACATTCTGATCCCCCTTTGAAAACGGAAGTTTTTATACGCTCACTCGATGGGGAAGCATGCCTGAACACAAAGTGCTCTTAGCCCTACTGGGGACTATCTACGCTAAAGAGAGCCACCATGCTCAAGGGACATGGCCCCTAGTCCTGCCCTCTTGCCCCCACTCAGGGAAGTTCCACAACACTTTGCAATCCTCCACAGGATCAGCTGAGCCCTCAGCTGGAACTCCAGCCCAGCTCAACTCCTCCTACCACCTCTTCTTGTATGGTGGTTTAAATGTAAAATGATTCCCATCAGTTCATGTGTTTGAATGGGAATGTTGTGGCTGGAGGAAGTGAATCACTGGGGAACAAGCCTTAGGGTGTGTAGCTTCCAGACCGGGCAAAGTTATGGAGGAAGGGATATTTATTAAAGCTTACAGATCCAGGAGAAGTTCTATAATGGCAGAAGAAGCTGGCCTGCTTTCACAGGAACAAACACAGAGAGAAAAGCCCCAAGCCAAAAGCCACATAGCACAGCACACCTCAGGAACTCCAGCTAGGCACACTTTGCATATCTTTAGATTGAAATCCTAAACCCACCACCACACCTTAAGATCTGCCCAGTAACACTGCCTCCAGCCAGGTGGATGCAGATGCAAACTATAAACTAATAAAACACTGAGTATATTGGGGGACATCTATTCAAACTACCACAGGGTGTAACAGCCAGCTCCACACTTTTTGTTCTCTCTCTCTCTCTCTCTCTCTCTCTCTCTCTCTCTCTCTTCCTGTCAGCAGAGCAGCAGAGGTGGCAGGATTTGAGCTCTAGCCCGTCCTACCTTCCCCCACCCCCATGATGGACTAGACCCTTTATTACTTTAACCCAAATCAAACCTTTTTCTTTCCGCAAGTTGCTTCTGGTCACAGATTTGTTGTCAGCAAGGAGAAAGTCAGTGATAGAACTTGTTCCATGGCGCTCCCTTTCATAGATATTCCCAAGAGCACCCTGTGACAACCCTCCTAGACTCTGCGACCCAGCTTCCGTGGGGGCACGGGCTGCAGTTTGCCCACTAGCTCCCCTCCTCCCAAGTTCTCCTTACAGGGAGAGGTTCATAAAATCCAGAAAGAACTGCTTCTAGAACATGCAGGAAGTGGCTCTGTGGGCTTAGAACTGACACTTAGCATCCGGGACCCTGCTGGTAGGGAGTCCTGGGGGGTCAGCTCTGTCTCGAGATGGCCACACTGGACAGCAGCCTCATCCTTCTCACACCATTGTTTCCAGAGCAAATCACTTCCAGGGGACTTAAAGATTCAGTCCCTTTTCCCCAATTGGGGACACATTGGAAAAGTCACCCTAGCTTGAGAGCTCCCCTGTGTACTCGGAAGTCCCAGTCTTGGGACCACATCCCAGTGCCTCCTCTGCCAGGCATGGCTTTTTTCCCATTCTATCCCACTGGCGTAGATTCTAGAAACACTGCCCTCCACCCTCCTGACTGTCATTCATTATCTCAGGATCTGCTCCCCAGAAAATGAACTCCTCCCCATGATCACTTCCTTCCTGAAAGTCCCTGTCCTTGGTTCTCAGACACTGTTCCAGTTGGCTTTCCATGGTGCCCACCTCCATGCCTGGACACTTCCCTTCCTCCTCCCATTCACTGGAAGCCATGCCTGCAGAGAGGTCCCAGGCCTCCTAAAACCCACTGATGATTCAAATCTGTCATCTCTGGAAAAGACCCTATTGACAAAGGAAGAAGTTGCTGGAGGCATTAAACCTCTCAGTGGCTGCCCTGCCCTCCTCTGCTGCGGAGGCCAAACCAGAGCTGTTCTTGCCATGGCTGCTTCCTGGGCTTGCTGGGCAGGTCTGGATAGTAGTCACATCCCGTGTCGTAGTAGTAAAATACCTGACAAAATCAGCTTAGAGGACAGGGATAAGGTCCATTGTGGCAGGGGAGGCACATTCCCTGGGCTCTGCTGTCTAGTCTAGGACGGCAGGAGCTTATGGGAGGAAGGGATACAGTCCATTGTGGCAGAGATGGTGGCCCCTGAGCCTCTGCCATCTAGGGCAGCAGGAGATTGTGACGTGCTTGTTACATCACAGAAGCCAACAATGAAACAGGGAGCTACACAGAAATGGGATTTTGGTGTAACCCCCAGTGACTTACTTCCCCCAGTGAGGCCACGCCCCTTAAAGGTTCCCCAAACAGTGCCACCAAGTGTCCAAGCACCTGAGCGGGAGGGGGGACATTTCACGTCTAAATCATAATACCTGCGTCATGCCCCACTCCCTTCCTGTCTGTCTTTGAGAGCCTGCTCTGAGATGCTCACTCTTCCCAAGGCTCATTTGGCATGAGAGCATTGGACATGACCATTCACCACACTGACCACTGTCCCAAGCCCAGGTTGTGTGCCTCCGGCAGAGGGACCTGTTTCTGCTGGTGGAGAGAGAACCACCCAGTATTCTTGTAGAAAACTTGGGGAGACTCTGCTGTAGGAGCAGGAAGAAGGAGATGTCACCACTCCCTAGGGTCTGAGTGTCAGGGTCCTCCCCCAATTCCAGGTAGAACCTAATATCTGATAGCAGAGTGCTCAGCAGGAGCACTGCGGGAGGTGGCGAGGTCGTGAGAACTCCACCCCAGGAAAGGGTTTCATGTCCACATGAAGACGGACCTGGAGGAGCTCATTCACCACTTCCACCACATGCGGACACGGGGTGACGCCCGATGCCGTCTGTGAGGGAAAGAGCCGCACAGACACCCAATCTGCTGTTACCTGTCTTGTTTTTCCCAGCCTCCAGAACTGAGCAACAAAATGCTGCTGCTTATACACGCAGTATAAAGTGTTTTCTTAGCAGGTATAGACTAAGACACCATCTGCTTGGAGGAAGGCTTCCTCTCGGAAGGTAGAGACACGGAATACTCCACAAACTTCCATGCCTGAGTTTGCCTGCACCGTGACCTTCTTGCAGAGGGATCTGGAACTCTCTACCCACAGACATGCAGTATCTTTGCTCTTTCCTGGATGGTTCTCAGTAACAGGGTCTTCTCTGTCTTCCTCTACCCCGTACCTTTAGTTCAATGTCTAAACTTTTTAAAGATCAGAAAGTTCTAGCCTCTAGCCAACCCAAGTCTCAGCTGCTTTGCTTTATAGTAATTTAATCCATTCACTTTTTTGTTTGTTTGTTTTTGTTTTTCGAGGTGGGGTCTCACTGTAGCTCAGGCTGACCTGGAATTCACTCTGTAGTCTCAGGGTAGTCTTGAACTCATGGCAATCCTCCTACCTCTGCCTCCCTAGTACTGGGATTAAAGGCGTGTGCCACCATGCCTAGCTTCCATTCAGTTTTAATGCATCAACCACTTCAGACCTACCATGGCTGATTCAGGTTAAGCCTCTGTTGCTTCCAGAAGTATCTGTAGACAAGAGTGACAAGAGCTCACTATCTGATCCACGAGGACCCTTAACCCTCTTCAGTGTGGTGTTTGAACTAGGTGTTCCCCATAAATTCATGTGATCTGAATGCTAGCGGTCCTCAGCTGCTGGGAATTTGTAAATTGGAGCCTCCTGGAGGCAGTGTGTTATTGGGGGTGGGCTTATGGATGTTCCAGCCAGCTTCCCCTTGCCAGAGTTTGGCACACTCTCCTGCTGCTGTTGTCCACCTGGTGTTGGCCAGAATGTGATGTCCACCTCTGTTCATACCACATTTCCCCCGCCATCGTGGAGCTTCTCCTCGAGTCTATAAGCCACAAGAAATCCTTTGGTCCCATCAACTGCTTATGTTCAGGGGCTTTTTGCCAACAATGAGAAGGGGACCGCAACACCCAGCATGTCTGTGCCTCTTACCCTCCTCCTCCTCCACCCTCTAGTACTTCTCCATGTTCATTCACGAAGTCCAAAGAGGCTACAGCAATCTGACACTGTCGGGGATGTTGGCAGGAAGCCAGTGCTGCCCCACTTTTCCCTCCACTCACTCCACCCTCCCATGGGGCATGGACTCAGCTCTCTTGGGTCTGTGGAACGCGGCACAGAACTAGCATTCAACCAATGCTTGGTCCCGATGAAGCCATCCTGCCCCTCATGTAACCTCCTTGTCTGCTGGACCTTTGTCCATCCCAGCTTAGGTCTGGGAAAGCACAAAGGCAAAGGTGCGAGCCGTCCTCTCAAACATCACAACAAAAGGAAAAAGAACCAAGTCATCTGATATTCTGAAGGCTTCCAGGAGCACAGGCGAGCATTTAATCAGCCCAGCCAAGGGCTGGAGAGATGGCTTAATGATTAAGGCGTTTGCCTGCAAAGCCAAAGGACCCAGGTTCAATCCCCCAGTACCCACTTAAGCCAGATGCACAAGGTGGCACATGTGTCTGGAGTTCATTTACAGTGACTGAAGGCCCTGGTATGCCCATTCTCTCTCCCACTCTCTCAAATAAAGTAAATAAAAAAAATACATTATATATTAAAAAAAAGAAGCCCAGCTTGGAACAAAGTCACTCCCAGAGAGTCAGAGCATAAATGAGACTGATGAAAACTGTGGAACCTGGAGGCCCGAGCTGGCTGGCACCCTCCTCCGACTGAGCCTGTGGGAATGTCTCCTGAGTCAACAAGGCCAGTTGTGGGAACTCTAGCTGAGAGCAGAGACTAACCCGGCCCATGTGACCCTTCTCAAGGCCACCACCAGGACAGTCTTACTACACAACACCTAAAGCTCATGATCCAGGCATCCCCACAACCAAGTTCCTTGTTTTGAGGCCCAAGAAGGTGGGGGAGAAGGAATCAGAGCCTGTGGCCTTAGAAGGATGGTGGCCTTCCTCTCATCTGTGTCACTCTTTTAACTTGGAGCCTCTTCCCTCCCTTCGCTAATAATGTAAAGTATCAGCTAAAAATTGCAATGCATGCATTCCATTTGAGTTTTATTGCCCTAACAGACAGCATTAGATTACAAAAGAGGACATTTTTCTTCTCAGTTTTAGCTTATTCTGATGATTTATGATTAGATACAGCAAGAGTTCATAAACTTCCCTGACCTGCTGACAGTTTTTACAGGCTCCCTGATTCATTTCCATCTCAAACTTAACAGCTTTCATGTGACTGATATTCTCAGCCTCTCGGTGTGGCCGAGCCAGGGGCTGGGAGAACACCTCTAATCTCCATGTTACTAATTTAAATGAAGTCTTGGTCTGTTGTTTAAAAAAGACATCAGTCACCCAGGGAGGTTTACAGATCCTCTTGTAATGTAATGTCAGCCCCTTCTGAGATATGACGTTTATAAAGCTTGGAGATTTTGAGTGTTGGCAGACATGCCAAGGTCACCACGGATGGCAACGGGGAGGGGCGGGGTAGGGAGCGAGTGTACTTCAGAGGGGACCAAAGAATCCCAAAGAAAGAGCACTCTCCTGGGCACAGGAAATGTGACTGAAAAGCAAGGGACCTGGCTGGTGTCTGTAGGAACTGGACAGAGGAAGACCGTGTCAGATTCTGATGCCAGGACCCCTTGCTGGGAGAGGGCAAGCTGGGCTATGAATTGGGTTTGTATAGAGTGATCTAGAAAAGCCTCCACATCCCCCACCTACAGACAGTCTCCTGGGGCTAGAAGGCCACAGGAGGGGACCACCTTTGCCTCTGAGCCCTGGGAGGTCCTCTGAGATGGTAAGCAGGAAGGCAGAGCTCCATCCAGCAGGAAGGAGGTGCTGAAAGTGCCTGGGCAGTTCTCACGCATTCACAGGCAGGTGTCTGAAGGTCATTAGTGTTCAGACCTTCAGACTGTCCAGGGGAGGCCTCTGTGTTGTGCAGAAGTCAGATAAGAAGTGACAAGTGGCAGTAAAAATCTGGCTCCCTGGGGAAAGGGCCTGAGGGATTTGCCAGGAGTGGGGGAGGAGCATTGTTCACTGTGCTGGCAGCAGAGTCAGGACCAGACAAGGGCTTCACCGGGGAAAAGGGCGAGTGGCCCGAGCGCGCCTGCACACCCAGGCTCTGCGCACGGGGTCCTCAACTACAGATCAGCGTGAATCATGTCAGTGACTGCTCCCGCCTGATCCTCACAGATGCTAACCAGATCTCGATTCTGAGCAGGCCCTCAGGGTGTCTTCGACACCCTTGAGGAGGGCCAAGGAAAGGGTGTAGTGTTGCCATTTGACAGATGATGCCACTGAGGCACACAGCTAGTAAGCGGAACAGCTGACGCTGGCATTCAGGTCTAATTCTGAGGTGGTTCAGTGAATCAAGCAGGAATACCCAGTTCAGAACCCAGAACGCATGAAAAGACCAACACTGAGCGGGCATGTATAGTCCCAGAACACCTATGGTGAGGTGGGAGGCAGAGACAGGAGGGCTCCCCAGAAGCTCACAGGCCGGCCAGCCTGGGGAATGCAACGAGAAACAAGAGACCCCGCCTCCAAGGAAGTGGACGGTGAAGACCTACCTATGGGAGAGATTGTCCCCTATCTGCACCATGCACCTGGCCGGCCACATTCTCAAACACGAATATGCACAAATCAAAATCATGAACGAAACAACGATACCCACCTTGCGCTTGTTTTATTCAAAAAGTTTTGAAACCCCTACAGTAAGCCATTTCCTTCTGTCCTGATGAAATGGCGAGAAGCAAGGCCGTCTTTCTCCAGGCAAAGCCCACCGCCAGGGCAGCCATGATGGAGGTGCACAACTGTAGTTTCCTGACAAGAGCAGCCCCCCCGCCTCCACACTGACATATGCTCTAGAATATTCTGATGCACAAAACATCAGGGGTCCCATCATCTTTTCAAAGCATGTGGCTGACGTCCTCAAGGAATTCAGCAGCGACGGAAATTACAAAGCAGTTTTCTGCAGTTCCGAAATTTCCTTCTCAAAAGTGTGCTCTCCCCCGTTTGCTTGACTTGTAGACCTGGAGCATAATATTAGGAGAAAGTAAGGATAAACACACATTTCAAAGTCACTTCAGAAAGTTGGAAGTGATCCACCACTCCAAGTCGTTTGTCTCTGCATCCGGAGCACCCATAGATAATGGTTATATAGAAACAGCTGGCCCAGCCAGATGCTGGCATTTGTTAACTGCAGCCATTTCCCTGTTAGAATACCAGATGTTCTGTTTGGGGGAAGGGGGAGGAATTTTCCCTGAAAAAAATCTGGTGTACTGTATAGCAGTTTCTCAAAGACTATTCTATGGACCCAAAACTCTGGGTGTTACAGATGTGGATTCCCAGCTTTCCTCCAGCCTGTTGAGCCACTCACAGTGGGCTGGAGCCTTCAGTGTCTCCCAGACAGGGGAGCAAGCTCCCTGGGTTGCCCTCGTGCAAGCTCAGTTATCTGAGGCAGATGGGCCACAGCTCGGAACCAAGCCTCGCAAGCTTGAGCCTTCACACTGCTGCCTGGAATGCAAAATCATTCAACCCCTCCAGAAACACCTTGACGGTTTCTTATAAACCGTATGTACACCATATAGCCCAGTGACTCCGCTCCTTGGTATTATCCCAAAAGGATGAAAACATTCACACAGACATGTGCACAAAAGGTCACAGCCACTCTATTCATAATAGCATCTCTTGTAATCTACCCAAAGCTCACGGCAGGTAAATGAATGAGCAGAGGTGGGAGGGCCCCCCTCAAATACAACTGAGCAATAGACACAAATGGGGATGGGCCAAGGAAGAGGGCCGGAGCTCCAAAGCAACAAGCTAAGTGGGACATTCAGGTCAGAATCCCTTTCCAATGAAAGTTGAGCAAAAGCAAAACGAATTTCTTGTGACAGAAGGTAGATGACTATAAGCCGAGGCCTGGGGACTGACTGCAAGGGGCTTGAGAGGACTTGAGGGCATGATGGGACTGTCCAGTCGTGATCTTACAAACATGCCATCTGCAAGGCATCACACTCTGGGCTTGAAATGGGTGCACGCTAACAAACTTAATTTTGAATTCTACAGGATTCAGTTTGTTTGTTTTTTTCTTTCCTTTTGTGCAGGTGTGTTGTCTGCATGACATGTGGGTACACGTGAGTGCAGCTATGCATGTATGTGTGAGCACATGCCTGTGGAGGCCAGAGGTTGATGTTGGGTGACTTCTTCAATCATTGTCTACTTCACTAACTGACGGTTGAACCCCGGGCTTCAGGAACTCGTCTCTCTGCCTCCTGAGAGCTGGAATCGCAGGCAGCTGGCCCAGCGGCCGTGCCCAGCCAGCATGTACTCGGGAGCTGGGTTCTGAACTCAGGTTTTTATGCTTATGTGGTAAGCTCTTTACGCTCTGAGCTGTTTTCCAGCCACAGTTTCATAGGCTTTTTTTTTTTTTTTTTTTTTTTTTTTTGGTTTTGCAAGGTAGGGTCTCACTCTGGTCCAGGCTGACCTGGAATTCACTATGTAGTCTCAGGGTGGCCTTGAACTCTCGGCGATCCTCCTACCTCTGCCTCCCGAGTGCTGGGATTAAAGGTGTGAGCCACCACGCCCGGCTTTCATATGCTTTTTAAGTTCACTAAGCCCTATCATTTATTAGCCATGTGACTGTGGCCACATCATTTAACGTCCCCATTTCCTTCTTCATTACCCAACAGAGTGGAGTTTGCAATATCCCCTGTGCTTCTTATCCCAAAGCCCTCTTCCTCCTTTAAAAATCTAAGCGTCCTGTTGGTTACATAAGATGGTCTTTGCCAATAAAGGTAAATAACACTATTGAAATGCTACCTCAGGGGGCTAGAGAGATGGCTCAGTGGTTAAGCCACTTGCTTGAAGAGATTAATGACTTGAGTTTGATTCTCCAGGACCTATGTAAAGCCCGATGCACAAAGTGGTGCATGCATCAGAAGTTCATTTGTGGGGGCTAGGGGCTCTGACATGCCTCCCCATCTCTCTTTCTCTCTCTCTGCTTGCTTGTAAATAAAGAAATAAAATCTGTTGAAAAAAATAAAAATAAATGTAGGCTGGAAAGATTGCTTAGTGGTTAAGATACTTGCCTAAGAAGCCTAAGGACCCAGGTTCAATTTCCCAGTGCCCTCGTAAGCCAGATGCACAAGATGGAACATGCATCTGGAGTTATTTGTAGTGGCTGGAGGCTCTGGTGCGCCCATTTCTCCTCTCTCTCTCTCTCTCTCTCTCCTCTGCATCTCTTTCTCTCAAATAAATATAAAATAAAATAAAGAAATGCTATCTCAACTTTGAAATGTTTTTGGTGCTTTAAAGACATGTTTCCAATTAGCAATGTGATTGAGGCTAACAAAGGAATAAGTTCTCAGGCAAACAATAAGGGTTTTAGATGCTGTTGCAGTCAGGTTCACACTGCTGGCAGAAATCATCCAACCAAGATCAGCTTTTGGGAAAAAAAAAAAAAAAAAAGGATTTATTTCGGCTTATAGACCTGAGGAAAAGCTCCATGATGCAGGGGAAACAATGGCATGAGCAGAGAGTGGACATCAACCCCTGGCCAACATAAGGTGGACAATAGCAACAGAAGAGTGTGTCAAACACTGGCAGGGTAAACTGGCTATAATACCCATAAGCCCGCCCCCAAAAATACACTGCCTCCAACAGGCATTAATTCCCAAATCTCCATCAACTGGGAACCGAGCATTCAGAACACCTAAGTTTATGGGGACACCTGAATCAAACCACCACAGTTGCCTTCAGCAAATAGTAGACAGAGGCTATCCTTGCACAGGTTTCAATTTTGCTTGGCAGGCAGACCTCAAATCCGCTGGAGAACAGAGTTGAGCAGGGGATGTCTAGCAGCTCACATTTTAGAGACAGTGAACAAGAAATTGAGCTATTACCCTAAATCACCCAGGAAGGTAGCACCCTCTGTAGGAAATAAGGGTCCCCTTTACATTTATTGCATCCTACAATTATGGCACCTTCATTCATGTGCTCAATAAATTCTAATTTAACATATATTTTTAATGTGCTCCTGGCATTGTGTGTGCAAAAAATGAATAATAATAAAAAAAAGTCTTCTTGTGGCTGGAGAGATGACTCAGCAGTTAAAGGCTCTTGCTTACAAGGCCTACCAGCCTGGGTTCAATTCCCCAGCACCCACATAAAGCCAGATGCACAGAGTGGCAGTTTGGAGCGCAGTGGCAGGAGGCCCTGATGAACCCATGTTCTGTTTGTCTGTCTGTCTCTCCCAAATAAATGCAAACATTAAAAGAGTCTCCCACCCACCAACATCACGAAGTTTCTTAGAAACACAAGTGCCTAAGAAAAGAAAATGATAAGCCAGATGTGGCCACAGAAGCCTGTCACCCCAGTGCAGAGGGGGACAGAGACAGACCCGCTGGGGCTCCTGGTCAGCAAGTCTGACTGCAAATCAGCAATTCCAGGCTCAATGAAAGTCTGTCTCAGGAGCCGGGCGTGGTGGTGCATGCCTTTAATCCCAGCACTCGGGAGGCAAAGGTAGGAGGATCACCATGAGTTTGAGGCCACCCCGAAATTACATAGTGAATTCCAGGTTAGAGTGAGACCTCCTACCTTGAAAAAAACCAAAAAATGAAAAAACAAAACAAACCAAAAAAAAAAAAAGAAGAAGAAGAAGAAAGACTGTCTCTGGGAAATAAACCACAAGGGTGATGGAAGACACCCTGTGTTCTCCTCTGGCTTCTGCATCCATGCGCATGGAATGCATATATCCGTACACATACGTGCGCGCGTGCACACACACACACACACACACACACACACAAAAGATAAAACCTATAGTTTTGCTGGTTTGTTTGAGACAGGGTCTTACTAAATAGTACAGGCTAGACTCAAACTCCCAGTATTCCTGTCTTAATGTCTTGAGTGCTAGGGTTATGGGTGTATGCCACCACACTTAGCTTAAAACAATGCTTTTTTAAAACTTTATTTTATTTTATTTAGTTATTTATTAGAGACAGAGAGAGTGAGTGAGAATGCGCACGCCAGGGCCTCTAGCTGCTGCAAACGAACTCCAGATGCATGCGCCACCATGTGCATCTGGCTTACGTGGGACCCAAAGAATCAAACCTGGGTCCTTAGGCTTCACAGGCATGAGCCTTCACTGCTAAGCCATCTCTCCAGCCCGCAATGCTTTCTTTTTAACGCCATGCTGAGGTAGACATCCAGTGCTGTGGGTCAGCTCTTGCTCAGGGGAAGGGAGGAAGGTCCACATAGAAAACATTTTTAGCTGCCTGGGAAAAGATGAGGAGGGGAGGGGGAAAGCGCTTAGAGTGCAGGGAAGAGAAGGCTGGAAGAGCACAGTGCACAAATCTGATGGCAAGGGCCCAGGCTGAGGCAGACAGAGGGAAGGAGAGGCGTGCAGGAGCAGTATACATCCTCTAGTAGGTGGGATTCTGTTCGCCACCTGCTCCAGTTGCACCCTTCCTTCAGCTTGGCCTTGGCCGAGTGGAGTCACCGACCCAGGAGATGCCTGGGCCTTTGGCCTACAGCTGATGGCTGCCTGCCTGTGAAGGAGCTGTGTTCCCCTGCAGGCTGGGTGGTGCAACTCGGCTCTAGAGCGCCACCTGGGATCAGGCTGGAACTGCAATCATCTTATCGGTGCCTTCCACCCAGTTCTGAGCTGCTGCCTCCTGGGATGGAGCTCCCAGCGCATCTCTTGTGTGAGACTCTGCATCTCAGGGCCCTCTCGAAGCAAACCCAGCCTAAGCCGCCAAGCTGAGAACCCGGGCTTTCTCCGCCAGGCAAAATAGCACATGGCAACTTGGTGAACCCTGAAGTGCTGCCTCGTGACAAGGACTTCCTATGACCACTACTCTAGTCCTACACTTGGGGTGTCCTCCCATGGTCCTCTGCAGAGCCCAGCACAGGGAGGACCCAGGACTGCTAGGAAATGGTGAAGCCTGGGCCTTGCTCCCCCCTTCCCTGTTCTTGTCTCTTATACTCTCACCTTGGCCCCTCGCCTGCCCATTTCAGCTCCTGGGGGTCTTCACACTCATTCCTCCCTTCAATCTGTGCCTCTGTCCCTGCACCCCAACACTGGCGTAGGTCCTTATCACTGGTCTGGGCACTTGTTTCAGGCCAGAGACCGCCCTTCACAGAACAAGCCTCCGTGGCCCGCCATTCCTCTGCTTTCTGAAGCAGCTCTCTGGCAACGTCCTTTCCCACTTTCCCCCTGGCAGTTTCTTATCACCACCACAATCAGCCGCTCAAGTCCTTCTCCGTTTTGCTACAATTTATCCTTCCAGATTCGCCCTTCATCTTTCCCTGTGCAAATCACAGGGGGGAAGGTTTGGGGAGCAGGTGAGTATAACCAGCCAGCTACTTACACTTCCTCGAAGTCAAGAGGCTTATCTATGAAGCAGGTGTACAACTCCCATCTTCTGTGGTTCTGAGAAATGAAAGAGAGATACTAGCTAGACATCTAGAAGCACTTGGCCATGTATCTTCTGGCCAAACTGCACCACCTATTGTCAGTCCACTTAGCCCAGCAATTCCCACATCCATATTGTTTTTTTCTCAAGCAAAAATGAAGAACTTCCCTTCCCACCTGGAACTATGGCCCCAAAGTCCATTTCTTCCCTTGGGTAAGCCGCTCCTCCTCTTGTATTTTCACCCCATAGAAGGCGTCTATGACCCGGACTCATGGAGGAAAGAACAAATGGAGTGCCGACGACACAAGAGGGGAGTTTTTAGGTTAGTTTAGCTTGAGGCAGGGTCTCTCTTGGCAGCCCAGGCTAAGTCCTGAACTCACTATGTAGCCTGGGCTGATCTCAAACTTGCTGAGATTCTCCTGCCTCTGCCTGAGGATCAAAATGTTGTTTTAATGACATGTAGGAGAGAGGCAGGCAAGGGGCAACAAAGTTGCATTCCCCAAGGGCACATCTGTCTAGAGGGTACCAGTTAGACCCCAGGCTTGGGTACTTTGTAAGCAAGAACTCTTTCCCAGGACTATGTCCCATATGTCCCAAGGAGCTCAAGACACTCTCCCTCCTCCATACCCATTGGGCCATCCAGGGGTTAGGTGACCCAGTGCTGTCTTGGGAATAGGGGTCCACTCATCCCCTCTTCACCCTCAGGAGCCCATCCCTCCATTGTGCTTCTTAGATTCAATGGAAGCCAAATCACAGTACATTTCCCCCAGTGAGCAACAAGGACACAACAGGGCCTGGCACCCTCCTGAAGCTCGACGTCTAATTCCGTGGCATTATGTGTCAGCCTTCTCCAACTGGCCAGCCCCATGTCATTTCCCACATATGAAGGACAGGCCTTACACGTCTCATTGTTGGTATCCCCGACATGGCCCCTGGTGGACACTGAGGGAAGACACTTTGCCTTCCCTGTCATTTGGCTAACAGGACCAAACCTCTCCCTGGCCCAGCAGGTGCAATGCACTGGGCACAGATCAAAGGGCTCCTTGTAGGAACATAGTTAAACTCATAGAGCCATCATAAGAGCCAAGACATGGATTCGATCATTCCCTTCTTACAGAGGGAGGGTCGGTGGCTCCAAGAGAGATGAAGACTTCTGATGCAAACTGGCTTGGGGGACACAGAGCTGGCATCTGACACCTTCACACAATCTGCTGTTTAGACAGTTTCACTTCATATATAGTTTTTTCTATTTTTATTTATTTATTTATTTGAGAGGGAGAGATACAGAAATAGAGAGAATAGATGCAGAATAGAGAGAATGGGCATGCCAGGGTCTCCAGCCACTGCAACCGAACTCCAGATGCATGTGCCCCCTTGTGCATCTGGCTTACGTGGGTCCTGGAGAATCGAGCCTTGAACTGGCGTCCTTAGGCTTCACAGGCAAGCGTTTAACCACTAAGCCATCTCTCCAGCCCTAGACAGTTTCACTTCTAAGAACAAAGGCTCTCCTGCCCCCACTTGTGTCCCTTCAAAGGACACCATCTTGATATCATTTCTGATATCCATGGGCTTCATCCATCAGTCACCGGGTTTTGTTCCAGGAAAAAGCAATATTCTTTGACAAATAAGCTATTTACCCAGCAGTTTAAATGACATCGCAGAGTGACACTACAAACCGATGCTCCCGTCACCCTGCTCCCTTTCAATGAGAAACAGCCAGTGCCCCAGATAAAGAGAGCAGTGCTTATTCGCCCATTCAGTTCCTAACGAGAATGTTCAGCCTGTGTAAACAGTCTCAGGAAAAGGCTGGCCCCGTGGATCAGTGGTTAACAGAGCTCCAAGCAGCCATTGTTGCCCGCACAGCCCACCTCAGTCCCCGTCCTCAGGGGTTTTCTTAAACACCTTCCCTTCCTTAACCATTGCCCCTTCTTGTTATGGGTACATCAGAGTCAGTCCAGCAACTACTGTGACCTGCCTTCATGCTGGGCGTTGCCGGGAGGCAGATGTGTAAGCAGGAGGAAGAAAGGTCTGTTTCTTATTGACGGAACCCTAGCATGTGTCATAGAACTTCAAAGATGGGAGGCCAGATTGGGCAGGCAACATCAAACGCTCGCGGCCGATGCTGAGTAAACTTTACATTCTGACATCCAAGTTCTTATCTGGTCGGTTCCAGACTGGAGAGCAGGACCGGCATCTAACCAAACCACACTGCTTTTCCTCACAGCTGCCAACCTGGAAAAATATCAGGGCACAAAGGGACCATTAAAGAGAGAGAAAGAGAGACACAGGTTTCGTTAATTCCTGAGTCATAAGTACTGCCAAGATGGGCGGCAGGGGGTGTCTTAGGAAGGAGGATAGAGTCTCTCACTGCCCTGGCTATGAGGCAGGCTCTAATCGCGATCTCTGTCTTTTTATAAAGAAATTCACAGTCTCTACTTGCACCAGTATCCCATCACAACGCCCTGATTCTTTGACAGTTGCTTTTTAATGAGGCCAAACCAACGGTTTAATTACATGTAAACTCAAACAATGAGACTATTTCCTGATTTTCCAAAAGCAAACTGAATTCATTTTTCAAATTATTTAAAAAAGAATTATGTTCACTTTGGATTACCTGCTTTTTCCATTATGAAATAAAACTTTAAAATGTGTTTCATTTCAATGTCGCTCCAACATCATAACATGGCCCCAGCCCGGGAAGCAGAGCAAAGCAGTCCGTCAGAGTCTGGGTGTGGCTCCTCTTGTGTGGGTTCATTTCAAAGCGCCAGGTTACTGCCTCCGAGAACAGCCTAGGGTGCCTCTCCTGGGGAAGGGAGAGGAGCCCTCAGAGGAAATTACTTACAAACCCAGGATGTTCCTCCCGTGTGGGGAACACATTTACTCAATCAGCCATCCTTCGGAGGCGCTTGTGGGGGGGAGTGAAGGCAGACAGCTCCACTGCCCACCCCATCCCTGCATCTTGAATTTGCTCCAGGGCCCAGCTCCATGTTTACTCCCCCATGCTGCTCTGTGTCCACTAGAGGTGGATGTTATTCACATTTCGAGAAGCCAGTAAGAACCAGAGACTCGCAGTGGTTCTCAACCTTTGGGGAGATGCGGAAACTGGATGGTCCCACTTCTCTCAGTGGTCTGGTCCAGGAAACCAATTCTGTTCTGCCTCAAGACTGTTAGATCCAAACCTGTGAGTGTGTGTGTGTGTGTGTGTGTGTGTGTGTGTGTGTGTGTGAGTGTGTGTGTGAGTGTGAGTGTGTGTGCGAGTGTGTGTGTGTGTGTGTGTTTGGGGGGGTGTAATGAGTGTGTTTTTGGGGTGTTTTTTTTGTTTTTGTTTTTGTTTTTGTTTTTGTTTTTGTTTGTTTTTTGAGGCAGGGTCTCACTCTAGGTCAGGCTGACATAGAATTCGCTATGTATTCTCAGGGTGACCTCAAACTCAGAGCAATCCTCCTACCTTTGAAACAGCTGGATGAGCGCTAAGCCTGCCCCATTCTCAACCCTGGGGTTCTGGGGATGACCTGGAATGACAACCTGAGGTACATGTCTGGAAAATGCTCCAGTGACTCTGCTGAGTCCTGGATACAAGAACCAGCATTGTGGGGCTCAAGACCCTGGGCTTGGGAGTCAGGCTGAAGACACTGCCAGTTTGACTTTTTCACTTATAGGCAGTGATCATGAGCTGGTCAGAATGAGCTAGAGGGCCACCAGGAGTTGGAACATTCACAGAACTATCGGGAGATGGCTCAGTGGGTAACAGCGCATGCTGTGAGAATGAGAGAAAGCATGAGAGAACGAGTTCAATCCCCGGCCCCCATGGAAAACTCCACACTGGGCCACACATGCCTGTAACCCCAGAGCTGAGGCGAGTGGACACAAGAAGAGCCCTGGGGCTCTCTGGTCAGCCAATCCCACATGAAAATGAAGGGTTCTGGGTTGGTCAAGAAACTCTGTCTCCAGGACATGAGCCAGAATAGCAGTAACAGGACACTTGGCATCCTTTTCTGGCCTCTACGCATGTGTGCTAGCACACATACATCTGCACATGGTTACACAGTGCACACACATCACAAGTGACACACACACACATTTATGCACTGCACACACATACATTTATACACTCCAAAAAAAGAGCCTTGCCTAGGGCTGAGGCCCCATTTTGCTCTCTGCTTCCCAAAGCCCTAACACCTAAGGCATTTGTAAAACGTTTCTTCTGACACCTCTAGGCCCCAAAAACTCTTCCTGCACTCACTTTAATCCCCCCGCCCCCAGCAAGCATTAGCTCCTTACAGCCAAGGACTGACGTGGCTGTCCCTGTCTCCATCACGGGCTGTCCCTGCTCCATATGCTAAGAAGATACCTAATAAAAACTGGTTGAGTCCAATCGGAATCATTTTCACCAATCCCTTGAAATGTCACTCACAACAGTCCTCCATTGTACAGGTAAAGGCAGAGACAGGCAAGTGTTTCAATGTAATATTAGCCTATGAAGGCCACATTTTTACAGCAAAAGTAAGCAGAATATTGAAGCAGTTCATCTACTCGGTGAAGCAATTATTAGACGAAAAACCTATAATTGGAAGACACATAAGCATTTAAGGACTAATTTTATTTAGCATATTTGGCTGTCAAGCTGCTAGTGTTAATTATCGGAGGCTGACATCATTTTAACTTTGGTTTCTGACAGTTATTTTACAGCATCTTTCCCTCATTGGTGCTTGCATAAAAGAAGTTCATTTGGACCCACCCATTTTCATTAGGCTGGTCTCGTGGTACCGAGGAGGAGGGGTGGGATCCGCCGTGATGGGTGCTCTGCCCCTCTGTGGCACAGGGGGACTAGATTACTCAGGTTCATTAGATAATTTCTCACGCTCCAGGCCATTTGACCTGAGCCAATCCAATCTTGACTGGCTAGTGGACAAATGCCCTGGATGACCCACAGGCCAGACGACACTCCCCCGGTGACCCAGAGGCGCTCTCTCAATGATAAGGGCAAGGAGAAAGTTCCTCACTGGCAAAGACTCAAGTGTTTGGGGCTGTGGGAGGGGGAGACAGCGAATGGTCTTCAATTCTGGAAGCGAGCTGCCAACCTCATGACTTCCAGGCCACAGTGGCTTCCGCTTTGAGTCCCACAGAAAACAGGACTCCTACCAGGAGTGGTGGCGCACACCTTTAATCCCAGCACTCTGGAGGCAGAGGTGGGAGGATCGCCATGAGTTCGAGGCTACCCTGAGACGACATAGTGAATTCCAGGTCAGACTGGGCTAGAGTGAGATTCTACCTCAAAAAACCAAAAACAAACAAACAAACAAAAAAAAAAACAGGACTCCTTTCCAGCTAGGACTCAGCTCAGTAACAAAAGTGGAGTCAGAGTCCCAGACCTCTGGTCTTTGAGCCGGGGATGGAGGGGTGAAAGTCCCAATGGAGAGAAAAGCACCCAACCCTCTCATACGGGTATCAGAAGATCATGGCTTCTCTTCTTCCATGCGTATGGAATCTCACGGACGTCTCTTGCAATGCTCCAGTCATGAGGAATGCCGAGCTGAAGATTGCTACACTTCCCTTTGGACAGATGAGAAACCGAAATTCGGTGAGGTTGAGCAATTCAGCCCAAGTCGGCAGTAAGCAACAGCGATGACTTTGAGTCATTCCACCAGTAGCAACGGAGATGGACTTCTGCACGACCCTGTCTCCCATGCATGCTGCCTGCTAGCTAGCCAGCTGCAGTCGCCAGCTTTGGACCCATGCTGCATCCTCCCTCAGTCCCTGCCTCCGACCGACACTGTACAGGTTACCCCTCGAGTTTCCAGTTTTGAATCCAATCACTTTCTAGGAGAGCCCACTTCCCCACCCTTGCATTCATCAATCAAGAAGTACAAAGACTTCATTTGTCTTCCTCTACAAAGCATTTGGGCAAAGTCTCTAGTCTCCTTGAGGCTGTTTGCTTTCTGTTTCTTTGTGCCCAGCACTTAGATAAGGCCTCAGACTCACTTCTGGTTCTCAATACCTGTTTGTTCATGATTAAATGAGGCAAGGACTGCTGAATGCTATTCAGGTAGTAATTCCATGCCCATGTCCTGACCACAAATGATCTATTTAATTGATTTTAGTGACTCTACAGTAGCTGTTATATTACCTTGGGGCCAAATTACTCATTTCTTCCTTCTAAGACCTAGTAATTTATATGCTGAACATGTAATAACCTATTATATCAATACCCTCTCCTATTTGAAAAAAAAAAAAAATAGCTTGCTTCCTACCATGACAGCCCTGGCTACACAAAGTAAGTGCAGGTGACTTCTGAGTTTACACAAAAGAGCCTTCCGTCCCGGATGCAGCTGTTGCAGAAAAGCACAGCTAAGGGTAGAGAAGGAAGCCAGGCAGGTAAATATTAGGAGAGGCCTTTAAAAGCAGCCTTGATCACTGGACCCTGAGGATGTGTTTATCAGGATGCCCTAATAATGCTTAATATCGACACCATGTTTGCAGTGCAACAGACTGGCAATGGGGAGGCTGAGCGTTTTGAAGATGAGCAAGTGGAAACACTGTGAGCCAAGCTCCGGGCCTCAGCCCAGGCCGAAGGCAACTACCAAGAAATGGCAAAAGACCTTCGCAAGACCCTCAAAATAGAAGAAAAAGATGATGACATCAAATTAAAAGAAAGACTAATGGAGAGAGGGAGGTTATATGATGGAGACTGGCGTTCTAAAGTGGAATGGGGGATGTAAGTATGTAAGTATAGAAGGTGTCAATAAAAATAAATAAATAATTTTTAAAAAATGGCAAAAGACCCGGCTCCATGAGGGATTGGAAACAGGCCAGCTGAGGATGAAGAAAAGCTAAGTCCATGCCGTGCCACCCAGCCACCTTGCTCCAAAACAAGACAGTGGTAGAAATATGTTGGGGAGAGGAAAATAAGAAGCTGGGGGCAGGCAGACAGCATCTTTGGTCTCCTGTCTACTTTCTCAAGCTATCAGGCCTTTGGAAGTCTCACTGACTTCTTAGAGTGAATTTTTTTTTTTTTTGCAAGCCCTAGCCAGCTGGCAAACCTGTCCCCATTTCTTCTTCCCTGCTTCGACCCACAATTCTGTAAGTGGGTGGTGGCACAAAGAGCGCCAGTCCCAACCTCTCACCCCGGTCAAGCTCAAGTCCCCAGTCAGGTCTCCTGGGTTTGAATCCCAGTGTCATCACTTGCAGCACTGTGACAATGAGCAAGTGGCATGATTGTGCTGAGCTTCGGTGTCCTTCTCCTCAGATGGTGTCATGTCGTCATCCTCACAGAGTGACAGTCGGGCTAAAGGGTCTGCTGCCAGCTAACGCTGACCGCATCCCTGTTGTGGAGGAGCTTCTCTGCACACCGCCGTCCCTCACCTGTTGCTCTCATGTTGTCCCTCGGAGCTGCTCCATTTCTGCTGGACCCTAATCAGAAACAGCTGGGGGATACCTGGAGAGGTATTGCTTCATTCCATATGTCCCTGAAATTAATCTTCGATCCCACCAGAAACGCTTTCTTTTCATCTCTGGGGGAATCTGGACACCAGAAGATCACCCAGCCCCTCATGGAGAAGACTGGCTGGCGATGGCCCAGGGCAGTTCGTGGAGTGACTGACGCGCTGCTTGGCCCCCTCTCCCAGCATGTCCCAGGAAACTCCTCACCCCAGCAAACCAAGTCAGCTGTGTGCAATGTATCTTCCAGACAGCTTCTCCTTCTCAGATTTACAGCTAGAGCAGGGGCGTCAATAAACACAGACACAGGGTCCTGTGCCACAATGGCCGAGTGTTTCTGTCAGGCAACACACGTTTACTTGCAAGTGATGGTGCCACGTGGCACATCCAGGGCCATTCTCCCAGCCAGTCAATGGCTGGGCACAAACAGTGAGGGAGAAAGCCAGAGAGTCCCTGGCAGAAGGATCACGTGGGAAATCACATCCACAGGTGACGCTGCTGGCCGCCATGCACCGTAACCTGCCTGGCCATGAGACAGCGTCTGTCAAGAGTGCAGAACTGGGCATCTGTCCGGCACCGGAGATCCCAAATATGCCGGGCCACCCCTGTAACCTGCCTGGGAGAATGGCCATGATTCCAGCGTTGTGGAGAAACAGTGCAGAACTGACCCATCTCATTTCCGCTGCTCTGGAAGGTTGGATTACTTGAAGAGATCCCAAATGATGCCGGGCCACCCCTGTCTGAAAACCAGAGCAGACCAAGACCCCTAGCTAATGCTCTGCCTAGATTTCCTGGGAGAATGGTGCATCTATTCCAGAGTTGTGGAGGAAACAGTCCAGGTGGAATGGCCTGAAACCCAGCCCTCCCTCATTTCCACTCACTGCTGGGAAATGGTTCACAGCTGGGAAATGCAACCCTCCCTCACCTCCACTCACAGCTGGGAAAGAACCCTCCTCACCTCCAACTGCTGGGAAATGCAGCCCTCCTCACCTCCACTCACTGCTGGGAAATGCAGCCCTCCCTCACCTCCACACCTAGGAAATGCAGTCCTCCCTCAACTCACAGCTGGGAAATGCAGTCCTCCCTCACCTTACTCACAGCTGGGAAATTCAGTCCTTTCCACTCAAAGCTAGGAAATGCAGTCACCTCTACTCACAGCTGGGAAATGCAGTCTCCCTCACCTCTACTCACAGCTGGGAAATTCAGTCCTCCCTCACCTCCACTCACAGCTGGGAAATTCAGTCCTCCTCACCTCACTCACAGCTGGGAAATGCAGTCCTCCCCTCAACTCACAGCTGGGAAATGCAGTCCTCCCTCACCTCCACTCAAAGGGAAATTCAGTCCTCCCTCACCTCCACTCACAGCACTGCTCAGAAATGCAGCCCTCCCTCACCTCCACTCACAGCTGGGAAATGCAGCCCTCCCTCACCTCCACTCACAGCTGGGAAATGCAGCCCTCCCTCACCTCCACTCACAGCTGGGAAATGCAGCCCTCCCTCACCTCCACTCACAGCTGGGAAATGCAGTCCTCCCTCACCTCCACTCACAGCTCACCTCACCTCACTCACAGCTGGGAAATGCAGCCCTCCCTCACCTCCACTCACAGCTGGGAAATGCAACCCTCCCTCACCTCCACTCACTGCTGGGAAATGCAGCCCTCCCTCACCTCCACTCACAGCTAGGAAATGCAGTCCTCCCTCACCTCTACTCACAGCTGGGAAATGCAGTCCTCCCTCACCTCTACTCACAGCTGGGAAATTCAGTCCTCCCTCACCTCCACTCACAGCTAGGAAATGCAGTCCTCCCTCACCTCCACTCACAGCTAGGAAATGCAGTCCTCCCTCACCTCTACTCACAGCTGGGAAATGCAGTCCTCCCTCACCTCTACTCACAGCTGGGAAATTCAGTCCTCCCTCACCTCCACTCACAGCTGGGAAATGCAGTCCTCCCTCACCTCCACTCACAGCTGGGAAATGCAGTCCTCCCTCACCTCCACTCACAGCTGGGAAATTCAGTCCTCCCTCACCTCCACTCACAGCTAGGAAATGCAGTCCTCCCTCACCTCCACCAGCTGGGAAATGCAGTCCTCCCTCACCTCCACTCACAGCTGGAAATTCAGCCCTCCCTCACCTCCACTCACAGCTGGAAATGCAGTCCTCCCTCACCTCCACTCACAGCTCACAGGGAAATGCAGTCCCTCCCTCACCTCCACTCACAGCTGGGAAATGCAGTCCTCCCTCACCTCCAAGCTGGGAAATTCAGCCCTCCCTCACCTCCACTCACAGCTGGGAAATTCAGTCCTCCCTCACCTCCACTCACAGCTAGGAAATGCAGCCCTCCCTCACCTCCACTCACAGCTGGGAAATGCAGTCCTCCCTCACCTCTACTCACAGCTGGGAAATTCAGCCTTCCCTCACCTCCACTCACTGCTGGGAAATGCAAGCCCTCCCTCACCTCCACTCACCTCCACTCACAGCTGGGAAATGCACCTCCACTCACAGCTAGGAAATGCAGTCCTCCCTCACCTCTACTCCCTGGGAAATCAGTCCTCCCTCACCTCCACTCACAGCTGGGAAATGCAGTCCTCCCTCACCTCCACTCACAGCTGGGAAATGCAGTCCTCCTCACCTCTACTCCAGCTCAGTCCTCCCTCACCTCCACACAGCTAGGAAATGCAGTCCTCCCTCACCTCCACTCACAGCTGGGAAATCAGTCCTCCCTCACCTCCACTCACAGCCAGTCCTCCCTCACCTCCACTCACAGCTGGGAAATTCAGCCTTCCCTCACCTCTACTCACTGCTAGGAAATGCAGCCCTCCCTCACCTCCACTCACAGCTGGGAAATTCAGTCCTCCCTCACCTCCCCTCACAGCTGGGAAATTCAGTCCTCCCTCACCTCTACTCACAGCTGGGAAATTCAGTCCTCCCTCACCTCCACTCACAGCTGGGAAATTCAGTCCTCCCTCACCTCCACTCACAGCTGGGAAATGCAGTCCTCCCTCACCTCTACTCACAGCTGGGAAATGCAGTCCTCCCTCACCTCCACTCACAGCTGGGAAATTCAGTCCTCCCTCACCTCCACTCACAGCTGGGAAATTCAGCCTTCCCTCACCTCTACTCACTGCTAGGAAATGCAGCCCTCCCTCACCTCCACTCACAGCCAGTCCTCCCTCACCTCCCCACTCACAGCTGGGAAATTCAGTCCTCCCCTCCTCCCCCAGCTAGGAAATGCAGTCCTCACCCCTCACCTCTACTCACAGCTGGGAAATTCAGTCCTCCCTCACCTCCACTCACAGCTGGGAAATGCAGCCCTCCCTCATCTCCCCTCACAGCTGGGAAATGCAGCCTTCCTTCATCTCCACTCACAGCCAGCCCCTTGCAGTGCTGCCCCCAGGACAGGACAGACCAAATCCCTGTCACCAACAGGCCACACTTGGGTTAAGGACAGGGTCCAGAAGGTTTGCTTCTCATACCAGTCTTTGGATGAGGAAAAGAAGTGAGACCACCTGTGGAAATTCATGAGAGAACACGTGGGCCATGATTGGGGTTTGGGTACCTTTACTCTGGATGTGTTCTGTAGAAAAGTGATATAAAAAGAGAAGAGGGCCTGTGACCCCGGTGTGCTTGGCAGAGACAAATGAAAAATTTTCTCTGGAAAGACAAACCTTTCATCAAGCTTGAAAAGTCCCTCATATAAACATTCACTCAATACACATAACAAACTTATAAAGAAACATACAAGAAAACAACCCACAACGAGCAAGAATCAGCAGAAAGAGCAAACACCAGAAGTTTAACCCCCAAGAATGTTCACACAAAGTATTCGAATAACAATGTAAAAGTTTGAAATGATAATCTCATGAAGGAATCAAAAAGCAGGACATAAGGAAACAATTCTGCTGGGAAGAGAATTTAGTAGAATTTCTAGAAATGAAACCTATGGTCATAGGTCAGCCAGGACATGTATGTAACATAGCTGATGAAAGAACTGGTGAACTGAAAAGTGGACCTGAGGAAGCACGACCTGCAGAAAACCGAGTCTCTACGGTAGAGCAAGGACAGCCATCCTGCAGCAGCACAGGAAACCAGAACGTGACAGGCAGCTTAGGCATGCGCAAGGAAGGAGGAGAAACTCCAGCATGAAGCTAGCGAGAATTCTAGAAGAGAAGAAAGGCAGTATTCAAATTAATAAAGGCTAACCTTTTTTTATTTGAGAGAAAGAGCAAGCTAGACAGGTAGAGAGAGAGAGAGAGAATGGGTGCACCAGCAGCCTCTCAGCCACTGTGAACAAATTCCAGACGCATGTGCCCCCTTGTGGGCAAGTGCAGCATTGCACCCTTGCATCACTTTTTGCATCTGGCTAAACGTGGGACCTGGAGTTTGGAACTGAAGTTCTTAGGCTTGGCAGGCAGGCGCCTTAACCGCCAAGCCATCTCTGCAGCCCAATAAAGGCTAATTTTTGACAACTGAACAAGTTCGGAGCCCTAGAAGCAGTAACGGAAGATGTCCCTAAACACGTTACATGTGGCAATGAAAGTGCCAAAACAACAACAACAACAACAACACACACACACACACACACACACACACACACACACAACAATGTTAAAATCATAAAGAAAAGAGATTGCTCTTGTTTTATTTGGGGGCGTTTTGAAACATGTAGGCAAGACTAGCCTCAAATTTTCTATACAGCTGAATATGACCTTATGCTTTGCATCCTTTTGCCTCCACCTTCCAAGCACTGGGGTTATAGGTGTGCATTCAGCTCTTCATGTGGTGCTAGGGGACTGAACCCACATTTCATACATGCTCGGCCAAAAGCACTCTACCAACTGAGCCACATTCCCAGTCCCAGATCAATTTTTAAAAAAGAATATTTTTTTAAAAGTTAATTATGGGGCTGGAGAGAGAGTTTAGTGGTTAAGGCGCCTGCCTCCTAAGCTTAAGAACGCTGGTTCCAATCTCCAGGCCCCACATTTAGCCAGATGCAAAGTGAAGCAAGGGCGCAATGTTGCACTTGCCCACAAGGGGGCGCACACATCTGGATTTTGTTCGCAGCAGCTGAGACACTGCTGGCACACCCATCTCTATCTGTCTTCCTCTCCCTTTCTCTCTGTCTCTCTCTGTGTCTCTCTCAAAAAAAAAAAAAAAAGATTTTAAAAAAGTTAATTATTAGACTGAGAGCAGCCCCCTTTCTTAGTATTTTGTTATAAATATTCATTCACAGAGCAGAGTTGATAGAACTTTATGGTAGATACCCATACAACCACTAGGCACTAATGGGTTACTGTACTTGCCATATGATACGTCTGTTCATCTGTCGATACTAAATTCATACATCAATTCATCATTTACTCTCTGTTGTTACCATTTTATTTTAGGATGGTGTGTGTGTACATTTCAAAACAAATTACAGGTATCACTGCGTGTGAAGGGTTAATAGCTCCCTGAAAACCAGAGGGAACCAAAGAGTTCATAACTGTCCCTAAGACTCAAAGGCCCTGAAGAAACCTCAGAGGCATTCAGTCCCAGACAAGCCTGACCACTCCCCTGATTGTTGTACTTCCCTTAGCTCAGGAGGCCTTGAAGGAACAGAAACCGTCTGTGACACTCTCCCTTAGACATTTTACTGAAAAAGCCCATTCTGAACAAGGACACAAACAGCTACAAGTTCCTCATCTACTTCCCTGGGACCTGCACCTGGTCCAGTCTGTTTTTCTTAGGATCCTCCTTATAAGTTTGCACCCCAGCCTAGCTCAGTGCTTCAGCCTCCATGCCTCAGGAAGGCTGCCGCCCCTCACTGTGTTTCAATAAACAGTCTCTGTCTGCTGAGTCATTCTCTTTGTTTTCCTCTTGCACTTTCCTTACAGCATATCTTCCTAAATTCTCTAATTTTAGCACTCTAATATGTACATACAATATCTTCTTGTGGTTTTAATTTGTTTTTTCTGATGACCAATCATGTCAAAGACTTTCTTGTGAACTTACTTGTTATATATATATATATATATATATATATATATATATATATATCTTCAGTGGAGAAGTTATTCAAATCTTTTTGTGATAACACAATTTTATACAGAAATAAAATAAGACAAAACACAGCAAAATAACATCTCACCAGTCAGTGTCCAATCAAGAGATTAAAGCCACACTAACAATTTAAGCAGAGAAAAGTGAATATGATAAGCTACTGAAAACCAGTAAATGGTGGTCAGCCAGCAAGTGGACAGCACAAACTCTAGGCACAGAGGCGAAAGCCACAGAAACTGTCATCTTGGGGGGCTGAGTAGAAATGGAACTGGAAAGAGAATTAGAATCTTAGAGAAGGAGACTTTGCAAAACTGAAATTCAGAAAATGGAGAGAGCATGGTTGTCATGGAAACAGTGTGCCCACTGATAGGGTGACAAAGAAATTGGCCACTGCTGAGCCAGGAGAGCTGAAAGCCATCCCCTAATGTGGGAAGAAAGCAACTGAGTGGAGGTCATGGATGAACAAGGACCTCTACATCCTGGTCTGTTCATGACTAACCTGGGAAGCAAAACACCACAAGGAATGAAGCTTCCTTTGACTCCTCCCCTTTCCTGCCTGTGGCATCCCTCTAGTGCCCTCTGTTGGCAGAGCCTAACATTGAGCCATTTGGCCTATAGAGCCCAGGTGTAGTATCACAAACTATGGTGAAGAATGGTGGTTATAACAAGTAGAAATATGTTTAAAATCCTAGAAAAAATATACCTGCAAATCTAGAATTCTATACCCAGTTAATCTATCATTCAAGAATGAAAGACACAATAATGGCTGAAAATTGATTTTTTGCAATTATATATTAAATATGTTTTTTAAATTTTTATTTATTTGCAAGCAGAGAGAGAAAAGAGAGACAGAGAGAGAATGGGTGCACCAGGACCTCTAGCAACTGCAAATGAACTCCAGATGCATGTGCCCCTTGTACATCTGGCTTACGTGGGTCCTGGGGGATCAAACCTGGGTCCTTTGGCCTCACAGGCAAATGCTTTAACCACTAAGCCATTTCTCTAGCCTGCAATTATATACTAAACATAATAGAAATTACATAACATATAGGCAAACTTGGACTTTTTCATAAAATTAAAACCTGACAATTTATTACTAGCACATCCTCAGTGGTTAAAGCGCATGCTATACAAGCCTGATGACCAAAGTTTGGGTCCCCAGAACCTAAATGAAGCCAGATACAGTGGTGCATGCAACTATATTCCAGACATATGTGCTGCAATTGGGAAGCAGAGTTGGAAGATTCCCAAAGCTCATGGGCCAACTGTTGTGATGTCCATAGTGGCAAAACAAGAGGGACCTACCTCAAACAAGATGGAAAGGGAAGGATGACATTCTGAGGTTGTCCTCTGACCTCCACATGTGTGCCATGGCATGCACACACACACACACACACACACACACAAAATGAAGCAAACGGGGGTTGGAGGGATGGCTTAGTGGTTAAGGCACTTCCTGCAAAGCCAAAGGACCCAGGTTCGACTCCTCAGTACCCACCTAATCCAAACGTACAAGGTGGTACACTCATTTGGAGTTCATTTGCAGAGGCTGGAGACCCAGGTGAAAGGCTTGACCAACATGAGGAACCAGATCAGACCAGATCAGGAAAGCTAGTTCAGGTTTATTGGCACAGCTCTCAGGAAAGCTTCACCGGTCTTGAGACACGAGGCCAGAGAAGTTGCATCCGGTACCAAAGATGGAGGTCTTTTAAAGGCCTGGGCGAGGAAAGATGATGTGTTAGCTAGGAGCCAGGGGCAGGCTGAGGAATGTAACTGTTTCAAGGATGGCAGGGGGCAGAGGTCTCCTTATAAGGTCACAACTAGGGAGGGTGGCCCAACCGTGTGGCTGGCAGGAGAGTCTTGAGACTGCCGGTCCCAATCATGTTCAGGAATGTGGGTGGTGGGATTGTTGTAGGGCATAACCACCATGTTAGGTCCTTTGTTCTGAGCATGGCCCTGCCTAACACCTGGCATGCCCATTCTCTCTGTCTCTGTCTCTTACTCTCTCAAAAAATATTTTTTTAAAAAAAAGCAAAGGGTAATCAAAATATTAGACACAATGAGTTAGGAAGTAATGGTTATAGTTTAAATGTGTCATGTTTATGAACTTGGTACAATGTTTGTACAGATCAAGGTGTCACCACCTACCAATCAAAAACATGTTACTTAGCCAGGCAGTGGCACATGCCTTTAATCCCAGCACTGGGGAGGCAGAGGTAGGAGGATCACCATGAGAATGCACAGTGAATTCCAGGTCAACCTGGCTAAAATGAGACCCTACCTCAAAAAAACAAAACAAAAAACAAAAACAAAAAAAAAAAGAAGAAGAAGAAGTTGGCCTGCTCTTATAGGAGCAAACAGAGAGAGAGAGAAAGAGAGAGAGAGAAACCACATCGCACAGCACACTTCAGGAACGCCAGGCAGAACTAGGCACTTTGCATATTTTTAGATTGGAATTTCAAATCCAACACCACACCTTAGGGCTGGGCACTGAGATCTGCCCAGTGACACCTCCTCCAGCCAGGTGGCTAGAAACCCAAGAAGTTTTAATAAATGCTTGAATCAATTGGGGGGCATTTATCCAAACTACCACACCATCTAAGTCCAGCATGTTTTCTCTAAAGAAAAGGGATGATCTTAGAATCAGTAGAACACAGAAAAGGAAAAGAATGCTAACTCAGCTCAAATTAGTAATTGAGAAAAGACCTTCTTAAAATCAAGAGTGGAAAACACAGAATCTTTGAGAGAAATAAATCTAAATTTATCAGTAATTCCAATAAATATAAATGAGCTAAACTTCCAGAGCAAAAGGCAGAGATTTTTCCATTACCTTTGAAAACCTTAGCCACAATTTGGACAAAACTTAAAGCTAAAATATAGGTTTGTAGAAATATTAAAAGAATGAAGGAAAAGGGTACTCTAAATGAATAATTAGTAGAAAGCAGTGCCACTATACTGATGTTAGATTAAACAGAATTCAAGAATTGTTAGAGATTTAAAAACCAAAAAAGAGCACTTTATGGGAACTGGGGAGATGGCTCAGCAGTTAAAGGCACTTGTTTGCAAAGCTCGCAGCCATGGTTCAGTTCCCCAGAACCTATGTAAAGCCACATGCACAAAGTGGTGCAAACATCTGCCATTCATTTGCACTGAGCAACAAGAGACCCTGGACCACCAAATGTGAGCACACACACACACACACACACACACACGCACGCACACATAAATAAAATGTTTTTAAAGAGTACTTTATAGTGGCAGAAAATTCACCAGAAAAGTAAAACATTTACAAATGTCTATGAACATGATAATGTAACTTTGAAATCTATGAAACAAAAATTAATAGACTTTCAAAGAGAAATTGAAATTGAGATGAGAGAATATTTTTTAGAGTAATAAATCAAGCAGACAGCAAAAGAAAAAATATAAGAGACTCAATGACATAATCTCAAACTTTAAGCACATATGAAGAACTAGTCAGGCAATTTAGAGTATACCTGCTTCAATCACAGAAGATAAAAGCTAGGCTACAAAGCAAGTTTGAACACTAAAAATTAGTGTTCACAGACAGAATTCCTTAACCATTATACAAGTTAGGAGTTAATTAGAAAAAGTTTTTGAGGGGCTGGAGAGATTGCTTTGTGGTTAAGGCATTTGCCCATGAAGCCTAAGAACTCATGTTCAAATCTCCCAGGTACTTACTATGTAGCCAGATGCACAGTAACACAAGGATGCAATGTCACACACGTGCACAAGGGGTGCATGCATCTGGAGTTCGTTTGCAGCAGGCTGAAGGTCCTGCTATGCCCAATTCTCTCTCTCTCTCTCTCTCTCTCTCTCTCTCTTCAAAAAAAAAAAAAGATAAAGTCTTTGAGGATTTGAAAGCATACTTCTAAATTATGTGCATGACACCTCCCCTGACAGACAATAAGAGCTTAGCACTGCAGGTCTTCCCCACCTCAATGCCCTTGCCTGGCCCAGCTCCTCATTTCTCTAATGGCCAGATTTTGTAGATAGCTGTTTAAGGTCAGAGATGAAACCAGTGCCTCAAGAACAGAACCAAGGAACCTGCCTCAAGGATTTTATCACATTTTTTTTTTCTGGGGCAGACAGATGCAAGTGAGAAGTTTCTCTCCCATCATTTCAAAGAGTAACATAATTTACCCAAAGTTGAAATTGGCTGTGTGCTCTCCTACATATTTGAGAAAGGGGGGTTACTCACTGAGATTGTGATATGTTTAGTTATAAGTAATGGGGGGGCAGAGAATGTTCCATGATTGACTAGATTATTTCCTTCATGTGTGAGCACATGGCATGTGTGTGTGTATGTGTATGTGTGTTTGTACTGTGGACTATGTGTGGTAAGATGTATTATGTGTGGTGTATGCATGTATGTGTGCAGATGGAATGTGTGTGTGTGTGGTATTGTGGTGTGGTATATTTTGGGTGGTGTACGCATGTTTGTGTGTACAGATGTGGGCAGCATGGACTTGTTTGCCTGGACTTGTTTGCAGCCAGAGGAGAACTTGGGTGTCCTTCTCTCTTGCTCAACCACACACTTCCTTGGGACGAGGTCTTTCCCTCAACCAGAAGCTGCCGTTTTCAGTCTGTGAGCCTCAGCAATTCTCTAGTCTCTGCCCTTGGTTGACGAGGATTGCAGATGTCCATGAACACCTAGGATTTTGGGATTTTGGGGTTTTGGGGGGGGGGGTTGGTATGTGTGTGTGTGTGTGTGTGTGTGTGTGTGTGTGTGTGTGTGTGTGTGTGTATTAGGAGGAAATTGAACTCCAGTGGTCTCAGGCCTTCCCAGACCCTCAAGCTTAAGCCACAAGGGCTTTTAGCTGCTGAGCCATCTTTCCAGCCCCCACACTGTATTTTCCCTGGCTTATTTACATGTTTATTTTTCCTAAAGGGTTTTCTGTGCCCTTACATTTTGTGGTCCCAACACAGGGAAGGTACCAAAGGATACCTTGTTACTCCTTGTTAACCTGCATCATCCACAAGTCCTAGACAAGTGGGCCCTCTCTGGGCAGCATGGAAGCCATGCTTCCAGCCCAGCTCTGTTGTTGACTCCGAGGGAGACTCTGGGCAGGACAGGGGTCCTCCGAGCAAAGGGGCGGATGGAGACATCCAAGCTTCTCTGAAGACTTAGTGGGAAGGTTCGGCTGCTTCACACTTCTCTGTCCTTCATATAGATGGAGCAACCCAAAGAGCAACCATTTGGGACCTGATGTGCCTCAAATGTCAGGGCTTCTAATCCCTTGGACTGTTGGCATGCACATAATGAGACAATATCTCGGGGATGGGAGCAAAGTCTAAACACAGAACTCATTTATGTTTCATGTTCATCCCCCCCCCACACACACACACAGCCCAGAAGTCATCTCACAGAGCAGGGTTAGTGCACCTGTGTTTTGACTCTAACCTGTCACACGAGGTCAGCTGTGGGGATTTTGTATCGTATTGGTGCTCAAAGAATTGCCGATTTTGGAGCATTTTGGATTTCACATTTTCAGATGAGGAAGGCTCAGTCTTTGTATGATCATTCTTGCTGTGATTGGAGAAAGGGCAAGGGGCAGGTCAAGGAAAACATTCAAAGTCCTGCAAAGCTCCATGAGTAGTTTGTCAAAAAGGGAAGTCAAATTGTTTGGCTCTGGTGCTGCTTTGTGTCCTCTATGGATATGGATGATTCAGGTTTGGCCCTGTATCCCCAGTGGAAGATAATCAGGAGCTGGCGGAGTCCGGACTCCAGCATCTGCTCCCCACTCCCTTCCACTCCCGACAATGGCATTTTGTAGCATCCAGAGGCAGATGCTGCAAGCTGGGGCTGAGTGAATGTGAGCAGGGGTGTGCGGCTGGCAAGTTCCTCCTCTCTCTACCCATGACATCTTTTTCATAACCTGAATTTCTTTAATTAAAAAACATCTGCCAACTCCTGTTATCTGCAAAGATGCACCATAGCAACCCCACAAGGCTCTTCCATAGCAGATGCACACAGGTGAAAGAAAAGCCTTTAGAAGGCCTCCCAGATTTGAAGAGGACAAGGGAGAGAGGCTCCCCAAAGTGTGTGTGCATGTGTGTGTGTGCATGTGTGTGTGTGCGTGCATATATGCGTGTGTGTGTGTGTGTGTGTGGTAGTCTGCATGGTGGGGGTATTTGTGGTATGTGTAGAGGTAGGATGTGTGTATGGCGTGTTGTATGTGGTAGGAAGATGTATGTGGGGGCATGTAATGGAGGAGTGTGTGTGTTGTATGTACTGAAGCATGTGTGCTGTGTGTGTGGCGGGAGGATGTATGTGGGGTGCTGTGGTAGAAGGATGTGTATATAGTGGGGGATGTGTGTGTGGTAGGGATGCATGTGGTGTGTGAGTGGGGGATGTGGAGGCATGTGCCATGTATAGTGGAGAATATGTGTTGCATGTGTGGTGGGAGGGTGCATGTGGGGGTGGTAGAGCGATGTGTGTAAAGTGGGAGCTATGTGGGTGTGAGGATATGTGCATTGGCTATGTGTGGTGGAGGGGGTGTGTCATTCTCCATCACAGAGTGGGAGGAAGCAGAAACCACAGAGGGAGGCATGCCTCGCACACGCATGTCACAGAACAGCAACTGACCCCTGGGGCAAACCAATCACCAGAGAAGCACTCATGGTGTTGGGCTTAATCCTTAGATTTCTGTGTTCAGTGTGACTGACGTGAGCCTGGGGGTTCGGTGGGAAGAGGTAGCCAGACCTCGGCTTACTCTCTGCGCCCTGTGAACAGTCACTTCTAAAGGCCATCCTCAGCAATAATATGAAGGAAGGTAGCAGTGGCACACTGAAGTGAGGGGACAAACGTAGGCCTCATATTCAGAACATTAAGAAAATATATCAAGACAGCAACATTAGATAAAACATGCTCTTGAGCCAGGTGTGGTGGCACACACCTTTAATCCCAGCACTCGGGAGGCAGAGGTAGGAGGATTGCTGTGAGTTCGAGGCCACCCTGAGACTACAAAATTAATTCCAGGTCAGCCTGGGCCAGAGTGGTGAGACCCTACCTCGAAAAACCAAAAAAAAAAAAAAAAAAAAAAAAAAACATGCTCTACCCTCATAGCATGCAAATACATGTTCGGTGCAGCCTGGAAGGGCAGTTTCACCATGAGAATTCTGAAAGCCCTTTGCCTCTGCTCTGAAATGACCCAGCTGGTACCACCAGATCCCACCAGATCCCGCCTTTCACTGTTGCCCTTTCTACCCATCACAGCTGCTTTCTGCACAGCCTTCAGTTCTCTGTATGCCTGGACCATGAAAGCGGCAAGGCCAGACCTGCAGGCAAGGGGGTTGGGGGTTTCTGAGCCAAGAGCACGCTCTACCCCATAGGGATGGATGGACAGAAGCTCACAGGGAGCACGGCCCAAAACCCAAGGATGCTTTGCTGTGCATGGACGGGAGGTCAGAAGGAGGCTCCAGTGGAACTCTGGAAGCGCAGGGCCAGGGTAAGGACCCTGCAGTCTGAGTTCCAGGGTGACACTGACCTCATCTGGCTACTTCCACTCTAGGGCCTCCTCTTGAGATGGCTCTGCATGCTTCTGTCTGCCACATAAGCCCTGTGCATGCGCCTCTCTTCAACTGTTTGGGCCCAGAAAGAGTCCAAGGCTGGAGAGACTGCAGTGAACATATCCAAACCTCAAATGAAATGATCAGCAGCCTCTACTATCTCCAAGCTAGCCTCCTGGTTCAATGGACTCTAGAGGGAAAGGCCTTTGGGCTGGGAGCGTTCTCATCACACAGTTAGGTTCGCAGTGAACAATGACACTCACGTCACTGCCCTTCAGAATAACTTGTGATTAGGGAAGGATAGAGAGAGAGTTTTAGATGGTGCTGATGCGGGGCATCTTTCAGTAGTGCTCCTTAGGGCAGCGCCCTGTAAATCGACAGCCAAAAGCTCTCTTTCCTCTGGGGAAGCCCAGCAATTATCAGAGAAGACTCACTGTCTATGAAATTCTTCATGTACCTTTGTTCTTAAAGTATTTTTATTTATTTATTTGCAAACAGAGAGAGAGAGAAGAGAGACAGATAGAAAGAATGGGAGCATCAGGGCCTCCAGCTTCTGCAAACAAACTCCAGACACATGTGTCACTTTGTGTATCTGGCTTTATGTGCGTCCTGGGGAATATAACCCAGTGGCAAGCGCCTTAACCACTGAGCCACCCCTCCAGGCCAGCGCCTTAACCACTGAACCATCCCTCCAGGCCAGTGCCTTAACCACTGAGCCATCCCTCCAGGCCAGTATTCTTTTTTCTTAATAGACGATTTTCACACTTGGACATAATATGATTTGATCATAATTCCCTCCCAATGCCTTCTTTTGTCCCCTCTCCTCCCTTCCGATGAACCCCTTCTTTCTAATTCGCTCCTCTTCTATTTGATGGCTTTTTTGTCTACCTCCATCATTCCTGTTGCGATGACAAGCTCAGTATTATGGAGGTCTTGTGGAGGTAGTGACAGCTGCTGTGAGGTCATGAAGTAACAGGCACGGAGCCAGAGGACAGTGGCCAAAGCCCTCCTCCCCAGCGTCTGGCTCTGATGTCCTTTCTGCCCCCTCATCTGCAATATTCTACCTGGAGGTTGCTCCCAACTGGCTGACACCTGAGTTAAGTCACCATTTGAGCAGCAACAACTGTCCATGGTCACCAGTTCCTCAGAGGTGACTTTGGCCCTAGGTGTACTTTTCCACCTTTTTGTGGTTGACTGACCATGTGACCAAGTCTTCAATGGAATGTAAATAGAAAGGGCCTGTCACTTCCTTCTGCAGGCACAGGAGCACCGGTACCTGAGCCTCCAGGCTTCTATTCCCCTGCAGTCGCCATTGCGCAAGCATACACTGCAATGGAGACAGCAAAATGTCAAAGCCGTCCAAATGCCATGCTGGAGACCTGAAGGGCAACGTGAGCAGAAAGGTGGCATTACTTGCTCTGCCTGAAGAAGAAATAAACCTGCTGTGGAGAAGCCCCTGAGCATTAGAGCTGTTTGCTGTCCCAGCCCAGTGTGTTTCATCCTGACTGCTTCCCCAAGCTACAGTTTAGAGTGCAAGCTCCCTGAGGCCTCACTTGAGTGGATGTGCACAGCTCTCTTACTTAACAGGGAAACTAGGGACAATAGAACATTGATCCTGATGTGGACATACGCTCAATTTGGGGTGAGTTTGGTTGTTAGGATTTTCTCCGATATAAGCAGTATCTGAGTCAGGGCTAGAGCTCGGTGTTGCTTCTTGGAGTTTCCTGAAGAAGGTGTGTTTCGGGGAGAGCAGACATGGCTGCCATCCATCACTTTGCAAAGTCATGAGATTTCCAGAGATAGATGCCTAAACAAAGGACGAGCGTATTAACAGAGCTAGCTGTCCAAAAGTCAAGGCTAATGTTAACCAAGATGAGCCTCACTGCGATTCCATCAAGATGTCCTGTTATTTATTTAACTTTTCCATTTTCATTTTTTATTTGGGTAAGATAATTGCTTGTGATAAGCCTCGGGTGCGGAGGTGTGGAGCATACAGAGTGGAGGCAAGCTCCAGTCCCAGCCCTGAGAAGCACTGGGGAACAGAATTTACGTATTAACATATTGAAATGATCTCAATTAACACCCTTTAGTAGTTTTGTTCAGAAAGGAGGGCCTCTCAAAAGAGAATGAGCCACTCTTACCCCCAAGGAAAAAGCCCATTAGGAAGATAATGTACTTAACTGCTTGAGGAAAGGAGATCTGAATAGACTTCAAAAGGAGCAAAAAAATACATACAGCATTTCTCTCCCTGGGTGTGACTCTGAAGAGTTAGCTATGTAAGTTGCTTCATAACATACAGGCCTATGCTTCCCACTGCTTCTGTCCTGGACAAGACCAGGGCTTTAGCACTGCAGTCCTAACATAGACCTTGAGTAAATCAGGCCTACTTGTTTACATGATGACTCTAGCAGTCAGCCATGATAATTTTAATGCAAAAGCCACAGTGACTTTCAGAGCCCCATGCGTTGGCTGTGCACTCTTCTTCCCCTTATCCCTAACCTGTTCGCCTCTTGTCCAAAACCATCCAGAAGCTAAAGAGAAGCAATGCGAGGCCGCCAATGGCTTCAGACATATCTGAGGGCTTTTTTGGCCAAGAACAGAACCACTGGTGTTAAGTGGTGCTCACAGAGAGCCTTGGGAGCCATATTGCTCTCCTCTAAAAAAAAAAAAAAATCTGAAAACTGAGGTTTGGAAGTTACACGACTAGCCCAGAGTTGGACTTCTACTGCCATGTGACGGCTAATCACTAAGTTAACAAGATCTGGGATCGCCTGTGAGAGAATATCTGGGAATGTCTGTGAGGACATTGAACTGTGGGCAGTACCACTGCATGGGCTGGGGACTCTGGCTGAACAAAACCTGTTTCAAGCCTCTTTGTTTCCTGACTGCCGACAGTGTGACCAGCTGCCTCACAATCCAGCCGTCACACACTGTCCATCATGATGAGCTGTGAACCAAAATAACCCTTCCTTCCTTACGTTGCCAGGTCAGGTATTTTTGTGCAACAATGAGAAAGGTGACTAATGCAAACAGTAACTAAAAGCAGCACGGAAGATGGGAGGGAATGTCAGAGGCATTGTTCCTTCCCTACCATCTTTCCCCTCCTGAAACTAATCAACACTAGGGGCTGGAGAGATGGCTAAGTATGCTTGCTTCCTGCCCGAGCATTGTAGGCCTGAGGTGCCTGAGACTACCCAAGGTAAAATCTCCAGGATCCATGTAAACAGCTGGGCTTCACCACACATGTCTATAACCCTCGTCCTGTTGGGAGCAGAGAGTGGAGAACCACTGGGGCTCATGAAAAGCAAGCTCTGGATTCATAAGAGACTCTGTCATTGCAAGTTAAAAAAACATGTGGAGGGCGACACCTGACATGCTTCTCTGGTCATGACAGGGAAGTGCACAGGGTACTGCATGAACACATACACATGCATACACCATCGTACACACATTCACACATACACATCACCACCACCACAAACACAACACATACTATACACATGAGAAAAAAATCAAAATTAATACCTGTGTCTTTCTTGTCCTACTCTGATGCATTGAAAGGTGTAAGAGATCTTTTAGGGAGATGACTCAGTGGGGAAGAGCGCTTGATGAGCAAGCACAGGACCTGCGTGGGATTCCCAGCACCCACCTAAAGTGCTGGGTGTGACCATGCACATCTGTAACTGCAGCACTGAGGAGGGAAAGGGCATCTCTGGCCCTTGCTGGGCAACTGGCTAACCAAAAAGCAACATGAGCTCCACATCAGAGAGACTGTGGGTCATGGAAATAAGGTGGAAGGGAGACAGCGAAGAATACGCCATGTCCTCCTCTGGTCTGCACAGGGCACATGCATCTGCCTGTGCAAACACACTTGGAAATCAACACACACACACACACACACACACACATCACAAATACTACTTACACACCAGAAAGAACACAGGAAGAAGGGAGGGAGGGAGGGAGGGAGGGAGGGGGGAGGGAGGGTGGGAGGGAGGGAGGGAGGGAGGGAGGGAGGGAAGAAGGGAGGGAGGGAGGGTGGGAGGGGAGGGAGGGAGGGAGGGAAGGAGGGAGGAAGGAGAGAACACTTATAACCAGATACCTGAAAGAAGCAACTTAAGGGAAGGAGAGGTTTATTTTTCTCATGATTTATGGGGTTACTGTCCATCATGGTGGCAAAGGCATGGTGGTTGGAGGGGTTCAGCCCATGTTAGTTTGTTCATATCCTGGGGGCAAGAAACAGAGAGCCCAGGCTGGAAGCATTCACATGTGTCACCTTGAAGCCCTGCCCCTAGAAAACCACTTTTGCTAGCTAAGCCCTATGTCTCAAAGGTTCCACAACCTCCCAAAATGCGCCACCCACTGGGGACCAAGTGTTCAAACACATGAGCCTATGGGGGATGTTTCACATTCAAATACAGCAGTATATCTGAAGATAATTAATTGACCAAGCATAGTTCAAAAGACAAAACAAAGGATTTAACAATATCACAAGGATTTTGACCCTCATCCCCTGCTTTAGTTAAAATAACATATTGTCTACCAGACAGCATACACACTTGTTCCCTGGCCAGTCTGTTCTGATTTCTCAACCTTCACAAGGCCTTTACTACCAGAGGCATCCTTAGACCCAGTCATTCAGTGTTCAAAGGACCTCATCAAAGACCCTACCCTACCATCTCAGCCATTCCTCACCTTGAGTGCTATCTTTCCCAGAAAGGATAACAATAAAAACCCATGAAGCCCAAGGCAACTCTAGTTCCCCACCTGGTGCACTAAGGGCTTGTTCAGTCTCCCCAGCTCTGAGGGGCTCTGGAAGTAGAGTCATCAGAAACAGGTGTTCAGCATCAAGGTGATGATTTATATTGATTGGCAACTTGACAAGACCTAGAATGCCCTAGGCAACTGAGAATGCCTGTGAGGGAAGCTCTCCATCGAGGTGCCATCTGTGCAACACCGTTCCTTGGACTAGGGGACTGGACCTGATGAAAAGGAGTGAGCTGGCTGAGCAGCCGCACCCTCGTCCTCTGCTTCCCGATTGTAGATGCGCATGACCCACTGCTCCTTAACTCTGCCAGCACGCTTTCTCTGCCACGATGGACTGTGACTTTGAACTGTAAACCAGCATAAGCCCTTGCTCCCTGGAAATGATTGTCAGGTCTTTTGTCCAGCAATAAGAATGGTAACTAGCACACTCACTTTGTGAGGGTGGAACTGTGACAGGCATGGTGCAGAGCAAGCAAGACAAATACAGGTTCAGGGGACCCATAAGCAGGGTTACATCTATCTGCAACAAACACATTGTATTTCTACTTAACTGTCACTTATGTTTTCTTTGTGGCATTGTGATTATGAAATATATCATTGCCTTGGTTTGAGTAAGCATCCCCACACAGCCTTGTGTTAAAGGCTTAGTTCCCAAGGTGGTGTCATTAGGTCATTATGGGTGTGCCTTCTCTAGGGACTGTGAGAGATTGTCTCTCTCTCTCTCTCTCTCTCTTTCCTTCCTAGATTCTATAAGGTGAGCAGTTCCCTCAGCTGCTTATTCATAGATGAGGGATTATCTCATCACAGGCCCCCAAAACAGTTACACCATTACCATGTATTGAAACCTCTAAAACTGTGAGCCAAAATAAACCTTTCCAATTTTAAATTGATTATTGTGATGGTGTAACTGATTGTTAACATGACAAGACTTAGAATCACCTAGGATATGAGCCTGTGGACAGGCCTTTGAGAGGTGACCTACGTTAGGTTAGACTCCTCTGGGTAGACCTGTGAGAGATTATTTTGTTTAGATTAAATGAGGTGGGAAAATCCACTTTAACTGAGTGTGGCACCCATGGGCTGGGGTCCTGGACTGTACAAAAAGAAGCAGGCTGGCTGAGCACCAGTAGTCATCACTCTGCTTCGTGACTGTGGACTGACTGCAGCCAGCACCACCAGCTCCTGCCACCAAGCCTTCCCAACCATGATACACTGTGATCTCAAAGCATATGCTGCAATAAACCCCTTCTGCCTAACCTGTTTCTGTTGGGTATTGGATTGCAACAACAAAACAAATAAATAAGGCAATTATCTTAAGCATTTCATTATAATAATGAAAAACTAACATAATCATTTATATTTGAAGTTGAAAGAATTCTGACAATCTCTCATAAGCCCACCACCCAGGGCAACAGACAGTTCCCAAGACTTCATGTCCTGCCCACCCCAACCTTACCCCACCTCCCTTCTCTGCATTTTACATTCAACAGTCCTTGCAGTTCTTTATAATTTGCTGTGCAAATACATATCAACACAAAATACATTGTCTAGCTTGATTTATAATTTTCTTTTTGAAAAGTGTTCACAGTGGGCTGGAGAGATGGCTCAGCAGTTAAGGCACTCACCTGTAAAGCCTAAGGACCTGGGTTTGATTTCCCAGTACTCATGTAAAGCCAGATTTACAAAGTGGTGCATGCATCTGGAGTTCATTTGTAGCTGCTGGAGTCCCTAGCATGCCCATTCTCTCTCTGTCTCTCTTCTCTCAATCTCTCTCTGCTTGCACATAAATAAATAAATAAATAAATAAATAAATAAATAAATAAATAAATAATTATAGGGCTGGGGAAATGGCTTAGCAGTTAAGGCGTTTGCCTGTGAAGCCTTAAGGACTTCTGTTCTATTCCCCAGGACCCACATAAGCCAGATGCACAAGGGGGCACATGCATCTGGAATTCGTTTACAGTGGCTGGAGGCCCTGGCATGCCTGTTCTATTTCTCTCTGCCTCTTCCTCCCTCTCTCTCAAATAAATAAATAAATAAAATATTTTTTTAATTATAAATAAAATGTTCAATGTTAGATATTTTTTAAGATTCAACTTTAAAAATATTTTATTTTTACTTATTATTTGAGAGAGAGAAAGTCAGAGAGAGGAAGAGAGAGAGAATGGGCATGCCATTGCAAACAAACTCTAAATGTATGTACTCCCTTGTGCATCTGGCTTTATGTGGGTCCAGGGGAATCAAACTTGCGTCCTTTGGCTTTGCAGGCAAGCACCTTAACTGATAAGCCATCTCTCCAGCCCCAAGATTCGGCTATTTTTATAGCACTTTTTTATTGTTAATGCAACTTTATATTTTGTGGCTATACCATAGTATGTCCGAAGTATCTATATTTGGTATGTATTTGAGACAATTCTGATTGAGTAATTACTGTACTTACAATACTTCATGAATATTCTTGCACACATCTTGGTTCACATATATTATGGCTTTTCTTGAATATATACCTAAGGCTGAATCTTTGGTTACTAGGAAAGAATATCTTGGGCTTTACTAAATAGCACAAATGCTTTTCCAAAACAGTAGCACCATGTTAACCTTCCTGAAGAGCTTTTGGGATCCACTCATGGCAGAAGTTTCTAGAGTTGCATTTAACTATATATATAAAAAAAAAGTGAGGGCTGGAGAGATGACTTAGTGATTAAGGTGCTTGCCTGCAAAGCCAAAGGACCCAAGTTTTATTCCCCAGGACCCATGTAAGCCAGATACACAAAGGTGGCACATACATCTGGAGTTTGTTTGCAGTGGCAGGATGCCCTGGTGTGCCCATTGTCTCTCTCTCTCTCTCTCTCTTTCTCTCTCTCTCCCTCTCTCTACTTCTCTCTCTCTCTCAAATAAATAAATAAAAATAAAATATTAAAAATAAAGGCTAAAACATCTATTCACACAAACATAAATGCATAAAGCTTAAAAGTCAAACAAGTATAAAACATGTCCAGATGTTATTTTACTTATTAAAACAGTACAGCTCATGTCAACATCGGTCATAAATAATAATATCAATGCACTCAGCCTTATTACTATGATGTGATGAAAACAATATTTCACAGCTATGAGTTTTGTCCCCAAACTCATGAACTCAGGTTAATGGTGGAAAAAAAAATCCCACTACAGGAGGCTAGCATGCTTAACTACAGTTTCTCGTAAAGATCATGGAAATCAAGAATCACAGGCAAGGGGAGCCTGAGGACGAGGCAAGGAAACACATGCAGACGAGACACGGGACAGAGGGGGATGGTGGCTTGATCCTCACGTGCTCCTTGGCCACGGTGACATCTAATACCTGGCAGTGCTGATACCTGATGGGAGATGACCCGGGATATCAGATTTAGAACAAGAGCTACGACGTGGTGTTGCGCATTACAGAAGCAGCATGCGGAATGTGCAGGGTTACAATTGCACAGTTCCTTAACATCATGATGGCTTGGTCACTGCTCCAAATACGCTGTGGGCAGTATGTTTCACCTCTCCTCCATCGCTTATGATGAGTGACAATGACAGAACAGACGACTCAAAGCCAGAAAGTTGGTGAGGACGATGATGTCCCCAGAGAGCGAAATGACAGGGACCTCACGTCTTTTGTACCCATTCACCTCATCCATTAGAAGATGGGACGTATTGGTCTTTACTGATTTACTTTGGTCGTTGCTAGGACCAAATGCCTAACAAGAAGGAGCTTAGTGAAGGAGAGGGGTTATCTCAGTTCACAGGTCCAGGGGTACAGTCAATCAGGAGGAGAAGGCATGGTGGCAGGAGACATTCTGGCCACATCACAAAGGACAAACAGGAAGTGTGGTCAGGCTCTAACACCTCAAGGCCCGCCCCCAGGGACCTCCTCCAGCAGTACCATATCCTAACTTCCGTTCACAACCTTCCCAAACAGCACCATCAACTGGGAACCAAGCGCTCAGACACACATCTACGGGGAACGTTTTACATTCAAACCACAGCATGGGGACTAGCCTCTGTGTTTCCTTGTTTTCCTCTGGTGCGAGAGTGACCGTGCTGCCCACAAGATCCATGTGACCATTAAGACCAAAGAAGGAATGGACCCAGCACACTAATAGGTGTCCTTCACCCACTGATTCAGACTCAGCCACTCGGAGCACTGTGCTAAGAGAGGCTCCGAGATAGAACGGGAACTCCGCAGAAATCTCCGTGAGCCACCACTGCTGTGTTCAGCAAAGGCCCCCATGGGCCAGACGTCTGCCTCCAACCTCAGGACCCTTTAGAACAATTCATTAACAATGGTCCTTCCCAATCCTTCAACACTCTCACTGGAGTTACATTCAGCTATGGGGGAGGGGGGAGAACACAGGGTGAACGAAAACAAAGACCCCAGGCTGAGGGCTGCAATTGCCAGAAGAGGCCCTGCTCTAGGCTCAGGAACACGTGGAACCCCTGCTCACATGGTGAACTTCCCCAGGGGTGTAACCTCTCCAGAGACCACCCTCCAGGCTCTGCAGTTTAAGTGTTCTGCTCACCGAGTACTGTCAAGTTATCAGTACAACTTTCATCCCATCCTTCTGCCTCCTACCTTGCTCACTCCCCACAAGACAGTGCACTTCTTCAAAAACATTCTGAGTCTCACTCAGGTCTGTTCTCAAGGCTCCACTTGGGGGTTTTGACTGCATTTTGGTTGTTATTAAACCATAAACTTCCTCCAAGAACAATCACCAGGCATTATTAACTTTAAAAAAAGAAAAAAGAAAAAGAATCGCCTGTATCAGTTCAGTTATGTTCTCATCACTATGCACAAATGCCTGACCAGAAGCAATTTAAGGAAGGAAATGGTTTATTCTATCTTCCAGTTTCTAGGGGGGACAGTCCATCTTGGTGGGGAAGGGCAACACCGGCCAGCAGGTCACATTGCTCCCATATTCAGGAAGCAGAAAGAGGGAACCTCCCACCCTACAGTGACCCATTTCCTCCAGCAAGGCTTTAGGTTCCACAACCTTCAGAAACAATGCCACCAACTGGGCACCAAGGACTCAAACACATGAGGCTTGGAGAGACATTTCATATTCAAACCACACCACAAGCTAATTTCAGGCACATTTAGATCTGTTCATCAATTGGCCCCGATCTCTTTGTACAATGGGGTTAATCCATCAAACGGGTCTAGTCCAGCGGATCCAATCCTTCATGATGGGCGCGTAATGTCCCTCTCCCCACGTCCTTCACTGCAGATGGCTCGGCATGTTGTGCAGAACAGCACTTAATTTGTGCTTACCATGTCTGTTGTCACCTGCTCCAAATAGCACAACAGCAACTGTCCCTGGTGTGCATCTGCTTCCCATCTCGCTCGGTAGGGACACCACAGGCAGAATGCAGAGTCCAATCTGGAGCAGGCTCCATCAAAGAAGACCCCCGCCTCCCAAGCCCTCCTCACTCTCCAACTGGAACGGCTGGTGGGAAAGAAGCTGCTGTGATTCAGGTCAGGCGAGTGAGGAGCGTCCATGGCACGGACCACGGGGAGCGATGCTAATTTCTCTAATTGATGGGGAGCCTTGATCGTTTCAGAAGATGCGTATGTTTCTGCAAGGAGACCAAGCCAATTCATTCAAGTGCTTGCAGTGCCACCGTGCATTTGTGAAACGAAAGTTTTCTCTGGGCTTCATGTGGGAAATGCTGGTCCCTGACTTCCGGTAGGAGTCCCTTCACTAGGAAGCTGGATGGATCTCCAGGACTCAGACAAGAGTTCCAGTGCTGACATCTCCCCTCAAGGAACGAGAAAGAGGGACAGGCCTGCCTTCTGCAAACAGCCTGAAGGGAGAGGAGGCTTCACGGACAGTCAGGCATCCCTTATGTATCCTCAGTTACCCAGCACTGCATGCGGAGTAAAACACTAAAGCTGAGTTACTTCAACTGTCAAAGCCACCTCATCTGTACAGTGGAGATAATGATGTCTGCCATCTCTCCAGGGAAGACCTGTGTAATAGATTATACAGCTGATCGCAGAATATGCTGTCAACCGCAAACCTGTAATTCCCCATCAGTGATTACTTCCTTACCATAACCCTATCACAACCCGTAAGCACCTGCCTATTTATTGCTTCTTTGCTGTGTCTCTCTCAGTAGAAAACAAGCTCTTTAAAGATGGAAATGTAGAACAGTACCTGACACACAGACCAACCTTTCACTTGGTGAACACTGATTTCTTTCTACAAACTCAGTCCTTCCCTCACTGCCAAGTGGGCTGTCTGCCTCTGAGAATCCTTCTCCTTCTCGTCTTCAGAATAATCTAGAGCTGGGGATATAGCTCATGATTAGAGCACTTGCTCACCATGCACAAGACCCCAGGTTAGATATACAGAACCATTAATTAGTCCATTAATCAATTAAACACCATAAACTGTACTCTTCTTAGAAAGCAAGGTGATTTGGATGTGGAACGTCCCCCATAGACCCATGTGTTTGAATGCTTGATCCCCAGTTGGTGGTGCTATTTAGAAATTTGTGGAACCTTTAGAAGGTGGAACCTTGCTGGAGGAAGTGTGTCACCGGAATGGTGTTGGAGCCCAGCCCCACGTGGTACTCTTGTGCTTGTTCCTCCCTGCTGATGTGAGGGTGTGACACTGACTGTCTGCTCCTGCTATGTTTTCTGTGTCATGATGGACTTGCCCTCCAAACTGGAGGCCAAAATAAACCCCTCCATAAGCTGCTTCTGGTCAGATATCTTGTCCCCAGAATAATAAGGTGACATATGGAAAACCTGCTTCAAGTCCTACTGCTTCTATTAAATATTATCCCCACTCCTCGCTAAAACCATCCCTTTGCTCAGCAATTCTCCTGTACTGTACCTATCATGTGTTGCTGCAGATCCACTCACATTGCTCACTGGAGGTGTGTGGGCTGCCACGTTTTTGTAGTGCTTAGCCCAGCACTGTGTCTGTGAGCATTGCCAAGTAAGAGAGAACTTTCTCACACACAGAACAAAGAGTGTGTTCTTGAGTAGAAGAATCATCACTCAAAGTCCTAAATCATGTGTGGTAAAAGATGGCTCGGGGCACAAGGCTTGCCCTGCAAGTTTGTCAGAGAGCTGCCATTTCCTTCCTGCTGCTCAACTCTTAATAGACCCACAGCGGGAAACAGCAAAGGGATGAATTCGTGGTTGTACAGCACTCATCTACTGTCCCCTTCACTTAAGCCCTCCCCTCGGCTACCTCCTCATGGTCCCTTTCTAGCTTCTTGGCTTCTACTACTTTTTTTTTTTTAAGTAACAGACAGGTTATTTATTTATTTATTTATTTATTTATTTATTTATTTATTTTCATTTGAGAGAAAGGGGAGAGAGAGAGAATGGGCACACCAGGACCTCCAGCCACTACAAACAAACTCCAGACACATGTGCCACCTTGTACATCTGGCTTACATGGGGCCTGGAGAATCAAACCTGGGTCCTTAGGCTTCACAGGCAAACATCTTAACCATTAAGCCACTACTACTGACTCTTATTTCACCTTACATACAAATCTAAAAGCCTGAAGTTAGGATCCGCATGGGAGAGAGAACATGCAGCAGCTTTGGACTTCCTGAGCCTGTGATATCTCATTTATAATGTAATCTTTTCCAGATCCATGTATTTTCCTGAAATTTTCATAATTTCATTTTTCTTTACTCCATTGTATAAATGTACCACATCTTGATTATCTGTTCATCAATTGAAGGCTAATTCTGTTTCCTAGCTATTGTGACTGGAGAAGCAATAAACAGTGATTAGCACTTATCTCTGCATTAACGTAAAATCTTTAGGTTATATGCCCAGGGGTGGTATAATAAAATCATATGGTAAGTCTATTTTTAGCTCTCTCAGAGCCTCTAGACTGATTTCCATAATAGATGTACCAATTTACATTCTCACCAACAGTAGACAGGGGCTCCTCTTTCCCTCCATCCTCACCAGTATTTGTTGTCATTTGATTTCTTGATGATAGTCATCCTCATGGGAAAAAGATGGAGTCTCAAAGTTGTTTGAATTTGCATTTCCTCTATGGCTAAGGATGTTGAACATTTAAAAAATTACTTTTGGCTAGTTGTATTTCATCTTTTGAATACTCTGTATTCAGTTCTAGAGCCCATTTTTTAATTGGGTTCTTGGATTTCTTATTGTTTAGTTTTTGATATTAGTCCTCTGTCAGATGTATAGCTGGTACAGGTCATCTCCTATATTGTGAGCTGTCTCTTTACTTGATTAACAGTGCCCTTTGCCATACAAAACCTGTTTAATTTCATGAGATCCTGCTGGTTGGTTAGTGGCCTTGTTCCCTGAGAGACTGAAGGTCTATTCAGAAGTCTTTGCCTATGGCTATATGTAGAAATGGTTCACCTACTTTCTCCTCTATCAGCCTCAAAACTTCAGGACTGGTGTTAAGGTCGTTGATCCATTTGGAGTCAATGCTTGTGAATGGAAAGAGATAAGAATCTGTCTGCACTCTTATACATATAAATATCTACTTTTCCCAGTACCATTTGCTAAAGAGGCTATCTTTCTTTTTTTCTAGTGAATATTTTTTGGCATTTTTTATTTAAAACCCCCACAAATGGCTGTAAATGCCTGGGTTTATATTTGGATCCTCTATTCTGTTTCATTGATCTACATGTCTGTTTTTGTGGCAGTACTGCTTTGGTTCTGTTGCTCTGAACTATACTTTAAAATCAGGTATGGTGATACCTCCTGCCTTTATGGTGGACCACAGTGGTGTCTATAGACCACGGACGAGAGCCGCTGACCTTGAGCTCTAGCTCAGGCTCCTCGTAGGAAAAGGAAAACAGGGTCACTTCTAAGGGGCCAGAACTAAGCAAGTCACATTGACACATAGCGTCTCTTCTAATCTTCACAATTCACCTAGGACACGTATGTTCATATCCTACCTTTGTATGTGAGCCAGTAAACCGAGGACCAGAGAATTTCTCCAAGGCACACTGCATATATGCAAACATCTCAGTGGCAACCAGAGTCCCACATGTCAAACTGAACACCCTTTAGTCATGCAATCCACCTCTCACGTGGTGAGAGGCAGTAGGAGAATGTGGAAAGAGAGGAGCCACCAGCTTACAAATCAAACACTACTGTGGCTCTCTCTTATTCTGCCAATCATACAGCCGATCCCAGCGCAACCCAGGGAAGGCAGCCTCACTCTCAGATCGTGCACCTTCCATCAAGGAAGGATGAGCCTGTCTCACCGCTTCCATCTCACTCTTCTCATTGTGTGCTTTTATTTTTATTTGCATGTGTCAGTGGAAGGTCTCTTGCCACTGCCATTGAAGCCTGTCCAGCTTTATGTGGGTGCTGGAGAATTGAGCCCAGGCTGGCAGGCTTTGCAAGCACACACCTTAACAATGGATCCTTCTCCCCGAGCCCTCGTTGTACTTGCTGAGGGCTTAGCAGAGCACAGGCACCATCCTGGCACTAGAGAGCTGGCAACGTATGACAAAAAAGACCTCCACCCGTCATAGCGTAAACCGATCACCATTATTTGAGATGGTTTTCCTCACTTCTTCTCTGCCTCATCCTCACCCCATCACACTGAATCACTGAATGCACACGGAACACAACATAAGGGACACTGGGTTTCCACCACTGTCCCTCTAGTGCCTGGAATAGTCTGAGCTCCTGGAAAATTACTGAATATTGTCTAGGCTTCTCTTTAAAGGGGTCATTTACTCAGTTTTGTACAGTGTAAACAGACTTGATACCATTTTTTATTAGTTATGGACATACTCAGTATGTAAACAGCACATGTTGGTACCATCTTTACCCACATCCCTGCCCTTCCTCCAAAGAGACCCTCCTCTTTGGGGATGCTAGTTATCCCCATGAGGATTGTGGGTCATGCATTGTGGGAGTAGCCATCAGTTATGGGGGACAGGCAATGTCTCTGTGCATAATGTCCCAACTTGTGGCTCTAACAATCTTTCTGCCCCCTCTTCCATGAATTTCCCTGAGCCATGTTGGGTTCGTTTTAAGTCTGCTTCAGTGATAGACTCTTAGGAGCCTCTGGATCTCTGTTTTTTTATAACCTTGAACTTGACAGGAATGCTCTGAACTTTCTGCTAGCTTTTCTGGCCTCACCTGACATCTGCCACCAGCAGATGCCTCCTGGAACACGCAGACTGCAACAGTGTGCAAGCGTTTGATGAGCGAGATGAGTACGGCTGCTTGCCCTTTCAGCCCCTGGGTCCTTCTCTTCCACTCCCCAGACCCTCAACTCTGTTCTTGCTTTGCCCTGGCCCCAGGCTCTCCCAGTCCTTCCAAACCCAGCACCTAGAGAGAGAGAGAGAAAGAGATGGGAGCTGATCTAAAGAGACATCCAACTATTGATTGGTTCAGGAATAAAAATGTGATCTGACTCTGGCCAATGACAGCAGAGACAGGAAGTTCCACATGCCCGGGAGATCTACAGGAAGAAGCAGTCTCTGGCTTCCCTGAGTATGGTTGCCTATGGCTACCTGGATCTGCTGTCCAGCGTGACCAGGCCCGTGTGAAGCCAGCTTCTGAGGGTGGCTGAACAGAAAGACAACCCTGGAATTGTGTGCTGTGTGGATTACTCATTTCATTAAGGACTAGCTCCTGTGGAGGTAGGCTCAGAGGGAAGTGACATCCAAGGAAACTTGCTGAGGAGGCTTATGGGAATGTTATGCTGAGGGACTGCCAAGGGGCCTCACCACGTGATAAAGGCATCGCTCATCACTTAGGCAAGGCAAGGCCAGAACAGCTGTTCTGCTTCCTCTTTGTCTGAGAATGGAAGCTGTTCCCTCTGCTTTCCATCTTCCTCTGTCTGCGAGGAAGCACAGCCCTACCTCTGCCTTCCAGCAACTGTGACCATCAAAACTCACTTCCGCTTCTTTGGCTCAGTCACGATTTCCGATTTTGGCTCTGTGCTGTCAAGCATCCTATGCATGGCCACTTCAGAGTCATCCTGAAAAGAGACAAGTAATAAATAAATGAACAGAGGGCACGGCCATGGGACCAAAGAAGAATTAACAAAATGGACCTCCAGATGGAGCCTCCGGACCTAAGCCGATCAGCATCCTCGGAGCAAAATGCACAAATCCGCCCGGCGTCAGCCACGCCACCATAAGGCTGTCAGGTCATTGGGGTGTGAGGTGCTGTTTAGTGAGGACATGGCGTGTCCTCAGAGTGAACTATATCGCCGGATTAGCCATGACAGGAGCCGTGATGCTCAGAGGAGGGTACCAGTCACAGACCCGGAAGTGTGGACTGTCCTGAAGGCCACGTCCACATAGGAAAGACTTTAGGAAAGGGCAGGGCTTCCGATGGACCTGTCCTCTTCTCACCTGACAGTCTTGGGGACCGTGAGTGGGGATGACTGATTTTTAATCCCAGCACCACTATGCCTGCACACCATAAATACTCGACCAGTTGTTTCTCTTAACGTTAGTTTTCATTTTCTTCCGACTTGGAGGCAGAAGGCAACAGAGGCTGAAGGATGAAGATTGTCATGTTATTTGGATTGGAGCATTTACTCTGCTTCCTGCTGCTTGGAGGAACTCCTTTGACTTCTGAGGTTCCCTCCTCTATGACATGAGATGAGAATTAAAGGGGAGGGTGCAGATGAGATAGCTGAAGTACTCCCTCACACCTACCACTCATGGTAGCTTTTATTATCTTGAACAAATTGCTCTGTTTGCGCATCTCTGTAGAGTAGGTTTGAACTAAATGAGAGATGGCATCCACCCTACCTTCATAGTCTCTGCTCGTGACAGACATCACTAATGGATCACAGCACTCTCCCACTGGGTGCCGTCATTGCTTTAAGAATCCTTTCCAAGGCAGTGATCCAGGCAGCTACAACCAGCTTTTCAGATGTAACAAGAATTGAAACCTACCTGCAGTCCTGGGAAGAGATCATCTTAAAGATAAAGTGAGTGTCACAGAGCAGTTCTAAGATCAACTGGGAAGTCTTGGAAGAGGGAAAGGAGTCTGACTGTCTGAGACTCCCAGTGCCTTGCCAGGTCCATCCTTAATCAACCGACCCCCTCTAGACACATGGCTTTGAGACCTCAGTATGCCTCAGCTTCCCCTGGGACAAGGCTTTATAGCATAATTGCAATGATAAAGTAGTGTGCGGCTAATTGCTGGGTAGACCACAAACAGAGCCACCCCACATGTAATTTCAGACTGGCAGAAACTGTAAATTATTCAACATGATAACCAAAAGATTATAGCAATATGTGGAAGTGGGAAGAAAATTTCTCTGGGAAACAAGAGACTGGTTTTCAAGTGAGGTTAGTCCAAAAGTCCTTGTATGAAAATGCAGACTGAACCATGGACAGAAACACAGTGGGGCTGCCGGGCCCGGGTCCACAGAGGTCTGCGTGTTCACATTTATTTGAACTGTGGTTTCCTTGTGAAAATAATGAACTGCTCCAGAAAGCCATGCTTCTGGAAGAAAGGGAATGGCCTTCGTCGTGAGAATTGAGAAATGTGAAGCAGTATAAAGTAATACATGTGAGAGTGAATAACATTGCCCAGATGTAGACTGCCCGGCCCATCGGAGTATCCTGACTCCCCATTCTCCGTGAATAGCCTCACTATTCTCAGAGCCACTCAGAAGTCTTCTTTCACGCCTTGCTCCCCTCCAAATTCTCCCTCTTCCTCTCACATCCTGAGGGACTTCTCGCCCTCCTTGTCCTCCTGCCCACTGTCACTGAGCTCACTCCAGAAGTTCCATTATGGTAGACTCTGGGGCCCCTGTCTGTCTAGTTGTAGGTCTTCCTGCCCACTGTCAGTCTGTCCTGCTGCCTCTGGGAACTCTGGACATAGCACTCACTGCAAATCTGCCTACGATTGAAACAGGAGCTTCCTGGATGACACGTGGGGTTCTGTGACATACACAGGAGCTTCCTGGATGACACGTGGGGTTCTGTGACATACACAGTCCCACTCGCCTTTCAGACTTTGCTTTCTGCCTCTTGCCTCTGCTGGCTCTGGTTCTCTCCTGTTCCTTGGAGCTCCCCCATCTTGTCAGCCATCTCCCATAGACTCACTGCTCAGACCCGAGTGACTCCTTCAAGATGTTCAATAGGCTGGTAATAAGCCCTTGACTTTCAAAATCTGTGGTGTGGAAACCCTGTCCTCTCCTTTGCAAAGGTTTGCAAAGAGCCAGCTCTCAATGCTCAAAAGCTCCTGGCCTGAGCTTCCCCACACAAGCCCCTCACCCTCGCCATGTCTGGTCTATGACAGTGGCACTCTGATAGTCAGTCTATGGTCAGGATAGTGAGTGTGATAGGAAAGGAATGGCAGAGGTCATTGTAGGTAAAAATCTCTTGAGCACCCTCTCTGGTTTTTATGCCCTGTGTATGTTTGTGAAAGGTGTGTTCCTATGTGTTTGGGTACACGTGTTGGTGTGTGTATATGCAGGCAAGCATGTATGTGGAGGCCAGAGGTGGATGTCCCTCAATCACTCTTCTTATTTTTTGAGAAGTGGTCTCTCACTATACCTGGAGCTCACCAATTCAGCTAAACCAGATGGCCAGCAAGCCCTAAGGATCCTCCTGTCCCTGCCTTCCCGGAACTGAGAATGTGGGCCCACTATCTCACCTCCTCCAGCTTTGATGCGGGCACTGTGGACCTGATCTCAGGTTCACACACTTTACCCACTGCTGAGCCTTTTCCTCAGCCCCCCTGTGTCCTGCTATCATCAGTGATGTTCCTTGATGCCTCAAATTCCCTTTAAGGACATGAGAGTCAAAGCCACAAATTTCTTATTGGTTCCAATGGCCTTTTCTCCCCCAAAGAACAAAACCTCAGCTAGCCCAGTACAAGTTCAAGAACAGGCCTCTCCCACATGAACTTCTGTTCTCTAAGTCCAAGGTGGAGAGAGTGTTCCTCTTCGATTAAAAATCAAACCCTCACACCTTCACTGTATGCACCTCCAAGATGGATCTGCTTCGGAGGCTCCCCACCCCTTCTGCCCATCTGCTGGATGGCATGGTGCCTGCTCGCAAGTTGGTGGGAGCCTACAGAGGTGCCAGGCAACAATGTGTTTTGATGGGCAGCCTGCAGAAGGTGGCAATTGCCATCTCTTGTGAGTGAAGGCCATACACCGTGCCAGTGCTGGCATGCCAGATCTCTGTACACTTGTTCACACCTGTTGACTCTTCAATGCCAAGAAAAGCATCCCAGAGTGGGGGACAAGGGTGGGGAGAGAGGGCACACTCAGAGAACAAGCCTCTGGGTTTCTTTGGGGGCAGAAGAGCCCAGAGAGAATCAGTCAGATTCAGAACTACACCTGTGTTCCTCACTGGAATGTTCTGTGGTCCTCTGTCCTCAGTACCAGTGTGTGCACATGTATACTTCAACACAGACACAAGCCCATTCTCCAAGCCAGAGAAAAGGGAAGGAGCTATGCTGTGCTGACCCTAAACAGCGTATGTCCAAGTTAGCCAGAGGTGTCCACTTCCACAAGTGTCCACAAATCCTGGAGAACGACTGCTTTTGTGATAGAACATTCTAGTTCCAACTTGACACCAGCCTGGCTTCGGAGCTCAGTCCACCATACTGACCAGCTGACCTAGATCAAGTTACTGATCTTACCTGGGCTTCGGGTCTACAAGGGGGTGGCCACCCCTGTCTTCTTGGATTGCTCTAAGACTGAAATGAGACAACTGAAGAGCCCCAAGAGGCGCCTGACCTATAGAGCCGTGCATCTCGTCAGCTTCCCTTTCTGCCTGGCCCTGCTCCATCTCCTTCATCCTCCAATCCACAGAGAAAAGGTCAAGTTTGGGGAACCAAATGCTAGTACAAATGTCAGTCTAGCAAAGGTCATGGGACTAAATAGCACACGAAAGCTCAAGGTGGAGAAGAGGAAGGGAGAAAAGAGACCGGAAGAGGAGGGAAAGACCCGGGGCTCCCAGGGCCCTGTCAGTCTCCACGTTCCTCATCCCAACCATGGCTCACGCTCTGCACACCACGCCTGCCTCAGCTCACCAACGTCTTCCTACTCTTCCGTCCATACTCCTCCACAGCAGCTGCTAGCTTGAAGCCAGCAGCCTTCGAGTTTATGATCTATGTACAAAAGAGGTTCCTGTGCTGAGGCCCTAGGCACACTCTTGGCCATGATTCCGCAGAGTCTGAAAAACAGCAGTGCTGAGCAAAGTGAAGGTGACACAAAGCAGGCCCCACGCCGGGCCCCTCAGCTTCTCAGTCTTCATCTAGAACAGACTAGAAATCAAATAGCCCTACCCAGATCATTCCAGACCAGACCGGAGCCCCTGAGCAAGAACTAAGCCAACTGCTCTGGAGAGACACAGGAACTTCATCTCTGCCCTCTACCTGTGGCCGGTGCTCTGGCACTGATGTCATCACTCAGGTCTGCCTCCAGCCCTGAGGCACTTGAGCTACAACCCACACGTGCCTCCCTGAGGGTCTGCACTGAGGGATATGCTTATTGTCCCTGAGAGCTTTGTTGGCACCAGAAATATGAGTGGCCATGAGGGAGGCGCTCACCGGGGTAGCACGCTGACAAGATGGAGCAGGAAGGTGGGGAACCCAAGGTTGTCCTCTCACCTCTACATGCACATGTCACATCCAACACACCAAAGAGAGAGAAAGAAATGGATGGTGTATAATTAGACCTCTTGCTAGAAATATGAAGCAGGCAGTTGCATGTCAAGGCTGGAGCTCAGAGAGAAGGACATAGATGTGTGTGTGAAGCCAGGAGACTCAGAGGAGACAGTGAGGGGCTGGCGTGGATAAAACATCTCAAGATGAACCTGCTAACCCTCCACACTTGGAAGTTAAAAGGTGAGGGGAGGCCGGGCGTGGTGGCGCACGCCTTTAATCCCAGCACTCGGGAGGCAGAGGTAGGAGGATTGCCGAGAGTTCGAGGCCACCCTGAGACTACATAGTTAATTCCAGGTCAGCCTGGACCAGAGTGAGACCCTACCTCGAAAAACCAAAAAAAAAAAAAAAAAAAAAAAGGTGAGGGGAAAACCCAAGAAGAAAACTTGAAAAGGCCAGGAGGGGGAAGGGAAGAGAGGAGGTAGCTCTGGTCACAACAGAAGTCAACTGTGGCTGAGGAAGATGAGAGCTGAGAGCTGACGTGGTCAACGATGGAGTCAACTGGGGCAGACATGGGGCCAGTGACTGAGGGAGATGAGGACTGGGAGCTGACGTGGTCAACGACGGAGGTCTCTGATTTTTTGTTTTCAAAGTTCTCTTTGGAGGAGTGATGGGTAACAACCGACTACAGTGGATTCAAGAGATCAGAGGACAGAAAGTGGAAGCAGTGACTGGGTGCCTTCTGTAAGGAGTGGTGCTGCCTACCGGGAGAAAGAAGAATGGGGTCATCCTAGAGGGAGCTGCAGGAGCCAGGCAGGGCCCTGGTGTGTTAAACTTTTTCCTTTCTTTTTAATAAAAGATGTTATGACGTTTGATCACTGGCAAAAAATAGTCCAGTGAAGAGGAAAAACTGCAAGAGAGAGAATGGTTCTAGGGGTGACTGCCTAGAACAAGCCACAGAGAGGACCCCGATTCTCAGGGAAACATACACTGATGGAAAGGTGGGATGGCTGCATTAGAACCCAGAGGGGTTCTGGGAGGTGGAAAGATAGAAGCACACCAGATCTGATCTGCTAGAAGAAAGGGAAGGTCTGGGTAGAGGAGTGTAGCAGACAGGATTGCTGGGGAGGCCCTCCCAACTCAGGGGTGGCTCACAGCTGAGAGCAAGGTGGTCCCTCAGAACGGTGGGCGCTTTTCTTTGCTCTAGCTGGACTCGCCTGTGGGGGTGATACTAGAGATGGGAAGAGGGTGGAACTGCACTCTGGCTGGGATGTGGCAGCCAGGTGGAATGGAGGCAGAGTAGGTCGTGAGGACAAAGGTGCTCAGAGTAAAAGCTGTGGGAAAGAATGAGAGCTAGAGACGGTTCTGACACGGCCATGCGCGTGTGTGAATACTTAGATGCCAGCCAGTGGTGCTGTTCTAGAAGGCTGTGGAACCTTCAGGAGGTGAAGCCTTGTCCCGCTTGCTGTTCTCTCTCTTTTTACTCCCTTCCTACAGATGTGACCACGTGCTTCTAGCTTCCTGCTCCTGCCATGTTGGAGTTCTCCCATAAATAAGCCCTTTCCTTCCTAAAAGTGCTTTGGATAGTTATTTGGTCTCAGCAAGGTGAAAAGTTATTGAGACAGCCTCCCATAGAGGACAGTGCTGAGTGGGGAGACGAATGTGGAAGTGTTTTATGAAATGGAGGCAAAAGTTCTGCGTGGAAAGGTTTCATCAGCCAAGCCTGAGTTGCTTTGCCCAAATGGAAATCCACTGGGAGCCATTCTGCACTGCTTCCTGCCACCTTCACCTTCCCTGTCCTCTCTTGGGTCTGGTGGAAGGAGAGTGAATGGAGGATGGGCTGAGTTTGATAACAAGAAAGAAGGACAACTGTGGCTGAGGAAGATGAGAGCTGAGAGCTGACGTGGTCAACGATGGAGTCAACTGGGGCAGACATGGGGCCAGTGACTGAGGGAGATGAGGACTGGGAGCTGACGTGGTCAACGACGGAGGTCTCTGATTTTTTGTTTTCAAAGTTCTCTTTGGAGGAGTGATGGGTAACAACCGACTACAGTGGATTCAAGAGATCAGAGGACAGAAAGTGGAAGCAGTGACTGGGTGCCTTCTGTAAGGAGTGGTGCTGCCTACCGGGAGAAAGAAGAATGGGGTCATCCTAGAGGGAGCTGCAGGAGACAGGCAGGGCCCTGGTGTGTTAGGCTTTTTCCTTTCTTTTTAATAAAAGATGTTATGACGTTTGATCACTGGCAAAAAATAGTCCAGTGAAGAGGAAAAACTGCAAGACAGAGAATGGTTCTAGGGGTGACTGCCTAGAACAAGCCACAGAGAGGACCCCGATTCTCAGGGAAACATACACTGATGGAAAGGTGGGGTGGCTGCATTAGAACCCAGAGGGGTTCTGGGAGGTGGAAAGATAGAAGCACACCAGATCTGATCTGCTAGAAGAAAGGGAGGGTCTGGGTAGAGGAGTGTAGCAGACAGGACTGCTGGGGAGGCCCTCCCAACTCAGGGGTGGCTCACAGCTGAGAGCAAGGTGGTCCCTCAGAACGGTGGGTGCTTTTCTTTGCTCTAGCTGGACTCGCCTGTGGGGGTGATACTAGAGATGGGAAGAGGGTGGAACTGCACTCTGGCTGGGATGTGGCAGCCAGGTGGAATGGAGGGAGAGTAGGTTATGAGGACAAAGGTGCTCAGAGTAAAAGCTGTGGGAAAGAATGAGAGCTAGAGACGGTTCTGACACGGCCATGAGCGTGTGTGAATACTTAGATGCCAGCCAGTGGTGCTGTTCTAGAAGGCTGTGGAACCTTCAGGAGGTGAAGCCTTGTCCCGCTTGCTGTTCTCTCTCTTTTTACTCCCTTCCTACAGATGTGACCACGTGCTTCTAGCTTCCTGCTCCTGCCATGTTGGAGTTCTCCCATAAATAAGCCCTTTCCTTCCTAAAAGTGCTTTGGATAGTTATTTGGTCTCAGCAAGGTGAAAAGTTATTGAGACAGCCTCCCACAGAGGACAGTGCTGAGTGGGGAGACGAATGTGGAAGTGTTTTATGAAATGGAGGCAAAAGTTCTGCGTGGAAAGGTTTCATCAGCCAAGCCTGAGTTGCTTTGCCCAAATGGAAATCCACTGGGAGCCATTCTGCACTGCTTCCTGCCACCTTCACCTTCCCTGTCCTCTCTTGGGTCTGGTGGAAGGAGAGTGAATGGAGGATGGGCTGAGTTTGATAACAAGAAAGAAGGAATCAAAGTATAGAAAGGGAAAGGGCTGGGCGTGATGGTGCTTGCCTTTAATCCCAGCACTCAGCACTCAGGAGACAGGAGTTCAAGGCCACCCTGGGACTACGTAGTGAATTCCAGGTGAGACTGGGCTAGAGCAGACCTTACCTTGAAATACCAAAAGAAAAGAAAAGAAAGAGAAGGGAAGGAGAGAGAAGGAGAGGTGAAGGGAGAGAAGAGGATAGGGAAGGGAAGATTAAAAAAGAAAAGGAGACCTTCTGGCTTGAGGAATCATTTGGTAAAGAGCTTGGGTCATTAGCATGAGGACCTGGGTTTGATCCCCACACTTGCAATCCCAGCACTGGAGCAGCAGAGACAGGTGGACCCCTGGGGTTTGCTGACCAGTCACTCTGGTGTAATTGATGAGCTCCAGACTAATGAGCCACCCTGTCTCCAAAAAAATAAATAAAATAAAATAAAATAAAATAAAATAAAATAAAATAAAGCAGATGGAGCTCCTTGGGAACAACGTGCACATAGCCCTTTGGCCAGCATGAGAAGGAGAGAACTGCACCAGCCGTGGGGTGTGTCCAGCCTGTCTGGATGCTGTGGGGGCGGGGGGGCTCACAACAGCACCCACACCCTCCTGAATGAACAAACTGGCTCTTGTTCCAGCTCTCCTGTCGTTTGCCTCAAACGGGGAGTGCATCCTTCCTTCTGCAGGTAAGACCCAGAAACCACAGGACCTCCCAGCCTCACCACCTCAGTGATCCCATCTGTGTTACAGGCAACACAGCCCTGCCTACGGTGTCCTGATGCCGCTCAAATGCATCCAGACAGCCATTAATATGATCACTGTCACTCCAGCTCCCAAGCTGGGGCAGACAACCCTCCGAAGCACGAAGCCAGTCATCCCATCCACGGTATCCAGCGGTTACCGTGCAGAGATCGTCCCAGTCCCATGGCTAGACTTTAAATAACCGACTGTATGCAGGCGAGAGGATGCGGCTGTGGGAGGGGTGGTCGCTAGTACCGTGCAGCTGCTATGGCTGTGAAAATTTAACCTCAAGCAGCCTAAACATTCATTTTACAATGTACACTGCTGATTACTTAATTATGTCTAAAATATAAGTCACACACACTACAAACCCCGGGGAGTAAATTACACAGATCTGTGAAGCAACATCTATGCAGTCATTCCAGGCTCACATTTCTGAATTATCTCTTCCCCCACCACGGATTTGCAATGCCATGTATGGCTGCTGCAAACAGATGACTCGCTTCTCTTGTTGGGGGGGGCGGTCTTTGACACCCTGGGTAGGTGAGCTCTTCTTCAACCCACCTTAGGGTCTCTCACCAACAGGTTCTTATCTCCGTGTGTATTTGAACTAGGGATCTACATATGCTTGATCTCAGCAGGAACCTCCGTATGACCTGATTTTGTTGCCATGGTCACCAATTAGATGAGTTCTGTGGAGTACAGTGGAAGGGTTTCTATCAAGTTCCAGGGTGGAGTAACAGTTTTTGTTTTTTGTTTTTCCTGCAACACTGGGGATGGAACCCAGGGCCATTTGCATGCTAGGCAAACCCTCTACTACCGAGCTGCGCCCTCAGTCCCAGTCGTAGTCTGTGAACACACTTTACAGGTGATTTTCCCATTTGCTCACCACAAGGTCTACCCTCTCTATTTGTGGAGAACTCAGTTTTCATATGAAATTCTGAAAAAAATGCTTCCTGGAATCAGTAATTATTTTTTTTTCCTTTGCATGGTAGGGTCTCACCCCAGCCCAAGCTGACTTAGAACTCTATAGCTCCAGGCTGGCCTTAAACTCACAGTGATCCTGCCTCTGGGGTTACAAAATCTACTGGGATGCCCTGCCCCTCTCTTTCCTCTGGGACCAAGGCTTATGGGTGCCACTCAGAACTCACCACCTCTATTCATCCCTCAATTACCTGTCCTGGCCCCGTGAGCTCACCTGGGTAAATACATGTGAAAATGAAAATGAGCCACATCAAACTTTCTCCATATGAGAGGTAAGCCTGCTCCCCTCTCTTCTCAATTGCCGGCTCACTGAAGTGATCGTTTTTATTTCCTTCAGGGACTTTTCTTTTGCATTCACAGCCTGGCTGTTTGGTATGAAAGACCTAGCATTCCCCTATCTCATCTTTCACAGTGCCCTCCCTCCTCCACGAGGTTAATAGCTCTCGCTCCTCCTCCTGCCCCTCCTGTTCTGCCTCCCTCTCTGTCCACCTTCTCTCCGTCTTTCTCCTTCTCCTCCTCCTCTTCTACTGTTCCTCCTTTTCCTCCTCATCCTCCTTATCCCATTCCTTCTCCTTCTTTTTCTCTTCCTCCTTCTCCTCCTCCTCTTTTAGTTTTTAAAGGCAAAGTCTCACTTTATGCATCAGGCTGGCCTTGAACTCATGTCAATCCTGCCTCAGCCTCCTGAGTCCTGGGATTACAGGCATGAGCCAAGACCCTCCTCTTCACGTTAATTTAAGGTGAGAGACTAGTCATGTTCCTCTTCCACTTGCACACTTGGAGGGTCTTTAACTGGCCTGGTCTCAACATTGTTATGTCTCAAAGAAAGGGGAGGAGGGAGTTGATGGACAGATGAGATGGGGCGTGCCAGCTGGTGGGACACACACCACCTTTGGTCTAATTTTAACTTAATAACACACTGAAGACTATTTTTGCAGGAATGCATGCCTTTCTCCAGGTTCACTGGTTGTAAGAATGCTGAGAAGTCTCAAAATAACGGGTGATGGAGTAGATCTTTAATGTTCCCCAAAAGCTCCTGAAGCTCCCATGGTGAAGGCTGGGTCCCAGGTGATATTACTATGGACGGTGACGGAGACTTTACAAGGTGGGGCCTAATTGGAAGAAGTAGGTCAATAGGAGGGACATACCCTTGGTCAATATAGAGTCCCCAGCCCCTTCTTCCCTCTTTTTTCTCAGCTGACATGAGGTAAGGAGATTTTTTAATAATTTATTTTTTTATTTATATTATTCTAATTTTACATTCATAATGGTAACTCCATTATCCTCTTCCCTGTCCTCCCTCTTCCAAAGGGACCCTCATCAATGGGGAATGTGGTTCACGCATTGTGGGGGAAGTCAAGAGTTATGGGGGATAGGCCAAGTCTCTGTGCATAATGCCCCAACTTGTGGCTCTAACATTCTTTCCGTCCCCTCTTCTGCGAATTTCCCTGAACCACATTGGGGTCATTTTAGTTCTACTTCAGTGATGAGGTTTTGGGAGCCTCTGTGGCTCTGGATATCTGGCTTAGTAGGAGTTGGATGTTCTCTGTGTTTATCTCCTTCAGCCTTTTTCTCATGTCGTGATCGCCAAGAACGCTGCACTCTTGCCCTTCCGCTGCATTACTCTTTTTTACACTGTGCACTCCCACTCTCATGGATTGCGTCAAGTTCAAAAGCAATGGGTTAATCAACCATGGACATAATCCTCTGAAAACGTGTGCCCCAGGAAACCTTTCCTCCTTTAAGCAGATTTGTCTCATGCATTTTGTCACAGTAAAGGAAAGTTGACTGACACATAATCAAAAGGGCTCTAAGCCCAAAATGAACTCCAGATACATGATAAGACAAACGAAGATTCTAAAGGGCTGGCAATGGCAGACCACCGAGATGGCCAAGGACAGATGTCACGGGTGAGGACGTCAGCAAGCCTCATGCAATGTGGAGCTCAGCACTCAGGTACACAGGAGAGCAAGGGCCAGACACAAGAATGCACGAAACAGAAAAGCTATTGAGGGCTGATGGGTGTGCATCGTGCTGACAAAGCCCAGCTGTGGCATTGCCCAGTCGCTGCTCCTGCCAGTGCCTGTCTCTGTTATGAGCACGTCAATCCCCCCTTGTTCAGATGCTGCATGTGGCAAACACTCAGAAAGTTTGCAGCATGTGTGCTTGCTTTTTTTTTTTTTTTTTTTTTTTTTATTCTGCTAAAGTATCACATTGAGAATGGGATTTAGGACCAGAGAAATGGCTTAGCAGATAAGGCACCTGCCTGTGAAGTCTAAGAACTCAGGTTTGATTCCCCACGTAAGCCAGATGCACAAGGTGGTGCATGTGTCTGGAGTTCTTTTGCAGTGGCTAGAGGCGCTGGCACACCCATTCTCTCTCTTTCTCTCTCTACTCTCTTTCTCTCTGCCTCTTTCTCTCAAATAAATAAATAAATAAAATGGTATTTAAAGGAGTGAGACTAAAGTTTGTATTCACCAAATATGGTCTAGAAAAGCTGCATTTGATGCCTATTTCCTGCCACCTCCATAGCTCAAAGGAAACTACATTCCTGCTTTTCTTCACTGGCCCTGAAATAAGGTCTTGGTTTCTTCTTGCTGCTACAATAAGTGACCACAAACTTGGTGAGTGGTTTAAAATGAGATTCATTTGTTATAGGCCTGGAGGTCAAAGGTCAGACAGGTCACATGGGCTGTGTTCATCTCGAGGCCCTTTCCACTCTCGGAGACCCTCACACTCTTGCTTCATTCCTCCACCTTCAATGCTGGCGTCTGCAGACAGGTCTTATCACATTGCATGACTCCCACATCTTCTTAGGTACCCCCCTTCCACATATAGGGACATGTGCTAACTGATGTTGGGCTCATCTGGATAGTTTTGATGGCTCTTCCCACTTTTTTTCCCCTTTCACTCAAAGTCCCTTCTTCCTAACAAACAAACAAAAATGCACAAATCAAGCTGGGCTAAGTCTTTGCAAGTCATACACAGGCCACGCCACCAGGGTTAGGGACTGGAAGGAAAGTGAAAGAGAAAAGCACAGGAAAACACCAGACTTGATCTCAGCAGACAGAGACTGTTTATTGAAGCACAGCGAGGGGCGGCAGCCTTCCCGAGGGATGGAGGCTGAAGCACTGAGCTGGGCTGGGTTGTGAGCTTATAAGGAGGATCCTAAGAAAAACAGACTGGACCAGGTGCAGGTCCAAGGGAAGCAGATGAGGAACTTGTAGCTGTTTGTGTCCTTGTTCAGAATAGGCTTTTTCAGTAAAATGTCTAAGGGAGAGTGTCACAGATGGTTTCTGTTCCTTCAAGGCCTCCTGAGCTAAGGGAAGTACAACAATCAGAGGAGTGGTCAGGCTTGTCTGGGACTGAATGCCTCTGAGGTTTCTTCAGGGCCTTTGAGTCTTAGGGACAGTTATGAATTCTTTGGTTCCCTCTGGTTTTCAGGGAGAGCTATTAACCCTTCAGGGACATCTCCTCTAGTTGCAAGGGGGAAAGGCAGCTAGAAATAGCTCAAGCATGGTCAGGTCATTGGCAGTTGGTTTCTGTAGATTAACAAAACAAAACTACTCCTTTCCAAATGGTGGCCATAAAAATTCTACCCCAGTGAAAATGAAGTGCAGGGGTGCTTCGTTACAAGGAAATGTGGAGTGGGGAAGTCTGCTCTTACCAGCTGAGATACTCCCTCCAAGTGGGAGGGAATCACGCACCCTAGGGAGTCGCCAACCCTCATCCCCCTGACCTCCAGCAGGCTGCATGCTGAAATGTGTGCTAAGGGGTGAAGGCAGCTGCTAATGGCTAATAAGCTGACTGACAGCTTCTTAAGTGGTAGATGGGGGAGTTTTGTCACTCTAGTGACAGTCACAGAGAATGAGCAGAGTCCGCTTGGTCTACAAAGGATCCCAAATCAGGGGCACGGAGATGTCCCCCTGGGTTGATTGATTTGGTTCCATACATGGAGGAGCAGTTGTTCAAGTTTCCGAAGGATTTCTCCTTTATCAAGACTGTCACGTTGAAGCTGTCTGCTAGATTCTTCCTTTGGGAGTTTAAATGTTGGTTTACAAGCCATGACTTGCTTCCAGAAAGTCAAAGAGAAAATTTTAAGTAGAGACTTAAGCCATACACCTTCACAAAAACCAATCAAAGATGAAGACAGAGTCTCACTAAATGACAGCATGAAGGTCCCAAAACCCAACCAGCTGTGAGTGCAAATGGAGTCAGGGGAACATTAAAAATGGATGTCACTATCACGACCCATAACCAAGGGCCCACCCGCTCGTCCACTCCTTCAACAGCAAACATCCCAGAGGGTGACATTCTAGCCCCAAAGTACAGTAGAAAAGACATGGCCCAAACCCCGTGCCACTGCGGAATCTGGGTCAGCAGAGAGACGACACAAGTGAGTTATGTAATACACTAGAAAACAACCAGTGCCCAGAGAAAGATATGAAAGCAAGGGAAGGTGAGTGCTGGGGACAACGGCGTCGTAGTGAGGGATACTTCCCTGAGAAGGTGACATTTGAACAAAGGTTTGCTGAGGAAAGTGAGTGTAGGAGCCACGAGGAAATATCGCATAACAACGGAGGTGCAAAGGCTGAGGCAGGCCTGCATCCCTCTGGCTTGAGGAGCAGTGAAGAAAGAGGGCTGTGTAAGCAGACAGAGCAGAGAGTAAGGAAGACACTTAGAGGAGCCTGGGTTACATGAGCACGTGGGATAGCTCAGGGACTGGAGGCCTTTCTCCCAAGAAGGAGAAGGAATTAGAGGATTCTAAGCAAGAGTAAATGAATTCCATCCCTCCGTTAAAAGTTTCCCCAGTTGCTTCAGGGAACCCCGGGTGGTGCTGGGAGTGAAGTCAGTTGCTTCCTGGAAGAAGTTGATGAAGTTGGCCCGTTCTTTGGGCTCACCTCCTTCTCCTCCCCTAGAAATACCGCCCTGCCTTCACCACCCATGCCACTCTGCTGCACTGTTTTGTTCATTTTTTGAGGCAGAATCTCATTTCCAGTAAACCAACTGGTCTGGAATTCACTGTGTATCCCAGGCTGGCTTTGAACTTCTGGCAATCCCCCGTCTGAGCCTCCTACGTTCTAACATTGCAGCCATGTGCCACCATGCCCAGCTCCTGGGCAGCTTGCTAGAGTAGAGCCACAGGATGGGGCTCCCTGCCCTAGCAGAGGCTGCTCCGTGGGGCTTCCACGCACACTCTCAGGGCCTGTCTGAAAAACAGACCCTCCAATTTTGTGGTTTCTTATTTATAAAGAAAAGACATTTCCCCAACACATGTCAATTCCTAATAGATTTTTTCCTCTTACAACTTAAGATTTTTTCTTGTTAATGTCATCTATATCTCCATTTCTTATGAGTGTGTTATTAACCCTTTGAAGTCTGGTTATATGAAATGTAAAATCTGGTGTATTCCCCTCTTTATCTCTTCTTCAACTTCATCCTGTTTTGGAAACTTCTCTGGTGGAAAAGAAGATCTTCTCATGCCCCAATAGTGAGCATCAAATTTTGCACACTATAAGTACTCAATCAAAATTGGCAAACCGGGTGTCTGCTACTAATTTCCTAGGGCATCAGCCATAAGTCAGGCTTCAAAACAGTCAGAGAACTGGAGCTGAGCAGGAAGTCTCCTCCCTGTTGACTAGCTGTCAGAATGCTGCAAAGAGCTATGCTGCCTGTTGGGAAAAAAACCATCAAAGGTGTTAACCAACCATGGACCCTGCGTGCTTATGCTCTGCCATGGTGGCCTGTCTATTACAGGGAAACCAACTGCTCTCTGATTGGATTTGAGGCCAGCTCCATAGGAGGGAATTCCTGCAGGGTACTGAAAACCTAATCAAAAGTCTATGGCTGAAGAGGTCATAAACCCTAGGGGAGGAAATTGTTCCTGTTGTCTGGCTAAATGGATATGTTGTACCTATCAAACCACACTCTAATACTTAGGTTTAGGTACATGTATTAATGCTACTCTCACTTTTGGTTAGAGAAACTTCTCTTTCCTGATGGCTTGGTCACTGGGATGACTCAAAAGTGGCCAAAAAAAAGTGCTGAGAAGAAGTGACAGTGGAGTGCTCAGCACGAAGCGAGATATCTCTACCACACCCTCCAAGGCTCAGCCACCATTGTGGAAGAGGTGGTGGAAAGAGTGCAAGAGTCAAAAGAAGGTGAAGAGGGCTTACAAAGCTATCTTTTAGACACAAAGTGGCCTGGATATTCATGATTTCACAGTGGCTGACCCTACCTACACAAGACCTGCCTAATAGGAAGAGGAAAATGATGACATCAAAATAGCAAAGAGACTAGTTGAAAAAAAAAAAAAAAAAAAAGAAGGGATTCAGTAGAGGTGGGATCCAGAAAGGGTGAATAGGGGGAGGGGATAATGGTCATGGGATATTGTCTATATGTATGGAAGTTGTCAAAGAAAGTTTCTTAAAAAGTCATAGAACAGGGCTGGAGAGATGGCTTAGTGGTTAAGGCACCTGCCTGCTAAGCCTAAGAAGGTTTCTCCAGGACCCAAGCCAGATACAAAGTGATAGGGAACAAAAGACATGATTTCATTCACAGCAGCTGAGAGACTGCTGGCACGCCCATCTCTATCTGTCTCCCTCTCCCTCTCTCTCTGTCTGTCTCTCTCTGTGTCTCTTTCAAAAAAAAAGTCATAGAACAAAAGACATGCACACACATGCATACCTGTACACACACATACGTACGCACACATGTGACATGTCTGATTGATAAAGACAGCTTGGGAAACAGCACCAAACATGTAGACCTTGGTGAAGCGTGAGAATTGGACATGACCAACCCTGGCTCCTGTGAATTCAGAGGGGAAGTGGGTGGGGTCAAATTGTAGAATGGATCTAGGGAAAAACAAGAGGGGCTGAAGACACCGAAGGATGAACGACGTCAAACACGATATAGCAGCACCGCGGGGCTCCATCAAAAGGGGAGGCAGACTAGTTGGCAGACATGGTGCATGGCTTGGTCATTGCAGAACTGACTTGGTCAGTTTTCCACCACTGTGACAAAATACCTGGCTGCATTGATTCAAAACAAGGAAAGGTATATTTTGACTCACAGTTTTTAAGGTTCCTGTTATAGTTGATTAGCCCATGGCTTCTGGGCCCAAGAAGAAGATCTGACGGCAGCATGTGACAGAGGAAGCTCATAGAAGCCGGAAAGCAGAGGGAGAGAAAGTAGCTGAGTCCCCACATGCCCTAAAGAGCCCACCCACAATGACTTCACGTCTTCCTGCTAGGTTTCTCTGCTTAAAGTTTCCACCACTTTACAGTAAATCCACAGCAAGGAGAGCAAGCCTTCCCACGAGGGCCTCTGGGGCCCCTAGGAGCTAGGGAGATGACTCGGCAGGTAAGAGTGCTTGCTACACAAACACGAGGGCCCAAGAGAGCCCGAGCAAGTTCAAGTTCAATCCCCAGTATCCCGTAAAGAGCTGGACATGGCCATACATGCATGTAGCCCCAATTGTGTTGGGGGCAGAGACCAGAGAATTGCTGGGGCTTACTGGTCAGCCAGCCTGGCTGGAAATGGCAGCTGTAGGCTCACTGAGAGACTCTTGTCTCGAGTAAATTTTGAAAAAGTGGAGGAATAATAAGAGAAGGCCTCAGACATTCTTCTCTGGCCTCTGCATGCATGAGGCAGTCATATCTGCACACATATGTGCATACACTATACATACATACACCACACTACACACACTGAAGAAACATATGCTTTAAAAATACAGCTCAGACTGGAGAGATGGCTTAGCAGTTAAGACTCTTGCCTGCAAAGCCAAAGGACCCAGGTTCAATTCCCCAGGACCCACTTAAGCCAGATGTACAAGGTGGCACATGCATCTGGAGTTTGTTTACAGCAGCTAGAGGCCCTGGTGCAGCCATTCTGTGTGTGTGTGTGTGTGTGTGTGTGTGTGTGTGTGTGTGTGATGTCTCCCTCTCAAATAAATAAAAATTTAAATTTAAAATAAAAAAAAAAACTACAGCCCATAAACCCTGGCTGGAGTTTAAGTCAGCAAGGGAGGAATGTACTGTGCAGACACTCGATCAGTAAGAACAAATAATACGTTACTTGTCTCCATCAAATATGACAGACAAAAGTCTAACTTTTGGACAAAGGCATTTGGATATTTGGGGATGCTGACGGGTTTGTTGTAGATGTTTGGGGTCTGGTGACTGGCACGAGGAATAACAAACGAAGACTCTAGGAAAACATGTTTACAGAGACAACAGTAACACCTGGGGCAGAGGAGTAGGGACCAGAGAAACGGATGCGTTCTATCATACCAAGAAGGGTGCCGATGATGCTGGTCGGCATACGCCTCGGCCATCAGCTCCCCAATACACAAATTAGTGCTGTTATAAGCAGAAACCCAAGAAGCTGTTAGGAAATGGCCAATCCAACATAATAGAGACAGTTGGGAGAAATGGCCTGCCCAGATGGAAAAGAGGCCAGCCAGCTCTCCTGCAGTTTGGTATGCATATGAGACAACAAACCTCTAACCTTCATCTTCCACTGGTGAAATAGGTTTCAGGACATGTGTTTCAATAAGAGAAAGACAAGTATGGACATAAATGAGCCAAAAATGGCTTCAGGAATCCCGAGAAGTTACTATAGAACCTACTTGTCTGAGAGATGACAATGCCTGTCATGTACTGCTCTTAAAGCCTGGGGTGTCAAAGGCCGGGCGTGGTGGCACACGCCTTTAATCCCAGCACTCGGGAGGCAGAGGTAGGGGGATCGCCATGAGTTCGAGACCACCCTGAGACTACATAGTGAATTCCAGGTCAGCCTGAGCTAAAGTAAGACCCTACCTGGAAAAACCAAAAATAAAAATAATGAATAATAAAACATTAAGTCTGTGGCGTCAGTAATCAAGCTGCTGCTAACACTCTGAGACTTAAGAAGTGGCAGCTGTTGGTTTGTGTCATAAGTGTGAATTCCTAGTGCCATTATTTTGCTGTTGACAGAGCCCAGGTCCCTAAGAAACTGAAGCTGTGTGAATCATAAAGACTTCAAAGTTCTACAGCAGATAGCCCCTAGGAAAGGCCTGAATAAATAAAATGGCATACGCAAATAGAGTGGTGGCTGGGAATCTGAGAAACCTTTTCATGATGGAATCATTATTTGGAACAGTGAACCATTTGGGGCCGGGGAGATGGTTCAGAGGGTAAGAGCACTTGCCACACAATCATGAGGGCCTGAGGAGGCCTGGTTTGCCCTGAGCTAGATTCCCTAGCACCCACATCAGTAGATGGGTGTGGCCATGCGTGTTTTATAATCCCAGTACTATGGATAGCAGAGACCCGCAGGGGCTCACTGCTCAGCCAGTCTGCCCGAGTTCAGCAGCTCCAGATTCAGCGAGAGACTTTGTCTCAGCGAAACACACAGAAGAGTGACAGAGGAGGTTACCCACTGTCCTTTGGCTTCCACACGCATGCACACGGAGTACATACCTCTGTATACACACATGTGCACAATATACACACACACATGCCACACTACACAACTACACACATGGCAAAAGTAAAAAGAACCTTTTCTTCCATTTATCTAATGTATGAAAATGGATTTTCACTTGCCATGTTTTCTGAATATACAGTTTATTTGCCTTTGTGGACTTTAATTCCACCAAAAGGAAAAAGAGATCAACCATCTCTCTTTAAAGATAAAATAATGACCAAATGCCTTAGCTAGACTCAGCCTTAAGTCACGTGACTGTAGTGTGATCCCATAGACACGTTTGCTCAGGGAAGGGTTACACACACACACACCTGATATCTTGGCATCTTTTAAGCCGTTTAGAAGGTCACGTTTTTAATTAGTCACCCCAAGGAGTGAGATCACAGGTTTCCACTGCTCACGTTGGAGGTTTCACTCAATACAGCCCCTAGTGGCCTGGAGGTTGGCTTCAGCAGCTCCTGTAGGTTCCACACTGCAGGAATTCTCAAGCCCTTCATTCAAGAAGATGTGGTATTTGCCTGCCACCTTCCATGTCAGCAGACATCCACGCCTGTATTTTAAATCACCGCCAATTACTCATAACATCTAAATACCACGATAATGCCACCTGCACTGTTCAGAGAATGACGACAAGGGGGAAGGCTCTAGAGGCCAAGTACTTCCACAGTCTTTTAAAACTATTTTGGTTGGTTGACTCCCCAGATGTAGGCGGGGGTTGGCGTGGCAACTCAAGCCTCCATCAGTGAATTGGCTACACTTTCATTTTCAGTTCTAAATCAAATCCTACTACTGTGTCCTTCTCTCTACCACTAAACCTCTTTGGTCAGCGGACAAAACCAGATACAGGAGCCCCAAAGGTGCAGCCAGCCAGCATGTGGTACTTGCATAAAAACAAACACGGTGGGCCTTATTTGCAGGTTCATAACTGCCATCAATCTGAGCCCCCAAAACATCCTTCAAATTCCTGGTGGCGTTGACCACCTGGTCAGATCATGATTCCTCACCAGCCAATGCCCTCGTTTTCAAAGCTGTGTCTTCCTGACATGTGGAAACTGAGGTTTAAAGAAAAAATTAAAATTCACTGGGAACATGGCCTGGTAGCAAGTCCAAACTCTGCTTGGTAATTCCAAAGTCCTGTCCAAACACAGACGCGTACACACACACACACACACACACACACACACACACACACACTTCCCAGGCATAGCAGAGAAACACGTTCATCTATCAATGTCCTGTTTCCGAGCTCTCCACTTTTTCTGCCCAGAATCGGTAACAGAGCTAATAAAGGTTGAAGATTGCTCTTTCTGGGGGCCAAATTTTCTTTTCTCCATGTCATGCTTTCTATTCAGAAAATAATTTTCTTTGCATTGTTTGCACAAAAGCTTTCCAACACCCCCAAATAATACAGAGAAATTGGCTTTTATTTTGAACAGGCTTTTTCAATGCACCCTCTATCTCTCAGCATATCTGTTCTATTAATCCGAGCCTTAATGATACAATGGGTAAAAACAGTGTACGGATGTGTATAAATGAAAAATTTAATAGATTTCCCTCTTAACGTAATAGAATTGGCATGCGGCATTGGGAGCAGGAGTGAAAGTAGTCACTCAAGCATTGTGTTTACATGATATTTAAATACAAGTGGCTGGGGTGTAAGTACCGCTAAGTACACCTGAAAGAGATGGTGCCTTCTAATCATTGTTTCAGCAATTGACAGTTGTTTACACAACAGCAGCACATTCGCTGCTGATTTGAATAATAAACACGCTTAAATACCAGCTGGATAATAGAAGGATAATTGAAACATAGTTTAAGGCTCTGATTTACAGGCATTGTAGGGACACTTTCATGTGCTATACAATGCCACACTTCTGTGCAGGCTGTGAAAAAAAACATTTAAGGCATTGTTTCAAACATTGGGTCTATTAAACTTGATTAATACACCCAGAGTATGCGTCCCTAGCTCAAGCAGCTATTGTACGGTGGGTTTTATTAAAACACTTGAAAGCTATAATAGAGCTGTTGAACAGGCCCACCCCCGATTGTGTCCAGCAAGGCCCCGAGCGTGGACAGGACACAGGTACTTCCCTGCAGAACCAGAGTGCCGCAGTGGGCAGTATGACTCAAGTGAGAAACGGGAGGGTGACCCAGGGCACCTCTGACAGCAGGATTTTACAAAGGGATGGCCGTAACTGGCACATCTTACTGGGTCCTCACCTGTGCCCTCCATCCTCTTCCTGTGCCCACTGTCCCACCTTAGCTCGGGCCACCTTTACCTCCTCTGTCCAAGACCACAAGAGGCCCACCACGGGCATCTGCTCCCAGGGTAATCACTGGTTCAGTAGCCCACCACAGAGGTCTCTTTTCAGGAGCAGGAGAGCCGGGCAAGCTGCCTGCTCAAGTTGGCCCTTGTAGGTGGGTGGCATACTCTAGTCCTCAGATCCAGGCACCCTAGTAAGAAATGGAACCTGGTCACTTGGAGGCGTCAGACAGAGAAAGCTGATCATGTGGCCAAATTAACAGGACCCTCATTTAGCAGCCCAGATGCTGGTGTGTTCGTTGATCTCTCCACTCATGACAACAGACACAGATCACAGGAGCCTGACCGTGGCAGTCAGAGACTCCATCCTGCCGTGATTTGCCCCCGAGGAGAAAAGCACATGTGAGGAAGTTGCTCGAGGAACATAAAGTAAGAGCAAAGACTGGGAACGCCTTGCTGCTGACCCCAACAGGGAAAGTGCTGCCCAAAGTAGCCTCAGCACTGGTCAGACACCAATACTACCAATTCTTCAAAGATCCCCCCAGGAATTAAATTACTACTCTGTCTTAAACATAAGGGACCGAGTCAAGGCTACATAGTCATTGAATCACAACATTAAAACTACACTGCTTTCTAGTCACTAATTAACATGTTCACGGCCCACAATAATTAACAGATCTCTCTCTCTCTTTCTCTCTCTTTCTCTCTCTGTCTCTGTCTCTCTCTCTCTCTCTCTCTCTCTCTCTCTCTCTCTCTCTCCTGAATTGAGCTGAGTAAAAACACATTTATTTACTGTTTCTCTTTTTGGGGAATCACCTACTTAGGTGACAGGAGCCATCTTCTGTGAGAACTTTCTTTGGAACCTCTCACTGTGGGGTCGCTGAGCAGAGAAGGCATCTGACAGGGACACCAGGTGCAGAGGCCAGCCAGCAGCCTACAGCATGGCCTGACAGAGCAGAGGGGAGGTTCTTTTGCTCTTTCTCTCTCTTTCCCATGGCAGTGAAGGCAGAAAATGTGCGTGAAGAGAGAAGCCAGGGGTTTGATTGGGAGCAAGTTTCAGTAGCATAAAAGTAGGGATTGTAAGGTACAGTAATCAACCAGCGAAGGGGTCAGGAGCATGACTCCCACGCCAGAGAGCCCAGGTTCGAATCCCAGCTTATCCTTTTCCTCCCAGGTTTTCTGGAGCTGCTTAGTGCACTGATGATAGTGCCTATCACCAGGAAGCACTGTGTCCTGGTGGTGTGTGACCTATGATGGCTGATCACTCATAGCATAGCAGTAAATGTCTCTGTTACAGAACGCTCATCTTCACCGCAGTCCTATCTAACACGGTCACCATCTACACTTCCTACACTGGGTGCCTGGGGCACAGAGAGAGGTAGAATACCTTGTTCCAGGTCACAGAGCTGACTAGGGGCAGAATAGGGATTGGCATCCAGACATCCAGACATTGGCTCCCAAGCAGCCCAGACCCCATCAAGAGAAAGCATGTGCCCTGTGACAGAAAGCATACTGTGGAGGTGCTGGGAGGAGACCTGGTTTGGACATATAAGTGTCCTCAGGCCTCCAGCACTCTGCCCAAGGTGGCTGGATAGGACTCTCTCTTGAACCCAAAGCTTGAATTGTCCCTGAATTGAATGGGGAAAGACTTTTGAAGAACACAGAACTCAGGGTGGCTGGAAGTGGGTACTGCACAGTGGCAAGAAGAGGGCCAGGAAGCCTGGGCTCACAGGCCTGGCACAGAGCTTCTGTTCTGGGATCCAGGGGCCAGACCTCACACTTACTAATGATGGTGTGTGGGGCATGTGGTGGTCCCATTACTACTGCTGTTTCTCTAAGGAAGGTGGCTGAATTTAAGAGTGTTATAGCTGGGTGTGGTGGCACTCGCCTTTGATCCCAGCACTCAGGAGGCAGCGGTAGGAGGATCACCACAAGTTCGAGACCACCCTGAGATTACATAATGAATTCCATGTCAGCCTGAACTAGAGCAAGACCCTACCTCGAAAAACCAAAAAAAAAAAAAAAAAAAAAGTGTAGAGAGATGGGCTGGAGAGATGGCTTAGTGCTTAAGGAGCATGCCTGTAAAGCTTAAAGACCCAGGTTCGATTCTCCAGGTCCCATGTAAGCCAGATGCACATGGTGGCACATGTGTCTGGAGTTCGTTTATGGAGGCTAGAGGCCCTGGTGTGCCCATTCTCACTCTCTATCTCTTTTCCTTTCTATTTCTAATAAATAAATAAATTAATTAATTTAGCTGGGTGTGGTGGCGCACGCCTTTAATCCCAGCACTCGGGAGGCAGAGGTAGGAGGATTGCCGTGAGTTCAAGGCCACCCTGTGACTACATAGTTAATTCCAGGTCAGCCTGGGCCAGAGTGAGACCCTACCTCGAAAAACCAAAAAAAAAAAAAAAAAAAAAAAGGTGTGTTGTATATGTGTGTGGGGGCATGAACATACAAAGGAGCCCATGAGAGGGGAGGAGAAGGCAATCTCAGCATATTGGGATATATGTGCTATGAAAAAGCATAGGGAGCTGGCTCTATGGAAGGGAAGAAAAAGTACCAGCAAAAGGATGTCATGGGGGTGAGGCAGGGCAGTGGGAAGAAGGACAAATAAGAACAAAGTAATGACAGATATATATGAAAATACCGTAATGAAACCCATTGCTTTAAAAGGAAACTGGAAAAATTAATTAAAAAACCCCAATACCACAACATGTGCATTTCTTATTACACAATAGAGTAAAGTACATGAAATGATGGCACACAATCAGGTATTATAAATCAACACCTGGAAAGAAAGCAGAAGGAAAAGCCAATGAACAAGAAATACAGAGTGTCCTGTGGGCCAAAGGGTCGGCTCTATCCCTTTTTCCTGGAATAGAGAAAGCACCAGGGCCTGAGGAACTGGAATTGAGATTACCCGGAGGAGCCCGAGGGCAGAAGGAAGCCAGTCTGATGACTGGGAAGAACGAAGGCAGAGATACAAAGGAAAGTGGTTGTCATTCTGAGTGGTGATTGACCCAGCCCCCCACTTCCCATACCAGCCCAGGCTTTGTGTGTCTCTGGGAAGAAGAAGAAGGAGGAGGAGGAGGAGGAGGAGAAAGAAGAAAGAGGAGGAGGAGAAAAAGAAAGAGGAGGAGAGGAGGAGGGGAAGAAGAAGGAGGAGGAAGAGGGAAAGAAAGAAAGAAAGAAAGAAAGAAAGAAAGAAAGAAAGAAAGAAAGAAAGAAAGAGAGAACAACATGATGCTAAATAAACTGAATGAACCCACAAGAACCAGGACAGCTGGTGAGGGACATGTGGGCATTTAGGGGCAGCATGAAGGCAGGTTTCCAAACCGCCAGCCTTAAAAGGAAGCCTGATGGATAGTATGCCCTACCCAAATACTCAGAGGTCATGACTGGACTTCCACTGCCTCTATCTACAAATAAATTGCACACCTGTGCATTATTTGAAGAAAGAGAGCAAATGACTAATTATTGAGTGAATAAATAATTAAAACAAAATCCCTATGTAATGTATCAAGAATGTTCCAGAGGATAAAATAAGACCAGGTGCGATTTGTCTAGACAGAAATAGATTATAGGAACTGAAACAAGGGAACTGAAGATATATTGATGAAATGGAAAATACAGAACAACTTTCAAAGATAAACTCAGTGAGATCATCAAAAGCAACTTTAAGAGAAAAAGACACAAAACATCAGAGAAAAGATGAGAAGCATAAGTCACTTGAATAGCTTCAACATTCATTTAACAGGAGTCTCAGAGTACAGAAATAATAGAATAAATATCCCTGTACCAAAGAAGGTAGGTTTTTGATAAATGGGTCTGAGAAACACAATGAATGAAAGAGGAACTATTAATGTGAAATTTAGGTCTATAGGGATTGAGAAAAGATTTTAGAAGTTTTCACTGAAAGAAAAGTCCCTACCAAAAATGAGAATAAAATCGGCATCAAATTTCCCAGGGACAGCTCTCTGTGTAGTAGATGAGGAATTGTAGTCAGTACCCAGTTAGGTTGTGAAGTGAGTGTGTACCCGGAAGTGGACCTCTGTATTAGGAAGTTACTTCCAATAGAGGAAAGCGCCTCACAAGGATGTGAGAGGAGGGCTGGAGTGCCGGCGAGATTGCTGCAGGCCAGGAGGAAGGGAAGTCCCACAAGAGCAGCTGGGCCACAGACCTGGAAAGCCATCTCTGTGGGTGGAACAAGAAGCCAACAAACTCCAAACGGAGGAATCATGATAAAATAAGAGATCCCAAAATTCGCTCTCAGGCTTGGGCAGTTGGAGGTATCTTAAAGATAAGCTTAAGGCAGACCATGTAAGGGGGAAATGGCCTAACTCAAGAGCAAAGTCCCGTGTGAGAAAGAACATGGCCACAGATAACTGCCTGACTGGCAGCCTGATTATGTTCTCTGCAGCAAACCTGAACAGACCGTCCCCCTTCCTGCTTTTCCATGTTTCTAAAAACACCACACAATTAAAAAAATTACCTTACTAGAACATCGATGCACCTGACCTTTTCCCATGATGTCATTCGAACATCTTTCTCAATATGAATGGAGTGCTAACGATCCTGTATACTAAGTTCATTAAGAAGAGTACACATGAATCTTGATGCATGTGTACATTCTTCACGCATTCCCCTGTTCATAAACATTCAGCTAATTACTAAATTTATTGTTTGGTTTTTTTCAAGGTAGGGTCTCACTCTGGCTCAGGCTGACCTGGAGTTCACTATGTAGTCTCAGGGTGGCCTTGAACTCACGGTGATGTTCCTACCTCTGCCTTCTGAGTGCTGGGATTAAAGGCATGCACCACCACACTCAGCTATTACTAGATTTTTGTTACAGACAATGCTGCATGAACATCCTCATGTTTATTCTTTTTTTTTTTCTGGGGTAGGGTCTCACTCTAGCCCGGGCTGACCTGGAATTCACTCTAAAGTCTCAAGGTGGCCTCAAACTCATGGCGATCCTCCTACCTCTGCCTCCCGAGTGCTGGGATTAAAGGCCTCATGCATATTCTTATATGCTGAGATATTTATTTATGTAAAATAGATCTTACAGAGTGATTGGGCTAAAAATACATGCTTTTATTATTTTAACAGTATCACTTAACAGTACACACACAAGAAGACAGTTTCCATATAGCTAATACATAGTAATCATATTGAGGTTTGAATGTGAAATATCCCCATAGGCTCAAGTTAAACACTTGGTTCCCAGCAGGTGGTGCTGTTTGGGACGCTTCTGGCAGCTGTAGGAGGTGGAGCCTCGCTGGAGGAAGCGGGTCACTAGTGGTAACCTTGAGGATTGACAGCATCCACTTCCTGTCTGTCCTCTCTTCCTGACCATGGATGCAATGTGACCTTCTGCCACCATGCCTTCCCCAATGCTAAGGACTCTATCCCCTGGATCTGGAAGCAAAATAAACCCTTCCTTCCTTAAGCTGCTTCTTGGCAGGTATTTGGTCACAGTGAGGAGAAAATAACCAATGAATAGATGAATAGGATTCACTGTGATGATTCAAACACACATAGATCTTCTTCATCCTCCCTCTTCTCTGCCATGCCTCTACCCCAGCACCCTTCCCAGTCTCTAATCATTATTATCTTCATAATTTAAGATCAGAAATTTAGGGCACAATGGAGAATTGTGATTTCTTAAAATGCTGGGAGAGTATTCAAAACCAATATCGTACGATTTCAGTTAGAGTACAAAGTTTTCAACCCCAGAGTATCATGCATATTTTATATTATTTTTCTATAGATACCCTTTTTCAAAAATAAGACATGTTGTGCCGGTGTGGTGGTGCACACCTTTAATCCCAGCACTTGGGAGGCAGAGGATCGCTGTGGGTTCGAGGCCACCCTGAGAATACAGAGTGAATTCCAGGTCAGCCTGTGCTACAGTGAGACCCTACCTTGAAAAAAAAAAAAAAAAGAGACATGTATATTCATTTTATAATTACATATAAAAAGTAACTTATGCCTACCTATAACTTAATATTAGAGCTCCTACCAGCAACGATTACAGGAAAGTATGGAGAACAACAGTTCAGAGCAAGGACTTCGACACCTGAGCTCAAATACTGGTTAGATAACTTTAAGCAATATACCTGACTCTTCTCTCTCTGCTCTCTCATCTATAAAATGGATACATTAATAGTTTCATGACACTTTGTGAAGTTTAAATCTGTTAATAGCTTGCCAGGCATGGTGGCGCATACCTTTAATCCCAGCACTCAGGAGGCAGAGGTAGGAGGATCACTGTGAGTTTGAGACCACCCTGAGAATACTGAGTGAATTCCAGGTCAGCTTGGGCTAGAGTAAGACCCTACCTTGAAAAACAACAACAACAAAAGTCTGTTAATATCTAAATTGGCACAAGGTAAATACCATATGTGTCTGCTTTTAATATTATTATTGCTTGGGGGCACTTAATCGTGTTCTCTTTCTAAGCAGTCCTCAATAGGAAAACATCTCTGCATAATCTTCCTAAATGAACACATATGGTGGGTTTTATATTTAAGGCTATTTTTCTGTTGCCTTTATGCATTAAAGACAACATGGCCATATTTAAATTCTTGCTCAAAATCTATGGAGATGTATCCATTGCTATCTGAAATTTAATATACCTAAGAAGTTTAAATTCAACCATACTTTTGTTTCTTTGAAGAGTCCATCTAGTTTTCCTGTGCTGAGTCTGCTTAGTATTTTTTTATTATCATTACAATTCAGGCCTCCATCCCGAGGACATCTAAGAATGATTCGCTTCTCACTTTTTTGCCTGGGACAGTCAGTCTGTATAATCTGTCTGCAAGACTTTCTTTAGTTTAAAAAGCATGCTTGTGCCATACACTAATCTATTTGGACTTCATTCCTTTCCATCCAGAATCACGCTAACTAGCTCACTCTTTTCCATTCTCCGTTATCCATCTCTATCATTTTCTCTCTACTGTTTTTAATCATTTTTTTTTTTTGGAGAGAGACACAGAGAGAGAGAGGGAGAAGAGGACAGATAGAGATGTGCACGCCAGCAGCCTCTCAAATGCTGCTAACAAAATCCAGATGCTTGCGCCCCCTTGTGGTCAAGTGTGGCATTGCGCCCTTGCGTCACTTTGCATCTGGCTAAACGTGGGACCTGGAGATTGGAACCACTGGAGTTTGGAACCAGCATTCTTAGGCTTAGGAGGCAGGCACCTTAACCGCTAAGCCATCTCTCCAGCCCCTGTTTTTAATAATTTTTAACACTTGTGCTTTGTTTTTTTCTTTCTCTTTTGCTTTTTTGAGACAGGGTCTGGCTATATAGCCCAAGGTGGTCCAGAACTCACTCTATCACCCAAGCTAGCCTTAAACATGTAAGCCTCCTGCCGCAGCCTCCTAAGGACCTGGGTAACAAGTGTGCCAACATGCCTGGCTCCTTCTATATTGTATACAGACCTTAACAGTGGTCCCTCAGAAATGTCAGGATCTTCTGATGTATCATTTTGTTTCCTCATGCTTCCTTTGTATCTGTGTATTGCTGTTAAAATTTTAGGAAGCTTTCTTTTCTCCCACCCCTCTCCTTTTTCTTCTTTACCCAATAGCCTTTCCATTTGATTCATGTTGATTTGATTTCTATTGAAGACATCAAAAGTTTGATGCGTTATAAGTCTAGATCCTCACATTGATAATTCTTACTAGAATGCTGTAGTAGTGTTTGTTTGTTTGTTTGTTTGTTTGTTTGTTTGTTTGTTTTTGAGGCAGGGTCTCACTCTAGCCTAGGCTAACCTAGAACTCACTCTATAGTCCCACACTGGCTTTGAACTCACAGCAATCCTCCTATCTCTGCCTCCTGAGTGCTGGGATTAAAGGCATGCGCCAGCACACCTGGCTATGCTGTGGTAGTTTTGAGTGCAATGTCCCCATGGCCTCAGGTAGTTGTGATTAAATTTCCTATTTAGTCCCCATCTAGCAGAGTATTTGGGAGGTGAAGTCCTGATGGAAGAAGTATGTCACCAGGGGTGGACCTCAGGGTGAAGTCCAGCTTTTCCCGTTCAGTGTCAGCTCCTGCTGGCTGGTGCTGGCTGTTTTCTCTCTGCTGTGGATGTATGTTGAAGTGAGCCACCTTCCTGTACCACAATGAAGCTTCCCCTTGGAAACTGTAAGCCTGAAATAAGCCCCTTCCTCCCATAAGCTGCTTCTAGGCAGGTGTTTTCCCCAGCAATGAAAAGGTAACTGCAACACATTAATTTCTTTGGGGCTTCCCTTATTGAAAGTGGTCAGTAAGACTTACCCTTGGAAAAGGCGAGTCATGCCTGTCCTTAGAGCTTGTCCACAGACATACCTCCTTAACTGTATTCTTAATCCCCATTCTCTGTGTGTGTGTAACAGCTGCATTCCATCGTTTCTGTAGTTGGGGGAAGGATATCTTCCCTTTGAATTCCTATACCCAGTACTCTCACCTCTGCTAGTTTTCCTCCTCCCTCGAAGATCACATCGCCTACTGCAACAGTTCTCATACTTGATCATCAGATGCACCTGGAAGGCCTTTTACTCTGAAAACTGATGACTCCTACGCTCAGAGCTCTCATTTCACACGTGTAATATCTTTGGTGGGTCTGCCGATCCAGGACCATATTTTGAGAAGCACTTACCCATAAAGCCACTGTCTTTATCTCTGGCCTATGAACCAGTGTGGGATCTAAAGAACTATGGTTCTGGACATAGGTTTCTTAAGGCCATACCTTCCTCTCTGTGGCACTACACAGCAGAATCCTCCACAGCTCCTCATTCTGTTTTCTACCAGTGCGTAATATAGCTGTGTGGAGAGCAGGAGAATGGATGTCACCTTCCCTGGTAGCCTCCTTTCCCATGGAAGAACACCCACTGAGTGCATTCCTACCAGTTTCCAGGGCACCATGTCTCATTGGCCCTGATGGTGCCCACCTTATTAGCAGTTACTTTTATGGTCGGGACAGCTTCACTTTCAGTCTTGCCCCTTGGTGGTCTGCCGCTCTAGTTTATGGTCATAAATGTTTCCTTTCAGTCTTTGGTGAGAGCCAATAACAGTGTCATGTACTCTTTCATCCAGGATGGACATGACCATTGCCATCGTGAATCCCCCACCCTAGACCTTCATGAAGCTGGGCCTATTAACAGTGCCTTCCTTATGAGAGGGGCCATCCTCAAGAGGGAGCACATGGGGTGATACAAGAGGTAGACACTTGGCTAAGTGGCACTCCTCAGTGGAGTAGCTGCCTGTCACCATGGGACTTCCGAGTGGTGGAGCTGCCTCTGAATCATTACCCAGAAGTAAGCCCAGTAAGCTCACTGTTCACCAGCGTGGACTTGGATGGACTTGACAGCATCCTTTCCTTGGTCTGTCCGTGCTTTTTACATCTCCCAAGGAAAAGTCATGAGACACAGGAACTAGGCATGATTTTAAAATAAGACATAAGGTCTGGAGTGGTAGATGGCTGAGGTTAAGTGTGCTTCCTGTGCAAGAGAGGTCCTGAGGGGGCCTGAAACTGCCGAGTTCAAATCCTCAGATCCCACAGCAACAGCTGGGCATGGCCACACATGCCTGTCACCTCAGTCCCCCAGGGGAGCAGTGGCCCAAGCATCACTGGAGTCCCACCAGTTCCAGAATTAGTAAAGAAATCAGAAAGAGAAAGAAGGAAGGAAGGAAGGAAGGAAGGAAGGAAGGAAGGGAGGGAAGGAGGGAGGGAGGGAGGGAGGGAGGAAGGAAGGAAGGAAGGAAGGAAGGAAGGAAGGAAGGAAGGAAGGAAGGAAAGAAGGAAAGAAGGAAGGGGAAGGGGAAGGGAAGGAAGGAGAGGGGAGGGGAGTGTGTGTGTATGCGATTGTGCATGTGTGTGCATGTGTGTGCACACATTTGCATATGGAGACCAGAAGTGAACATGAGGTGTTTCGGTCACTCTCTGCTTTATTCTTTGAGACAGGTTCTCTCACTGAGCCTGGAGCTCACTGACTTGACTATCTTGCAAGAGGGCCCAAGAAATTCACTGTCTCTGCTTCAATTACAGGCACACGCCACTGTGCCTGGCTTTTACATGGACTGTAAGGATCTGAACTGGGGTCCTTACGCTTGTGTGGTGTTGCAATTTGAATGTAAAACGTCCCCCACAGGCTCTTGTGTTTTGACCACTTGGACTTCAGATGGCAGCAGCACTTGAGAAGGTTGTGTGAGGGACCCTCACTGGAGGAATGAGTCACTGGGATGGACCTTACGGTTTTATAGCCCAGCTTCATGTTCATACTCTGGACTTCCAGACTGTGGATGCAATGTGATCAGCCACCTCCTGTGCTTGGAGCTAACCCTTCCTGGCGATGACAGACTACATCCCTTCTTAAACTGTGAACCAAAATAAACCCCTTCCCCGCAAGTTGTGTCTTGTTAAGGGTTTGGTCCCAGCAACAAGGAAAGTAGCTCATATATGCGGCAAGCGTTTACCCGCTGAGCCACCTCCCCAGCTCCTGCTTGCACACTTATATCACCACACACCACTCATAACTGCCCCTATCTCTACCTGCACCCCACCACATTCTCTTGCAGAATGAGGCTTGCTCTCCCCTACCATCGCAGACCCTGCTGAGTCTTCTGGGCCTATAGAAGGAAGTGGACATGGAATGTTTTCCCAGAGAGAGAGCCACACAGCATTCCGAGGACATGTATGCTTTAGAAAAAAAATGAGAGCCAGGTGTGGTAGTGCACACCTTTAATCCCAGCACTTGGGAGGCAAAGGTAGTGGGATTGCTGAGAGTTCAAGGCCATTTTGATACCACATAGTAAATTCCAAGTCAGGCTGGGGTAGTGGAAAACCCTACCTCAAAAAAAAAAAAAAAAACCTGGGTGTATAATACATGCAACACATGCCTTTAATCCCAGCATTGGGGAGGCAGAGCTAGGAGGATCACTGTGAATTCACATAGTGAATTCCAGGCCAGCCTGGACTAAAGTGAGACTCTACCTCAAAGAAAAAATGGGAACAAATGTTTTCAAGAATCATTAACATACAGTTACAAGCAGGAAGAGAGGTCACACACAAGACAGAGCAAGCACGGGAGTGTTCAGAAACTCAAAAAAGGACATTTCTCTCTTGGTGACAATGGCTATTATATGACATTCGAATACCACAAGTGCTATTCAGCTGCTTGTAAGTCAGAATAGGTGAGCAAAAGCACTCATCTCCTTTGTAGGCAGGGAGAAGGAGGTGGAGAACCCTCCACACAAAGACCCACGTGCACACAAAATACAGGGTGAGCAGTGCTGGGAATCCGGGTGAGCAGAGCCCACCTATTAAGATTCTGAACAGAGAGCCCGACGCCACCAAGCTCTGTTGTTAACATGTGGTTAGTTATGTCAAGGACATGAAACAAAGCACTTCTCATGTGTCAGTTTGAGGGACTCCTGGGTCACGACCCCAAATGGGCAGCATTGTGCAAGAGAAAACAGCAGATGGGCCCAGTGCCGATAACGCAGCTAGGAATCCACGCCTTCTGACAGGCGACCTGGGTCTAGGCGCAATTGAAAAGTAGAGAAAGCTTGGCTTTTGGGTTGGTTTGTTCTCCACCCCACACTCAAGAGACACCTCTTCTACTGGCCAGGCAGCTCCCAGCTCCTGCCTGATGCCTTGAAAGCCTCCCGTGGGTTCCTGGCTGATCATCTGCTCCAGGTAGTGCCACTGGTGTAATTACAGCCCGTGCGAAGTCACAGCTGCATTTTGCTCCAGATGAAAGTAGCATTTTGGCAGTTGCTTTCAAAGGCTAATCCCCATGTGTAGCAGACAGCTTCAGGTTCGCTGAGATGAACTTCCAGACCAGGCGCAGTTATGGAGGAAGGGATATTATTTATTGAAGCTTACAGATCCAGGGGAAGTTCCATAATGGCAGGAGAAGCTGGCCTGCTTTCATAGGACCAGGCAAGAGAGAGAAAATCCACCAGCCACACAGCACAGCACACTTAAGGAACTCCTACTGGGCACACTTTGCATATCTTTACAATGGAATCTCAAACCCACCACCACACCTTAATATCGCCCAGTGACATTGCCTCCAGCAAGGTGGCTGCAGATGCAAACTATAAACTAATAAAACACTGAATATATTGGGGGCCATCTATTCAACTACCACACTATGAGAAGTAAACAGTGGGGTTCCCTCCCACGGGAAGTCTTCCTCAAAGGATAGTGGAGGGGCAGGAGAGGTCACTCAGTGACTAAGTTCGGATCCTCATAGTCCACCTAAAGCCAGGCTTGGCAGCATGTTGTTTGAAATCCCAGTACTCCTACAGGAAGATGGGAGGGGGAGGCAGGAGAATCCCAGGACGCTCACAGGACATCCACCCCGGCCTGTTCTAGTGGCAAACAAAAAACATTGCCTCAAACAAGTTGAAAGGTGATGACTGACTCCAGAGGTTCTTTTCTAACTTCCACATGTGTGCCATGGCACACACATGCCCTCATTCACACACATATGTGTGCATTCACGCACACACACAGATTTCTTTAAATAAAGAGATGGATACAGTATTTCCAGGGCTTTTGGTTTCACTGTGATTAGCAAGTACAGTTGAAACACCTTTGCAGGTAAGAGAGCGGTTAGTCTCTTCCTAACCCAATCCTGCCCAAGACAAAACCTGAGTCATTCTAGAGATCTCTGCCCTCCCCACCCTGAAAGACAACTGCAAACCTGAGGCCCTCTTCCTGGCCTGTTCAAAATCAGCTCCCTTGGGCTGGAGAAATGGCTTAGTGGTTAAGGCACCTGCCTCCTAAGCCTAAGAACGCTGGTTCCAATCTCCAGCAGTTCCAATCTCCAGGTCCCATGTTTAGCCAGATGCAAAGTGACGCAAGGGCGTGATGCCGCACTTGACCACAGGGGGGCGAACACATCTGGATTTCCTTCACAGCAGCTGAGAGACTGCTGGCACGCCCATCTCTATCTATCTCCCTCTCCCTCTGTCTGTCTCTCTGTGTTTCTTTCCAAAAATAAATAAAATAAAATTAAAATTAAAAAAAAATCAGCTCCCTCTCTAGATACCCCTGAAAGGAGTCAGTTCTACCTCTACTTCTACAGCACCCTCAGGCCTGCCACCTTGGGCCACTCTTCCTATGAGAGGGGCGAAACGTTGGCCTTGTTCAGGAGCCAAAGGCCATATAAGTCCCCTACATCTGATGACCACTGGTGGCTTCCTAGGAGGGGCCACCCACTGTACTGGAAACAGAACCACTGTCCACTCCTGTGACTTGTGACAGAATGGACATCCAGGCAGAGAAATCAAGTCCCTGTGTCACCAGGTGAAAAGTCAAACTGGAAACAAGAAAGAGTGGCCTCTGGGAGACGCTCCGAGAAGGCCAAGTGTGAGAAACACACTGTTGATCAGCTGAGACCAACATCAAGTTTATCTTATCACTGTGTGGAATTCATGATGCTCATTGCCTTATTCAAACCGCATTCAACTTCTGAAGAGGAGTCAAGGGTGAAGGAAAGGAACATTGCATTAGTCAAGTTAGTTCTCTAGCAGAATTAATAGAATAAACATATTTATATAATAAAGAGATTTGATATATTGGCTTACAGTTAAACAATGGCTGTTTGTAGGCTAGAGAGTTTGAAAACCCAGTAGCAGCTCAGACCACAAAGCTGGAGGCCTCAGCTGTCCCAATCTGGCACGGAAGGCCTGGGGGATTCCTGGAGCAACACTGGTCTTCAGGTCGCTTGGAAAAGCTGAAGACGCTGGGCTCTGATGTTCACGAAGGCCAGCAGCAACAGGGTAGATGCACTTGCCAGGAAGGAGCAGGACAGCCAGGACAGCCAGGACAGAGGCCTTGCTTGTTCCTGGAGCCACCCTTTGTGTGTAGGCTGCCTCCACCAGGGCTGCCCGCCACGCCCTCCCAGTCCTGCCCAAGCCCCATGTCTCCTATTGCTTCCTGATAAAAGCAAGCAGGCCATAGAAACCAACCATCACTGAACTGAATTTGCATTCAGGAGACATCAGTGCCAGAGGGAGTGGGATCTCCTGGGAATAGTGAAAGCCACACCAAGAAGATCTGCAGAAATGACCTCTCGCTTCCCACGGCCAGGTCCACTCCAAGCTCATTGTCACCACTGGCTAAGAATGTCAAAAAGCCTTATTTTTTTTACTTACTTATTTATTTTTATGAGACAGTATGAGCATACCAGGGCCTCTTCTACTGTAAACAAATTCCAGACACTTGCCCCACTTTGTGCATTTGTACCTCGGTACTGGGGAATTGAAGCCTGGCCAGTAGGCTTTGCAAACAAAGACCTTTAACCACTGAGCAATTTCCTCAACCCACAAAGCTCTTCTTGCTCACTGTGGGGCCCTGCCCTCATTTGTTCTGACTCCACACTGTTCCTCACAGCACAGCCAGAAACGTAGATGACAGTGCTGTCTGGTTACAGTGACTTTCTGTGGGACCCTCGCCTACCAGACAGGGACTGAGTGCCAGCAGGCTTCTCAAACCTCTTCTCTAGCTTGTGTCCAGATAATTCCCCTTGTGCCCCCACAAACTCCAGCTGTCCTGAATCTAACCAGCTCAAACCCATCAACCACATTAGTCCCCTTCAGAACTCTTAGCCAGTAGAATATCCTATTTATCTTTTTGTCACTGGGACAAAATATCTGACTAAATTCAGTTTAAGGGAAGAAGGGTTTATTTCAGCTTGCAGTCCATCATGGTGGAGAACCATTGGGCCAGATTTTCTCATGTGCATTAACTTAGTGATTACAACAATTCTATATGATTAACTCATTTCAAGATCAGTGGGAAGACAGGATTAGACTCAGAATTGAAACTCTCAGAGAGAGAGAGATTTCTCGCTCTGAAAACTGAGTCCATGACTTGATCCTGGAGCCCACACCTGGCACCAGAGGGGCTCTGCCACATGTAGACTTAAACAGCATGAAAAAAAGTGTGTATGGGACCCCGTTCTGCCCTGACCTTGGCTTCATGACATTACCACATCCCCCCAGAGCCATCTCTATCTCCTTTTTGAAGCAGGGTCTTACTGTAGCCCAGATGGACCTGGAACTCACTCTGTAGCCAAGACTGGTTTTGAACTCAGAGCAAGCCTCTTACCTCACCCTCCAAAGATCTGGAATTAAAAGTGTGCTGCACCATAGCAGACGCATGAGTATCATCCAGCCCTAGAGAACAAAGGTTCACTGAGAGCCACTCATACACCTGTCAGGCCCAGATGATGACCTGCCTACTGGCCTTCAGTCACCCAGGCATTGCAAGTCCTGCTATTTCATAGCCTAGTCAGTCCTTTAGGTGTAAAAAAAAAATTAAGCCAAATTAAGCTAAGCAGCTCAGATATTTAAGTTCCTCCAAAGTCTTAATGAATTTCACAAATATTTAACAAGCAAATTAATTTATGTAAAGATCTGTTCATATTTGATAAACTTGAAGTAATTTAATAAATCCTGCCCTGTTTTAATAAATAATGGATTAGGGTTAGACTTCCTACAAACAGTAAATACATAAGGGAAATATTTGCTATGTACCTGCCTTTTTAAAGATCATGAAAAGATTACCTTGTGCCTGCCTTTTCAAAGATCAAGAGTAGATTATCTTTTTTTAATGTAAGACCCTTTAAAAATATTTTTTTATTTATTTATTTATTTGAGAGAGAGAAAGAGACAGAGAGAGAGAGAGAGAATGAGAATGGGTACACCAGGGCCTCCAGCCACTGCAAACGAACTCCAGACACATGTGCCCCCTTGTGCAGCTGGCTTACATGGGTCCTGGAGAATCAAACCAGGATCCTTTGGCTTTGCAGGCAAACACCTTAACCACTAAGCCATCTCTCCTGCCCCAAGAGTAGATTATCTTTACCATAAAGATTTTACACGTGTGTGTGTGTGTGTGTGTGTGTGTGTGTGTGTGTGTGTTGGGAGAAGAGTGGAAAGCAAGCTAGCACATGTTTGGATTATGAAGCCAGTGATGTCTGCAGGACAAGATGGAGGCCGGGGACATTCCCCAAACCTCAGAGTATGTAAAACTTGCAGACTGGAGCAGGATACAGGTGAGAACAACAGTGCTCAAGGAACCAGTGCTCTTTAGGAATGACAAGGGTCTCAGAGTCCTCTTTTCTCCCCACAGTACTTCCTATATGATTCTATGACTCATAACGTCCTATGACCAAATCCTACCTCTTCTTCAAGCTTTAGTCCAGACAGCTATCCTCAGATGGAACTTCCTTAGCTGTTTCTACACCTCCAGCTGGAGTGGACCCTTGTTACCCTGGACTCAGCACCCCAGGGACACCTGCAGGACAGTGCTTATCTTATGCAAGGTGGCCTCCCTGCTTCCCTGAGTCAGTCTTTCATAGTGTGTTGCAGTTACCTTCCCATTGTTGGAACAAAGCACCCACTCAAAAGCAGCCTGTGGGAGGAAAGCTGTTGTCTTGGCTTACAGTATGGCGGGGAATCTGCATGACGGCAGGAGAAAGCATGGCATGAGCAGAGGCTGGACGTCACCTCTGTCACAGCGGGTGGAAAACAGCAGCAGGAGAGTGAGCTGAGCTCTGTCAAGAAAGAGCTGGCTGTAACACTCTAAAACCCACCTCCAACAACACATGGCCTCCAGTGAGGCTCCACCTCCCAAATTGCCATCATCTGGGGACCAAGCATTCAGAACACATGAGTTTAGGGGGCACCTGATTCAAACCACCACAAGGTCCCATTACCAGCCTCCTGTACTCCACCAACACACACATCCCAAGCAATAGTGAGTGTAGTGTGCATGGCAGTGATGGAGCAAGAGAGGAAACGATGGGCCTATGGTTGTCGCTTTCATGAAGCTTACCATCCTGCTAGGGGTAGCAGACACTGTTGGAGTTATACCCATGTCCTCTAAACACTGCAAGTGGGAATAGCAGTAGGGAAGTGCATTCTTAGCATATTCAGTGTTTATCGGTTACTTTCTATTTCCTGGGACAAAATACCCAACTGAAAACAGTTTTGTGGAAGAAAAAGGGTTTAATTCATCTTACTTCTCCAGAGGGTAGGGTCATGGCAGGAACAGGAAGCCATAGTTACACTGCAGTACCAGAAACAGAAGAAGAACAGGAAGTAGGACTAGATTATGAAACCTCAAGGTCCACTCCCAGTGACACTCCTCCAGCAAGTCTCCACCTCCCAAAGGTTCCACCACCTTCCTAGTGCAGCGCCATCAAGTGAGGAGTCAGCATTCAAACACATGAATCTGTAGCGGACATTTTACTTACATTCAAACCACCATACAGGGCAAGCAAAAGGACGTGAGAATGAATGTCAGTGATGGAGTGAGACTTGGTAGGTAAATGCTACTGTGCCCTCACTCCTTGGTAAGTGGGTGGGGACACAGGGCATGTTCCACACTTTGCCCAGAACTCTTTTTCAGGACTGTGCTTTCCCTGCCCAGAACAATAACTGGTATGACATTTCCTGAGCAGGCTTCTCATCCCTCTATATCCTGTCTGTGGTAGTTTGAATAGATGGTCCCCAATATATTCAGTGTTTTATTAGTTTGTAGTTTGCATCTGCAGCACCTGGCTGGAGGCAGTGTCACAGGGCGGATCTTAAGGTGTGGTTGTGGGTTTGAGATTCCAATCTAAAGATATGCAAAGTGTGCCTAGCTGGAGTTCCTGAGGTGTGCTGTACTGTGTGGCTTTTGGCTTGTGTTCTCTCTGTGTGTTTGGTCCTGTGGAAGCAGGTCAGCTTCTTCTGCTGTTATGGAACTTTCACTGGATCTGTAAGCTTCAATAAATATCCCTTCCTGCATAACTGTGCCTGGTCTGGAAGATCATCTCAGCCAACCTGAAGGTGTCTGGTACAAGTCCCCATTTTCTAACATTCCCTGGGATCATCTCCCTCACCAAGGATTGGCAGTGTAATCTTCTCTTCAAGGTCTTCTGAGGAAACCTCAAACAAGACCCCAGAGGACAACAGCTGCATGGGAAGGTATATGCCTGAACCCCCCAGCACTCACACCCTGTGTACTCCTCAACGTGTTAGTGTCCCTGCTTTACCCAGGTCTCTCTAGTGAGTGGAGCAGAGCACACGGGCGGCACCTTGGAGGTGGTGGGCTGAGGAGATGGCTCAGTAGATAAGAGCACTTGTCCCACAAGCATTAGATCCTGATTTCCTCTGAGTTTGATTCTCCACAAGCAGGAGGGATTGGCTGCACATACCTATCACTGCAGTCCTGTGGTGAATAGAGACCAGAGAATCACTGGGGCTCAAGAAAACAGTAGCTCTGGCTTCATGTCTCAAGAAAACATGCAAGTGAGTGATAGAGGAAGACACCCAGAATTCTCCTCTAGCTTCCACATGTGCACACACAGGACAGGGGCATCTGTACACACATGTGCATATACTACACGCCCCATCAGACATGTAACACATGCATGTATACAAATTCACATGCTCACACACACATTGGGGAAAGCCAGTTGCCCTGATATAATACATCCTATGGGGAGGTCCACCTGGCAAAGAACAAAGGCTTGCCAAGAAGCACATGAGTGAGCTGGGAAGAGACCTTCTGAGCCTTGTGAACAGTAGAGTGAGTTCTTTCAGGAGCATACTTCCCCAGTGGAGCCTTGGGCCCACTTGAGCCCTATCTGATGGAAACTGTGAGATACAAAGCCTGAGTAAGCAGCAGCTGGATTCCTGACCCACGGGAGATGATAAATGCTACTTGTTCTCGTTGCTTCATTTTGAGTAATTTGTTATGCAACCATAGATCTCATATGAAAGCCATGACTCCAGGAAGGCAGCAATACATTTACCTCATGAGCTACCTTCTTAATTCTCTCTCTGAAGCAATTCAGTTAGTATAAAAGAAAATCTTGTGACATAGGCAAAAAAAGTGGATTGTGATTCCTGTTCAGATAGCATCCTGAGAATGGGGGAGGAGGAATCTTGCTGCTGGCTGGTCCCTCTGCACCTGGAATAAACACTCCCTCCTTGTCTGCTGTATAGAATCTCTGCCCACACCCTCACCACACCCGAGGAAAGTCTTAGCTCTGCCAAGCAAACAATGACAGAAAAAGAGACTAGTTAATGCAAAGGAGAAGTTCCCAAAGCTATTCACCTTCTCACTTGGTTTAGAGCCAATGTCCACACAGAGGACTGGTCATTAATTGGCTTTCCTAAAATCAGGACACTTTTCAATTTTTTAACTTTTTATTTTAGAGAGAGCAAGAGAGAGATAGAGACACAGAGAGAGAGAATTGGCATGCCAGGGCCTCAGCCACTGCAATTGAATGCCAGAATCTTGCGCCACCTAGTGAGCATGTGTGACCTTGTGCTTGCCTCATCTTTGTGCATCTGGCTTATGTGGGATCTGGAGAGTAGAACATGGGTCTTTAGGTTTCACAGGCAAGTGCCTTAACTGCTAAGCCATCTCTCCAGCCCTAAAATCAGGACTTTCTTTCCCTTCCTCCCTCCCTCCTTTTCTTTTTTCTTCCTTTCTTTCTGAGACTGGCCTCAAACACTTGTGATCTTCCTCCCTCAGCCTCCCAAGTGCTGTGAATACAAGTATGAACCACCACGCCTGGCTGCATGCAATATTATTAAAAAGTGTGAGCAGAAAGCCAGATAAATGATAAGATAAATTGTGTATAAACAAGAAAACACAATACTGTAAAATGTTCCTCCAAAGGCTATTCTGGAATTCTACATATTGGCAATAAAAACCCAAACAGAATGTTTGCTAACAATTTACACATTGTTCTAAAGTGTATATGAGAGCTGAAGAAATGGCTCAGTGTTAAGATGCTGGCTTAAGGACCCAGGTTTGAGTCCCCACCAACCATGTAAAGCCAGATACACAAGGTGATACATGCATCTGGAGTTCATTTGCAGTAGCTAGAGGCCCTAGTACACCCATTCTCAATCTCTCTCTCTGCCTCTCTCTCTCTCTCTCTCTCTCTCTTCCCTGTAATAAATAAATAAATAGTAAGATTTTTTATGTAAAAATAATGTTCATATGAGGAAGCAATTATGCAAGATCCTTCAGCAATAGAACAGTGAAGAGAACTTTCTCTATAAAAACTAAAACTCCTTATAAAGTTCAATGAGAAATAAAGGACAATGTGATATTAGCAAAGAGACAGACAATAAGCCAGTGGAACAAGTTGAAAATAAGAAACAGACCTACTGGGCTGAGGAGATGGCTCAGCGGTTAGGGCATTTGGTTTTGACTGTCCAGTACCCATGTAAAGCCAGATGTACAAAGAGGTGCATGCAACTGAAGTTCATTTACAGTAGCAGGAGACCCTGGCATATTCATTCATTCATTCATTCTCTCTCTCTCTTTTCCTTCCTCCCTCCTTCCCTCCCTCTCCTTGCAAGTAACTAAGTAACTAAAAAAATAGTTTTACAAAGAAACAGAACCACTGTGTAGGGTAGCTTTTTATCAACCAGAGGAGACATAAAAGTTAGTAGAGGGCTGGAGAGATGGCTTAGTGGTTAAGGCGCCTACCTGCTAAGCCTAAGAACCTGGTTCCAATCTCCAGATCCCACGTTTAGCCAGATGCAAAGTGATGCAAGGGCGCAACACCTAAATGTAAAGGAAACTAATCATGTATTTTTAGAACAGCAGCTGAGAGACTGCTGGCGCGCCCATTCTCTATCTGTCTATCTGTCTCCCTCTCCCTCTCTCTCTGTCTCTCTCTGTGTCTCTCTCCAAAAAAAAAAAAAAGTTAGTAGAGAAATAAACTCAGTTAGAGGAATACATTTTCTTTCTTTCTTTTTTTTTATTTTTTTATTTTTATTGACTTTTAATCTTACATACCAAAAAAACCCCACTTGATATTTCCCTCCCCTCCCCCATTCCACTTTAGAATTCCGGTCTCCATCATATCCCCTCCCTCTCTCCATTAGTCTCTCTCCTAATTTCATGACATCATCTTTCTCTTCTATTTTGAGGGTCTTGCAAAGGTATTGCTAGGCACTGCAAGATCATGGATATCGAGGCCAATTTCTGTCTGGGCAGCTGCATAGTAAGAGGTCATATCCTTCCTTTGGCTCTTCCATTCTATCCGCCCCCTCTTCCGCAATGGTCCCTGAGCCACTGGAGGATGTGACAGAGGTGTTTCAGTGCTAGGCACTCCTCCATCCCTTCTTCTCAGCACTATGTTGCCTTTTGTGTCATCCCAGTGGTCATCAGCATCTGAAAAAAGAAGCTTCTCTAGCCAGAAGTGAGAATAAGCGTTAATATGTGGACATGAACATTTAGTGTAGTGTCCCCAGGGCAGCTTGGTGGGAATAATATATACATTTAGTCAGACATGAGCAGGCTTATACCCCAAGGCTCATGACCTCACCTACCATAGACTTTTACTTAGGTTTTCAGAACCAGGTATGTATTCCCTCCCATAGAGAGGGCCTTTCAGTCCAATTATGGACTAAACTTGGTTACCCCAAGAGTAGACACGAAAACTATTGCACCGTTCAGTCATTGGGCCTGTCTGGCCAAGCTTGAATATTCAGCGTCCACTATTTTCACTGTTGATGGCTTCTGTCTCCCATACGCTGCATGCAGTGCAGCTTTTTCCAGCTTTCAGTTGGCTGGTCTACAGGGAGAAGGTTTTCTGCTCAGCACCAGCTTGCTTTCTCAGTGACCTTGCCTCTCAGGCATGAGATGTCTTCAGCAATAGGGTCTTACTATCTATTTCTCTAGGGAAACCAAGGGCTTTGGCAAAAGCCTTAATGTTTTGGAGGCTACCGGGACCTCCTTGGCCAACATCTCACTGGAAGGAAACATTTTCTTTATTTAAAAATCTTTATCCCACATCACATCACATGCATAAAAGTTGTAGTTTTACACCTAAATGTAAAGAAACTAATCATGTAATTTTAGAATAAAAATGAAATTTTAGGTGCCGTCAGGTCTCTGTGGCTTCTATTGTGATTAGTTGTTCCTGCTGCACTCGTGCTTCATAGGTTTGTTTCTTATTTTTAACATTTTATCTGACAAAATTCATATTCAAGATGTATTAATAATTCCTATCAGTTAACAGAAACAACCCAAAATGTGAAAAAGTGTGAACATGCAATTAACAAACAAGAGAATGTCCAAGAAACATTAAAGTTTTTCTGCCTCAAAAGTAATAAGAAAGATGCAGTTTAGAAATATACAATAATCAAAGAAACATATAAAATTTTAGATTTATTTCTTCAGCCTAAAAATACTTTGTAAAACTGACCATAACAATTATTGGTAAAAAGTTAAAAATAAGCCGGGCGTGGTGGTGCACGCCTTTAATCCCAGCACTCGGGAGGCAGAGGTAGGAGGATAGCGGAGAGTTCGAGGTCACCCTGAGACTACATAGTTAATTCCAGGTCAGCCTGGACCACAGTGAGACCCTACCTCAAAAAACCAAAAAAAAAAAAAAAAGTTAAAAATATAAAACTCCACACATCACTGTGTAAATTGATACAACCATATTGGAAAGAAATTTTGCAGTATCTAAACACAACTAAAGAAGTTTGCACAGGCTCTAACTCAGGAGTCCCCGTTCAAGTTTCACATAATGGAGAATCTCTTTCAGACAAATACAATGAAACATTGACGATCTGTTAACAAGAAAACCAAAGTTAGGAATAACTCAAATGTCCAACACAGGGAATTCATGTGATATGTGTGATATTCTCATGTAAAGAAATCCATATATATTAGCATGGATAGATATTTTAAAAGTACATATTGAATGAAAACAGAGTCTTGAAATATATAATATGATATCTTTAAAGCCATTTTAAATTCACAAAATTACCACATGAAATTTATAAAATCTACTCTAAATTCATACCAAATTCATGATCAGTGTTCCCACTTCGGAGAGACAGAATGGAATTGGACCTGAAAAGAAAATGGAGAGGATGTCAGAGATGCCTTTCCAAAAACAAATCTGTCACAGACAAGGAGAAAAAATATTTGCAAAAGACATATCTGATAAATAACTATTACTCTTAATTTAGGAAGAATTTAAATATAAAACTCAATAAGAAAACCAATAACCGAAATTTTAAGATGGGCAAAACACCTGACTAAACACCTCACCAAAGTAAGCCTCTAGCTGGTAAATGGGAAATACACACGTGAAGAGATGCTCAGTCACGTGCCTCATCGGGGAATTGTCAACTAACGTGACAACATGCCCCGGTAGACCTACACACTGGACAAAATACAAAGCAACAACAACCAATGCTGGCACGGATGTGGACTGAACAGGAACATTCTTTCCTCCCTCCTTGTGGGAATGCAAAATGACAAACAGCTTTGGAAAACAGTGGGCAGTTTCTTAACAGCAGCAAACGTACTCTGCCCAGCTCATCCAGCAAGTATCTCTTGAGCAAAAACTTTCATGTACCCCCAAACCTGCACACAGATATGTGTAGTGACTTTATAATTGCTAAAACTTGGAAGTGACCAATGTGCTCCTTCAGAAGGTGACTGGATACATGTGATATATCCAGATAGGGGATATAATTCACTGCTCAAGAAGAAATTAGCTGTGAACCCAGAAGACATGAAAGAAGCAAATGCATGTTGCTAGGTGAAAGATGTTGATCTGAAACGCTGCATGCTGTAGGGTTCCAAGTATGTGACGCTGAGAAAGAAAAGGAAAAGCTACCGGGGACAGTGTGGTGTCAGGAATTAGGGAGGTGAGAGGGATGAAGAGTCAGGGGAAGGGCATGTGTAGGACAGTGAAACTAATCTATACGATACTGTAACTGTGAAGTCACCGCATTCTATATTTGTTCTTAAAATATATGACACCAAGAGTGAACCCTAATGGAAGCTATGGCTTCTAATTCATAGTAAATATCAATGTTTGTCCATGAATGTAAGGAATGTGCCACACTAATGTTGGATGTTGACAGTGGGGAAGTGGGAGAGAGGGTATGAGGGAAGAGTACAAGCATGGGGGAGGGTGTGTGGGAGATTGAGAGTGCGGACAGTATACACTTAGGCAGAGAGGGTGTGTGGGAGATTGACAGTGTGGAGAGTATATGCATAGGGGAGAGGATGTGTGGGATATTGACAGTGTGGAGAGTATATGCATAAGGGACAGGGTGTGTGTGATACTGACAGTATATAGAGTATATGCGTAGGGAGAGGATGTGTGGGATATTGACAGTGTGGAGAGTATATGTGTAGGGGGAGAGGGTGTGTGGGATATTGACAGTGTGGAGAGTATATGTGTAGGGGGAGAGGGTGTGTGGGATATTGACAGTGTAGATAGTATATGCATAGGGGAGAGGGTGTGTGGGATATTGATAATGTGGAGAGTATATGTGTAGGGGTAGAGGGTGTGTGGGATATTGACAGTGTGGAGAGTATACACATAGGGGAGAGGGTTTGTGGGATACTGGCAGTGTGGAGAGTATATGCATAGGGGAGAGGGTGTGTGGGATATTGACAGTGACAGTGTCGAGAGTATATGCATAAGGGGAGAGGGTGTGTGGGATATTGACAGTGACAGTGTAGAGAGTATATGCATAAGGGGAGAGGATGTGTGAGATATTGGCAGTGTAGAGAGTATATGCATAAGAGGAGAGGGTGTGTGGGATATTGAGTGTGGAGAGTATATGCATGGGTAGAGGGTGTGTGGGATATTGACAGTGTGGAGAGTATATGCGTAAGGGACAGGGTGTGTGTGATACTGACAGTATATAGAGTATATGCGTAGGGGAGAGGGTGGTGTAGGATATTGACAGTGTGGAGAGTGTACGCATGGGGAGAGGGTGTGTGGGAAATCTCTGTTCTTCCTACTCAGTTTTGCCATGAACCTAAAACTGCCTTAAATATAAAATCTACTAAATTATTAAAATCTGAATTACACACAAGAGGTATTAATGTTTTTTTTTAATTTTGAGTGACACCTGGTTTCTAATTTTTAAATTTAGAATAAAACATTTTAAATAAAGATGATCAGGAATGTATAGATTATAGCAACAAATGTAAGTTCAGAAAAATAAAGGTGAACATATGATAGTGGTAAAGGTATAATTAAACATAGAAGACACAGCATCATAACCATTTGCACTTACAGAAGTCAAAGGCATGAGTAGGAATAAAAGTCAGTAGCAGAAGCCAGTAAGCTAGAAAGGAGATATAAAGCGAATAGAAAGGGAGGGAGGGGGACTTAATAGGATGGTATTGTATCTATGTAAGTAGAACAGATGAATGGGGATGAAAAGACCTAAGCAATGTCGGGGAAGAGATTGAGTAAAGGAAAGGTTGAGGGAGGGTAATCAAAATCTAAGAGGATATAAATAAGTCATATGGAAACCTTTCCTTTTTTTTTTTTTTTTTTTTTGTGCTGAGGACCGAACCCAGGGCCTTGTGCTTGCTAGGCAAGCACTCATCCACTGAGCTAAATCCCCAACCCCAGAAACCTACTTTTCTGGACAATGGAACACTCAGAATCAATAGATTGTTACTAGACAATTTTCAGTGCTAGGGAGGGGATACCTTCCAGTGAGTTGTTGGCCGGGGAGGTCACAGATAACCACAAAACATTATAGGTCATTGCTGAGGTCCTTGATTTCCCACCTGGAATAGATAAGTAAGACTCTATTGCTGAAGACTCCACATACTTGGGCAGCAAGGTCACTAAGAAATCCTGCTGGAGCTGAGCTGAAAGCCTCCTCCATGCCAGCTGACAGAATGCTGGAAAATGCTACGCTGCATGCAGTTCAATGGGACAGAGAGAAAACACCAGTGAAGGTACTCAACAGTGAACACTGCAAGCTTTAAATTTGGCCACCCAGTCCAAATCAGCCAATGGGTGCAATAGTGGCATGTCTGTTATGGGGGAAAACTACTCTCTAACTGGATTGGAGGCCCACTCCATGGGAAGGAATACATCCCTGATACTGAAAACCTACTAGTCATGAGCCCTAGGGTCTGCTGGTGTCTGGCTAAATGTATATACTATGCTCACCAAACTGCCCAGTAAACACTTCTTTTAATGTCCATATCCATAGATTAATGCTACTCTCACTTTCGGTTAGAGAAGCTTCTCTTTTCAGATGGTGGCGACCTTGGGATGACTCAGAAGGTATTATGGTGCTGAGAAGAAGGGACAGAAGAGTGCTCAGCACTAGAAACATCTCTAACACACCTTCTAAGGCTCAGGGTCTATTGCAGAAGAGGGGGCAGAAAGAATGTAAGAGCCAAAAGGAAAGGTAGGACTCCTTACAACGTGCTCCTACAGACACAAAATGGCCTGGATATCCATGACCTCACAGTACCTGACACTACCAACACAAGACCATCAAAATAGGAGGAAAAGATCATGACATCAAAATAAAAGAGAGACTGAGAGGTGGAGGGGATATGATGGAGAGTGAAGTTTCAAAGGGGAAAGTGGGGGGGGAGGGAGGGAAGTACCATGGGATATTGTCTACAGTTAAAGAAGTTGTAGGTGACACATACCTAAAGATTAAAATCCCAGCACTCGGGAGGCAGAGGTAGGAGGATCGTCATGAGTTCAAGGCCACCCTGAGACTACATAGTGAATTCCAGGTCAGCCAGGGCTACAGTCAGACTCTACCTTGAAAAACCAGAATAAAATAAAATAAAATAAATTTTTAAAAAAAAACTTAAAAGTCAAAGGCATTTATTTATAAAGTAAAATCTATTCAAAATGTAGAGGATCACTTAAAAACATAATAGTTGGAGATTTTACCTTGTCTTGTCAAAAGAAATCAATAGATGAAACAGATAAAAACTAAGTACCCATATAAAAGATTTGTAGCTCAATGCTGTTAGCCCAATTTAATAAATATCTTATGAAAGTTGTGACAGAAAACAGAATACGTACACTTTTCAAGCCAGGAGTGGTGGTGCACGCCTTTAATCCCAGCACTTGGGAGGCAGAGATAGGAGCATCACCGAGAGCTCGAGGCCACCCTGAGACTACATAGTGAATTCCAGGTCAGCCTGAACTAGAGTGAGACCCTACCTCGGAAAACCAAAAAAAAAAAAAAGAAAAAAAGAAAACAAAATATCTACACTTTTCAGATGCCTTTGCAACATATTTTAAATGATCATGTCGTAGTCCCAACTAAGACATCACAGGAAGGACGTAGAGGGAGAATCGCAAGTGGCACTGGGCTGTAACACCTCAAGGCCGGTCCCCGGTGACACACCTCCTACAGCAAGTCTCCACTTCCTAAAAGTTCCACAACCTTCCGGAACAGCACCAGCCATGGGAATGATGTGTTCACACACTGGAGTCTACGGGGCACATTTTACATTCAAACCGCCACAGTGTCCTCACGTAGACTTGATGGAGGGCAAGACAGAAAGAGCACAAAAAGGTGAGGGGAGTTGAGGGTGAGGTACTGATAGCCCCCAAATGTCACCAAGATGGAACTTTTGTAGGGCTGATTTAACACGTGCGATCAGGCTTGCTCACCATTATGAGTGGCATATGTCGGGTTTCTATGACCCTCCATAAAACGGTAGAACAGATTTGGACGACCCCCGCCCATAAACCTGAGTCAGAAATAAATGGAAAGATTTATACAGGGGAGGTGCAATTCTTCAGCGACATTGATTTGAAGATGGCAAAATAAATGAGTTAAACCATTCACTCAGGGTGTTTCATGAAGCAGATCTAATGCACAGTTTTGCAACCTGATGTGACTTTAATTCCTCAGTAAATCAAAAGCTTACCAAATATTAAGATGGCAAAAAATACCTGCAGGAGACAGATTGGGTCTCCCACCCATTGTCATTTAGGAAGCCCAGGGCTCCAGAAGCAAGCAGTCCCCTTGTCACAAGGCCAAAGGGAACTCTGAGAGGAGGTGGAAGAAAACAAGCCACCCTCCAGCAGATTAACACGATGGAAGTTTCTAGAAAGTGAGGTCGGCCTTTGCACTGCACGTTTGCTGAGGGACTCTTTCAACACCTGACACTCCTCAGAGCAAACTTATCATACCCCAGCACTGGCCCAGATTGCACACTGGTAACCATGTTCAGGGAATTAATGTAGGTGTTTCCAGGACCCTCTCCAAACCAGCCGAGGACACGCCATGTGGAAGAAGATCCCTAGGGAGTGCTGCTTCATGGGTTTGGCTGAGGAGACCCCAGGAGCACAGCTGCTCGCAGGGCAAAGTCAAGATGCCTTGCAGAGACCTCACATTTTTTTCCTCAGACCCATCAGAGCCAGCACTGAGAGCCAGCAGTGACCACTGACCCATGAAATAGGTGGGACCTTCAATCCCAGCCCTGAAAAGACTCACCATCCATCTGGAACCACAGCATGTACAGCCTGGTCCACCATGGCATCACAGACCTCCAGAACCACCAAAAGGTTCCAAGGGGAAGGCTTGTGTTGTAAAGGGGGCTGGGGCTTCTAGATGTTTCCAACAAGCCACCTCCAGTGGCATGCTACTCACTGACTGAACTTTATAGAAAATTGTGTGGAAAGAAAGGCAGTCTACTCTTGTTCGGTAGATGTCAAAATTTGAGGTCCAGAGGAAAGCCCAGCGGGCTCGGCATGTAACCATGCTCAGGTAATTTCAGCACTGTAGGAGTTGCAAGGAAGAAAAAATGTTCAATGACAAGAGGGTCCTAAAACATGTCTTAGTAAGATTCCAGGCCTCCAAGGTGACTAAATGTGAAAAGTGGCACCCACATTTGCAAGTGGCAAGATGGGACCCATGACAGAATCCTGTCTACATCAAAGGTGCCCCGTGCCTGCCACACTGCTCCCCACTGCAAAGGGGTCACAACTGAAAAGGGCACAGACCTATGCCTCCTCGAGGTACCCAGCTACGTAAAAGATGGCAGAGACCACGCCCCTTAAATGCTTCCAGCATCAACACCCATGTGCTTGCCCAGTTGCCCCTGCCCACAGCTCCCAAGACAGGTGAGGAGGTGATTCTGGAGGCCCGGGAAACCACGAAGGATCAGCTCCCATGACAGGAGAGGATGTTTGGAGATGAGGTTTAGAAGACACAGCTGTTTCTCAGAGCTCAGAGAAAAACTTCCTCGTGAGCCCAGGCCTTTTTTACCTTGCCTATGCTCGAGGAAGAGAATGGAGAAAGAAATGAGATGGAGGTTTACTCTGAACTTTGTCCTGATAGCTAACCAAAATGACTATGTTTCTTTAAATTTTTGAATTTTTAGAGGTATTAGTCTCCATTATTATTTGTCCAGGAGCCCATAATAGCCTCATTTTATTAGATCCAAATTTCCTATTTAGACAACAGAGCCTAAGAGCCTCTTCAGAACGAGTAAATAATATGCATTTTCCAAAGTAATTTGCAGACACAAATACATATGCGCATTGCCCAGATTACCAAGAGGACAAAATCACCAAGAAGATGATGTGGTTTAATAATATCAAGACTAAACATTTCTGCACCCAAACAGAAATACCTGCTGTGTCTTGAAAGGTCCCTTAGCCTGCTTGAGAAATTGCACCTCATTTTACCACCTCTCAGATTTTCTTCCAACAGCTTTAAAAAGATGGCTAGGAGGTGGATGCCATCTTCAAACCCATGTGCACTGTTTTCCAGTCCCACAAAAGCTGTGTCCACCCTCAGAACCTTTAGAAAGGAATCACACCTCAGTCCACTGCACACTGTGGTCCCTTCTGCTGGCTGTTTCCTGACTCACATCTGTATGAGGACTGGCATCCAGGCTGAGGAGAGCCCAGTTACTGGCTGACATCCACCCAACACCCACAGCCAGACCTGATAGTTCCATCTTCCATGAACCCAAATAGCAGTTAAGCTACAAATCAATCAGAGGCCTGGGGACAGAGTGCTTGGAACAAAACATATGGGAAAGGAGAAGGCTGGGGAAGAGTCTGGAAGACCAACATCAAAGAAGCAGCCAGAGTGTCTCCTAATTCCCAAAGGAAGGAGAGGGACCTGTCGGATTCTCAGATGGGGGCTGGGGCCAGCTGCCTCTGAACCTCAGGACAGACTTGGGGTCATGACCCCCACTGTCCACATAAGCAAACCCAGTTCTCCCATCTGAAAGCCCTTCCCACTCCTCTCTGCTTAACCCTACTCATCCATGCCTCTAGGCTCCTCCTGCCTTCCCCATGGAAACCTCCCCACATTAATTGAAACCTGCTCCCTCTGGGAAGACAGAGACTCTTCATCATGGTTTAAATGCTCAGAAAAGGCAGATATGGGAGTCCTAAACGATGCCTAGAAATCCAATGTGGGTGTGTGTCCACATCCCGGACAGGAGGCGTTAGAGGCTGGGAGGGTGCGTCTATACGGTTAGCACTTGTCTTGCCCTTCCCCATACATCACTTGGGTTCAGGTTTTCTCTTAGAAGCTGGCTAAATGCAAATGAGTGATCTTGATCACATATCCCTTCTAAGAAGCTCATTACGAAGACAAAATTTATTTGGGTCTGACATAGAATTTTGCACCAAGTACAGGTCCATGTGTTGGTCATCAAAGAGAAGAAGGTGGGGTCAGCCAATAGCTTCAGCCTGGGCATCCAGGAAAACATGTTTGGCATTGGCTGTTGGCTTTGCCAAATCAACTGATGACACAGGTGGACAAGCTAAACCACCTTCATCTTTAGTGATAACGTTGTCTGTTGTTTCTCTGATATGAACGAGGGCTACTTTTCCTGTTCCAAAGGCAGAAGTTCCATCCTAAGGCATGTAAAGCAGCTGGTGCCAAGCTCTAAAGATGTTTTCCAAGGCAGCGTTCCTGGGAGAAGAGTCCCAGTCATACCAGACTGCTGTGTTGACATTTTGAAGGAATTAACATTCAAGAGGATATAAAAATTCCAGTATGTTCTCCACGAAGGCACTGACAGAGCTCTGGAGTCACACCTTGACATAGGTCCATAAGACTACTAGTTAAAGCTACGACACATGTCTTGGAACGTGCTTCCTGCATCCTTTCTCATGGGCTCTTCTGCTTTCCCTGCTACAGCGGGTGCTTCCGGGGGAAAAATCCTCAAGGCTATTTCTCCTCTAGCCACCTCACTGTACCCCCTCCCAGTGTGACTTGGTATGGGTTCCATCTCAGGGAGAAACACAGAGCCACATAACCCCCCCCCAAAAAAAATTCCAGATAAGGACACCCACTGGCAAATATCAAACATCACTTATTTTCCAAAGGCTCCTGAACTCCAGCAGGGGGCAAGGAGAGTCACAATGGCTATTTAATGATGAGGGTTCCAGGTGCTTTCATGTTAACAGGATCCAGTGTAATGTCAAGCTGGGAAGAATAAAGGTTAATTTATTCTATTAGTCTCAATTGTCATAAGAATTTTACCCAACAATATGGTTCATTAAATGCTGAATCTAACAATTATGTTCACCATAATAGAAATTATTCAGACAGATATGATCTGAATAGTTGTGATTTATTAATTTAGACACAAATTTAATTAGCGATTGATTTCCATTGTGTCTCTACCTGAACAATAAGTTTAATGGAAAAGCATCCTGGGAAAAAATGTCAACTAAGAATCAGATAACAATAAAGGAAGTAACTTCTCTACTCTCAGAAAGGCTTTTCCCGTGGAACAGAACATGGCAAAACTCACCCCTGCGAACTCAGACAGGGTGCTGCTTCCTTCCCTCAGAGGCACTGCTCCTGATCTCAGAAGCAATGCCACCCTGGAGACTGTACCACTGTGCTGGTGCCGACATGGTCACAGAGCACAGAGGGTACAGGAGCGCCCTGTTCCATTGGTAACACCATCCTCAGCCTCCCAACCACCGGACAGATGCATCACCCAAGGTGCTGATGTCTTATTCCTGGAAACACAATGTTCCTTTTGGTATCAAGCACAAAAGAATGATATCTATACCTTCACAAGACCCTCAAAATAGAAGAAAAAGATGATGACATCAAATTAAAAGAGAGAGTAATGGAGAGAGGGAGGGGATATGATGGAGAGTGGAGTTCTAAAGGGGAATGGGGGAGAGGAGGGAAATATCATATGTTTTTTGTATGTAAGTATAGAAGGTGTCAATAAAAAAATAATTTAAAAATAAATAAATAAAATAAGAAAAAAAATGGCACCTGTCACAGAGAAACAGGATTAGGAGGGAAGCTTTGTTTTACAGAAGGCAAATGGGGTTTTCTCAGTTCTTGATCAGTTCCCTCTCACCAACTCCGTTCCCACTCAGACCACATCTGATGGACCAGGAGTGACTTTTCATCTAGGAAAAGGAAATATGTGGTGTTCCGTGATGTTCAGGGGTTTGAGGAAGAAGGAGAATAGGGTAGGGGAGACAGAGAGGGTGGAAGGAAGAACAGGAACAAATGTCTTCCTTCTTCTATTGTTGGTCCTGCTAGCTCCAGTCCTAACTGGCTTCTCCCCTACTTGCTCCACGTCTTGACCACCTAAGATCATTAGCTGTATTCCCTTAACAAATAAACATACTAATAATAAGAATAGACATTTGGAGTTCTGGATTTAAAGGGACTCAGGTGTTAGCTTAGAAGGCTCCAACTGTAAAGTGTTAGAACAAAAACTTCACTGAAACACATCAAAGACATTACAAACACATTACTTACTAATTCTTTCTCTCTTTCTCTCTCTCACACACAGACACACCACCACCACCATCACCACATCATTGGTCAACTTTGTGAAGCAGAAGAACTTCAACCTAGTATTGTGAACATATAGAGAATGGCTGGAGCATTTACCTACCTTTTCTGTATGGACTGTACTGCAAAGGAAGCAAATAGTTGATGAGAGATCATTTCTTTTTACAAAACTATTCCATTTGACAACTGGAGGACCAGTAAAATTTGAATATCATCATTTTGTAACCTTGATCAATCACGAATCTCAGCCATGATCTTCAGTGATAACTGACCTCAGAGGAAGTTGAATGTATATTACATATTACTACATATAGGTATATATTATTATATATACTTCTGTGGAGATACACAGGATATCGCCTTTTGAAAAAATCAAATTCAGTCAAGCCACTAGACCAGTTACCCATTGTCAGGACATCCTGGAGGAAGACAAGATGAACTAAAAACTTTGCATACCACTGAACTAAGACTATGAAAAACATTACAGGAAAACTCACATGTTTTTCTTTAACCTAGAACCTGCAAGGAAGAACAAAGCCAAACAAAAGAAAAACAAGGTTAAAGTGATGGATGGAAGGGCTTTGAGCCCTGTCACACATGTGTGACAGACGGACCTTGTTGGTCTCTTCCTTTAAACAAACCAACCAAGAAAAGTATCACAGAATAAATAGGAAGCTGAAACACTGACTAGACATCTGATGTTATATTTTCAATGTGATAATGGTAATGTAGTGATTTTTAAATTAACTTTTCATGCCTTATACCAATGTCTACTTACTCAAATAATTACTGATGAAGTGATATGATGCAAGGCCAAGCTCAAGTACAGCAAATGAGATGCTGAGGACACAAAACTAAAGGAAGCATCTCTCTGGGGATCCTTGGGCCCTACAAGGGTGGATCAGCACCCACAAACAAGGTGTCCCTTCATACCCATCTGGATTGCCCCTGCCTAATCCTGGCTCTGATGAGAAGCCTGGAATTAGCTTCCAAATGATCTACTGGAGGAGAGAGGGTTAAGAATATGAATGAGAGCTGGAGAGGTGGCTTAGCATGTAAGGCCTCTCAAGCCTAAGAAGACAGGTTCAGTTCCTCAGTACCCATATACAAGCCAGATGCACAAGGTGGTGCATGCATCTGGAGATCATTTGCAGTGGTTAGAGGCACTGGAACAACCATTCTCTCTCTCTCTCTCTCAAATAAATAAATAATATTGTTTTTAAAAAAAATTTTTTTAAAGGAATATAAGTTAGGTAAAATTTGAAACTTTCTATGATTAAAAAATTCCAAATTTCTTGAAACCTCTTAAAGTTGGTCACATTATCTTGTTCAGTGGTGATTGCTGATTCCAGATTGGTTTACTATCACGCACACCAAGCTGTGAGCTCCTTCATGGTCAAAAACGCTCAGCATTGACTAACGGATGTACAGCAGGCTGCACACCTCTCGGAGCCAGGCTTTGTCCTGGTAGCTGGAGAGATGATGTAGAATAAGACAGTGTCGCCCTTGTGACGTACATTCCAGGAGGAAGACCAAAGAGACAAGGTGCACGGGCCAAGATTAGACATGAGCAGCAAGCCTCTTCCAGCTTCTCAGCCACTCAGAACGAAACCAGAGAACTGCTTCTCCGCAGGTTGGTGAGTGAGAGGACGAACTGAATTCTGGGACACAGAGAGAGAGAAACCACATCATCCCTGAGCCCATGGCAGCTTGGCAGAGGGAAGAGTAATAGAAAATGAAATAGAAGGGATATGATGGAGATTGGAGTTCTAAAGTGGAATGGGGGGAGGGGAGGGAAATATCCTGTGGGTTTTTTTTTTTTTTGAGAGAGACACAGAGAGAGAGAGAGAAGGGAGACAGAGATGGGCACCCCAGCAGTGTCTCAGCTGAGAACGAAATCCAGATGCATGCGCCCCTTGTGGTCAACATTGCACCCTTGCGTCACTTTGCATCTGGCTAAACGTGGGACCTGGAGATTGGAACCAGCATTCTTAGGCTTAGGAGGCAGGCACCTTAACCCCTAAGCCATCTCTCCAGCCCTTTTTTTGCATGTAAGTCTAGAAGTTGTCAATAAAAAAATAATAATTTAAAAAAAAAACCTCAAAGGTCAGGAGTGTTGTAGACAGAGGGACCAGCACAGCCCACCAACACTCCCAGCACATGCAAGCCTGTGATAGGCTGAGAAGCCAAAAGCCAAGAGGCCACAGTTCCTGAGGCAGAGAGAGACTGGAGGGCAGTGGGGAGGGACAAAAGGGGATGAATGTCCATGAATCTATAGGGACTAGTGAGAACTTGGGCTTTTACTCACTAGGAAATGCGGAGCCATTGAGGTGCTCTGAGCAGAAATGTAATGTGGAATTTATATTAATGTGGCTGCATGAGTGCAAGACACAATCAAGGTGTTATATACCTATTTCCTCTAAGCTGAAGCATTTCCATTTAGAAGAAAGAGGGAGACTCATAAAAATCAGGAAGTTAATGAAACTTACAGAGCTCAAGAAATTCAGGAAGTTTTAAGATTCACAAGGGCTTTCCTCAAAGTTATATGAATAGTAAGCAGATACTAAGGGGAGTAGATGCTGGAGGAACTGTCTGCGAGTTAAGCAGGCAACTCCAGAGATGTGTCTTTCATGACTTATCACTCACAATGGCATAGGTTTTCTGGTAATTCCATTGCCTTTGAATCACCCACACTCCTGTACTCAATAAATTCAGTACTTCTCAGATTAAAAAAAAGAAGAAGCCGGGCGTGGTGGCACACGCCTTTAATCCCAGCACTCAGGAGGCAGAGGTAGGAGGATCGCCGGGAGTTCGAGACCACCCTGAGAGTGAATTCCAGGTCAGCCTGGACTAGAGTGAGACCGTACCTCGAAAAACCAAAAAAAAAAAAGAAAGAAAGAAAGAAAGAAAGAAAGAAAGAAAGAAAGAAAGAAAGAAAGAGAAGAAGGAAGGAAGGAAGGAAGGAAGGAAGGAAGGAAGGAAGGAAGGAAGGGAGAAAGAAAGAGAAAGAAAAGAAAAGAAAGAAAAGGAAAGAGAGACAGTGGGGGAAATGCTTTGACAGAAACAGAAGCAAAAACAGACCTCAAAGGTGGCCCGATTCTAACTGATCAGGTTGCTGCATAGCCTGGTGGAGCTGGAGGAGGTCCATGCTGGTCATCATAAGGGGGGATGCAAGGGGGAGCCATTTAAGATGGTCACACCCAAGCTTCCCTTCCATGGAACTCACCAGCATCACCACACTGTTCCATGCAGAGTCTGCTGTGTGGTCCAAAGTGGCCCCAGCAGAACATCACCAGAGCAAGGCCATGGAAAAACAGTTGCAGTGAGATTCAGTCAGAGACAGTGGAGTGAAGTGGAATTTGCTTTCCCTTTAAGGCTGGGGCTTAAAGCTAAAGAAAGACAGCCATCTACTCAAAGTTACATGCAAGTACTGAAAACCATTTTTTAAAAAACCCCATAGTAGCCAGGCGTGGTGGCACACGCCTTTAATCCCAGCACTTGGGAGGTAGAGGTAGAAGGATCGTAGTGAGTTCGAGGCTACCCTGAGACTACATAGTGAGTTCCAGGTCAACCTTGGCTAGAGTGAGACCCTGCCTCGGAAAAACCAAACAAACAAACAAAAAAACAAAAAAAAAAACCATAGTGTGGGTGATGAAAGTGGAAGATCTGCAATGTCCCCTCCACAAAATAGTTTGCCACCCCAGCCTCAATGGGCATTGCAGAGTTCATTTGGTACCAACCTAGCCCTGGGAGAAGTTGAACTACCCATTCAGAGTAAGCTCCAGCTGCAGGAACTGTGGTTCTGTGCTATCTGTACATGTGGGGCCACAAAGCTGGTCCAGCCAGCTACTATCCCAAGCCACTCCCATTACTGGCAGCAGCATAAACGCGAAGAACAGCGTGAACATGCCCCGGTCTTTGCTTTCTCCAAGGAGCACATAGCCTCAGAAGGCACAAAGAGCACACTGGCAGATGGAGCGGATGCTTGCCAACCATCCAAGCACAGAGGGGGCGGGGGATTATCCTTTTGTTAACTTTCTTTTTTGTTTGTATTTTCTGACATGGATTGGTTCGTGCTTGTGGGTTCCATTTTTATTTTTTATTTCATATGTGTGTAGGTGTGTGTTCTTTCTGTTGCTGATGGAAGAGGACAAGGGAGTAGGGGTCCTGGGGATTAAACCCATGGCTTTTCACATGCTAGGCGAGCACTCTACCTCCTTTAACTTTTCATTTTGAAACAAGGGTTAGCTCTGGATGTCCTCAGCCTACTGAATAGCTGGAATTATAGGCATATGTCTCCTTCTCTTCTTTAGATAGCAAAATTTGTTCATTTTCTATCTTTTTTCCTAATTATAGATTTCTACTGTTTTTATACCTAGCTTTCTCCCTTTTGACTTTTTGGATATTCCAACCTCTCATTTGATATTTTTCCTCTCTCTTAATTACCTTTGTGTATAGTCATGGTTGAAGTCTGACTTGTCTATATCATTTCTGCTCTTACCACTCCTGTTGTTGTTAGAGTTGACAATGTTGTGCTTGGACGTGGTTGTTGTTTATTTCTTTATCTGGCTCGCTGATATTGTTGCTCTTACTGTTATTTGTTCTCTTTTGAAACAGTGCTGGAGAATCAAGCAGAGCGCTTCGAGTCCACTGGGTAGATGCTGCACTGCTGAGCAGCATCACCCTCTACACAAAACCTACCCCCACTGGAACTTCAGCAAATACCTGAAGACTCCAGGAGATTAAAACACCAAGTCAGTAACCAGGCTCCAAGCAGGAGTGGTTTATGCGATGCCAAAGACCTGTTGCTGGTCATACAACCATGCAGCAATAGAAGAAAGAAATAACAAAAAGACTGTGGAGGGTGGGTAGAAATATCCCAAGGTACAGCCCCTCCACCCAGACACTGACTGAGGTCTTAATTACTCAACAGGGAAAGTGGGACCATAGGAAAGGAGATGTAAGACTACAACCTTTGTAGAAATAACAACACACCCACACTCAGACCATGCACTGTTGACAAGACAAGAGGAGTAATCATGCTCTGCCTGGTCCGTGGGCCCACTCTTGTGAGACCTGTAGAGTAGTACCTTCCAGCTTTCACATAGTATATACTGTCAAATATACTAGTCCCCACCAAAGAGGAAACAATGAAGAACACATTCAACACTTCCCCATCATCTATATACCCTGGTTATCCTAGGACACAGGTCTGAAGAAGGCTACTTCCAGAAAGGTTTTCATATAAAAGAGGAAAAGGGGCTGGAGAGTAGCTTAGTGGTTGAGGTGCTTGCCTGCAAAGCCTAAGGACCCATGTTTGACTGCGCAGATCCTACATAAGCCAGATGCATAAGGTGACACATGTGTAAGGTCATGCACATGCACACAAGGTGGCGCACACATCTGGAGTTTGATTGCAGTGACTAGAGGCCCTAGTGCACCAATTCTCCCTCCCTCCCTCTCCTCTCCCTCTCTCTCATAAAAAAAAGTGGAAGAAGCTGGGCGTGATGGCTCACACCTTTAACCCCAGCACTTAGGAGGCAGAGGTAGGAGGATTGCCATGAGTTTGAGGCCAGCCTGAGACTACATAGTGAATTCCAGGTCAGCCTGAGCTAGAGCGAGACTGAATCTCAAAAAAAAAAAAAAAAAAAAAAAAAAAAAAAGTAGAAGAGATATTTATCCCAACAGATAAGCGAATGTCAACATAGAAATAGGGGGTAAAGTTCATAATTCCCTAGCAACCGATTCTGAAGATATGGAAGTGGATGAAATGGTAAATTAAAAAAAATCAGAAGAGTTAGTTTTAAAATAATGAGTTCTGAGGAAATATTAAAACAACTGAACAACTTACAATGCAGACAATACAGGATCTGGTTGAGAAGTTAAATGAAGACATAGAGTAGTGGGAGCGTGGTTCCATCAGCACAGTGGTTGCTCTGGGTTTGAGCTTAGTGCTGCATGAAAACAAGTGCAGTGGCATGTGACTATAATCCCAGCACTTGGCAGGTGGAGGCAGGAGCATCAGGAAGTTCAACGCCATCCTGAACTACATAGCAAGTCTGAGTTCAGCCTGGGATGCAACTTAAGGGAAGAGATGTTTACTTTTGGTCACAGTTTCATGATCTGGAAGCAAAGCAGCAAAATAGTTCAGTCTGTGTTCCAGAGAGCATGTGGCATCTGGTCACATCTCAGCTACAGAGAGAAAGCAGAGATAGTATGCTGAAGGAAGCCGAGGGTAAGATACTCCCCAAGACCCGTCCCCAGTGACTTACTTCTTATACCTACACCCAACTTCCTAAAGGCTTTACAGCCTCCCCAGAGAGTGTCACCAACAGGAGAACAAAGCGTGAAGCACAAAAGCTTATGAGGGACACCTCAAATTAAACCATAAGAACTCTTCCCATCCCAAAATTTTCATTTGGGGTATTTTTTTTTTTTTTTTGGGGGGGGGTATAGAAGAAGGTGCTAAAATGTAGACCAAAGTCATAGGAAATGTACCCAGTAAAGTAACAGAAGGAAACTTCCCAATCTTGGGAAAGATATGAACATCCAGGAACAGGAAGCATTTAGAATCCCAAAGAGTCATGACCGGAAAATAACCTCCTATTACATACTATTTTTAAAATGCCAGGAGTACAGAAGGAAGTAGTAAGCGTGATGAAAGAGAAGCACCCGCTGACTTAGCAGACCAAAACCATCAGGAGAATAACAGACCTCTCACCGGAAACTGAAAGCCAGGAGACCAGGGAGTGATTTATTTCAGTTCCTGGAAGAAAACAAAACCATAAGCAACAGGAAAGAATAAATCCCACCAGAAGAGGAGCAAAAGCAAACATTATAAAAACAACAAAATGACAAGAATTAGCGCATACATTTCAACTGTAACCTGGAAAAATAGCATTCTTAATTCTCCAATTAAAAAAAAACAGTTTATCTGATTAAAGACATGATCCAACTATTTGCTACCTGTAAGAAACACACTTCACAGGTAAAACATACACAGACTGAAAGTAAAGTCAAAAAAGAATAGAAAAATATGGGCTGTAGAAATGACTTAGTGGTTAAGGCACTTGCCTGTGAAGCCTAAGGACCCATGTTTGACTCTTCAGATCCCATGTTAGCCAGATTTACAAAGGTGAGGCAAGCGCAAGGTTACACATGACCACTAGGTGGTGCAAGCATCGGGAGTTCAATTGCAGTGGCTGAGGCCCTGGTGCACCAATTCTCTCTCTCTCTCTCTAAAATAAAATAAATAAATAAATAAATAAAAAGAGCGGAAAATTACATTCAAGCCAATGGAGTCTGGAAACAAATAGTAATTGCTATACTCATATCCAGAAAAGCAAATCTCAAACCAAAATTAGTCGGAAGAGATAAAGGAGGTTACTGCATATTGGCAAAGGAAATAATACATCAAGAAAATATAATGACTATAAATGGATGCATTGACTGTTAGCACACTCTATTGTGTTAATCAAACATACTGAACATGGACAGACTGGCCCAAATAGAATAACAGTAGGCATCTCCAATGTCCCATTCTCATTCAGAATCCCCTCAAAAAACATTTTACCAAACAAATTTAGGGTTAAAATAACCCGTATGTCAAATGTACTTAACAGACAACGTATTAAAGGAACCCTACACATATCCTCAACAGACTATCATATCCTACAGCTATAGAATATATATTTCTTAGCAGGTATTGGAGTTTTCTACAAAGTAGACCATATTTTGGGCCATAAAGCAAATCTTAAGAAATGCACAAAATAGTGAATAACTTCTGCATCTTATTGTATAAAAATGAATAAAACAAAACCAGGTATGGTGGTGCAGGCCTTTAAGCCTAGAGCTCGGGAGGTTGAGGTAAGAGGATTGTCATGAGTTTAAGGACAGCCTGGGCTACAGAGTGAGTTACCAGTCAGCCTGGGATAAGAGGAAACTCAGCCTCAAAAAAATAATAAAATTGAATTAAATAAATGAATGAAACTGAAATCAATGGCAAGAAAAACTACAGAAAGTATACCAAACACATGGAGATTGAACAATACACATTTAAATATTAGTCCTCACTAATCAAGGAGGAAATTTAAAAATTTCTAGGATCAGTAAGCATTGTTTTGAAAAGTTGTACTCAATTAAGTTGGAAAATCTACAAGAAATGGATATATTTCTAGATACATAAGAACTACCAAAAGTGAAGCAAGTAAATATTTTTAAAACCTGAGCAGGCCAATGACAAGTACTGAAACGTGCCATAGCAGGCACTCCAAATTCTTAATACTGTAGCCAGTTTCTCTGATTTTTACCAGAACTTAAAGAATTAACATCAGTGCTCTTTAAACTATTCCATAAAGTAGAAAGTGAAGGTATACAGCCAAAATTATTCTATAAAGCCAACATTATTCTGATACCAAAGCCAGGTGAGAGTGCCACCAAAACAGGAAATGGTAACCCTCACTGATGTACTTAGACACAAAGGTCCTCAATAAAGCATTTGATAATTAGGGCTGGAGGGATGGCTTAGTGGTTAAGGCATTTGCCTGCAAAGCCAAAGGACCTAGGTTCGATTCCCCAGGACCCACGTTAGCCAGATGTACAAGGGGACACATGCATCTGGAGTTAGTTTGCAGTGGCTAGAGGGCCTGGTGTGCCCATTCTCTCCCTCTCTCTCTCTCTCTCTCCCTCTCTATCAAATAAATAAATATTGTAGCAGACAGCTTCAGGGTCGCTAAGATGAACTTCCAGACCAGGCACAGTTATGGAGGAAGGGATATTATTTATTGAAGCTTATAGATCCAGGGGAAGTTCCATAATGGCAGGAGAAGTGGCTGCTCTCACAGGACCAGGCAAGAGAGAGAAAAAGCCAACCAGACGCACAGCACACAGAGCAAATCAACAGCCAAAGGCCCCAGCACACTTCAGGAACTCCTATTAGGAACACTTTGCATATCTTTACAATGGAATCTCAAACCATCACCACACCTTAAGACCGGCCCCCAGTGACATTGCCTCTAGCAAGGTGATTGCAGATGCAAACTATAAAGTAATAAAACATTGACTATATTGGGGGACATATATTCAAACTACCACAAATATATTTTTTAAAAACCTTTAAAAATCTGAGAATTAAATTCAGCAACAATAAAAATATTATATACTGCTGGGCATGGTGGTGCATGCCTTTAATCCCAGCATTCAGGAGGCAGGGGTAGGAGGATCACTGTGAGTTCGAGACCTGGTTGAGACTACATAGTGAATTCCAGGTCAGCCTGGGCTAGAGTGAGACCCTACCTTGAAAAATCAAAATAATTACATATATGATATTTTTGGAGTAGTTTGAATGCCTACCCCCCATAGACTCAGGTGTTTTATCAAAGCTTTCGCTAGCCTTCTGGCTGGAAGAGGTGTCACTGGGGGGAGGGGGAGATCCTGGGGTCCAGACCTAAGGTGAGTTGGAAGAGGGTGTGAAGTCCAGCCAGAAGGTGTGCAGAGGGCTCTGAGGCCCTGCTGCTGCTTTTGGTGTTTGCTGGCCACTTGGTTGTTTGTCTCTGCTTGGATGGACAGAAGCAGCTTCTTTTGCCACTGCTATAACTTTCCCCTGGATCTGTATCCCTTCCTCCCCTAAACTGTGCCTGCTTTCGATGTTCATCCCAGCAACGTGGAGCTGTCTGCAACTGCTATGATCTAGTTGTTTCACTCCAGGGATTCAAAGATGGTTCACAATATGAAAACTAATAAGTGTAATATAGCACATAAATTGAATCAAGATAAAAGTTAGATGATTGAGCCCCGTGTGGTGGTGCACGCCTTTAATCCCAGCACTTGGGAGGCAGAGGTAGGAGGATTGCTGTGAGTTCAAAGCCACCCTGAGACTACACAGTGAATTCCAGGTCAGTCTGGACTAGAGAGAAACCCTACCCCCTCTCAAAAAAATTAAAAACAGGCTGAGCCAGACATGGTGCATGCCTTTAATCCCAGCACTTAGTGGGTTGAAGTAGGAGGATCGCTGTGAGCTCAAGGCCAGCCTAAGACTACATAGTGACTTCCAGGTCAGCCTGGGCTAGAGGGAGACCCTACCTTGAAAAAAAAAAATTATGTGACTGTCTTAATAGACGCCAAAAAAGTTTTTGGCAAAATCAAACACCCTTTCATGATATAAAATCCACCAAGATGTCTATTAATGGGTGGATGTATAATGAAAATAGGACCATATATATCTTTTTTTTATTGACAACTTCTATACTTACATACAAAAAACACACATGATATTTCCCTCCCCTCCCCCATTCCACTTTAGAACTCCAATCTCCATCATATCCCCTCCCTCTCTCTATTAGTCTGTCTTTTAATTTGATGTCATCATCTTTTTCTTCCATTATGAAGGTCTTGCAAAGGTATTGCTAGGCACTGCAAGGTCATGGATATCAAGGCCAATTTCTGTCTGGGCAGTTGCATTGTAAGGAGTCGTACCCTTCCTTTGGCTCTTCCATTCTATCCTCCCCCTCTTCCGCAATGGTCCCTGAGCCTTGGAGGGTGTGACAGCTGTTTCAGTGCTGGGCACTCCTCCATCCCTTCTTCTCAGCACTATGTTGCCTTTTGGATCATCCCAGTGGTCATCGCCATCTGAAAAGAGAAGCTTCTCTAACCAGAAGTGAGAGTAGCATTAATATGTGAATATGAACATTAAGCGTAGTGCTTTCAGGGCAGCTTGGTGGGAATAATATATACATTTAACTAGACAAGCACAGGCTTTATAACCCTGAGGCTCATGACCTCTCCTGCCATAGACTTTTGCTTGGGTTTTTCAGTACCAGGTATGTATTCCCTCCCATAGAGAGGGCCTTCAGTCCAATTATGGAGCAGTTGGTTACCCCAAGAGTAGACATGCCACTATTGCACCCATTCAGTCATTGGGCCTGTATGGCCAAGCTTGAATATTCAGTGTCCACTGTTTTCACTGCTGATGATTTCTGTCTCCCATACGGCTGCATGCACTGTAGCTTTTTTCCAGCTTTCCGTTGGCTGGTCTACAGGGAGAAGGTTTTCTGCTCAGCGCCAGCTTGATTTCTCAGTGACCTTGCCTCTCAGGCAAGAGATGTTGTCAGCAATAGGGTCTTATCATCTGTTTCTCAAGGGCAACCAAGGGCTTTGGCAATAGCCTTTAATGTTTTGGAGGCTACCAGGACCTCCTTGGCCAACAACTCACTGGAAGGTATCTCATCCCAGGCACTGAAAATTTTCTAGTAACAGTCTGCAGCTTCTAGATGTGCCATTATCCAAAAATGTAGGTTTACATAAGTCTTATTCACACTATCTTGAATTTTGATTGACCCTCCCCCTGCCCTTCTTTTACGCATTCTCTTCCCATGGAGGTCCATATATATCTTGTGCAACCATAAAGAATGAACTATGTCATTTGCAGGGAAATGGATGCAACTAGATATCATCACATTAAATGAAGTAAGTCAGGCTCAAAAAGATGTCTATTTCCTCTTGTATGTAGGGTCTGGTGGGGGGAATATGAAAGAAAGGGGGGTATTATCAAAGAGAAGTGGGATCAGGAAGAGGAGAGAGGGATGAGTCAAGACAGGAAGAAAGGTAATGGGATCAAAGTATGTTATACAAATGGATGAAATGTCACAACGTAATCCATTGTTTTGTATAATTAATATGTGCTAATAAAATGCAAACAAACAATAAACAAGCCAGACCTCCCCCAAAGCGGGGTGAGAGAAATAGATACAGAAAGGAGAGGATAGTTCTGAGAGAAAGTCATGAGGGACATGCTTCAGGCCGGGGGCCTGGGGGTGGGCTCTCAGGTCATGCTGCCGAGGCAGAGCAAGGACTCCCTGCCTCTAAGCAGAGAAGCCAGTACTGCACCAGAGTTCTGCAGAAAGAAAAGACTTGGGGGCTGGAGAAATGGCTTAGCGGTTAAGCGCTTGCCTGTGAAGCCTAAGGAACCCAGTTCAAGGCTCAATTCCCCAGGACCCACATAAGACAGATGTACAAGGTGGCATATGCATCTGGAGTTCGTTTGCAGTGGCCAAAGGCCCTGGCGCACCCATTCTCTCTATTTGCCTCTTTCTCTCTCTGTCTATTGCCCTCAAATAAATAAATAAACAAAAAAATTAAAAAAGAACAGCAAAGACAAGACTTGGGCTAGGGAGATGGCTCAGTGGACAAAGCAGTTGCTGCAGAAGCCTGACTACCCGAGTTCAGAACCCAGAACCCACATAAAAGCCAGGTACCTAGTACAAACACCTGTGGTCCCAGCAGGCCTGTTGTGAGGTGGAAGGTCACGGGCCAGCTGGAAAACACAGTGGTGAACAACAGAGTGTGCCTCAACACAAGGTGGAAGGTGAGGACCAACTCTTAAGATTGTGCTCTGACCCCTACATGCCTGCTGTGGCATGTATGTCCCTACATCCACATACATGAACATATATACATCGCACAAACATACACACACAATTTTTTCAAGAAAAGAAAAGGCTTTATTGCATACTGACGGTTGAGGTCAGGAACTCTGATCTCGGCCTCGGGGAAGTGCTGGTGGAGAGTAGTTCATAGGAAGGGAGAAGGGAGTAGCTGCTCGTTGGCAGGAAGACAAGAAGGGAGCCCTTCAGGTTCTTCTGTGCAAGTGTAGACAATCATGATCCCTCTTTACATGTCTCATGTATCACAGGCCATGTCTGTTTTTCAGGGGAGTGATCTTGCTGTAGGGTGGGGAGTGGATTTTGAAATCTGACATGAAAAGGCCATTGACCAGGCTGTAGAGATGGCTTAGCAGTTAAGGTGCTTGCCTGCAAAGCGTAGGACCCAGGTTCAGCTCTCCAGAACTCATGAAAGCCAGACACACAAGGTGATGCATGTGCACAAGATGGCACACGTGTCTGGAGTTTGATTGGAGTGGCTACAGGACCTGGTGAGCCAATACTCTCTCGCTCTCTCATAAATAGGTAGGTAAATAAATAAATTTGAAAAAAAAAAAAGGTCATTGACCTTATAATCTGGGTTCTTCTATGCAGGACCATTTTTGAAAACCAGTCGTTGGGGAAGTCAGCCATCAGAGGGGTACTGAGAGAGTTCCAGGCTGAAACAGTGAGGATCAAGGTCAAGAATGGTGAAGCATGGCTCAGGAAGCTAGAGAAGACAGTGGGACTGGCCCACAGTGAGGGAGGGACAGGCAGGAGCAGAGGAGGACAAAGACAGGGAGGCCTGAGTTTGTCTGTTAATCTTATATCCACTGTAGCAACTACAGTGTCTGGTGCATAGTAAGCTGGGTGTATCAGTCTATGTTGACTCCTATGCTCAGAAAGTTGCTCTGTTGCAGCCTCAGAAAAAAGGCTTTTTATAGATTCTCTTTTCTGCATGTGTATGTGTGTGGTGTGTTTATGTGTTTGTGTGTGGCAACACATGAACATGCACAGGCATGTGTGCACATGTGTGTATGTAGAGGCCAGGAGACAACATGTTATTCCTCCATGGATCTCCACCTCTTCTTATTTACTTAGTTATTTGAGAGAGAAAGGGAAAGAGGGAGAGAGAGAGGGAGAGAGAATGGGAGCGCCAGGGCCTTCAGATACTGCAAATAAACTCCCAATTCATGCACCACCTTGTGCATCTGGCTTATGTGGGTACTAGTGAATTGAAACTGGGTCCTTTGGCTTTGCAGACAAATGCCTTAACTGCTAAGGCACCTCACGTGGTTTTTGAGACAAACTCTTGCAACTAGAGCTCACCAATTTGGCTATATTAGCTAACCGTCAAGTCCTTGAGATCTTCCTTTCCCAGGCCCACCGTCTCCTATCCCAGTGCCGGGAGTACCGGCATGTGTTGCCAGCTTTACGTGGGTTTTGAGAATCCAGACTCAGGGCCTCATGGTTGCATGGCAAGCACTCTCCTGACAGAGCCATCTCCCTGGCCCCTGATTAATGCGTAACTTTGTGTGAACTAGCAGTATTGTTGACTTCTCAAGTCTCTCTGTGTGCTGTAGGAAGCCTATTGCAGCAGGTCTCTTTAGCTCCTCCCCTGCTTCAGTGCAGAGCTGGCAGAGAATAGCGTGAGAGCTGGAGGGCCCTTCATGCTTTTCCACAGCATGAAGTGAGCCGCAAGGTGGAATGAACGGAGGTTGGCAGGATGAGAGCTGGACACAGCCTCTTAGTTCCGGTGCCATGAAGTCTTCTCAGTGTGGCTCCTTAATTTGGTTTGAAATAAATTTTGGGAATGTCAACCATTCTCTCATATTCAAATGTAAGTATTCATGTACATTCCAAGGCCAAATAAAAATATCTTGGAATATTTACCATTTTCTATGACTCCTGGTGTAGCTCCCCTCATTCAGTGTCGGTGATCAAGAATTAACATTATTTATACTAATGCTAATTATATTAACATTATACCTCAAATGCAAACGAAAGGAGGAAATCCTCTCAAAATAACCTGAAGTAATCATCTGTCCACATCTAATTGGCTAGACAAAAGGACTTTTCCATATTAGGGAAACATAATGATTCAATTCAAAGTCTTAAAAGAGAAAAAAGTGGAGTGTTCTCTTTCTTCATAACTGATTATATTTAATAGAATTAGAACACTACACTAGCTCTTCCCAGTGGAAAGCAACTTAATGAAGAGATATGCACACTGGTGACACTGTTACATTAATGTAAAGCTTTGTAGGAAGATGGCACCAAGGGACTATGGGTAAAGTGCTCACTGAGCAAGCATGAGGGCCTGAGTTCGTATCCTCAGCAAGAGCATAAAATGCCAGGCATGGTGGTGCATGTCTACAATACCAGAACTGGAGAGGCAGAGACAGGAAATCTCAGGAGCTCACTGGCCAGCTAGTCTAAGCAAATCAATGAGCTGAAGGTTCAGCATGAGACCCTGTCTCCAAGAATAAAGAACAACTGAAGAAAACCCCTGACAATGACCTCTGTCCAAACATGTATGCACCCACAAGCATATGAAATGCATGAGGCACACCATACACACATGTGGAAAGAAAGGGAAGGAGGAGGAAGGCGACAAAAGGCTCTGGAATTGCGCTTCCTACAACACTTACAATGTTTTCTCCTTCCTGAAACCTCCAGCCTGGGGACACAGGGAGTTCACAGTGGCTGGAGACGGGAAAATATGGCCCTAATCCTCCCCCAAAGGAAGCAGAACCTATCACCTGGAATTCACCCCCACCCGCAAGGCCAACCTGTCTTCATTTACATAAAATCATGGAAAATTCATCTTTAGCAAACCTTCTCTGGTTAACCCCCTTAAGATGGACCCTCCCTGCTCAGTTTCCTCTTACATCCAGAACCTTCACACATGTGGATGGATATATGGCTTCAAAGAAACAATTTGTTGATGTTACATGGCAATTTTTGTGTGTTCATTTGAGAATTTAAGTGGCTGGAGCTTTTCCCCTTTTATCTGGGAATTCAGGTATAAAGTTAATTTTCTGTAATTGTTTGTGGCATTATTCCCAGAAGGGAAATGACTGAATGGCATTTCCATTTCAGGTGGACACTGACCAGCCATTTTGTTTCAACATTTTTGGGTCACTGGAATTCAACTCAGTTGTATAACTTGTACTGATTCTTCCCATTTGTTCTTTTTTTTAAAAAAAAAAAAATGTATTTTGGGCTGGAGAGAAATGGCTTAGTAGTTAAGGCAAAGCCAAAGGACCTCAGTTCCATCCCCCAGGACCCATGTAAGCCAGATGCACAAGGGGGCACATGCATCTGGAGTTTGTTTGCAGTGGCTGGAGGCCCTGGCACACTTTCTCTCTCTCTCTCTCTCCCTGTGTCTTTCTCTCTCTCAAATAAATAAATAAAAATAATAAAATATTAAAAATTATTTTAATTTATTTATGAAAGAGAGAGAGAATGGGCACACCAGGGCCTCTAACCACTGCAAACAAACTTCAGAGCATGCACCACCATGTGCATGTGGCTTAGGTGGGACCTGGAGAATTGAACTTGGATCCTTAGTGCCTTACTGATAAGCCATCTCTCCAGCCCCCCCCCATATGTTCTTTAATCAATCCCCAGTGTCTTCATCTTCCTCTCCTGTCCTGTCATCACACTCTAGGAGCACAGATGTCTGCCCAGAGTTGATCAATTCTGCTGCCAATGTCAAAGTACAGATCTAAATGAAACTAGTCAAAACGAGAAAAAGGGAGAGAGAAAAAAAGCAAGAGGTTTGTACTTATTTCCTCTTGGACCTGCTTTTGATTTAATTTGATAATTTAATTTGCTGTTTTCCTCTAGCCCATAGATAAATCTCATGTTGGTTTATTGTCATGGCTGACTGGGTATCTTTGTATGTGAAAACAATGGCCTACCTTTCAGATAAAACCAGCCTCCATCCCCAAGATCTCAGGAGAAGGAGCCAGAGACTGCATCAGAAAGAAAGGTGATGCCAATGGTGACTGCATGTTGAGAGACACTGGCTCTCCCATGGAGCAGATGCAGAGGGCCTTTGAGCATCTGCAAAGCCAGCGGTGAGTTCAGCTTCCTTTTGTTTCTCTGCATGAAGACACACTAAAATGAGGAGTGAGACTGGAAGCAGAACAGACGATGTCAGCTCCCCTTCCCCTCCACCACTCTCCTGGTGCGACATCAGCTTCCTCCCCTTGCTGAGGCCTCCTTTGGCAAATCCAGGACAGACATGCCTCGCTCCTGGTATGGTGGGTTGAATATAAAATGTCCCCCATAGCCTCTAGCCTCATGTGTGTGTGATTAAGCCTCACACTTAACCCCCAGCTGGTGGAGTCTTTGGGACGTGGATCCTTGCTGGAGGAGGTGTGTCGTGGGGACTGGCCTTGCAGGTATTGTAGCCCAGCCTCACTTGTCACACTCAGAGAGCTCACTCCTACTGTGTCCTCCCTGTAAGCTTTCCTTCCACAAGCTGCTCCTAGAAAGATGTTCTGAATTAACAATAGAAGGTAACCACTATACCTGGCCACACTTGTAGCTCTCTATATATACCACGCCCTGTCTCTGGCCTTTATTCAGTTAAGCAGATAGACCACATCTTTCCATCAGGCTGTATATTTATATTTATATTTATATTTATATTTTTATATATTATATTTATATTTATATTATATTATAATATTACATATTATATTTCCATAGTATGGGGTACTTTTTCTATAGATAGTGATTCATCTTAATAAGGCATTCACTTTTAAAGAACCAGATCTTTTTTACATGGTGTGGTGGTTTGATTCAGGTGTGCCCCATAAACTTAGATGTTTGGAATGCTAGGTCCCCAGCTGATGGCAATTTGGAAATTAATGCCTCCTGGAGGCAGTGTATTGTTGGGGGAGGGCTTATGGGTATTATATCCAGTTTTCCTTTGCCAGTGTTTGGCACACTCTCCTGTTGCTGTGTTCCGTTGTTGGCCAAGAGGTGGTGTCCACCCTCTGCTCATGCCATCATTTTCCCCTCCATCATGGAGCTTCCCCTCAAGCCTGTGAGCCAAAATAAACCCTTTTTTTTTTCTCACAAGCTGCTCTTGGTCGGGTGACTTCTGCCAGCAGTGCAAACCTGACTGCAACACATGGCATCTCAAAATAGAAAATGAGCTATTCAGTATGAAGTGATGGGCATTGTCGAGACCAGTGACCAGTGAGTGGGAAGTCAGAAAGAAATTGAGTTAGAGGGAGGTTGGGGGGACAGGGGGACGATAGCAAAGGTGAGGAAGGAAGTCGCACTTTCTTCCTCACCTTTAGGCATTCTTCCATCCTAAACCCAACCCAGAGACTTGATCAGTATAAAATGCAACAGGTTTCTGTCTCTGAGAAAAAAGAAGATAATCCCTAAGGGAAAATCTCACCATGATGGTGGGCAGAGGGTGGGGACAGAGGTGGGAGGAAAGCAGGGACGGAGCCTAGGAATCACGTGTGTCAGTATGGTGTGACCTGGTGTTACTCCAACTGTCGTGTCTAGTAGATAACAAAAACAAGGTCTGGAGAGGCCACCCAGTTCGCCCTGGGAAAAGCAGGGACTGGAATCCAGGCTTCTAAGCCCTGGTTGTGTATTTGGGCTGAGATAACTCCATCTATTTAACAACAACAACAACAACAACAACAAGGCATTTGTGACTGTAGAAGGCACCTTCTCATTGCTTGTACAAACTCGGAATCTGAAACAACTCATGGAAAGAAAGGTTTATTTCTGGCTTCCAGTTTCAAGGAACGTTTCATCAGGGAAGGGAAAAGCCTAGCGGGATAGACGGCAAAGCTCACAGCACTGAGGAAGGAGGAGGAGAACGCCGCTGGCTCACACTGGCAAGCAGCCTAGACTGATAAACCTCAAGGCTTCACCTCCCCAGTGCTCCTCCACAAGGCCTCACCTCCCCAGTGCTCCTCCACAAGGCCTCACCTCCCCAGTGCTCCTCCACAAGGCCTCACCTCCCCAGTGCTCCTCCACAAGGCCTCACCTCCCCAGTGCTCCTCCACAAGGCCTCACCTCCCCAGTGCTCCTCCACAAGGCCTCACCTCCCCAGTGCTCCTCCACAAGGCCTCACCTCCTCAGTGCTCCTCCACAAGGCCTCACCTCCTCAGTGCTCCTCCACAAGGCCTCACCTCCTCAGTGCTCCTCCACAAGGCCTCACCTCCCCAGTGCTCCTCCACAAGGCCTCACCTCCCCAGTGCTCCTCCAGCTGGGGAGTAAGTTCGGGGCTTAATCACCAATGTATGAGGGTACAGGGGACATTCTACACTCAAGTCACCCAGCAATGCGTGTGAACACACAGAAACACTCTGCTAAAGCTTGAGAGGCACCAACATGTTTTGAGGACTTCCTGTCAACCATCTCCCACCTATGGACCTGCTTGACCTAGGAAAGCTCCAGTCAGGGAAGAGATGACAGGTGTTGGTGAGGGTGGGAAGCATGCTGGTGAGAGGAAGCTGGCCCAGCCACTGGAGAGCTGGTGAGCCAGGCCGTGCCCCTTGGCCTGGTGATCCCACATGCAGGGATCAGAACCATCAACATGTGCATGAAGGAAAGACGTATCAACCACAAGATGGACTCATCTGAGGTCAGGTTTCCTGGGAGACAGACTCTGAGGACACTGTGTGCAGGACTTTTCCACAGTGTTCTCCTGAGCAACAACTATGAGAGAGAGAGAGAGAGAGAGAGGAAGGAAGGCAAACAGGACTGTTAAGGGAGACACTAGCCACCGTGCAGCCACGTGGAAGGTATGACTCCTGCTGAGAGGTCTGGGTCTGGGATGTCCTTTAGACTTGTCCCAAATGGGGCCTTGATACACCTCAAAATCAGTCATGTAAGAGACCATTCCCAGAAAAGGGTGTGGCCAGATGCAAACAGCTCCCTTTACTTGGGGCAAGGTCTCAACTCCAGTTTCTTAAATTGGATGATGACCCAGTAGCAGACAGCTTCAGATTCGCTGAGATGAACTTCCAGACCAGGCACAGTTATGGAGGAAGGGATTTATTGAAGCTTACAGATCCAGGTAAAGTTCCATTATGGCAGAAGAAGTTGGCCTGCTCTTACAGGACCAGTCCAGACAGCAAAAGCCCCCAGCCACACAGAGCAGAGCTACAGCCAAAAGCCACAGCACACTTTGCATATCTTTACAATGGAATCTCTAACCCACCACCACACCTTAAGATCCGCCCCGAGTGACACTGCCTCTAGCAAGGTGATTGCAGATGCAAACTATAAACTAATAAAACAATGAATATATTGGGGGCCATATATTCAAAGTACCACAGACCCTATATGAGGTCACATAGCAGAATACAGGAATAGCAGGAAAAAAAAAAAAAAAAAAATGACAATAGTAAAACTTTTCTGAACATGCAACAACTAAAAATTAATTGAAAAATCAAACATGTGATTAATCTGTGGTGTGTCCTATAGAGATCACCTGTGCTGCACCGCACAACCTCACTGTGGCCTTGGCTTTGAACCCGGCACATGCACTCTGCTCTACGCATGACTTTATGTCACACAGCGCCCACAAACTCTGCCTGAGACACCTCAACTCAGATTCAAGACTGGTGTATGCTATAAACTGAAGTCTTTTTACTGCACATATGAAATTTTCTGCTCATACAGAAACATAATGGTTTAGTTATGGAAAATAAAACTTTTAATACTATCCTGACATCATTCCTCAGTATGTCAGTATCAAACTTGTATGTTTTTGAATTGTATTGTGTTAGATGTTTCATTTTTTAAAAAATTGATGTTTGAATTTCTGACTTGAGTTTCATTAAAAAAAATTGCCAAGTGAATTTTGGCTTGGAAATAGGATAGAATTTCCATCAATTTCTGAAGTGGCCCTAAGTATATTCAGATTATTTTTTAAATATTTTGTTATTTATTTGAGAGAGAGAGATACAGAAATAGGCAGATAGAGAGAGAGCGAATGGTAACGCCAGGGCCTTCAGCCACTGCAAACGAACTCCAGATGCATGCACCCCCTTGTGCATCTGGCTTATGTGGGTCCTGGAGAATTAAGCCTCGAACTGGGGTCTTTAAGCTTCACAGGCAAGCGTTTAACCACTAAACCATCTCTCCAGCCCCTATTCAGATTATTTTGTACTATGTATTTATGAGATATGACATTCTCAGCACTGACAATTATAAAATCAAAATATCAATCAACTCTGAAAAATGTTGAAGATGCTCTGTATCCTACAGTGCCTAATATTCAACCAAGGCTTAATTCTTCATGTAAAACAAAGAAGTATCAATGTGCTTCTGCCACACAAATTTGCTCTCATATTTAATAAATGGTAAGATTATATTGCCAAGGAATTATTTTTTTTAATTCTTTATGATTTAGTATCAATTACTGTGCACCCTTATATATGAGGTCATGTGAAAATTTCTTGGTCAAATGCAGCCTCAAGTTGAAAAGCTCTGGCCTAAATAAGGACTCCGTTGTGACTCATTAGCAAGCAACTTCTCTGCACTTCAGAGAATGAACGTTCGGGTCCTAAAGGGAGAACTGGGTGGCATACCACCGGACGGTTTATAGGTCCATGACCCCCAGAATTACGCACCCAGAAGCATAAGTACACTTAGAGAAAAGAATCTATAAGAAAGAAGTAATTGATATGCAAGCAGCACACTTAGATATAAAAACAGAATGTGACATATCAAGATACAACATATGCACTATAAATGAATTCTAAGAAAATTCATGGCTTCAAACGCATATCAAAATATATAATTGTCAATAGAACTAATTAAAATCTAGAAAAGAAAATAGTCAACTAATTGAAGCAAAAAAAAGTCTCTATGAATGTGAACTAAGAAATTCATGAAAGATAATTTTTTAAATATTTAATTTATATTTGACAGAGAGAGAGAGAGAGAGAATGGGCACGCCAGGACCTCCAGCTACTGCAAATGAACTCTAGACACATGTGCCACTTGGTGCATCTGGCAAGCATCTTAGCCACTTAGCCATCTCTCCAGCCCAAGACAGTCTTTTTTATTTTTTATATTTTTTTTTGGAGAGAGACACAGAGAGAGACACAGAGAGAGAAGGAGAGGAAGACAGATAGAGGTGGGCACGCCAGCAGTCTCTCAGCTGCTGTGAACGAAATCCAGATGCGTGCGCCCCCTTGTGGGCAAGTGTGGCATTGCGCCCTTGCGTCACTTTGCATCTGGCTAAACGTGGGACCTGGAGATTGGAACCAGCGTTCTTAGGCTTAGGAGGTAGGCGCCTTAACCCCTAAGCCATCTCTCCAGCCCAAGACAGTCTTTTGTATGTAGATGTGGGGATGAGGATTGAACCTTGGGTCTCAGGCATATGAGGCAAGTGCTCTACCACTGAGCTACATACCAAGGCTAAGAAAATGTTCTTTTAAAAGCTTTAATCAATAAAACTAGCAGCTAAGTCACTGAAAATCCTAATAAAGTAGGGCTGAAGAGATGGCTTAGCAATTAAGGTGCTTGCCTGCAAAGCCTAAGGACCCAGGTTTGATTCCCCAGTACCCATGTAAGCCACGTGCACAAAGTGGCACATGTGTCTGGAGATAGTTTCCAGTGGCTAGAGTCCCTGGTGTGCCCATTCTGTCTCTCTTTCTCTCCCTCAAATAAATAAATCAAGTATTTTTAAAAGACTAATAAGTTAAACTGGCTGATTCTAAATGAAGCATACACTGAAAGCTACAATTTATTGGAAAGGGATATTTAACTGTGGGTATTTTAAAAAGAGAATTCTGTGTGCCAGTATGGTGGTTTGGATTTGAATGTCTCCCATAGCCTCAGGTATTTTTGATTAAGGTAAGTTTCCGGATTATGTCCCCAGCAGCCTGCTAGAGGAGGGGTCTCTGGGGGCAGATCCTCTGATCCAGTTCTAAGGTGTGTTTGGGGGTGGGTTTGACTCTAACCCAAAGGTGCATGGAGCAGTTTGAGCTCTGCTGCTCCTGTGTGAGGTGCTGGCTGTTGATGCTTTCTCTCTGCTTTCTCCACCACTGATGGACATCCCCTACATACGCAAGCCTGAAATAAATCCCTTCTTCCCATAAACTGTGTCCAGGTGAATGTTCAGCCCAGCAACATGGAGCCGACTACAACAGCCTGTAAATTTGAAAGTCTAGATTTAAAATGATGGTTTTAAAAGGAAGACATAAATTATAACTATGTCAAAAAGAAATGTAAGGCTAGAGAGATGATTTAGCAGTTAAGGTACTTGCCTGCAAAACCTAAGGACCCAGGTTTGATTCCCCAATACACACGTAAGCCAGATACACAAGGTGGTGTGTGAAATCTGTAGTTCTTTTGCAGTGGCTAGAGGCCCTGGTATGTCCATTCTCTCTCTCCTCTCTTTTCTCTCTCTCTCTCTCTCTCTCAAATCAATAAAATAGTAAAACAAAAAATGTAAATCTTTGGAGAAATTCTAACAAACATTTCAAGATCAGAAAATATACCATTCAGATCTAATGAGCAATGACATAAAGACAGAAAACTTCCGAATCCATTCTATGACATACACTTGCTTCTGACATCAAGACAGGACAAGTGTAGCACAGAACCATAAAACTATCGTCCCACGCCCCCTGGGAACAGATACATAAAAGTTCTAAATAAGGTATTAGTGGGAGGGCTGGAGAGATGACTTAGTGGTTAAGGCACATACCTGCGAAGCCTAAGGACCCAGGTTCAATTCTCCAGGTCCCACATAAGCCAGATGCACATGGTGGTGCATGCGTCTGGAGTTCTTTTGCAGTGGCTAGAGGCCCTGGCACACCCATTCTCTCTCTTTCTCTCTCTCCCCCCCCCCGTCTCTAATAAATAAAAATAAATCTTTAAAAATATATTAAAAGTATTTTAAAAATATTAGTGGGCTGGGAGATAGCTTAGCAGTTAAGGTGCTTGACTGCAAAGCCAAAGGACCCATGTTGAATTCCCCAACACCCACATAAGCCAGATGTGCAAGGTGGCACATGCATCTGGAGTTCGTTTGCAGTGGCTGGATACTCTGGCATATCTATTTTCTCTATATCTATCTATCTATCTATCTATCTATCTATCTATCTATCTATCTATCTCTCCCTCCCACACTCTCTCTCACTCTCTTCCTCTCTTGCAAATAAATAAGTAAAAATAAAAAAATATCAAATCATCACCCCATGAAGAATAGTGAATCGAGGTGGTTTTAAGCCCAAAGGGTGGCTAAAGAATGGATTCCTGTTTACATAATTCACTGCATTAACTCATTAAGGGAAAAGCCACCATAATCATCTCAGGAGATGCCTGAAAATAGACACCCATTTACCACGCTGAAATATATTTACAGTATGACCGTGTGTGTGAGAGGCATTATAATTTTCTTCAGTATGTAATGTTTTTGAGCACTTATTGTATGTCATATGTTATTCTAAATGTTTTACCAAATTTAACTATTTTAATCTTCACAAAAATATCCTTCCAAAGTGCTGGGAGATGGCTCTGCTGGGAGGATTTGGTCAGAGTATGTAAATCTGTTAGACACACACACACAGAGTCATATGAAGCGGGCATTTCTTGGGGGGAGCAATCTGTGGCAGAGAGTTAGGACTCCCAATCACTCAGTTCATAAGAGACAGAGATGGAGTTCAAAGCCAAGCAGAACCCAAGGTCACCCAAGCGCGTGGTTCCTGCGTTTGCAATCTTGAATTTTGCTAAGTGGTCCTTCCAGTAACATCTGGGAAAGGGGCTCACAGAGATACACGATTTTATTTATTTATTTATTTATTTATTTATTTATTTATTTATATATTTATTTATATATTTAAGAGAGAGAATGAGGCAGAGGAAGAGAGATGGAGAGAAAGAATGGGCACGCCAGACAGAAATTGGCCTCGATATCCATGACCTTGCTGTGCCTAGCAATACCTTCGCAAGACCCTCATAATAGAAGTAAAAGACGATGACATCAAATTAAAAGAGAGACTAATGGAGAGAGGGAGGGGATATGATGGAGAGTGGAGTTCTAAAGTGGAATGGGGGGAGGGGAGGGGAATACCATGTACTTTTTGTATGTAAGTATAGAAGTTGTCAATAAAAAAAAAATAATTATTAAAAAGAAAAAGAATGGGCACGCCAGGGCCTCCAGCCACTGCAAACTCCAGATGCATGCACCACCTTGTGCATCTGGCTTACGTGGGTCCTGGGGAATTGGACCGAGGTCCTTTGGCTTTGCAGGCAAATGCGTTAACAGCTAAGCCATCTCTCCAGCCCAATACACCATATTTTATTTGTTATTTATTGATTTATTTTGGTTTTTTGAGGTAGGGTCTTGCTGTAGCCCAAGCTGATCTGAAATTTACTATGTAGTCTCAGGGTGGACTCGAACTCACAACAATAGTTCTACCTCTGCGTCCCGGGTGCTGGGATTAAAGGCGTGAACCACCACATCTAGCCTCTGAACAAGGTTTCATTAAGCAAAAGGAAAACAGTTATTTCTTTCCAATACACCATATTTTTAACAGTGGCCACCTGCAGCCAGAATGGGGCTGGAGTCGCAGTGTGGACGGACTTCAAGTTTACCTGTCTTGCTGGAAGGTACAACAAGAATGAATGCAACATCTATGGAGGAACCTTAAAATTTAAGAGGGACGTGACAGCTATGGCGTGGATAGCAGTGTCCCGCTCCCTAAGGGATTGACCCCCAGCTTGTCATTGAGATCAGTCCCCTTCTTACGAGGACAAACCACCCAAGCAGCAGTAGTCTCTGAGAGGAAAGGCTTTATGTTGGCTTACAGTTTCAAGGGGAAGTTTGATCATGGCAGGGAAAGTGTGGCAGAGCAAGAAGTGGAGTTGGTGCATCTTATCCTAACAACAAGAGTGTCGTCACCTAGTGGCCTGAAGTCCAGATCCGCCCCAGCGACACACCTCTTCCAGCAAGGCTCCATCTCCCAAAGACCACACCAGCTGGGCACTAAGCAAGATGCCTAATCACAGACACAGCCGATGGGGGACATTCTCCACCCAAGCAGCCACACCTTGCACTGAGAGCAGTGGAGCCTTTTAGAGACAGGCCCATAGAAGTGCTTAAACAGTCATGGTGACGTGGCCTGGAGTGCTGCTCTCTTCATCTTCCTTGTTCATATCCCAGACATGAGGTGACAGCCCCATCTACCATGTGCTCCCCACTCTGGTGTCCGGCCTCGCTATGGGCCCCACAATCAACAGGGTCAACCTACCACACACCAAAACCTCCAAAACTGGGGCTAAAGTAAACCTGTTCTCTCTTAAAGGTGATTATCTCAGCTATTTTGCTACAGGAACATAAAGACAATTAACAAAGTGATGCTAAAAACTTCTAGAACGAATTAAATAATAGAAGTTTAGTGCAGTGGTGGCCTGAATTGAGCACATGCCTATCTGCATACACATGTGACAGCCACTTGTAAAACAGTCTCTATATATAGTCACTCTTAGAACAAGATCTCCCTGAATAAGAGGCAAAGGGATTTCATATTTATGAATTTGAAGTCGCATGTGGGTCCCCTACTATTTCTGTTGTGTATGTCAAGTCTGTTCTGTTAAAATATTTATGAACCAAGCAAACAAGTTATTCATCTAATTGTTCTTTGCAGTAGACAAAATACTCAATTGAACTCATCTTATCCCACAATAAATTACAAACATGTCTGGAATACACCTCTTGCTAGTTTATTCTGCACTCAAAAATGATCAAACAGGTTCCCAGTCAACTTGAAGCATAAGTAGGATTCTGTAATTGGGCTCAGATCTGATAGCTGATTCTGGAAGTGACTTATCCAGTCATCCAGGCATAACCAGTGATATGCAAAAAAGGACAGATGTCAGTATCTCTGCCCGGTGAGAGAGGATGTCAGGAAGCCCCTGATGAGTTAACTCATGGAGACAGAAGATCCCCAGGAGGGGCTCACCACTCCACACACCACTGGCCTCCCCTGGAAGTCAAACAGTCAGAGCGAATAAGAAGAGTCTGCCAGTGCTGGCCTAGAATCCCCAGCAGGCGCAGGGGTAGGTCAGCCAGCTGCCTCAGCATCCCACTTTGCCCAGAGTGGTGTAGAGCTAGGAGGTTCTCACTCAGGGCTCACAGCCCCAGCAGGCAAAACCTTGTATCCTCAGCAGACAGCTGGAGAGGACAGAGCCACCACGTCGACCGGCAAGGGTGGGATCAGACCTTGAGAAGTCATTGAGCGGCTCCCCTCCAGCCTTCATGGAGAGAGGGTGTCCTCGCTGCATTCTCTCCATCTCTACTATCTTACAGGCGACATCCCATGACCTCCCTGTGTTAGAAAGTCCTTCCTGAGCTCCACCCCAGCGTTTCTTGGGATATTTTGAGAGTTTTCTTTCACTAAAGGAGCTGCAGGACCTAGGTACCAGGAGCATAATGGTAAAGGTCCCTCACGCCCCCCCTTGCTGTCTGCTTCCTGTCCCCCATAACATGAAGACCCTCGTCCCCAACACATCCCCACAAAACACAGGGCCAAGCAACTGGACTTACCTTTCTGAAGCCATGAGCAAAACAAATGATTGCTTCCTTGTGGTAAGAATGAAGAAATAGAAAAGGTGGGCGTGGCCTTCTGTGTGTGAATAATGCTCAGAGTTGATGTTTCCCACCTAAACCGAGTTCTTCGTCCACAGGCACCTCCACTCACCTGCTTGGTTGGCATCTCAATTTGGATAGATGGCGAGTGTCTGAAAATCTTTATGTCCTGGGACAATGCATCAGCTCTTCCCTGCTCTGGGTCAGTGGCCCACCATGCCACTCAAGAAGAAACCCGGGCACCGTCCTCAACAGGTCCAGGCAGCGTCTGGTAGATCCATTCTTTTGTGTCTCTCTGCTATGAATTTTCTATGATCACCACACCATCTCCTGAGAACAATGCTTCTCCCTCCCCTGCCACCTTCCAACTTCCACACCAGAAAAGACCTAAACAGATTTAGGAGCCCAAAGACCCAGGAGCTTCCTACAGCACAGGTTTAAAAATACCTGAGGCATGGCTCAAAAGACTAAACACAAAGCATTCGATTCCCACATGCGACTTCACCATTAAGATAAGGTACAAATGTCCCCGTGCGGCCCAAGTAGCTGACCTCCCTATCCACGCGCCTCGCTGCTGAATGTCTCCAGCAGGCCCAGGGATGATGGGCCTGCAGCAAGCCTAAGGCTCACCATCCACCCGGGACCGTAAATAAATTGTGTGATTTATTTGATCTAAATCTGAAGGCCTTCATTGGCCTTGAAAGGAGTTTCTTTGGGATAATCATGTACATATCCGTCACCATTCCTGAAAATCCCTTAAAAAGGAAGACCAAAGAAAGGAGAAGAACTCTTGTGAAACCCAGGGGAGAAGGAAGGAAATTTCAAGAACATTTGACAAGAGTGCATGACGTATCTATGTAAATTATGCTTGTGTGTGATGGAAATCTTCCAGATGTGTTTAGAAGGTAAAAACATGACCCAAATAATATGTATGGTAGGGGTGTACTGGGCTATTGTTAACACAAAGGGAGAAATGTAGTTTTCTGTTGGGTGGGTTTTTACTTTGCTTGGTTGACTGGATGCTTGTGGTTGGGTGGTGTGTGAGTGTGAACACGTGTGTGCTCCAGCACAAGTGGGACAGTGTCGTGTGTGATGTGTGAGTGTGAACACGTGTGTGCTCCAGCACAAGTGGGACAGTGTCGTGTGTGTGATGTGTGCTCCAGCACAAGTGGGACAGTGTCATGTGTGATGTATGAGTGTCCAGCACAAGTGGGACAGTGTCGTGTGTGTAATGTGTGTGAGTGTGTGTGCTGCTCCAGCACAAGTGGGACAGTGTCATGTGTGATGTCATGTGTGAGTGTGAACACGTGTGTGCTCCAGCACAAGTGGGACAGTGTCGTGTGTGATGTCATGTGTGATGTGTGTGAACACGTGTGTGCTCCAGCACAAGTGGGACAGTGTCATGTGTGATGTATGAGTGTGAACACGTGTGTGCTCCAGCACAAGCGGGACAGTGTTGTGTGATGTGTGAGTGAACACGTGTGTGTGCTCCAGCACAAGCGGGACAGTGTTGTGTGATGTGTGAGTGTGAACACGTGTGTGCTCCAGCACAAGTGGGACAGTGTCATGTGTGATGTGTGAGTGTGAACACGTGTGCTCCAGCACACAAGGGACAGTGACAGTGTGTGATGTGTGATGTATGAGTGTGAACACGTGTGTGCTCCAGCACAAGTGGGACAGTGTCATGTGTGATGTGTGAGTGTGAACACGTGTGTGCTCCAGCACAAGTGGGACAGGGTCATGTGTGATGTGTGAGTGTGAACACATGTGGGCTCCAGCACAAGCGGGACAGTGTCATGTGTGATGTGTGAGTGTGAACACGTGTGTGCTCCAGCACAAGAGGGACAGTGTCATGTGTGATGTATGAGTGTGAACACGTGTGTGCTCCAGCACAAGCGGGACAGTGTTGTGTGATGTGTGAGTGTGAACACGTGTGTGCTCCAGCACAAGTGGGACAGTGTCATGTGTGATGTGTGAGTGTGAACACGTGTGTGCTCCAGCACAAGCGGGACAGTGTCATGTGTGATGTATGAGTGTGAACACGTGTGTGCTCCAGCACAAGCGGGACAGTGTCATGTGTGATGTATGAGTGTGAACACGTGTGTGCTCCAGCACAAGTGGGACAGGGTCATGTGTGATGTATGAGTGTGAACACGTGTGTGCTCCAGCACAAGTGGGACAGGGTCATGTGTGATGTGTGAGTGTGAACACGTGTGTGCTCCAGCACAAGTGGGACAGTGTCGTGTGTGAAGTGTGAGTGTGAACACGTGTGTGCTCCAGCACAAGCGGGACAGTGGTGTGTGTGATGTGTGTGTGTGTGAACGTGTGTGCTCCAGCACAAGCGGGACAGTGTCGTGTGTGATGTGTGTGTGAACACGTGTGTGCTCCAGCACAAGTGGGACAGTGTCGTGTGTGATGTGTGAGTGTGAACACGTGTGTGCTCCAGCACAAGTGGGACAGTGTCGTGTGTGATGTGTGTGAACACGTGTGTGCTCCAGCACAAGCGGGACAGTGTTGTGTGTGATGTGTGTGAACACATGTGTGCTCCAGCACAAGTGGGACAGTGTCATGTGTGATGTGTGAGTGTGAACACGTGTGTGCTCCAGCACAAGTGGGACAGTGTCATGTGTGATGTATGAGTGTGAGTGGGACACGTGTGTGTGTGCTCCAGCACAAGTGGGACAGTGTCATGTGTGATGTATGAGTGTGAACACGTGTGTGCTCTCCAGCACAAGTGGGACAGTGTGTGTGTGAACACGTGTGTGTGATGTGTGAGTGTGAACACGTGTGTGCTCCAGCACAAGTGGGACAGTGTCGTGTGTGATGTGTGTGAACACGTGTGTGCTCCAGCACAAGTGGGACAGTGTCATGTGTGATGTGTGAGTGTGAACACGTGTGTGCTCCAGCACAAGTGGGACAGTGTCGTGTGTGATGTGTGAGTGTGAACACGTGTGTGCTCCAGCACAAGCGGGACAGTGTCATGTGTGATGTATGAGTGTGAACACGTGTGTGCTCCAGCACAAGTGGGACAGTCCAGCACAAGTGGGACAGTGTGTGTGATGTGTGAGTGTGAACACGTGTGTGCTCCAGCACAAGCGGGACAGTGTCATGTGTGATGTGTGAGTGTGAACACATGTGTGCTCCAGCACAAGTGGGACAGTGTCATGTGTGATGTATGAGTGTGAACACGTGTGTGCTCCAGCACAAGTGGGACAGGGTCATGTGTAATGTGTGTGAACACATGTGTGCTCCAGCACAAGTGGGACAGTGTCATGTGTGATGTGTGAGTGTGAACACGTGTGTGCTCCAGCACAAGTGGGACAGTGTCATGTGTGATGTATGAGTGTGAACACGTGTGTGCTCCAGCACAAGTGGGACAGTGTTGTGTGTGATGTGTGTGAACACGTGTGTGCTCCAGCACAAGTGGGACAGTGCCGTGTGTGATGTGTGTGAACACGTGTGTGCTCCAGCACAAGAGGGACAGTGTCATGTGTGATGTGTGTGAACACGTGCGTTCTCCAGCACAAGAGGGACAGTGTCATGTGTGATGTATGAGTGTGAACACGTGTGTGCTCCAGCACAAGAGGGACAGTGTCGTGTGTGATGTGTGTGAACACGTGTGTGCTCCAGCACAAGAGGGACAGTGTCATGTGTGATGTGTGAGTGTGAACACGTGTGTGCTCCAGCACAAGTGGGACAGTGTCATGTGTGATGTATGAGTGTGAACACGTGTGTGCTCCAGCACAAGTGGGACAGTGTCATGTGTGATGTGTGTGAACACGTGTGTGCTCCAGCACAAGTGGGACAGTGTCATGTGTGATGTATGAGTGTGAACACGTGTGTGCTCCAGCACAAGTGGGACAGTGTCGTGTGTGATGTGTGAGTGTGAACACATGTGTGCTCCAGCACAAGCGGGACAGTGTCATGTGTGATGTATGAGTGTGAACACGTGTGTGCTCCAGCACAAGTGGGACAGTGTCGTGTGTGATGTGTGAGTGTGAACACGTGTGTGCTCCAGCACAAGCGGGACAGTGTCATGTGTGATGTGTGAGTGTGAACACATGTGTGCTCCAGCACAAGTGGGACAGTGTCATGTGTGATGTATGAGTGTGAACATGTGTGTGCTCCAGCACAAGTGGGACAGGGTCATGTGTAATGTGTGTGAACACATGTGTGCTCCAGCACAAGTGGGACAGTGTCATGTGTGATGTGTGAGTGTGAACACGTGTGTGCTCCAGCACAAGTGGGACAGTGTCATGTGTGATGTGTGAGTGTGAACGGGACACGTGTGTGCTCCAGCACAAGTGGGACAGTGTCATGTGTGATGTGTGTGAACACATGTGTGCTCCAGCACAAGTGGGACAGTGTCATGTGTGATGTGTGAGTGTGAACACGTGTGTGCTCCAGCACAAGTGGGACAGTGTCATGTGTGATGTGTGAGTGTGAACACGTGTGTGCTCCAGCACAAGTGGGACAGGGTCATGTGTGATGTGTGAGTGTGAACACGTGTGTGCTCCAGCACAAGAGGGACAGTGTCATGTGTGATGTGTGTGAACACGTGCGTGCTCCAGCACAAGTGGGACAGTGTCATGTGTGATGTATGAGTGTGAACACGTGTGTGCTCCAGCACAAGAGGGACAGTGTCATGTGTGATGTGTGTGAACACGTGCGTGCTCCAGCACAAGTGGGACAGTGTCATGTGTGATGTGTGAGTGTGAACACGTGTGTGCTCCAGCACAAGAGGGACAGTGTCGTGTGTGATGTGTGTGAGTGTGAACACGTGCGTGCTCCAGCACAAGTGGGACAGTGTCATGTGTGATGTGTGAGTGTGAACACGTGTGTGCTCCAGCACAAGTGGGACAGTGTCATGTGTGATGTATGAGTGTGAACACGTGTGTGCTCCAGCACAAGTGGGACAGTGTTGTGTGTGTGTGAACACGTGTGTGCTCCAGTGTGAACAGTGTGTGTGCTCCAGCACAAGTGGGACAGTGTCGTGTGTGATGTGTGAGTGTGAACACGTGTGTGCTCCAGCACAAGTGGGACAGTGTCGTGTGTGATGTGTGTGTGAACACGTGTGTGCTCCAGCACAAGTGGGACAGTGTCGTGTGTGATGTGTGTGTGAACACGTGTGTGCTCCAGCACAAGCGGGACAGTGTCGTGTGTGATGTGTGTGAACACGTGTGTGCTCCAGCACAAGTGGGACAGTGTCATGTGTGATGTGTGAGTGTGAACACGTGTGTGCTCCAGCACAAGCGGGACAGTGTCGTGTGTGATGTGTGTGTGCTCCAGCACAAGTGGGACAGTGTCGTGTGTGATGTGTGAGTGTGAACACGTGTGTGCTCCAGCACAAGTGGGACAGTGTCATGTGTGATGTGTGAGTGTGAACACGTGTGTGCTCCAGCACAAGTGGGACAGTGTCATGTGTGATGTCCAGCACAAGTGGGACAGTGTCGTGTGTGATGTGTGTGTGAACACGTGTGTGCTCCAGCACAAGGGACAGTGTCATGTGTGTGATGTGTGAGTGTGAACACGCGTGTGTGCTCCAGCACAAGAGGGACAGTGTCATGTGTGATGTGTGAGTGTGAACACGTGTGTGCTCCAGCACAAGTGGGACAGTGTTGTGTGTGATGTGTGTGAACACGTGTGTGCTCCAGCACAAGTGGGACAGTGTTGTGTGTGATGTGTGTGAACACGTGTGTGCTCCAGCACAAGTGGGACAGTGTCGTGTGTGATGTGTGTGAACACGTGTGTGCTCCAGCACAAGTGGGACAGTGTTGTGTGTGATGTGTGTGAACACGTGTGTGCTCCAGCACAAGTGGGACAGTGTCATGTGTGATGTATGAGTGTGAACACGTGTGTGCTCCAGCACAAGTGGGACAGTGTCATGTGTGATGTGTGAGTGTGAACACGTGTGTGCTCCAGCACAAGTGGGACAGTGTCGTGTGTGATGTGTGAGTGTGAACACGTGTGTGCTCCAGCACAAGTGGGACAGTGTCGTGTGTGATGTGTGTGAACACGTGTGTGCTCCAGCACAAGTGGGACAGTGTTGTGTGTGATGTGTGTGAACACGTGTGTGCTCCAGCACAAGAGGGACAGTGTCGTGTGTGATGTGTGTGTGTGAACACGTGTGTGCTCCAGCACAAGTGGGACAGTGTCATGTGTGATGTGTGTGAACACGTGTGTGCTCCAGCACAAGTGGGACAGTGTCGTGTGTGATGTGTGTGTGAACACGTGTGTGCTCCAGCACAAGTGGGACAGTGTTGTGTGTGATGTGTGTGAACACGTGTGTGCTCCAGCACAAGTGGGACAGTGTTGTGTGTGATGTGTGAGTGTGAACACGTGTGTGCTCCAGCACAAGTGGGACAGTGTCATGTGTGATGTGTGTGAACACGTGCGTGCTCCAGCACAAGTGGGACAGTGTCATGTGATGTGTGATGTGTGATGTGTGTGTGACGTGTGTGCTCCAGCACAAGTGGGACAGTGTCGTGTGTGATGTGTGAGTGTGAACACGTGTGTGCTCCAGCACAAGTGGGACAGTGTCATGTGTGATGTGTGTGAACACGTGTGTGCTCCAGCACAAGTGGGACAGTGTCGTGTGTGATGTGTGTGAACACGTGTGTGCTCCAGCACAAGTGGGACAGTGTCATGTGTGATGTGTGTGAACACGTGTGTGCTCCAGCACAAGAGGGACAGTGTCATGTGTGATGTGTGTGAACACGTGTGTGCTCCAGCACAAGTGGGACAGGCAGAGGACAACATTCAAGTGTCGGTCCTCTTGTTCACATTCTGGTCTCCGGTCTGCCTGGCATGTGAGCTTCCAGGAGGTTCCTCTGGCTCTACCTCCCTCCTTGGCGTAGGCCTGCTGGATGACAGGCATTAGGGCCACACCATTGGGTTTTCATGTGGAGTCCAAGGATCTGAACTCCGATGCTCACAGTTGTGCAGCAATCACTTTATCCACTGAGCCATCTCTCCAGACACTGTTTGTTTGTATTTTGAGGCAGAATCTTTAACTCTGGACTGGAGCTCACTATGTGCAGAACAGGCAGGCCTGGAACTCCTTATGTGCAGAACAGGAGGGCCTGGAATTCACTGTGTATGGAACAGGAGAGCCCAGAACTCAGTATATACAGAATAGGAGGGCCTGGAACTCAGCACAAGTGGGACATATGGAATGTGAACAAGTGCGAGGGCCTGGAACTCAGTATATATGGAACAGGTGGGCCTGGAACTCACTATGTGCAGAACAGGAGGGCCTGGAACTCACTATATACAGAACAGGAGGGCCTGGAACTCACTATATACAGAACAGGAGGGCCTGGAACTCAGTATATACAGAACAGGAGGGCCTGGAACTCACTATATACAGAACAGGAGGGCCTGGAACTCAGTATATACAGAACAGGAGGGCCTGGAACTCAGTATATACAGAACAGGTGGGCCTGGAACTCACTATATATGGAACAGGAGGGCCTGGAACTCACTATATGAGTGTGAACACGTGTGTGCTCCAGAACAGGTGGGCTGAGAACTGTGATATATATGGAACAGGAGGGCTGTGAACTCAGTATATAGTGTGAACAGAAGGGCACAAGTGGGAACTCACTATATGATGTGTGGAAAAGGAGGGCACAAGTGGGAAGTCATTATATACAGAACAGGAGGGCCTGGAACTGCCAGCACAAGTGGGACAGTATAAGTGTGAAAACAGGAGGGCCTGGAAGTCAGTATATACAGAACAGGAGGGCCTGGAACTCACTATATACAGAACAGGAGAGTCCAGAATTCACTATGTGCAGAACAGGAGGGCCTGGGACTCACTATATACAGAACAGGAGAGTCCGGAACTCACTATGTGCAGAACACGAGGGCCTGGAAGTCAGTATATACAGAACAAGAGAGCCTGGAACTCAGTATATACGGAACAGGAGGGCCTGGAACTCACTATGTGCAGAACAGGAGGGCCTGGAACTCACTATGTGCAGAACAGGAGGGCCTGGAACTCACTATATACAGAACAGGAGGGCCTGGAACTCAGTACGTGCAGAACAGGAGGGTCCAGAACTCACTATATACAGAACAGGAGGGCCCGGAACTCACTATGTACAGACAGGAGGGCCTGGAACTCCTTATGTGCAGAACAGGAGGGCCTGGAACTCACTGTATATGGAACAGGTGGGCCTGGAACTCAGTATATACAGAATAGGAGGGCCTGGAACTCACTATATACAGAACAGGAGGGCCTGGAACTCACTATGTGCAGAACAGGAGGGCCTGGAACTCACTGTATATGGAACAGGTGGGCCTGGAACTCAGTATATACAGAATAGGAGGGCCTGGAACTCACTATATACAGAACAGGAGGGCCTGGAACTCACTATGTACAGAACAGGAGGGCCTGGAACTCACTGCATATGGAACAGGTGGGCCTGGAACTCAGTATATACAGAAAAGGAGGGCCTGGAACTCACTATATACAGAACAGGAGGGCCTGGAACTCACTATACAGAACAGGAGGGTGGAACTCACAGAACAGGAGGGACTGGAACTCACTATATACAGAACAGGAGGGCCTGGAACTCACTATGTACAGAACAGGAGGGCCTGGAACTCACTATGTGCAGAACAGGAGGGCCTGGAACTCACTATATACAGAACAGGAGGGCCTGGAACTCACTATATACAGAACAGGAGGGCCTGGAACTCACTATATACAGAAACAGGAGGGCCTGGAACTCAGTATAAAGCAGAACAGGAGGGCCTGGAACTCACTATATACAGAACAGGAGGCCCGGAACTCAGTATGTGCAGAACAGGAGGGCCTGAACTCACTATATACAGAACTGGAGGGCCTGGAACTCAGTATGTGCAGAACAGGAGGGCCTGGAACTCACTATATACAGAACAGGAGGGCCTGGAACTCACTATGTGCAGAACAGGAGGGCCTGGAACTCACTATATACAGAACAGGAGGGCCTGGAACTCACTATGTGCAGAACAGGAGGGCCTGGAACTCACTATATACAGAACAGGAGGGCCTGGAACTCACTATGTACAGAACAGGAGGGCCTGGAACTCACTATATACAGAACAGGAGGGCCTGGAACTCACTATATACAGAACAGGAGGGCCTGGAACTCAGTATATACAGAACAGGAGGGCCTGGAACTCACTATATACGGAACAGGAGGGCCTGGAACTCACTATATACAGAACAGGAGGGCCCGGAACTCACTATATACAGAACAGGAGGGCCCGGAACTCACTATAAAGAAAACAGGAGGGCCTGGAACTCACTATATACAGAACAGGAGGGCCTGGAACTCACTATATACAGAACAGGAGGGCCTGGAACTCACTATGTGCAGAACAGGAGGGCCTGGAACTCACTATATACAGAACAGGAGGGCCTGGAACTCAGTATGTGCAGAACAGGAGGGCCTGGAACTCACTATATACAGAACAGGAGGGCCTGGAACTCACTATGTGCAGAATAGGAGGGCCTGGAACTCACTATATACAGAACAGGAGGGCCTGGAACTCACTATGTACAGAACAGGAGGGCCTGGAACTCACTATATACAGAACAGGAGGGCCTGGAACTCACTATGGAACTCACTATATACAGAACAGGAGGGCCTGGAACTCACTATATACAGAACAGGAGGGCCTGGAACTCACTATATACAGAACAGGAGGGCCTGGAACTCACTATGTACAGAACAGGAGGGCCTGGAACTCACTATATACAGAACAGGAGGGCCTGGAACTCACTATGTACAGAACAGGAGGGCCTGGAACTCACTATATACAGAACAGGAGGGCCTGGAACTCACTATATACAGAACAGGAGGGCCTGGAACTCACTATATACAGAACAGGAGGGCCTGGAACTCACTATATACAGAACAGGAGAGTCCGGAACTCACTATATACAGAACAGGAGGGCCTGGAACTCACTATGTGCAGAACAGGAGGGCCTGGAACTCACTATATACAGAACAGGAGGGCCTGGAACTCACTATATACAGAACAGGAGGGCCTGGAACTCACTATATACAGAACAGGAGGGCCTGGAACTCACTATATACAGAACAGGAGGGCCTGGAACTCACTATATACAGAACAGGAGGGACTGGAACTCACTATATACAGAACAGAGAGTCTGGGCAGAACAGGAGGGCCTGGAACTCACTATGTGCAGAACAGGAGGGCCTGGAACTCACTATATACAGAACAGGAGGGCCTGGAACTCACTATGTGCAGAACAGGAGGGCCTGGAACTCACTATATACAGAACAGGAGGGCCTGGAACTCACTATGTACAGAACAGGAGGGCCTGGAACTCACTATGTACAGAACAGGAGGGCCTGGAACTCACTATGTACAGAACAGGAGGGCCTGGAACTCACTATGTGCAGAACAGGAGGGCCTGGAACTCACTATGTACAGAACAGGAGGGCCTGGAACTCACTATGTACAGAACAGGAGGGCCTGGAACTCACTATGTGCAGAACAGGAGGGCCTGGAACTCACTATATACAGAACAGGAGGGCCTGGGCACTATACAGAACTCACTCATATACAGAACAGGAGGGCCTGGAACTCACTATATACAGAACAGGAGGACCTGGAACTCACTATGTGCAGAACACGAGGGCCTGGAACTCACTATATACAGAACAGGAGAGTCCGGAACTCACTATGTACAGAACAGGAGGGCCTGGAACTCAGTATGTGCAGAACAGGAGGGCCTGGAACTCACTATGTGCAGAACAGGAGGGCCTGGAACTCACTATGTGCAGAACAGGAGGGCCTGGAACTCACTATGTACAAAACAGGAGGGGCTGGAACTCACTATATACAGAACAGGAGGGCCTGGAACTCAGTATGTGCAGAACAGGAGGGCCTGGAACTCATGGCCATCCTTCTGCTTCTGCTTCCCAAGTGCTGGGGTTACAGGTATGAGCCACCATGCCCAGCTGAGACATATAATTTTTATTAGTCAAAAATTAGTTTCTCATTCACTAAAATCAATATCAACTACTTCTTGATACACCTTTAAAGAAGGTCCAGATAGTTGGATATTGGGAATATTTGTACAAATAAATGTTAGGTGCCTGATTTTTTTTAATAGAGCATGATCTTTGTAGGAGGTTACCGTAGAAGCACTTGGTCTAAATACTTGGCTTTGACCCCAGCTTTACCACCATGTCGTTGGGCAACTTTCAATGGCCTCTCCCCCCACCCCTGACCTCTAGCTCTGCATTTTCTTATCTATGAAACAAGAGGGATTGAATTTTTCAGTGACCTTCAACCTGTTCACCAAAGCACTTAGCATTCTAGGAAACTCAGCCCAGACCCTCTCACCTACCCTTCCACAGCTCCCCACCCCACCCTCCCATCCCCAGCCTGTCCTCGCTCCTCCAGCCCTGACCCTGCAACCCACCCTTCTCCTGGTTGTTGGCACAAGGTGATCTTCTTGCCCAGAGCACCTTCCCTGTAGGTCAATGACCAACTTCTACTGGTTTTTAGTCTTCAGGCAGTATGGTCTCTCATCTTGAAAACCTTTCCTGTCCCCCAAGGAGTCTCTTGGTATCCCCACAGATGGTCTGAAAAAGCTTTGCCCATCTCCAACTCCACTCTCACCATCCTCACTTGTAAGACTAACTATCTGCTAAAACTTATAGCTTGAAAATAGTGCTGCACTTCAAACTGAAATCCCATTATTTAGATGAAAACCTCTGAGTCTTGTATACTTAAAAGCTTTCTCCTTAACCTTTGAGAATCAAGAGAGAGAAAAAAAATGTCTTCTCAGAAGAAGCACTGGTCTCAGGAACCACCATGTATAACAATTAGCTCCATTAAGACCCCTAAGCGGATTCCCAGCCCTCTGCATGGAGCCTGGTGCCTGCTGTGAGGTTGGGGGTTCACAACAGAGGACCAAGGTGGACAGTTTCTTGGGCCCAGATTTGTTTATTTTCATACCAGGAGAGACTTATGGGATCCAAAGAAAAAGAGAATTAAGCTTTGGACTCATGAGTAAGGGGAGGAAGGAGATTTGAAAGGCTTTACTGGATAGAAGGAGTGAAACTTCTGGAAGAGGGGTACCTTGTATGTGTTGTATGAGATGTGGGTGGGTGCTGAGCACCTGCGACTTAAGGTGACTCGAGTCTACTGATGTTCAAGACCTTTGAGTAGGTGTGGCATGTGCCCGCCACACAGAGCCATGGGTGAGGCCATTAGGGTGATCAATTTCCATAACAGGAAGTAGGGATAATCTGATCCTGGACACAGTTGTTGGTCGGGGAGAGTAGAGAGGACAGGCAGCGTTCTTGAAATCTAACACGCAGTAGATATCGAAGAACTGTTTCCTCGCTAAATAAATCAGCTGGGAACTGCCCTGTCCTTGCCATGAGAGAGTAGTAACAAGTTGAGAGTCTATAGTTTACCCAGATGCTTTGAACGGATGAAACAAGTGGACAGAAATGGCCAGGAGATGGAGTGCTGGGAGGCCATCCAGCACCGCGATCTGGACCTGCAACCCCCTTGTCTGATGCTCTAAGTTCCCATTGACACCAGCGCGTTCCCGGGGTACAGTCCACGGACAGATTGAAAATGGCTAACACTACTCACCCAGGCAGAGCAGAAGCCGCCAGGTAAACCTGGCCTGTGCAAAATCACCAGGCATTCCAAAACCCCATTGACATGAATACTGGATCAGCCCTTTGCTCATGCGGATAATTGAGAGCTAGTCCGGTTTGGGCTTTGTTTGCTCCTGTACTTTGAAATCCTAGCCACCATGGGGTCCTGCCAGCCCGGAGGACAGTGTGGCCAGAGAGACAGAACAGGGCAAGACAAAACTCAGAGGTCCCTAAGACCTTCTGGACGGGAGACCCGCTAGGAAGAGAGGAAGAGTCATACCAAGCTCTTTCATGTTTTCTCCTGGCCCAGAGAAAATGTGGGAAGGTCAGCAGCCATTTCATCTAGGTGCTAGAAGCTTCTACCAAGAAGCAATAAGAGTTTGAATAACAAGCTCATTGTCCTCAGAGAGAAAAGGAGAGAGGGAAACACACAACCCGCCCACCCATGTATGCCAAGTCACAAAATTTAATTAGGGAGATAAGAAGTGGGGGGAGGCAATATTAAGCTGATGCTCCTTTTAATTTTTTGTCCTTGTTGTGAGCTCAGGGAAGAGAGTGGGAGAAATCATTTAAACCCAGAATTAACATCTTCTAATAATCTTAGACAAAACCTGAGTGTGTTTTGCTTTGGTTTGTAAATTAGCTCATGATGAAAGTGTCCCCTCAGCCATGCACCATTGTCTTCGGCGGGCCTGCTTGCTGAATGCAGCCTGACCCACACGCCCTCCTAGCTCAACTGTAAGGTTCGAGAGCGTGAGTGAACAATTACTATAAAGTGAAGTACTTGCAGTTTTGCCACAAAAAAAATCAATGAACTTTTCAAGTGATTTTTATCATATTTTGCAGCTGTTCTGATACCTCTTGAGTGGCTCACACGCTGTCAGCGGTGCTTCCAAAGAGCCTCGTTCATCTGGTCGCCTCCCCTTGGAGAAGAGCAGCTGCCGCAGCCCTGGCTGGAAGGCTGCAGCCTGGAGAGGGGAGCTCCAGAGGGCCTGGTGGGCCATAGCAAGCATTCCATTCAGAGTTCCCCTGACTTACACCATGTCACACTGGGGGAGGTTTTGGACCTGCGCAGATCCCCTGGTTACTTTGGAGGGAAGCTCAAGAACAGCTGATGTTGCATCCTCAGCATCCCACAAGGATGGGCATTGTGTCAATCAAAGCTAGGAAGTGGGGACGCCTGGGGTGCATCTTCCCCGTGCTAGAGAAGCAGGTCTTAAAGACTAACATCAGAACAGACAGACCAGGGCCCACACTCTGGTCCATGCACCGGACCTCCCTGGAGCCCAGGCAGATGGGGCAGTCAGCCCCGGCCTGAGTGGAAGCAGGGAGAGTTGTGTCGGTTCTACACTGTCTTCTCATGCCTGCAAGGAGATAAGCTTGGGAACACCACAGAAGTGAAATCTCACGGGAATGTCTGCTGAGACTCTACTTGGTTCACTTTCTCAGACTCCCGAGAATTCAGGTGACCCACATGAAGTGCCAAGGCTTCCATGTTACTTAAAATGACTCTAAAATGGGCCAATTTCACAATGTTACATAACACTGTGTTTAGTTCTGGTTCTGAATTAGAGGTGTGAAGACAAGCCCCTGCCCTCCCCTCCCCTCGGGTTCTGAGTTCAGTGGACTGGCACCCCAACAGAAGAATCGGAATGAGGGGTGAGATTCGGCCAGTGGGCGAGGGCTCTTGTGGATGTGAACTAGATGAGTATTTTCTGCAAAGAACCTGGTGTAAGGGCTTCTAGTCAACAGAAGAATCGGAATGAGGTGAGTCTTCTGGATGTGAACTAGATGAGTATTTTCTGCAATGAACCTGGTGTAAGGGCTTCTTCTAGTCAGCGAGTGTTTCTGAAGCCCTTGCCCCACTCTCCTCACGGAGCTACCGCTCTGGCGTGCATAAAATGATAAGATCGAGTTCTTGACGCAGGCCTTGGCCGGTGTCTCAGAAGGGGTCATCTTTAGGTTAAGTGGAGAGGGGGGGATCCCACACAGTGGGTCAGCGTGAGAAAAGGTGGGCCTGGAGAAGTGAAAGCCACGCTCCCTGCTTGTCTGATTTCAGAACCCACAGGGAGGGTCTGAAGCCACCAGATGCTGTTCAGTGGGACTGGATCAGGAAAGTCACTCATTACGGTTGACCCCAAGTAAGTGTCTGCAGACTCAGAATTGCCACCACCTTTGATTTAATCTGCTGCCTTTGAGAGAGTGCAGTGGAAAATCAGAAGACTCCAGCAATGACTGGTTGGTTGGTTAGAGGAAAGATTGACCACAGTAGTATAGAACAGCACTGAGTTCCTGCTGCACACCAGGTGCTATGCTGAGTACTCATCATACGCATAGAGTTCCTGTGCACACCAGGTGCTATGCTGAGTACTCATCACCAGGTGCTGCACACCAGGGCTGTGCTGAGTACTCATCATACGCATAGAGTTCCTGCTGCGCACCAGGGGCTGTGCTGAGTACTCATCATACGCATAGAGTTCCTGCTGCACACCAGGTGCTATGCTGAGTACTCATCATACGCATTGACTTCCTGCTGCACATCAGGTGCTATGCTGAGTACTCATCATACGCATAGAGTTCCTGTGCACATCAGGTGCTATGCTGAGTACTCATCATACGCATAGAGTTCCTGTGCACACCAGGTGCTATGCTGAGTACTCATCATACGCATAGAGTTCCTGTGCACACCAGGGGCTGTGCTGAGTACTCATCATACGCATAGACTTCCTGCTGCACATCAGGTGCTATGCTGAGTACTCATCACCATAGAGTTCCTGTGCAGGTGCTATGCTGAGTACTCATCATACGCATAGAGTTCCTGTGCACACCAGGTGCTATGCTGAGTACTCATCATACGCATAGAGTTCCTGTGCACACCAGGTGCTATGCTGAGTACTCATCATCAGAGTTCCTGTGCACACCAGGGGCTGTGCTGAGTACTCATCATACGCATAGAGTTCCTGCGCACACCAGGGGCTGTGCTGAGTACTCATCATACGCATAGAGTTCCTGCTGCGCACCAGGGGCTGTGCTGAGTACTCATCATACGCATAGAGTTCCTGTGCACACCAGGTGCTATGCTGAGTACTCATCATACGCATAGAGTTCCTGTGCACATCAGGTGCTATGCTGAGTACTCATCATACGCATAGAGTTCCTGTGCACACCAGGGGCTGTGCTGAGTACTCATCATATGCATAGAGTTCCTGCTGCGCACCAGGTGCTATGCCGAGTACTCATCATACGCATAGAGTTCCTGTGCACATCAGGTGCTATGCTGAGTACTCATCATACGCATAGAGTTCCTGCTGCGCACCAGGGGCTGTGCTTCCATAGAGTTCCTGCACATCAGGTGGTGCATCAGGTGCTATGCTGAGTACTCATCATACGCATAGAGTTCAGGGGCTGTGTGTACTCATCACACCAGAGTTCCTGCTGCGCACCAGGGGCTGTGCTGAGTACTCATCATACGCATAGAGTTCCTGCTGCGCACCAGGGGCTGTGCTGAGTACTCATCATACGCATAGAGTTCCTGTGCACACCAGGTGCTATGCTGAGTACTCAGGGCACATCAGGTGCTATGCTGAGTACTCATCATACGCATAGAGTTCCTGTGCACACCAGGGGCTGTGCTGAGTACTCATCATATGCATAGAGTTCCTGTGCACACCAGGGGCTGTGCTGAGTACTCATCATATGCATAGAGTTCCTGCTGCGCACCAGGTGCTATGCCAAGTACTCATCATACGCATAGAGTTCCTGTGCACATCAGGTGCTATGCTGAGTACTCATCATACGCATAGAGTTCCTGCTGCGCACCAGGGGCTGTGTTGAGTACTCATCATACACATAGAGTTCCTGCTGAGCACCAGGTGCTGCAGTACTCATCAGGTGCATCAGGTGCTATGCTGAGTACCAGCCCTTCTTTAAATAATTATCCTTTGGTTCTGACACCCACCCCATCAGGCTAGTACAGTCATTAGCTTGTTGAAGTGAGAGATAAATCATCAAAATTAACTGGTTGCAAGGATTAAGGCAACTAGAAACCGTCTCCCACCTAATGGGGAGGGCATGGAAGGACAGGCAGGGCCCCAAAGGGGAGAAGAACCAAAAACACGGGTGACGTGTTCACAGAAGCCAGGGCTTAAGTAACTCCTGGAAACATCCATGAAAAGTCGAGAGTAGAAGCAACCTCTGACATAGTCCAGTGCTGTCCATAAGGCCCTCTCCTTGACACCACAAGCAGAACAGAGACACTTTCAGAGGTGGGGAACCCTCAGGGAAGGACAGCATGAACGATAGCCCCCCAAAATGTACGCACTGAAACCCGAAGCTTCCGTCATACCCTCTAGAACTGAAGCGTTGGAATCCTCACCTTCGATGACTGTATTTGCAGACAGGGCCACTGAGAAGGTAACTGAGAGGAAATGAGGCCGTAAGATGCAAAGCGGACGCAACAGAATGGATGCACAGGAAGAAAGACCAGGCGCAAGGCTACAGGGGGTCACAGGCCTCCATCTGCAAGGCCAGCAGAGTGGACACCAGGCGCAAGGCTACATGGGGTCACAGGCCTCCATCTGCAAGGCCAGCAGAGTGGACACCAGGCGCAAGGCTACATGGGGTCACAGGCCTCCATCTGCAAGGCCAGCAGAGTGGACACCAGGAGCAAGGCTACATGGGGTCACAGGCCTCCATCTGCAAGGCCAGCAGAGTGGACACCAGGCGCAAGGCTACATGGGGTCACAGGCCTCCATCTGCAAGGCCAGCAGAGTGGACACCAAACCTTCCAGGCCTCCATCTGCAAGGCCAGCTAGTGGACACCAGGCGCAAGGCTACATGGGGACAGGCCTCCATCTGCAAGGCCAGCAGAGTGGACACCACGCGCAAGGACATGGGGTCACAGGCCTCCATCTGCAAGGCCAGCAGGGCCAGGCGCAAGGACATGGTAAGGCCTCCATGCCAGCAGAGTGGACACCAGGAGCAAGGCTACATGGGGTCACAGGCCTCCATCTGCAAGGCCAGCAGAGTGGACACCACGCGCAAGGCTACATGGGGTCACAGGCCTCCAGGCCAGCAGAATGGATGGCCTCCATCTGCAGGAAGCAAGGCCTCCACCAGGCGCAAGGCTACATGGGGTCACAGGCCTCCATCTGCAAGGCCAGCAGAGTGGACACCAGGAGCAAGGCTACATGGGGTCACAGGCCTCCATCTGCAAGGCCAGCAGAGTGGACACCCAGGCTACAACCACAGGCCTCCATCTGCAAGGCCAGCAGAGTGGACACCAGGGCAAGGCCATGGTCACAGGCTCCATCTGCAAGGCCAGCAGAGTGGGCAAGAGCAAGGCTTCATGGGTCAAGGCCAGCAGAGTGGACACCACGCGCAAGGCTACACACAGGCCTCCATCTGGAAGTCACCATGGGGTCAGTCATCTGCAAGGCCAGCAGAGTGGACACCAGGAGCAAGGCTACATGGGGTCACAGGCCTCCATCTGCAAGGCCAGCAGAGTGGACACCAGGAGCAAGGCTACATGGGGTCACAGGCCTCCATCTGCAAGGCCAGCAGAGTGGACACCAGGAGCCATGGGGTCACAGGCCTCCATCTGCAAGGCCAGCAGAGTGGACACCAGGCGCAAGGCTACATGGGGCCTCCATCTGCAAGGCCAGCAGAGTGGACACCAGGTGCATGGGGTCACAGGCCTCCAGGGCCAGCAGAGTGGACACCAGGAGCAAGGCTACATGGGGTCACAGGCCTCCATCTGCAAGGCCAGCAGAGTGGCCTCAAAAGAAACCAAACCTGCCCGCACTGTGACCTTGGCCCTGGAGCCTCTAGAGCTGTGGGCAAAGAAAGGTCTCACGTGGAAGTCACCCAGTCAGTCATGGTCAGTTATGGCAGCCCTGGCAGGTAAGTAGCTTAGTTTAGTGACGCATGGAGAGCCATGTATTCTCTCCACGTGGGCCTCCAGACGGAAGGTGCTTCAGGAACCGGAAGTGGATGCAACATCTCTGGCATCTGTGGCACGACAGAGGCGGAGACCTGCAGCTCTTTGCAGAAACCCTGACCTGAAGGCTGGTTGAAAAGTTCCAAGGCACGCAGAAAAGATCTTGTGAGGAAAACCTCCCCGAGAGAGAAGACGACAGATTACAAAGGACATCTGTGATGGTTTATATAAGGAAACCGCTTCCAGTAGCGTCCAATCACCAAGACTTCCCGAGCTGGGGCCACTGGGATCTCTATAGAGATCCTCAGCCAGAAACACAGCAGCAGTGAACCCTGGGGGTCAGGGACAAAAAATCAATACATGCGCTGCCTTTGAAAGCTCAAGATGTTCTATAAAAGCTTTGAGCAAGGACAAGAAAAAATAGAGTTTCTTTGGCTCTAGAGATATTTTTTTCTTAAAAAAAAGAAGAAAAAAAAACACATAGATTTCCTGTCTGCTCCAAGAGATGGAGAATGAAAAGTCTTATTCCCTGTGTGAAGGATCAGAGGAAACCTTGAAACTCCCAGGATCCCAAAGGATTCACAAAAGGTCTCAAGAAGAAGTGGGACTGTGTGGGACTCGTGTCCTGGCTTGCAAGAATGGCACAGGGTGCCCATTAGTGTCTTTGAAGGGACCAGAGCTGCCCCTGCTATGAAAACCCACCCAGATTTCAGGCCACAGCATTTTGGTTGGGAGGAAGGATAAAATAAAATACAAAAATAAAACAAGGTCTACACCTCTTGGAGTTTTGACCTAATTTCAAAAGACTTAAACATGCATTTCTGGGCAGTTGTTAAAAACATAGCCCTCCAGTGTCCACCTCTCCAGACTGCTTGGTGGTCAGGAGTGCCCCTCTCAACACAGCCCTGCTGAACGACCAGTTATTATTCATTTCCACTCCATCAGAGATGGAAGGTTTTTTTTGTTTTTTTTTAAGCACAATACAAATGAATTGTTCAAAATATTCAGAAAAAAAAAAAGACACAGGGGCTGGAAAGATGGTTTGATTCCGTGTACTCACATAATGCCAGATATACAAGGTAGTGCATGTATCAAGAGTTTGTTTGCAGTGTCTGGAGGCACTGGCATGCCCATTATCTATCTACCTCTTTCTCTCTCACTCTCTCTCTCTTAAATAAAATAAAATTTAAAAATGACACGATATCCCCATTTTTTTATTAATAGACTCAAAGAATGTAAAGTTGCTGTGTTAACCAGTATAAACCTTCATTAAAAACTCATTTAAAATGTCCACTCTTATCTTCCTGAGGACTGGTCAGAATAGGCAGGTCTAGGTCTGCGAGCCACATCCAGTACGCCCTAGCCTATGACGGGTTATCAACACACTGTCATCCCAGCCCCGGCCCTGTGACTGCATTGTAGTTAGGTTTTTGGACTTGAACTTTAAGAGACATTGATGTAGCCTGACATTTGATACCAGAGACACCAACACTCCGTGGCTCTTGAATACTTTAAATGTGGCCTGTCCAAAAGCCATGCACTGTGCAGGGTGCCAAAGCTGAGTATGTAAAAAGAATTAATAATGTTTTTGTCTGGAACATGTTGAAATAATATTTTGGAGTTATGTTTCTTTTTCTTCCTTTGTAAATTTTATTTTAGTTTTTATAAAAAGTTGTACTTTAATATCCCCTCTCTCCTACCCCAATTATGCTGAGGATATCTTTCTCAATGAAGTTCTTAGTATTCATTGTGGGGACCGGGTGACATCAGTCAGTCTCTGCAGAAGGGAGCGGGGCACAGTGCCTCAGACTATCCCCACCCACCCTGAGGCTCTTACAGTCTATCTGTCCCTCTTCCCTCTTTCACTATGTTTCCTGAGCCTTGGCGGCCATGTTAGAGATCTGATTTAGTGTGGAGTTCTCTCTCGCCTCTGGATCTCTGTTTTTTAAAAAAATATATATATATTTTATTTATTTATTTGAGAGAGAGAAAGAGGCAGAGGGAGAGAAAGAGAGAGGGAGAGAATGGGCACGCCAGGGCCTCCAGCCACTGCAAACGAACTCCAGATGTATGCACCCCCTTGTGCATCTGGCTTACATGGATCCTGGAGAATCAAACCAGGATCCTTTGGCTTTGCTGGCAAACACCTTAACTGCTAAGCCATCTCTCCATCCCTGGATCTCTGTTTTGATTAGGTTTGAGCAGTCACAGTATCTGTTGCCAGTTCTGTGGAACTGGTTTTCAGGTTGGCCTATTCGTATCACCTCTAATTCTGCAATGACTTCTGGGTCTGGCCAGATGAGACAGCGTCTCACTCTATAACCCAGTAGGTGTGAACTCATTGTGTAGATTAGACTTGAACTGTCAGCAGTCCTCCTACCTCAGCTTCTCTAGTGCTGAGATTGCAAGTATGAGCCACCATTCCTGGCTTGATTTTAAGTAAAGATTACCCTCACAGGGCCTAGTGGCACAGGCCTGTAATCCAAGCTACGCAGGAGGCAGAGGCAGGAGGATCGCAAATTCAGGGTCTACCTGGGATACAATGTGAGTTCAAGGCTAACCTGAGCAATTTATGAAGACTCTGTGTCAAAATTAAAAAAAAATTTTTAAATGGCTGGGGCATGCATGTAGCTCAGTGGAAGAACACTTGCCTGGCATGTACAAGGCCCTAGGTTCAATCCCCACTATGGCCATAAATTAAATGATTAAACAAACAAACATTACCCTCGATAATGTAGCTGGGTCTCAGCCAATCCATTAGAAGCATCAGGAAGACAAATGTTTAGCAATGAAGAAACTATGTCTCAAGGCTTCAGGGTCCAGCCTGTCCACAGGTGTTAAATTTGTCATCTCTCAAAACATAAGTAATCTGTTGGTTCTGTTCCTTTGGCGAGCCATGACTAAGGCAGGGCAGCATTTCCCCCCCAAATCTGAGAGTTGAGATGAGAGATCTCACAGGCGTGTGTGGTAAGCTCTGCTGGCCTTCGGTCTCATGGATCTGAATGCTGTGTTCTTACCTGCTCTGCTCACACAGCTTCCTAGAAAGAAGACAGTGGGTTATGAGGAAACTGCACACAGTGCAGTGTTGGCCTGGACAGTCTAACAGCACAGAAGAGCTGTCTGCTATGGGAGAGAGGTTGCTGGGTAGTTTGGGAGACAACACTGTGCCTCACCTGAGCACTGAACCCCTGAGGTGCAGATGAGCCACACCTGGCAAGGCCCAGTCACCTAAGAGCAGATGACCTGTAAGGACTGAGTTGTCTCTTTGGACCAGGAGGCCTCAAAGAAGGCAGAAGATAATGGAGTCCAGGTACGTCCACCTGGCGCCAAAGGGACTTGAGAAATCTAGAACCTGGCTTGTTAAACTGCAGTTTGTGACTCCGTATGAATGTGGAGGTTGTGAAAATTTTGACCACTCACTTTCTGAAAACGAAATCACCAAAAGTTAATTCATAATCTAATGTGTAATGAATCTGACGTGGTTCTGCTCGTGTCACGTCCTGTGACTTCACTGCAGCCTCGGGTGTGAACATACAGCAGGCACCCTTTGCTCTGCATGTGTGGTCACGTGACACACCAGCAAACTGCCTGCAACACCTCTGCTCTGTCGAAACCATTGCAAGTTATCAATTGTAGTTTCCCGTTTTATAGAAAGGTGAGATGTTTACTATTTTCCTACCGTCATTCTTCAGCAATTTGGAGGTTGTATTGCATTGGAGCAGCTTTTTACACTGCTGTTTGATTTGCTAGCTTGAGTTTCATTAAAAAATTTTTTTTCAATGAATTTTGGCTTGGGATTAAGATGAAATTTGCAACAATTTTTTAACATAACCCTAAACCTATTTCTGTCATTTTGTGCTAAGAATTTCATATAAAGCTTCATTCTCAGCATTGATAATTATAAAATCAAAATATTAGTCAAATCTAAAAATATCAAAGATCCCCATGCCCCGCAGCCTCAAACATCCAGCCATACCTAATTCTTTATGTAAAAAATAAACACATTCATTTCATTAGTATGCAAATCTGTTTTCATCTTTCATAAATAGTAAAATTATATGAAAACCAAAGAATTGCTTTAAGATAATTTTTTATTATTTGTTGTCAGTAAATGTTCAGTTTGTGTATCTATTCCATAGGCCTAATGTCCAGAGTCATGTAAAAGTTTTTCAGGCAAGAAGGGGTCATGAGTGGAAGAGGTTTAAGAAGCCCTGGGCTGCAGTGCCTGTGGTTAATCGGTGGGTCTGCGCTGTGGAGTCAGAGCAAAGGCAGTTTGTGCCTTGATCTTCCTGTAGATGTGTGGCTGTAAAGAAATACTGTCTGTCCTCGCATGATCTCTATTTCCCCAAGTGTCTGTGAAGGACAGAACCATCTTTAGTCCTTCAGACATACGTGGTGTGCCTGGGGCCAAGTCAGAGGTCAATAAGTAGATACCGATGGAGGAATGGAGGCGTGGATGGATGAATGAATGCGTAACAAAACCATAGAGATGGCGACTCCCTCACCAAAGCACGTCTAAGAGAAAATCATCCCATAAACGTGTTTTGGCCCCATACATCATACTTAAATAGCTGCAGGCAGAAAATAAAGTGGGGGAGAAAAGAGAAATTTGGGGTGTGGGTAACAGGCCTGTCTGGATGCACTGAAGCATGGAAACCACTTTCCGCTTCCCTGGGCAGCCATGGAGGCCCGAGGGGCAGACGGAGGAGAGGTGGTGGCCAGAAGCCCAGGTAAAGTGATGGCCCCCTCGAAGCCCAGGCTCCTGAAGTTTGGACTCGTGCTCATTTCAACAGTACAGTCCTGTCCAGGAGACTCCAAGAGGCAGCACGGTGCGGGAGATAAGGCCCAGGTTTGGAAGCAGAAGGCCTGGACCGGGTATGTGGTACTGCCATATCACCCGGTGCCCGCCAAGGGTGCGAAGGCCCAGCGTCCTCCAAGCATGGGGCTTCTCAGTCTGCGGGCTGCAGATAACAGTCCCACTAGGAAAGCCTTGGGAAGGCTTTGTGCTCCATGAATGAAAGGGCTACTGGGCACCAGCAGGCCGACACAGGCCTCCTTGCTATCAGCCTGCTGTGGAATTCTGCCTTCTGTCTCTGCCCAGTTCCAGTCCCCTACCTACCCCAGAAGAAAGTGTGAGCCAGAATAACAAGGGTGTGGTTTCTCCAGAAACTTGAGTGTGCAAGGCAATGAGGAGCACTTCCAAGAAAGCCTACTTCCTGCTTCCTGGTCCTTTCACATCATTTTCATAGGTAAGTTACAGAAATCTTCCAGGTCATTGCTAACCCAGAATATTGTCTTAAAATATGTTTATTAATTTCATGGACTTAATTCTAGTTTTCCCCACACTTTTCTGAGGTGTCAGATTCTTGTTCCCTGTGTAGTATCCTCTCTGTTGTTGAAAACTGATAGTTCTGGGGCTGCAAATATGGCTCTGCAGCTAAGAGGACTTGCTGAGCAAGCTTGAGGAACTGAGTTCAATCCTAGCATCCGTGTAAAAAGCAGGGGGATGGGGGGGATGGGGATGGGGATGGGGGGGTCACTGGCGCTCCCTGGTCAGCCGGTTGAACAAAAACATGGGAAGCTCTAACAGTGCGAGAGTCTGTATCAGAGAAACAGGAAAGAGTGATATGGAAGGCACCTCATGTCTTCTTCTGGTTCCACAGGCCTGTACACACCATTCATACATCTGCACACACATGAACCCATCATACACACACACATACACACACACCACTTATTCCTATACACCAAAGACCCCTTCTATCTTTACACCTCAAGAAAGCCTTGTTCATGCCCACACACAGAACATGGCTCATTCTTTCATTCGGGAAGTATTGATGGCACCATCAAGCATTGGATTGAGAGGGACAGAGACCATCAGGCCTTTGCAGGCTGTAGCAGTTACCTGCTCAATGCTGAGACAAAACATCCATTGTTGCAGTTAGCTTTGTGTTGCTTGAGATACACGCCCTACCAAAAGCAGCTTGTGGGAGGAAAGGGTCTATTTTGGCTTACCAACTCAAGGGGAAGGTCCACAATGGCAGGGGAAAATGTGTCATGAATAGAGGCTGGTCATCACCTATTTTGATCAACTCAGGTGGCAACAGCAGCAGGGGAGTGAGCCAAACACTGGCAAAGGGGAACTATAACACCAATGAGTTTGCCCCAACAAGACGCCTTCTCCAGGAGGCTCCAGTTCCCCAATTGTCATCAGCTGGGGACCTAGCACTCAGAACACATGAGTTCAAACCACTAAACCCAACAAGAAGCAGAGTAAGGGAGGAACGTTTTCAAGGGGAAGCTTCATCATGGCAGGGAAAGCATGACAGTGCAGGCAGCAGGGCATCACACCTTCACAGCAGCAGGAAGGGAATCGTAGCAATGAGGGAGCCGGCACTGGCAAGGGGAGAGGACTATTAAGTCCCAAGGCCCACCAAGTGTCAGGGCTCCTCCAACGTTCACCTCCCAAAGGCTCCACCACTTTCATGAACTGTCACCAGCTGGGACCCACGTATGAGGCTGAACCATGAACACTTGAGGCTGCATGAGTCACTTTACAAACAAACCACCAAACAGGCCATAGCAACCTGTGGAGCTCGGAGAGGTCTCCCAGGAGTGAGAGCGGGGCAGAAAGAAAATGGCAAATGGATTTTTGCCAAAGAATCTGACTACATAATGTGCTTAGAAGCTGAGCACAGTGAGTCAAGCCTACAATTCCAGTACTGGGGAGTCTGAGATGGGAGCATCAAGAGTTCAAAGCTAGCCTGGGATATGCAGCAAGTCCCTGTCTCAAAAAACAAACAGATGGGCTGGAGAGATGGCTTAGCAGTTAACGAGCTTGTCTGCTAAGTCTGAGGACCTAGGTTAATACCCCCAGTACCGACGTAAGCCAGATGCACAAGGTGGCACATACATCTGGAGTTCATTTGCAGTGGCTAGAGGCCCTGGCACATCCATTCCCGCTCTCTCTATCTGCTCTCTCCCTCCCTCTCTCTCTCTCTCTAATAAATAAAATAAAACAAACATCAACTCAAAAGTCTACTAAAACATAAAAAAATAGTATCCAGTGATATATAAAAAGTAAATTATAGTAATCAAGTAATTTTATTGCAAGAATACAAAATTGGTTTAGAATTTGAACATCAATCATTGTAATTTATCATTCTGTTAAGGAATAGAGAATAAATCATATAATCTTCCCAATTGATTCAGAGAGAGTAAAAAATAGCATTCAATATTAACTCATAATTTAAAAATATTTTTAGCAAGTAATAAAATTTTTAGCTCCCTTAATTTAATACAGGAAATAATTGTATTAGTATATATTAATTTAAAATATAATGAGTTTAATGATGGTATTTCTTTATATTCATAAAATGTATTTTGATCATATCCCCCACTGCACTTTTTTTTGTTTTGTTTTGTTTTGTTTTTTGTTTTTTCAAGGTAGGGTCTCACTCTAGCCCAGGCTGACCTGGAATTCACTATGTATCTCAGGGTGGCCTTGAACTCATGGTAATCCATTACCTCTGCCTCCCAAGTGCTGGGATTAAAGGCGTGTGCCACCACACCTGCATAACAATAGTCCCCCTTTTACATTAAGGCTGATAAAGGGATTCATTAAACTAAAATAATATATACCACATGTGACTAGAAAATATTAAGCTTTTACTCTGAGATCACAAGCAAAAAAAGAATGCCTATTTTCACTACCACTTTTTAACAAGAGATCCTAGCCAATGCAATAAAACAAGAAAAAAGATATAAAACCCTATGTATTTGAAAGAAAGATGTAAAACTAATTTCTCATAGATATCTAATTGGTTATATACAAATACAAAAATAATTTGTGCATAAAAATACACAAGGCCACTGTTAAAAGGTCAAAATGTAAAATGAGTTACATTTCTATATATTACATATAAAAGATTAGAAAACAGAAGTTTAAAGTTATGCCACTTACAAAAACAACTGAAATATTAAGTACTTAAGAATAAATCTACTGAAAGTTGTCTAAGGATTTACCCAGAAAAATATCATTGCTGAAAGAAATTAAATAATGAAGTTTTATATTTTACAAACCATATTTATAAATGGAAAATATACAATTTTTATATATGTCACTTCTCCTCAGTTGCTATATAGAATTTCTATATTGCAATTACTATCCTAGGAACTTTCTTCCTGAAAATTCTTCAGATGTTTCTTTAAAAATTAGTAGAAATGTGAAGGTCAAGAATAAACACCCCAAACAGACTTCCATGTTGGAAAACCATGTTATTTTGAGTCTTACTTTAAATTTATTTTTGTAAAAAAAATAATTATACTTTTATAGCAGAGCATTTCAGTTAAACTCTCCACAATGATGGAAATGGTTAATGTCTGCACAATGATATAATGGTATAAACACTATCACATATAGCTACGGATTTCTGCAATGCAGTCGACGTTATTGATGACCGTAAATGATCATTTAATTTAGTTATATTTTATTTCATTTCATATGAAGAAATTCAAATACTGCTACACACCAGATTTATCCTCCCACCCGAAAATTACCCCCAAGGAACAAACATGAAGCAATGTGTGTGTGCACACTGACTCTCAAGCAGCAAAGAACGGCCCCAGCAGGATGCCTTGACTGAGTTTCCCAAGATGCAGTGCAGGGTCAGGGAACTCAGGCAGAGCCCAGAGGACACCCTGTTTGAGACGGAATTTAGACCAAGGCTGCTGGAGTTCACAGGTGTGTGGGGGGGGTGGACAACTAAACATGGAAACTCTGTAGATGTGCAGACATTCCCATCAGATATGTAAAAAAGAACAAATAAGCATATGTGGGGAAATTGCCCAACACTGCAGAAGAAAGAACAGTGCCCACCCTCGCACGAAGCTGGGAGTAGTACTTCGTGCTTCCACCCCTGGGAAACCCCAAAATTCACCATGCATCTGGAGTTCATTTGCAGGGGCTGGAAGACCTGGTGTGCCCATTCTCTTTCTCTGCCTCTTTCTCTCTCTCATCATCAGGGAGAGGGCTCACACCATCCGCCTCACTGGTGAGTGTGGTGGTTAGAAAGGAAATGTCCCCATGGCGTCAGGTATTTTTGATTAAGCTGTTGGAGTCTTTGGGAGGTGGAGCCTGGCCGTAGGAGGCATAACCTTGAGGTTAGGAGGCCAGCCCTACTGTGTGTTCAGTTCTTTCTTTGCGGTGGACGTGTGGAGGGATAAGCCAGCTTCTTCCTCCATGAGGCCTCCCTTTGGAACTGTAAGCCTGAAAGAAAACCTGTCTTCCCCTAAGGTGCTTCTGTCCCAGCAACAAGAAGCTGTTAAAGTGAGCAAGACTGAACACTACCCTGTTTCTACCTATCAAAACTCAAGACTCAAATCTATCCAACCAATTCTGATAACTTCACTGCTTCCCAGAACAACGCATTATTTACAGGAAAATAAAAAATATGCTAGCACACAATGAGGTAAAATTTATAATATCTCAGATAAAATTGAAAATCTGCAGACATAGCCAAACATGGTAGCACCCACCTGTGACCTCAGCACCCAGGAAGCGAAGGCAGAAGGAAGGCTTGTGATCTTGAAGCCAGCCTGAGCTAGTTACATACTCTGCTACATAGAAAGATCCTACCTCAGAAAACAAAATGGGGGCTGGGTAGATAAATGCTTGCCTTGTAAGCAGGAGGAACTGAGTTCAATGCCAGCAAAGGTAGCGTACTCTTGCAATCCCAGCAGCGGACAGGCAGAGACTGGAGCAGCTCTGGAGCTCACTGACCAGCCAGCATAGCCTAATTGGTAAATTACAGGCCAAGGAGAGACCCTGTCTCAAAAAAAAAAAAAAAAGTCGGGGCTGGAGAGATGGCTTAGCGCCTAAGGCGTTTGCCTGCAAAGCCAAAGGATCCTGGTTCTATTCTCCAGGACCCACGTAAGCCAGATGCACAAGGGGGCGCATGCATCTGGAGTTCATTTGCAGGGGCTGGAAGACCTGGTGTGCCCATTCTCTTTCTCTGCCTCTTTCTCTCTCTCTAATAAATGAATAAATAAAATATATTAAATTGGTAAAACCACTTGAAAAACTCTAAGTTTTAACTAAATCCAAACATTCGTAAATTCTTAGAAGTCAGTAATTCCATCCTAGGCATGTGCCTACATAAGACATGCCATGTGCATCAAAAGTCTGGGGCAAGCATGTGTATAACACAATTATTGATAAAAGCCAAAATTTGGAACAGCTCACTGTCTATCAAAAGTAGAATGAATCAATAATAGTTAATAAACAATGGAATATGACACAGCTATGAAAAACAAGAGAATATGCCAGACTCCATAGCCTGAATCCATCTCACAAACAAAACGTGCACAGAGTCAAGGACTGAAAAGAGCACACACTGGGGAAGTGTGACTGGCTTCAGAAAGCAGCACTGACTCACTTTTTAGCTCTATTTCCCTTTTCAGTTCTCTTTAGGGGAGAATTAGCAAATGTTCCCAGCAGCTGACAGGACCTTCTTTGGATATGCATGGTACTGACAAAGATGTACAATCTTTTGAAAAAATATTCTGAATTACTATGAGTTGCATGCTTTGCTGTATACTTGAATTTGAAAGAGGACTAAAAAATTCTCACCCAAATCACAAGATTATAAAGAAAGAAACCAATGCCTTAGATAAAGTTCCACCACAGATTCCTGACTGAGTTTATCCACTGCAAGTACCCATTCAGAACTGGCCTGCAGTACCCCACCTGAGTCCTTAGTGGGGCTCTCCACTGCACATGCTCATTCAGTACTGGACTTGGTACCCCACTGTCATCTCAGGCTCCAGTGATATTCTCTCCAGAAATAATTGCAGCCACACAATTTTTCACTTGAGATGTTCCTGTTTTTACACATAATTCAACTAGAACGTCCTGCCCCCTCCCTCCCTCTCACGCTATTCTGTATCCATACCTCTCAGCTGAAGACAAGGCGAGGGGCAGATTCAGGTAAAAAGCAGAGGCAATTATTAAATAGATACTTGTAAAGGCATCAGTGCCATTTGTACCACTTGAAATATTATCCCCTATGAGTTTTCGCACTGAATTAGTGCCATTTAATGCGTGCGTATGGCCAGGGGGAAAATGTAAACTTGATCAACGAGAACAGGAAAACGACTCCAGAGGATCTTTGTGGCTGTGTGGGTTGTTGCTTGATGCTGTGGCTTTACCAGACATAATGACATGATTTACAATTTACAACAAGGCTTGGGGGATACGGATCCAAACATTCTTGACTTAAAATACCAGCAGCAGATGGGGAGGGAAACAGAAGCACAGACTGGACCTCACCCAGATGCTGAGGATGATACACGTCCAGATGCCTCCACGAGGTATGAAGGACACCAGCTCCCGTCACCCACAGAAATGCACAGAGTCACACCCACGCGAACCAAACAGCAGATAAACAGGGAATTATTTCTGTATATGAAATGACCCTGCAGTAAATGTGTCTGGGCCTCCAGTTACTTTCTCCTATGGGGTATTTTAGTCAAAGTTCTCAGGGGACCAGAACCAAAAGAATGGGTATCTATTAAAAGGGGACTTTATCAGATTAGCTTAACAATATGAGCTGGGTAGTCCAACAGTGGCTGTCCACATGATGTGAAGTCTGAGAACCTGGGAGCTGCTCTGCCCACAAGGCTAGACGCCTCAGTAGTCCCAATCTGGACTAGCTGCTAGTCTTCAGTCCACCTCGGAAGGCTGAAGAAGCTGTGTTCTGATGTCAGCATAGGACAGCAGCAATAGGGTAGATGCACTGAGCAGCAGGGAATGACGGAGACAGGCCAGACTCCTGCTTTCCCCTCAGACCTTTTTATGTCTGGGCTGCTGCTAGAAAGGACCGCCCTCTGGGCGTGGGGGGGGGTCTTACCCTCAGTTTATCCTTCTTGGAAATGGCCCAGTGGCATGTCTCTTAGTTGATAACTAACCTGATCCAATCAAATTGACAATGGAGATTAACCATCTCAAGGCAGACCTGAGACCCTTCAAAATTGTGAAATTCAACCCTGAAGACAACATTGCAGAGGAGCTAGGAAGCCAAGAAACACCCGACTTCCCACATCCATGTCCCCGTGCACTCCTGCATGCTGCGTCCACCTGGAAATGGGCAATTTTGCCTTTCAGATTGATAAGGACGTGATAGACTACTTATCCAGACCTGGATTCTTGTATCAGCTTCCTCCAAGTACCTCAGTGGCATCTGGCAAAGACTCTGCCCTGGTTGAGGCTCTGATTTCTCCTCAGTACGCTGCGGGGAAGACCAGCCGATCCTCGCCAAGGCTTACCTGGCTCTAGGTGGTTTCTGATTCCTCTGAGCACAGCTAACCTTCCGCCAAGGCTGCTACCTTTCCCAGGCTTGTTGGCCTCAAAATAATTATTTTCATTTAAAAAGTTTTGCTCTTCTAGTTCCTGTTGAACTCGGTTTCAGCAGCAGATGGCAACAGCTATAAAAGCAATAAAGAAATTAAGTAAGCAACAGAGATGTTAACCAAGAGAGAAAGGCAAGATTTGCCAGAGATAAATGGCAGCATAATCTGCTTATCATCGATTGGAAGTTGGCTGTGCTTCCAGTCATCTGGGCATTCGTATGAAGCGCATCTCCTCCAAGGAAAGACCCAGAGGAAACAGGATAGCTCCGAGTGGGAGGAACCTTCTGAGACCTGCTCCAAAGTTGCTATGTGGCGCTGCTGTTAGTATCTGCTCTGACATCCCATGTTCTCCAAGTCCACGAATCGTGGGAAATAGTGATGGAACTCAAATCCTCAAACAGACCGTTGACCTTACTGAAAACACCAAAGAGTCACAAGACACTTCAACGTACAGTTAGGGAGGGAAGAGCAGACTCACACATCAGCGGTGCCCCAGGTCCAAACATGTAAGAAATGCCAAGGGAGGCCTTTGAAACGAGGCCCAGCAGAGTGGCTTCTGCAAAGTGAGGGAGGAGGGCCATTCTGCCACGAATGAGGCAGTGACCAGAAAACACCATCAACAATAGCAGCCAGGGAGTGGTCTCAAAATACATGCTCCCCAGGCACCCGCACAGACCTGGGAAGAGACCATGAAAGACCAGAGGTGCTTGGTCAGAAGGCTGAATGAACAAGCTCTGTAATTGGCTACCTGCCTACGTGTCTCCACTTGAAAAGTCATCAGCCAGCCAATACCAACAAGGACTAAGCCTTGAGGAGTGAGGCGGAGAGGAGAGTAAAAGAAGGGAGGGCGCCAATCAGCCTCTAGTGAATGGCTATGGTTGAAGGCACGTAAAAAGGAAGGAAGGGTGCTGGAGAGAGGGCTTAGCGGTTAAGGCGCCTGCCTCCTAAGCCTAAGAACGCTGGTTCCAATCTCCAGCGGTTCCAATCTCCAGGTCCCACGTTTAGCCAGATGCAAGGGGCGCAATGCTGCACTTGACCACAAGGGGGCGCACACATCTGGATTTCGTTTGCAGCAGTTGAGAGGCTGCTGGTGCGCTCATCTCTATCTGTCTTCCTCTCCCTCTCTCTCTCTCTCTCTCTCTCTCTGTGTCTCTCCAAAAACAAAGAAAAGAAAAGAAAAGAAAAGAAAAGAAAAGAAAAGAAAAGAAAAGAAAAGAAAAGGAGGAGGAAAGGGGGAGAAAGGAAAGAAGGAAGAAAAGAGAGAGAGGGAGAAAAAAAAGAGCTGTAAGGTGGCTCCGTGGATAAAGCACTTGCTATCCGAGTTTGAGGACCCCAGAATCCATGTAAAGCCCAATTTTATTTATAGCAGGGTGTCTGTAACCCTAGCAAGTCTACAGAAAGAAAAGAAACTGAGACAGGAGAATCTTCCAGAAGCTTGACAGGCAGCTCACCTGAAGAACACAGTGGTGAACAATGACAGGTCTTGCCTCAAACAAGGTGGAAGGTGAGGACTGACACCTGAGGTTGTCATCTGACCTGTGCCATGGCACACACACATGAACACACAGACACACACGTCATGCACATTCAAAAAGAAACTAGAACTAATAACAAAATAGAAATCACCAGTGACAGGCACAGAGCTGGGGATGTTGGGGTGAAGAGTCTTGTCTCCACCTGCTGTGGCTGTTGACACCTGCGTGTCTAAAACACTCTTTTCTGAATCTGGTTTGAAATATGCCACTTGCATCTTTAGCCCCAGGAAAGAGCCAAACTCAGGGAAATGAAAACATTGTTGTGGAACTAATGGTGAAGCCGTGCAGCTGATTTGTGGACATTTACATACAATGTTTATGGAAAGTTGATTGTTAAGCTGGGTGTGGCAGTGCTATAGATCAACCCCAACAGCGGGTTCACCTGTGGGGTCAACACAGGGACCTGCCCCAGTCAGCCTGGGGACAGGCTCTGGATGCTTGCTTAAAGGAGTCCACCTATGTGGGGCTTCTGGGAGCCTGGGGCAGAAACCCCTGCTCCCTGCTTGTAGCTGTTACTTCTTTTATTGCTGTGACCAAATGCTTATAAGAAGCAGCCTGCTTAGTTGTCCCCAAGAACAGATGTTAAGACCCTATTGCTGAAGACTCCACATGCTTGGGCTGCAGGTCACTGAGAAATCAAGAAATCAAAGAGCTGAGCTGGAAGCCTCCTCCCCATTGACCAGCTGTCAGGATGCTGGAAAGACTCATGCAGTCTGCTGGGGGAAAAAAGTTACCAATGGTCTTAACCAGCAGTGGACCCTACAAAGCTTTATGGCTGGCCAGCCAGGCAAGTACCAACTGGTGCAATGGTGGCATGTCTGTCATGGGGGAAACCAACCGCTCTCTGAATTTGAGTACTCCATGGGAGGGAATTCCTACCTGGTACTGAAAACCTAATCAAAATCCTATGGCTGGGGGTTGGCTAGAGAGATGGCTTAGCGGTTAAGCACTTGCCTGTGAAGCCCAAGGACCCCAGTTCGAAGCTCAATTCCCCAGTACCCATGTAAGCCAGATGCACAAGGTGGCACATGCATCTGGAGTTCGTCTGCAGAGGCTGGAAGCCCTGGTGCGCCCATTCTCTCTCTCTCTCTCTCTCTCTCTCTCTCTCTCTCTCTGCCTCTTTCTCTCTGTGTCTGTCTCTCTCAAATAAATTAATTAATTTTTTTAAAAAGCCTATGGCTGGGGAGGTCATAAGTCCTAGGAGAGAAACTAGTACTTGTGTTTGGCTAATCGGATATAGTATGCCCACCAAAGTGCCTTCTAAATACAAATGCCCGTATATTAATGCTACTCTCACTTAGAGAAGCTTCTCTTTTCAGGTGGCAGTGACCATTGGGAAGACTCAGAACTCACCAGAGTACTGAGAAGACATGACAGTGGAGTGTTCAGCACTGTAACATCTCTATCACACCCTCCAAGGCTCAGGTGTGTTGTGGAAGAAGTGCAGGAAGAATGCAAGAGCCAAAGGAAGGGAAGGAGTGCTCACAATGCACTCGTCCAGACACAAAGTGGCCATGGCATTTATAGCCTCAGTGACTGACACCACCTACACATGACCTGCATAACGGGGGGAAAAATGCTAACATCAAAATCAAAAAGAGATGAGTTGGAAATAAAAAAGGGATGCTATGAAAGGGGAAATCAGAAACAGGAAAAAGGAGAGTGGTGACATGGGATTATGATTATGGTATATTGTCTACATTGATGGAAATTGTCAATAAAGAAATAAACAGCCTAGAGGAATCAGGTTTTATTTGGCTGATGGTTTGGGAGTGCAGACCATCATGGCTGAACAGCTCCGTGGAGGCAGGAGTGGGCAGATGAGATGAGTGGGCAGACAGGAAGTGGAGACTGGGTATAAAACCTGAAGGCCCTCCCTGAGTGACTCACTTCCTTAAGCAAGGCTCCGCCTCTTAAAGACCCCACAACCTTCCCAAAGAGCACCGTGGGCTGAGCGTGGAGTGTCTGAACACATGAGCGCGTGAGCGTGAGGAGGAGGACATCTCACACGCACACCACAGCCCCTCTTCCGCACTTCCTCCTCGAGAGGCTCAAAGTCTTTTTTCACCTGGATCTCAGGGCCACACAGAGGCGGTGGCAAGGCCTGAGCTCTCAGGGTATGCTGCTGGAAGAGATGGCAGGTCCTGCAGCGAGGTCCACCAGGAACCCGACTTAGCAGCCCAGGGGGCCCAACAGCCACACCCTCACCTCTGTCCCTGGAGTTGCTTGATGAACTTGGACCATTTAGCTTTCCTGACTAACAAAAGAAAACGTCATAGCAGATCACAGCCTTCACTACCTTCAGCCGATTTCCTGACTAACATTAAAATGTCTGGGAAAGCTGTTCTTGTACAAGAAAGACTTCGTGACTGCATTGGCCCTGTGCTACATGGTCAAACACTGACCCTCTACTCTCAGCTGGCACAAGGACATTACCCATCAGATATTTACACGTTGCACAAAACGTGCATAATAATACAAAAGGACTTAAGAGAAGGGAATGTCTGTAGGAGCCAGAGCAAAAGGAAAACATTATAAAGGGACAGAAAATGATAAGGTTTTAGTAACATTTGCACGCGAAATATAGATCATTGTGTCTTATTCATGCAGCAGATATGGGCTGACTCAGACTTTGAAGAGCTTCCTAGCGGCCAAAGCAGAGGGAGAGATGATCAGTTCTAACTGCAGGCTGTGTATGTGGTTCAGAGGAAGCCAAGCAGATCCTTAAACAGAGACTTAGAAAGAATTCTTAGTCTTCGTGCACAAGATTCCATGTGATACAATGGCAGCAGCTTTCACAAACTGCCAAAACTCTGAAAGGCATTTGTAGATGTTAATGTCCATGGTTCTCCTGAAGATGAAATAGAGAGCAAATTCTTTCAATGGTATGTTACCTAATTTAAAAAACTTATTTTTACTGGGCATAGTGGGGCACGCATTTAATCCCGGCACTCAGGAGGCAGAGGTAGGATTGCCATGAGTTCAAGGCCACCCTGAGACTATAGAGTGAATTCCAGGTCAAGCTAGGCTAGAGTGAGACCCTACCTCAAAAAAATATACTAATTTTCTTAGGCGAAGTATTGGGCTCCATCCTGGAGCCTTCATACATGTGTCCTTAGACTTTATTCTCAACCACTCCCTCCCACACTGACCACCCCAGAGCCCCCTGCCCCTCTCTGGCTGGTTCTTTATCTTCCCCCAGATAGTCCCCTCTTCTGTTTTCTTATCACATTTCAAAGATATTTTTTTAAATACCAGATCTAGTGGTGCACACCTCTAATGCCAGCAGGCAAGTGGCATGGCAGAAGCAGAGGACCACAAGTGCAAAGCCAGCCTGGGCTACATAGAGAAAAGGAAAAGAAAGAAGGAAGAGAAGAGGAGAGGAAGCAGAGGAATGGCCGGAAGGAGAGAGAACTGCTACAAGTCGTGGTTGGTAAAGTGGGCTCCTGAGTGAGCCTGTACCTTGCCTCCACCATGGAAACGCCTGGCCTGCTGGACAGAGCATTGAGCAAAGCCAGGTAAGTCCTGAGGCCTTGCATATTACTTGCATAAGGAACAAAATGGATCTCTTAACTACCACCCAGACTTCTAAGAAGCAGGAACTATGCCCACTAGAAATAGTTGCAATAAGATCTCTTACTATAACCTACACATAGTGGGGTTTTTATGTTTTACTAGATGATAGAATAAATATGGAAACTTCTGTTCTCAGCCTAATTAGTCTTCCATAAATGTGTCATAAACTTTGGCTATAAAAATACACAGAAGCAAAATCCATGGCTGTATCAGCCCAAAAAAGGTGTGATGCTCACCCACGTAGATGGGAGCAGCAATGGCTAAATACACTGTTAGATGGTAAACATTGGTACCCAACGGGCACAGCTTACTTACCTAAAATAGACAATCTGTCACTGACAGCAGTAAGCAGACCACATGGGGCACCCAGGTGATCTTGCACTTTCCAGCTGTTCAAGTAAGACTGAAACCCAGAAGAACATAGGAGCAATGACTGGGCTACCCTAGTGGAGCAGGTAGGAGACCTCAAAGATCACACCTGAATCGCTATAAGATCCACTCCACCCGCCCTCCCAAAGAAGCCCACGTGCCAGCCACCCGTGTCCTGGAGGGCATGACGGGACCATCCTCTTCTCCTGGTCATGGAGCTAGAGAAAACAAGACAACCCTGGGGACTCGTCCAAGGTGAACCGCTCCGGAAGTGGAAAAGCCCCACAGGAGCCCAAGTGAACAAAAGAACTTGGGACTGAGATGTCAGAGCCAGAAAAAACTGTGACAACATGTACCATTCCCCCCGGCCCAAAACAGCCCACTTCCTAATATCTTCATCCCCGAGGAAGTTCTGGTCCCTAGAGCCAATGTTCATCCATGTGGGGAAAAGGAGAGATCCACTTCAGAGGAGGCAAAGTGAGAAGAGAAGAGAACTGTTGCCCTACTCGTGGGGGAATCTTTCTCATCACCCTAGGGCCATTTGTCCTCCACCCAAGCATCTTCCTGCAGAAGTCTCACCTTTCCCAGTGGTCACTGTTCTACAGCATTCACCATAGACAGCCTCAGCCACCACTGTGACAACGGTGACAGCCATCCTGAACAGATCCCCAAACTCCAACTCATTAAAGACAAATCATGAAAGACATCCGGGCGGAGAAAGCTGACAAGGTCCGCCTGCATTGTGTGACCACCTTGGCACCGAAATGGTTAGAGACCATCTCCCTCCACGTCGCCTCCTCTCACTGTGGTGGAGAGCTCTTGAGAACGTTATTAGCTGGGTGTGCGCCTTGCCGTTTTTCCACACGAGGCAGATGGGTAATTACGAAGCTAATAGTCTGATTGAGAGAAATCAGATGCAGTGGTTTGCCCAATTAGATGATACATTAGCTTCCTTCTTTGTAAGCAGCTAATGTGTGAAGCAAAGTGGTATTTTCGAGGGTCAGAATCCTTAAACAAGTGCCGAGTTGCAGATTATTGTATCTGTCTTTTTTTTTCTAATGGAGGAAAAGTGCTAAGTCTTCATTACTAAAAGCATAGAAAATGCAAATCAGCTTGTGAAACAAAAGAGAGAAGGGACAGGCGAGAATATTTGGTGTCCGATATGTCAACCTACAACATCAATTACATTGAAATGCAGTGCGTGGCGGTCTAATCAAGGAGAGTGTAATTGTAATAATTGCCGTCTTTGTTGGAGAGCCGCTGCTGTTGTTATTTGTCAACCATTTGTTCCTCTCTATTGTCGAGGGGGGGAAGATTTTTTTTTTAATGTAACTGAGAGATTGTGTAGGTAATGGGTGAGCAGGCGGGCGGCCGTCGGCAGAATGTGGATGAGTGGTCCTTCCGTGCTGCATGGCTACTAGGACAGAGGCGAGAGCTTGAGATGGGAAGACAAGGTGGCCAGCCATATTGAATGAGCTTCCGTCCCTGTCCAGGTTCCAATGTCCTGGGGCTGAGGCGAGCTACAGGGCTGGATAGAGAGGATGGAAAGGACAAGGGGCTGCTAGAATGACTCCTCTACCTCATCTTGACGTTCGGGTTACAAAAGGATGAGGCTGGGGAGCTGGCTCAGTGGGTAAGGCACTTGTCATGCGAGCGTGAGTACCTGAATTTGGATCCACGGTTCACATAAAAAGGCAGGTATGGTGGTGTGAACATCAGCAGTGGGCCGAGGGCAAGAAGGGAGGTGGAGACAGGAGCTGACAAAAATAACAAGAGACCCGGTCTCAGTCAAACAAGGTGGAAGATAAGGACCTACACTTGAAGTTGTCCTCAACCCTCCACACAAGTGCCCGCACTCACACTCAGGAACAAGTATACCTATCACACACATGCACACGCACACGCACACAGTGGGGGTACTTGTTTTGTCTTAGTACGTGACCTTCGTCTGCAAGCCCCCCATGGGGAGGAGGGGAGGGAATCCGGGCTCAGACAACGAAATGAAAGCTGTGCAGGTGGACACACCAGCCAGGACAGACTTGATCATCCATGGGCCGGGCAAGCCAGCCTCTCCCTTGCCTCATGGGCCCCTGGAATGCTGGGAGCAGGAAGTGAGAGGTGTTGCCCTGAGGACTGTTGGTTCAGGAGAACGCTGAATCTGGGATGCTGTGAACTCGGCAGCAGGTGGGAAGAGCTCTGAAATTATTTCCATGTTGTATTAAAAAATTCCTTCTCTTCTCCCTCACCCACTTGTTTTTCATGTGTATAGATGTTTCCTAAAACCTACTTGTAGACGCCAAAGAAGATGAGAAGACACCAGCTTAAAAGCCAGCTCTAGAAAGAAAAGAAGAAAGAAAACCCAAACAACAAAATGAACCGGGGATGCTCACAGAAAGCCCAAGTTGTCTGGAAAATTCTCCTTTGGAGCAGCTCTCAGAATTCAGATCAGATAAGAGGTTTATTTTCTCACTTCCACTGGTCGTGCCAATAGGTTGAAACAGAGGCACAATGGGAATGGGCTAAAAACATTTAACGGAGCTGTTAAATCCCATTCTCCACGGCAAAAAAGGAACAATCCCAGACCGTCTTTACCAAAGGGAGCATCACAGGCTGTGGGAGGCTTCGCGCGTATCCCTGACAATCCTGTATACACTCCCAAACTCACACTAATTAAAAGCAAATAATCAAATACATTCAATTTGAAAAGTTGGCAAACTCTCGTGTATTATTGCGTTAGCACCTTGGCATGGAAACGCTCACATCGCGCTAATCTCGTTGTACACAAGGGCTCTTGAGCTCCCTATTCAGCGAGCCCATGCCCCCTCCTCCCAGCGCCTCCCCTTCAGGGCTGCCTTCCCCACTAGCCCCTTGCCGCTCCCCCTCCAACTACCCCACTCCACGGGCAACATGGGGAAAGAGACTCCACCCCAAGATGGGCATCTGCTTCCACCTGACAGAAGAGATGAAAGGTGCTGGCTTTTTGCATGAGTACCTAGGAAAAGAGGCCAGTAAGATGCTGCGGGTTTTCAACAAAGTTGGTGGCCGTGAGTGGAGTCCTTCACAGTCCCCATCCTCAGTCCCCTGATACCACCCTCCCGGGGACTGTCCATGTCAAACCAGTGGCCAAATCTGAGCGATGAGCTGACAAAATGAAAAGCTTTCAAGCCAATGCCACTGCCTCTGGGGTCGAAGTTTCTTAGGAGCTGGGGGAGCTAGAGTGGGCAGAGTTGCCCAGAGACACACAAAACTCCTGCCATCAAGAATGGGTGAAATAAGCCCACACTGGGCAGAATTTTTCTGGCAGATCTGCTACCTAAGGCACATTTGTCTTGTGTCCTGGGCCCCTGCCAATCACAGCCTCGTAGCATCCAGGGCTTCGAGGAGGACGGGCAGCTTGTCCTCAACTCCAGACAAAAGAAAAGCAAATGAAGCCACACTCAGCTGCATGACATTCTTGTCCGAGAGAAAAGGAGCAGGTCACACAGGCAGTACATGGAACTGGGTTTTCAAGGCAAAGAACAAACACTCGAGGATTTGGAGAGCTCCTGGGAATGATGCTTGTGGCCAGCATGGGGCAACAGTGACGATGAGCTTCTGGGCACGTCACGTCTGAGAGTGAGGAAGCTGTTTGTGTGACTTTCAATGGCTATTCACCCCAGAGAGGGTACCAATAGTAGACCAACGAACTTATTCCACCCAAGTCTCACTTGATGAACCAGTCCTATTTTTGTTGTCCTATTTGTTGTTGTTAAGAACCCTGTTCAGGGCTGGAGAGATGGCTTAGAGGCACTTGCTTGTGATCTTCCTCAGCACCTACATAAAGAGGCACATGCACCTGTAATCCCAATGTGCCTATGGCAATAGGTGGCAGAGCCAGGAGACTCTGAAAGCGCGCAAGCACCAGCAGCAAAAACAAGGGAGTCTGTCCCAAAAGACAAGTCAGAAGGAAAGGAGAAGAACCGTGAGGTTGTTACTTACAGAAGCATGCTACATCGCAAAGCCACCCACCTTAGGGTGGGTGACTCATCAAAGCTGCACCGCCAGAGATCCCTGCACAACTTCTTTACCCAGAAATTATTTACAGCTCTTCGTTTTTAAAATTCAATTAATTAATTTATTTATTGGCAAGTAGAGAGAGAGAGAGAAGGAGAAAGAATGGGTGGGCCAGGGCCTCCAGCTACTACAGATGAGCTCTAGCTACATGTGCCACTTTGTGTGTCTGGCTTTCTGTGGGCACTGGGGAATCAAACCCAGGTTGTTAGGCTTTGTAGGCAAGTGTCTTAACTGCTGAGCCATCTCTCCAGCCCTTGTGTAGAGTTTTGCTAAGCTTGGGTGGGGCGTCGTGAATCTTGGAGGTTTCTAAGCTTCCTTCGACTTCCTGCCCCTCTGCGAGCATCCTTCCTTCCTCCAGGAGAAAATATCTCACTTTGGAGGAAATAGGACACAATAGAGGCCTGGAGTGTCACTGCCTGCAATCCCAGAATTCCAGACCGGTTTCTAGTGTGTGCTAAATCAGCAAGAGTTGATCAACTATTTCTCTGACATCAAAATAAATTTTGTCTGTCTGTCAGAGGCTGAGTTCGTGTAACCAGGCTGGCCTTGAACTCGCTATGTAGTCAAGGGTGACCTTGAATTTCTGACCCTCCTGCCTCTACCTCCCTCTCGAGTGCTGAAATTGCAGGCTTGGACCACCACCTCGGTTTGTGTGGTGCTCCATGACGTCCTGCATGTTAAACATGCACTCTACTAACCGAGCTATAGCCGAAGCCCCAGATTTTGAGGGCAGCATGAAGCCAGTGTCTGGGTTGGATCCTTGCGTGTGCAGTCTGGAGCCTGTGCACACAAGGCACTGAGAAGTTGTTGCAATGTCTTGCAAAATTTGATGATTCCTTCTCCTTGGCTCTATTTCCCTGCACAGACTTTGCCTGGATACTGAACTTTGAAATAACCTTTTCAGGTTCCTGTTTTATTCGTTCAATCATTTGTTCCTTAAAATAACCATTCAATAAACAAGTATTAACTATATTATATAGGTTCCATAGGGATCGAGCAAGGAAAATTAATAAGGAGGTTTCTTTGAAGCTTTGAGGTCATCCCCCTGGGAGGCCTGGGGTACTCTCAGGAGAGGATCTGGTTACAGAAAGCTGGGAGCCCCACATTCGTTAGCCAAGACGAAATCTTGTTAAGAACCCTCTTCAGGGCTGGAGAGATGGCTTAGAGGCACTTGCTTGTGATCTTCCTCAGCACCTACATAAAGAGGCACATGCACCTGTAATCCCAATGTGCCTATGGCAATAGGTGGCAGAGCCAGGAGACTCTGAAAGCGCGCAAGCACCAGCGGCAAAAACAAGGGAGTCTGTCCCAAAAGACAAGTCAGAAGGAAAGGAGAAGAACCGTGAGGTTGTTCTGTGACCGCCACATATGACTGTGACACACGCACAGCCATACACACACACAGCCCTACAATAAATAATAATAATAAACAACCCCATTCATGAGCCAGATAGATGGCTCAGTGGTTACAGAGGCTCACTTTATAATCCTGTAGGCCTGAGTTTGGATCCCAGCACCCAGGTGAAGCTGGACACACAATGGTGCACTAGGCTGTGATCTTAACCAGGGGAGGCAGGGAAGGGAAAATACCAAAGCTTGCAGGCCAGCTAGCCTGGCCTTCACACTAGCAGAGACCAGTGAGACGCCCGGTCTCCCAGAGTTAGGAGAGGACCAACCCCTGACCACATGGGCACTATGGCATGTGCACACACACACACACACACAAATGTACATCAAACACATGTGCACACGCACACGCACACACAAGAGCCTAATTCGTGAAGCTTTGCGTTTGCTTCCCCTTTGCCTCGCCTCCTGACGGCTGTGTACCCCTGGAGGGTCTGCCTCCCTGTACATGACAGGTGAGCGTGCTGGAATCTCACACCCCACGCCCCTGCCCGTGCCTGTACCCCTCTACCTCCTTGTTTGCTTTAGCAGGTCCTGGCTCTATTCTCAAGAGCGGATGCTTTGTGTAAAACCGAGGACAGCTCTAAGGATGGTTTAAGTACATGAGTTTAACATAACAGGGTCAAGCTCTCCAGCTTAAGCCAGTCTGTAAGCCAAAGGACCCGGGAAACCACATCTCCTCTAACAATGCCCAACCCAACCGTGAGATTAATCAGAGGGCTTTGCAAAGAAACTCCAGGAAAATACTGATAAATTGAAGATCAATCGACAAGGCACTCAGGCCCCCTCCCTGAGCTCCACCCAGTCCCCCAAATTTGTATCACATCTTTTCTTTTCTCCCCTTCAACTAAGTCCATGTGTGAATGGACACGTTTCTGTGCATTAATGAAAATCAATGAAAACATCTCAAAAACAATTTAAAGCTCCTCTCCTTCTCACGGGGTGGCTAGGCCAGATCCTGCTGTGCTGCACAGGGGTCCCAAGGAGAGCCAAGGCCATGTAGGTGGCAAAGTTCCACCAGAACAAAGCCACAGACGCTGACATGCTGCGCCCGTGCCTCTCTCCTGAGGCAGACTAGCGCTCTGCAAACCGAGCCAGCCTGGGAAAACCCTCTCTCTCTTCCCTGCACGGCAACTGCATTTGAGTGAAATCTTTGCCCCTTGCTTCAGTGGGGCCCATACATCTTGAGTGGGAACTGGGTGTGAGCCCTGAGACAAGTAGAGACTGCAAGCTGACAGTCTGCAGCTCCAGTGTGAACCTCTGCTCCACCACCAGTCACACCACTTTGCAACAGACCCTTAACCTCTCTGACTCTCAGGACCCTCATCTTTTTCCTTTGTGTGTGTGTGTGTGTGTGTGTGTGTGTGTGTGTGTGTGTGTGGTGTATGCATGAATGTGTGTGTGAGCGTTCATATGTGTGTGGGCACATGTGTGTGCAGGTATGCATGCACATGTGTGTGCGCATCCAGAAGCTGAAAGTTGATGGCAGAGGTCTGGCTCTATCACTCTCCATCTTACTTATTCATTCGGGGCATCTCTTTGAGCCCAGAGCTAGCTAGCTTGCTCCAGGGATCCTGTCTCTGCCTTCCAACGGACGGGATTACAGGTGTGAACTACCGTAACCTGGTTTGCATGGGCATACTGGTGACAATCCAGATTTGTGTTGTCATGTTTGCATGGGTTAGGGTTTACCACAGAGCCATATGCCCATCCGGGGTCCCAACATAGCATCACAGGTTTTGCCTGGCTTTGGTAAGAAAGGACAATCAGTCTAAGTGCCCTGTTCGTGTTCAACGCATGACTTCACTGAATTTCTGTACCATTTCTGCCCCTTGCTTGGCGGCTAGACTGCTTCAGCACACCTGAGTGTCTGCACGAGGACAGATAGGAACAGTCAAGAGAGAGTTGAGGCCACCTTGCTTGCTTACACACCCTCAGCTAACTGCAGTTGCAGCTTACAGGAGCAAAGCCAGACACCGAGGACAGCCTGGAAGAAAGTGCGCAGGGCCAGCAGCCTGTCTGCCATGGAGGGCGGCCTCCAGCAGACAGATGAAGATATTCATTTAAAACGACACAGACACACCGAGGAGTCAGGCCAGGGGGATGTAGGGGAGGGGGCTGGGAGTCACACTGCAGCAGATGTCTTGGCTGGGAGAGAAAGTTCTAGAGAATGTGCTATGGGTTGGGGCTCACTCCAGCACAGCACAGCTCCCAGACGTGAAATGAGAGCCGCTTCCAGAGAGTTCCCGGGAGACCCCAGTGAACAGGCCTGGCAGCGGCAGGCTGAAGCTGGGGCTGGGGCTGCAGGGGGCAGCCAGCACACTTGGCCTGGCCTTGGAAGCAAAGATGTCTCACCTGAGAGGACTAGAAAGCCCTCACCCCTGGGGAGGAAAACGAAGATGGGATTTCTCCTGGGGTCGGAACAGGACCCCGCCAGCCAGAGACAATGCCTCCATCCCTGTTGATGAGGGAACTCAACACCCCGGAGATCGGCGTGTGAAATCTGCACTGGGAAGACTGTCCTCATTTAGCAGAGAAAGTGCTGCTATCTATGTGTGAAAGCTTTTTTAACACTGTTCCCTGCTCTCCATATGGCGGACTTCACCCGAATTAGGAGGAGGAACGGGTGAACAAAGCTCTAGCAACTTGAACATGAGCAGAAGCTCTGAGATCCGACCCAGTAGCCAGTGCCCAGTGGGGCCCACAGGGTGCACCCTCCTCTCTTCCCATCCCTGAAACATCAGTCCCCTGGGGGCTAAGCATTGCTTCCTCCCAGCAATAAAATCACCGTCACCAATAAGCTAAATAATCGCTGGCAGTTAGTATGCACCCACTCTTGTTTATAACACACACTAGGAACCTTGCACTCTCGTGTGTGTGTGTGTGTGTGTGTGGTCTTGAGGATCGCACTCATGTTAAGCAATGCTCTATGGCACAGCTATGTCCCCAGCTACCTTTTTACTTTCTGTTTTGAGGCAGGGTCATTACTACTTGCCCAGGGTGGCCTTGAACTCACTCTAGTCCAGGGAGTATTCAACTCTTGCCTCAACCCTCCATCAGCACCACCAGGTCTGGCATCTCACACTTAATTCAGTGACTACTCAGGAAAAGGTATCTTTGTACTTATTTAAAATCAGCAAAATTGGGCTGGGGAGATGGCTTAGCGGTTAAGGCACTTGCCTGCAAAGTCGAAGGACTCAGGTTGGACTCCTCAGGACCCACGTAAGCCAGATGCACAAGGGGGCACACGCATCTGGAGTTCAGTTGTAATGGCTAGAGGCCCAGGTGCACCCATTCTTTCTCTCTCTACCTACCTATTTTTGTATCTCTCTGTCCCTCAAATAAGTAAATAAAAAAAATTTAAATCAGCAAAATTGGGCTAGGGAGATGGCTCAGTGGTTAAAAGAGCTTGCAAAGCCCACCAGCCTGGGTTCAATTCTTTAGTACACATATAAAGTCAGAAGCACAAAGGGGTGCATGCATCTGGAGTTTGTTTGCTTGCGGTGGCAAGAGACCCTGACACACCCATTCTCTCTCATAAATAAATAAGTAAATACAAGAGAATTGGCAAAATGGAGCTCAGAAAGGTGGTCTTTTCACCAAGGTCCCACAGGACGACTCAAAGGCAAACTGGTTCTTTCCAGTTAAGGTCCAGGCCACGGTCATCCAACAGCTGGAAGCTGTAGCTCTCCCTTTGAAGAGAGTGGCATCAAGGGTCCTATCAGAGGGCAAGCTCAACCAGTCTTACACCATGGAGACTTGTGCAGACCTACAAACCAACGAGCACCAGGTGTGTAGGGGCATTCATGACTAACGCAACCCCAGGGCTCAGGGGAGTAAACTGAGGCACAAAACAATTAACATTAGTAAAACAGCCACGACTCACCTAACATGTGTTTCTTCTCAGACATGCTAAGACTTTCTGGACAAACTCCTCTTCTGTCCTTGTGCCCCCAGCTCTACCAAGTCCTGTCCAAGTGGGGACGCTCCTTCTAAAAGCAGGCTTGATGGTCTGGACCACCTCCACCCTCCCACCTTCCCTGCCCTTTCCTGACCTTGCTTCAAGGCAGTTGTCTGGACTACAGCCCACCTTCCCCTGCCTGTAGCTGCAGCCCCAGGGCTAAGGGCTATATCCAATGTCCAAACGGCTGTACGATCCCAGCTCCTTCCTCCCAGCCTGCTGGCTGAGTGCGAAACGACAAGTTGAAGGTTGACGCAAAGATGTTTAGAATGCTTATTTCCGTGATTGTATTATTTACACCAACTCCACGCCATGCTGGGGGCATCCATGCTGTCTGAAAGACGCTATACAAACAAAATTGTGTGGTATTGTTTTTCCTCCACATTCTGCAAGAGAGAACCAATCTAGTAATCACTGTTTTTGCTCCTCAAATCAGGGACGCTCCATTTTATGTGCATGGTGACTAATCTGGAAATAAAGATTCATAGCAACTGTGTAATGTAAGGAGCTCAGAGGGGCCTGGTGAAGAGGAGAGAGTGGACGAGGAGGAGGGAAAGGCAGGGAGCTGAGGTCCTCTGAGGAGGGACAGTGGTCCATCCCTGGGGTGCTGTCATGTGCCACATCACATATTTGTTCCTGGCAGATGAAACAGGCCCCAGGGAGAACTCTGGCCCAAACCTGAACATGGCCAGCTGCAAACCTCCATGCTGCCGGGCCTTCACCCCAAGATCAAGTTCTCTAGAGCTGGGGATGACCCGTTGAGAACCTACACTAGGAAAGGCGATGGGGAGAAGAGGCAACGATGGCACCACCAGGAGGTGAGCCCGCTTCAAGGGCAAGGCCTCGGGAGGGGAGGGGAGGGCCAGGCCTGGGAGCTCGGGAACTCTGAGTTCTGCTATTGTCTGACGTGCCAGACCAGACAGCTCATGTTCAGTCACAGCTGAGCCATGACACAGGATTGAGGGAACAGTGGCAGGACTGTGACAGGTGAGGACAGTGACCGACTCATAGCCCAGCCCAGGCTGCCCCAGGGCCCTTATATTATCATCCTTTCCATTAACTGCCTTCTCACAGCCTGCCTTCCTGACCGATTCAGGCATTTTGGTTCCTCCATCACTCTTCCCTCTGGCCTGCCTGAAGTCTACGCATTCGTCAGTGTCCACCTCAGCAATGACCCTCTCCGTCACACCTCCCCTCCACCTCCGAGTTCCCACGCCAAGAGTACACACCAAGATTACTCAGTCATCATCGAGTCCCGGGTCCCCAGTTTGTACCTCTGTACATCTCCCCATATGACCTGTGGGAGGCCCTGCTGGACTCAAACTTCTGAAGGACAGAAGGCTGGTGTGGTCCCATCTCGAATCCCATATCCAGCCAGCAGTGGGGTGCTTTGCATAATGAGTGGAGTCCTCTTGTAGCATGCCACTCTTCATCTTCAGCCCAGCCTGGGCACTCTCAAAGCCACCCTGGTGGACTGTCAGCTCCCATTTGGGTGAGCAGTGATGGGGAGATGGTCACCAGTAATCCACTCATCCAAAATGTCACTGACTTAACTGCTTCTCTGACAATCTCCACACTGTCCTGAAAGCTAATTCCCAAGCAGTTCACATTCTCCAACCTGCCAAGTTGCCTGTGTCATCTGACGAGTTAAATGGCAGCTGAGGGGCACAGCAATTTAACTGGTTGAGGCTCGAGACCTCACAGTCCTTTGCCTGAGCATTTAATGTTTGAGAGAGAGAAAGAGTCAGAGAGGGAGAGAATGGGCGCACCAGGGCCTCCAGCCACTGCAAATGAACTCCAGATGCATGCACCCCCCTTGTGCATCTGGCTTACATGAGTCCTGGATAATTGAACTGGAATCCTTTGGCTTTGCAGGCAAATGCTTTAACCACTAAGAAATCTCTCCAGCCCCATTACCTGAGCATTTAGAAGAGAGGTAATTACAGGCTGCAGAATCGAAGCCCAGGGCTCGGAGCCTGCTATCCTAGAATTTATTACAATCATGGTGACGTGACGGGGAGGAGCCTCAGGAACTCCGTTTCCCTGCTATGAAGATGGGCCTTAAAGAGCCCCACAGGAAGAGGCTGACATACAGCTTGTGGCTAAAATGCTTATCCAGTATGTGTGCATCCCTGGTTTTGATCCCCAGCACCAGGAAGACTAGGTGTGGTGGTACATCCTGTATCCTAGCACTTGGAAGGTGAGGATAGAAGGATCAGAAGTTCAAAGTCATCCTTGGCTACATGGTGAGTTCAAGGCCTGCCTGGGCTACATGAGATCTTGTAGGCTAAGGAGATGGTTCAGTCAGTCAAGTGCTTGCCAGGGCCCAGCGTGAATTCCAGCATGGTGACGCATGCCTGTTATCCCAGCACTGAGCTACTAAAGACAGGAGTAACCCAGAGCTTTCTGACTAGCTAGTCTACCTAGTCTAGGTTCAGTGAAGCCAGGCATGGTGACGCACACCTTTAATCTCAGCACTCAGGAGGCTGAGGCAGGAGGATCGCCGTGAGTTCGAGGCCAGTCTGAGACTACATAGTGAATTCCAAGTCAGCCTGAGCTAAAGCAAGACCCTACCTAAAAGAAAAGAAAAGAAATAGGTGAGGGGTATGGGGAGCTAGCTATGGAGTTAAAGGCACTTGCTCAAGCCTGCTGACCAGAGTTTGGAATCTTCTTTTTTTTTTTTTTTTTTTTTTTTTTTTACTTATTTTTGGAGAGAGACACAGAGAGAGAGAGAGACAGAGAGGGAGAGGGAGACAGATAGAGATGGGCGCGCCAGCAGTGTCTCAGCTACTGTGAATGAAATCCAGATGTGTGCGCCCCCTTGTGGTCAAGTGCAGCATTGCGCCCTTGCGTCACTTTGCATCTGGCTAAACGTGGGACCTGGAGATTGGAACCCCTGGAGATTGGAACCAGCGTTCTTAGGCTTAGCAGGCAGGCGCCTTAAAAGCTAAGCCATCTCTCCAGCCCCAGAGTTTGGATTCTTGCATCCATACAAAGCTGCGTGCAAAGTGGCACTTGCATGTGTAACCCCAGCATATCCACAGCAATGGAGGCAGCATCGGGAGAATCATGTGAGCCAGCTAGTCTGGCATTCCCAGAGACCAGACAAGAGAGACCCTGTCTCAAACAAGGTAGGAGAGGCCAACACCACAAGGTTGTCCTCTGGCCTCCACACATGCTCCATGGCATATGTATACCCATGCACACATACACACATCTTACATACACATCCACATACATACACACAATAGACACAATTATGAAAAAGGTGGCAAGCCACTGAAGAAGACACCTGATATCATTCCACATGCACGTGCACATATGGACACAAACCCTTACCTACACATGTGCCCACACACACACACACACACACACACACACACACACAGAATAGAGATACCACAATAACCACTGTTCCTCTCAAGGCCAGCTACGCCTCCAGGAGGAAGCCCTGGCCAGGCCACCCTCCTCCTCCCCTTCACGCCTGAGGACTGGGACTGGGGTAGGCCAACAACAGTCTCCTCAAATGTCCCCATGCTGCCCCCATGCTGCCCCACCTCAGGTTGCATGCCAACTTCATCAGCTTGTCATGATTTGGATCTGAGTCTACCATGCTGCAGGGCAGCTATAGGACGGAGGAAGCCTTTCCTTGACCTCAGGAAAGGGGTTCCCCCAGCCCTGCAAAGCCCTTCTTAAACCCTCCAGAGCCCCCCTTTAAAGTGTTAATACCTTCTTGTTACGTCCAATTGACCATTACTAATGGTCTGATGAAGCTGGTGTGACTAAGCCTCTTGATCTTTTATCTCCAGAGCAACTACTTCCCCTGCTCCTGCTCCAGTTGCTCATCTGGACCATGACTGGAGCTGGGAAACCTTGCGAAGAGTTTATGTTCACCCCCTTCTGTTCCCCTCCCTCGGATGGCCACAGCAAACGACCACAAGCCACGGGACTTAAAGCAACAGAAACATGCTCTCTCCCAGCTCAGGAGGTGAGAAGTACAAGGTCAAGGTGTGTGCAGGGATAGGCCCCTCAGGAGGCCGAGAGGTCATCTGGTCCCTTCCTTGCTCCTGGCTTTGGCTGTGGCCTGCCAGCCTTGGCCCTCAGCTGAGACAGACAAGCATCCTGGCCAGCTCAGCCTCCATTTTCACTTTGCCTCCTTCTCTGTGTCCCGCTGAGAACGTAGAATAGAAGACATAGCCATTGAGCCATCTGCAAACTCCAAGCATCATTTCCAGTATTTCCTCTGGAACTTGAAGCAAAAGCCCAATGGCTCCCGGTGTCAGCCAAGAGGAGGAAAGGAGCGGTCCACCCCCTCAGGAACTTCCCCACCATTTGAGGCCAGCATGCCCAGACGACATCCCATCTTCCCACACCCGCCCCTCTCTTTTCAGTCTCTCCCTCTCTGCCAGCTTTCCCATCAGATGTATCCTAATATTCACCGTCTTTCTGTCTTGCATACATTGCTTCAGCGCCTTCCCTGCCTATCTGAACATGCCCCTCGGAGCTCCCACATCATCCCTCTGCAACTCTCTGTCTTCCTCATTGGATCACAAGCTCCACCAAGGCAAGACTATCTCTAAGTAGAATTTTATGTACTTTGTTTCCAGAACATAGTAAACCCTGAATGACATTTTCTTGGAAGAATGTTAAGTGCAAAACGCCATCATCTCAGTGTGGCCTGTGGTCAGGATAGGGTTTAAGTGCCTCCCCCAAAAGTCTCCTGGGGGTTGGAAGCTTGACCCTCAGTGTGGTGACGTCAGGAGGAGGCCTTTAAGAAGTGAGAGGTCGGGCTGGAGAGATGGCTTAGGGGTTAAGGCGCCTGCCTCCTAAGCCTAAGAACACTGGTTCCAATCTCCAGCGGTTCCAATCTCCAGAGGTTCCAATCTCCAGGTCCTGCGTTTAGCCAGATGCAAAGTGACGCAAGGGCGCAATGCAGCACTTGACCACAAGGGGGCACACATCTGGATTTCGTTCACAGCAGCTGAGACACTGCTGGCGCGCCCATCTCTGTCTTCCTCTCCCTCTCTCTCTCTCTCTGTCTCTCTCTGTATCTCTCTCCAAAAAAATAATTAAAATTTTTTTTAAAAAAGAAGTGAGAGGTCACTTGGGAAAGTGCAGACATGCCCTCAGAAGGGTCTGTGGAGCCCCAGTCTCTCCCCAGCTTCCTGTTTTCCATATGGCCTCTTGCTCATGTGCGTAAGCTGCTAGTCCCTTATCATGGGCGGTACTAAGGGGTCCCTACTCTTGGACTTCCAACCTCCAGACGTATAAATTAAGGAAGCCTCTCGTCTTATAAAGTTAGCTTGCCTCAGGCAGTCCATCATAGTAATGAAAAAATGGATTTAAACAGTGTGACTACAAACTCCTTAAGCCTGATTCTACCTTCCATGTGTCCTAGATGCTGGACTGAACCCCTTATATCATACAGAGTATGGGCCTGGCATATCTGAGTCATTTAAAAAACTGAACAGAGATGGGAGGAAAAAGGACCCCTCTTCATGAAGTTTTGTCATTCTGCTCCATCCATAGTCCCAAATCTGCACTTGAAGTTCAACTTTTTCCTTATTCAGGTCAACATAGTTGGCATGGCATTCTCACCTCAAATTCTTTCTTCTCCCACCTTCACACAGATGAATATTTATTAAACATGCTTTCAGAGATGCCTGAAAGTGGCTTTCCCAGAGCAGTGGCTGCTTTAGGAAATAGTCTTCAAGGCTTATCTTTGCCCCTCTGGCCACAGGTGAGTCATAGCCCCAAGTTCCATGCAAGTGTGTCATGTCCCTGAGCCTGCCCTGCAGCCACCTCCCCTTCCTCGCAGCCCTGATCACTTGCCAGCTCTGGCATGGCATTCTCACCCCACACTCCTCTGCACCTCAGTGGGCTGTGTGAACATCAGGACCAGAGCGAGGCAGTGAAGAATGTGGCCCTGGACTGAACTGAAATTGAACTGAAATTAAATCAACCCATTCAAACCTGCTCCTTAAACCATAGTTCCCTCTGTGTTGTACACCTCCTCAGTCAGCTCTAGAGGGTCTGTCTTGGAAAGGACAAGTTCTTACCTCTGGAACAAAGACCCTCCAGTGAAGGCACAGGAAAACGAGCGAAATAGCAATAGAGAAAAATTGGGACATATTTCTGAGCTGAAATGTAAGTCCCTTGAGAGAAAGCTCCGCACGGTTCCCTCCTACGGGTCTTACATAGCCCAGCGCACAGTACACCTTTATCATACTTAGTCCGCTGTATTGCTCAATAAATGTTAGTTATAGGGCAATAATGATAAGTCAATCTCTCCCTGTGGAATTATGAATTTGCCTACATATATAACCCATGTCTATCAGTCAGGGTTCTCCAGGGAAACAAGGGGGGAAGCATTTAGTGACCACACACAATGGCCACATGCTCATTGATTCTCTCTGAGTTCCATGAAGTTTCCGTCTCCGGTACCTTTAATGCCAATGTAAGAAAAAGAGAAGACGTGACTGAAAATAACTGAGAAACAGCGCTTGTCGGCTCTTGCCACCGAACTGGAGGAAAAGCTTTGAAGACCCCACTGGTAAGAAGGACGTGTCGGTGTCCCATCCTCATTCCAGTGTGCTTACCGGACTCTTCAAACATTCCCGGTGGATCATGAACAAGCTGACCCTGGCGTGGAGCCAGTGGAAATTCACCAGCCAGGTCTGCACTGTGTTGGGGTCACTGCCCCCTGCATTTGCGTCATTCTTTGGAGAGGACAGCTTCTGTTTTCCAGGCTCTAGACCGACCCCAGGGAGCAGACACCTCATGGCTTGCTCAGTGGTGTCACGTGCCCACACCAGGCCCCTTGGATGTGGTCCAGCCCCAGCAGGTGAGGAGTGACTCTTGATCCCTCCTTGGCTGGGTCACAGGAGGCTCCTCCACCAGGACCTCATTTCTCTCGTCTCTCCCACACCCTTGCTCCCACTCTCTTCCTCCCACCTACTTCAGGCATGCCGCGGGCTGCTCTGCCCATCATTCTGCCTGACCACATGTTCTGATGGAAGAGAAAAGATGGGTGGGGAGAGCTGGGGCTTCCACTGTGGAAGTCCCCTAGACTCCCAACCTCCCTCCTGGCCGCTCTTGTCAAACATCCATCCCCGAGAACCAGATTGCTGCTGCTGCTGCTGCTGAAATTAATGGAATCTGGCAGGAAAACCTTTTGTTTTTCCAACGCTGAGTTCTGCCAAGCAAACACAGGGATCTTGTTGAAAATGGCTGCCGTGGAGTGGATTTCAGGGGACGCAGGCGCTTCCCCACCACCCTCAGCCCAGGCGCATGGCATGTACAGTCTGAATCGTCTCTAGTTTGGAGATGCTGGCATTTTTTTTTTAAAGCAACTAAAATGCCGAACAGGAAGCTCTTTCAGGATGCCTGCCGCGGACAAATACCAGGAGCCAAGTTCCCTCTCTCGGGTGGCAGCAGCTCCAACCCGACATTTTGTGACTTTGTGGTCCTACTAGGTTCAGAGAGCAGAGTCAGGCACTCTGCAGAAAATCCCACTGTCTTGAAGGACCTTCGTCCCCTGCTCCCAACATCTGTCATTCTGGCATGAGGCTCTAGAGTCCAAAGGGGCGAGGCCTCCTGGCACCAGCAGGCTCAGTGCACAGCGGCAGACAGGTGGCATCAAAAGTGCTACTCAGTTTGCCAGGTGAAAAAGACTCCTTTTCCCACACCTTGAATGGGTCAAACCTGCCACTCTCATCTCCCCCTCAATTTTCCACAAATAACACTGAGAGAGGTTAGATTACAGCCATGATTTGAAAGGCAGCATTTGTGCCTCCACCCCACACTGCCACTGTCCAACCCCACCCCATTGTGAGAGGGAACAACCAGTGGGTTATCTGCAATGTCGCTCCTAACCCTAGGAGGGAGGCTTTAGTTAAATGGAACCTTTCATGGCCTAAACGGAACTGAATTAAGTAGGAAGGTGAACTGAACCCAGCGAGCTCTCCATCTCTATCACTGGAGAAGAAAAGAGCCCAGGGCAGAAGAAATGAGACAACCGAGGTGAGTGCTTTGGGCTGAGTGACCTGTCATGGTTCACACAGAAGTCTGACGTCCACAGCACATGGGCCTTGGGCTGTCTTCCCTGGCAGAAGAGGGCTTCACTGGAACAAGCAAGATTCCTTGAGTTCTGCCCAAGATATGTGTTTACTATGCTGGATTGAATGACTTCTTTTATTATTTAATATCTGACTTATTTATTTGAGAGAGTGAAAGAAAAAGGAATGAATATGGACCACCAGGGCCTTCTGTCACTGCAAATGAACTTCAGACGCATGCACCACTTTGTGCATCTGGCTTTACCTGGGTATTGGAGAATCAAGCCCAGGCCACCAGGCTTTGCAAGCAAGCGCCTTTAACTACTAAGTCACCTCTCCAGCCTTCATTTATTTTTTCTTAATATATGCATATAGCTAATCTCAGCCTTGCATAAAACAGATTTAAAATTTTTTAATTGTAAAAATGAAATTAAATTTGTAATTAAATGAGTGATTCCTATGAGATTTTACTTCCACATTGAATTAATATAGACCAGTATCCATAGGTAGGTCTTCAAATTAATGCCTGTGATCTCAGTGAAGGACACTGAGCCAGAAGGGGGTACGTATGGCTATACATTAAAGAAAAGGCCAATTACAGCCCTCAACAGAGGCTACCAGCAATGTCTAACCTTTTGACATTGTGACATGACATTCTGGTCTGCGGATATGTTGGGCCACAAGAATAACTATCCTGGCACATCTAAACCTCAGGCTGCAGCCAGGCACACCTGCAAAACCTAGACCAAAGAGGTTCGAATGAAATGAACAGAGCTGTTCAGCTCCAAAATCCCAGAGCTGTTATCAGCACAGAGGTTTCACTCGGTGTTCCAAGTGCCCAAGAACCATCAGGATTGGTGGAAGGGCAGTTGCTGGTCCACACATGCAGATGCCACTCAGGCATGGCAAGCACTGGGTGCTGCCTGCTCTGGAGTAGGTAACTTGTAAGACGGGCTGGCTGGCAGGACGAGAGGGGAGCTGCATGGAGCCTTGGCCTCCTTGTGGGCAGCAGGGCGTCTCGGCCACCATCCTTTGAGTGAATCTTCTTCCTCGCCTTCCCCACAGGGGTCTCTCCTTCAGTTAATGTTTGCTTCAAACACTTTCCACTCCCAGTGCTCCTGCTTGCCCGCAGCCCGGCTTTCCCATGCCACTCCTTTAGCCCTTGATCCTGACTCTGCTACCTTTTCTAGAAAGACATTTGTACTTGGAGGCAGTGGGCATGCAGGAGGCCAAGGCCTTCCTCTCCTCTGCACCAGCCCATTCTGCTCTTGCAGTCCATGATGCTGCCTGGACTGTCCTCCCGGCACAGAAGTCTGGCCACGGACACCGTGAAGACATCCATCTCCAATGGGAAGGCGGAAGCCAGGGCGGGCCAAGATGGCAGATGGTTTAGAGTGGCATGCTGCTTTTGGGTTCCTCCACCTTTGCGACTGCACCATCTGAAGCTGCCGGTTGCTGTTTTTAGCTCGGCTGTCCACGGGCTGAGGAAAGAGCTTTTTGTTGTCACTCAAGAATGCAGGGTATTTTTAGTGAAGAGATTCTGCTTGGGCCTGGGCAATGGGACAAGATGACCAAGGAGGCTGAGCACCAAATTACTTCAGGGGTCAGCAGGCTCAGCTGAGAAATTCATAGGAGAAAAAGAGAGAGAGTGGCGATGTAAGCCAGAATTCCTTGAGACTGTATATTTATTCTTGTCACCTTGTCCCTCTGTAGAAGCTGCCTGCCCAGGTGAGAAGGAGATTGACCCTAGGTAGGATGGAAAGTGGGAAAGCCACTGCCTTGAGGCTGAAGAATAGCCAGAGAAGAATTACCGAGCCACTGAAACCACATCTATTAGGCCCTAAGAGAGACCCTAAGAGAGCCGGGGGAAGTGAAACCATCAGTTGAAACCTCAAGAGCCAGAGGTCCGTTTGGTCCATTCAAAAGGATGACAGAACAAGCAAATGTCTGCCCACCCACGTAGTTATCTTCCACGTAGCTGAGCCACACACAGTTTTTTGTCTGGAAGATTCCAGATCAATTAGCCTCATCTGTCCCATCACTTCTCTTCCTTGCCAGTCACCCTGGTCCAGATCCCTTTCATAGATGAGGAAAGCAAGGTCCAGAGAGGTGACATGCCCTTCCCAAGACCACAGTAATCAGAGCATGGCAGCACAGACCTGGGGAGGTGCCCAGGTGCCCTGGCATTAAAGTGACCATTTTTCTAGACTCATTCCATTGGGAACACTATGCTGCTGAATGCTTGTGCTTACTTTAATTTGATCGTGGATAAACTAAGATAAAAATGGGAAAGACTTCCTTAGATTGAGGTAGGCTGAGTGTCTTGGAATTTTGAGAATTTGTTGGACTTCTATCTTTATAGAGAGAGATGCGTTCATGCAGCCTCCATTGTGGGCCATGTGCTGGGCATTCACGTGGGCTTGTTGTGAACTACTCAGAGCAGCCTGCCAGGAAAGTACTAGACCCATCTTTTCAGATCTGAAGACAGATACAGAGAGGTTAGGTGTTTTTGTTTGTTTGTTTGTTTTGTTTTTTGTTTTTTTGTTTTGAGCTACAGTTTCACTCTAGTCCAGGCTGACCTGGAATTCACTATGTAGTCTCAGGGTGGCCTTGAACTCATGGCGATCCTCCTACCTCTGCCTCCCGAGGGCTGGGGTTAGGTGTTTTGCTCAAAATGAAATACCAGCCAAGAGGTGGTGATGTCAGAATGAAAATCCAGGTCTACTTATCACAAGGAACTCTCCCTGTTATCCCCTTGCTAGTTTCAGAACACTGGAGTTGAGGTCTTCCGAGTCTTGGGCATGCTGGTGAGCCCTTTGGTCAGCGGAGTAACCTGTTTGTGGTAGTTCCCCTTTTGCTACTGGGACAAAACACCCAACCAGAAACAGCTCATGGGAGGAGAGGGGCCATTTTAGCTTACAGTCTTGAGGATAAGTTTCATGGCAGGGAAAGCATTGCAGAACAGACAGTCCGGATGTCTCATTTTGTCACAACATCAGAGAAGAAGTAGCAAGAGTAAGCTGGCTAGCACTGGCAAGTGGGGCTGACTTATAAAATCCCAAAGCCCATCCCCACTGATGTCCTTGCAATGTGAGTTTTCATGGAGCCTGAAGAGGGAAGGCAGGGAGTACGTGTAGTCAGCTGGGAACTAGTCACATATAAGGTGCTGTACCTCAGGGCCTGTGACAGGATTAGACCCTGGGCCACTAACGTATTCTTTCCACAACACTGTGTCGCCATGCCTACATACCCTTGGCATTAATTCACAGACTTCCTCCTTGACTCTTCCTTCAGTGGAACAAGCGTCCACATCAGGCTGTGTCTTGCACCCTTGGCTTTCACTTCGCATGAGGATTTCAACACCCTGCTTAGATACAGAAGATGCCAAAGTTCCTGAAATGACACTGGGAGCAATGAGGAGAACCAAGGGCCCAATTCTTCTCAGATAATCAAGTTTCAGGTTTGCAGGAGAAAGAAAACCCCAAGCTCCACGAGGCTAAGGACATGTCTGTGTCATGCGCCTGCACCTTTACATGCTGCTGAATGGCCACTCGCATGCAGGAGAGAGGATTCTTCGCAGATTTCTTCAAGAAACCCAAGGAGAGATCTGCACTTCTGTATAGTTGGGAATTGGGGCTGGAGAGATGGCTTAGTGGTTGAGGCATTTGCCTGCAGGGCCAAGGGATCCTGGTTCAATCCAGGACCCATGTAAGCCAGATGCACAAGGGGCACATGCATCTGGAGTTCGTTTGCTGTAGCTGGGGGCCCTGGCATGCCTATTTTCTCTCTCTCTCTCTCTCTCTCTCTCTCTCTCTCTCCCTCCCTCTTTCTTTCTTTCTCTCAAATAGATAAATAAATAAAATATTTTTAAAAAGAGTTGGGAATTGACAGGTTGCACAAGGCAAGCACAGACTTGAGAGCATTCTGTTTGCAAATAGATCATATGTAGTTAAAATATATTTTGACAATTGAAGATCTTGGCTGGGTCTCTCGCTCAGTTGGTAGAGTGTTTGGCTAGCATGCATACAGCCCTGGGTGCCATGCCCACTACCACATAAAGCAAGCATGGTGGTAATCCCAATACTCGGGAGGTGGCGACAGGAGGACGAGGTCATCCTTGGCTACATAATGAGCTCGAGGCCAGCCTGGAATACATAAGACCCTATAAATCTAATATATAAATAATATAAAATATTTTTTATTTTTTATTTTTAGAGAGAGACACAGAGAAAGACAGACAGAGAGGGAGACAGATAGAGAATGGGTGCGCCAGCAGTCTCTCAGCTGCTGTGAACGAAATCCAGATGTGTGCACCCCCTTGTGGGCAAGTGCGGCATTGCGCCCTTGCATCACTGCATCTGGCTAAACGTGGGACCTGGAGATTGGAACCGCTGGAGATTGGAACCAGCGTACTTAGGCTTAGGAGGCAGGCGCCTTACCCGCTAAGCCATCTCTCCAGCCCAAATATATAAATAATATAAATAAATAAATCAAAGATGGTTTTAAAACATGAAAATGTTTAAAAGGGCTAGAGAAATGGCTCATTCAGTAATGTCCTTGCAAGCATGAGGACCTGAGTTTGATTTCCAGAACCTGTGTAGAAAATGTATGTTGGGGTAGCACATGCTTGTAATGCCAGCACTGGGGAGGCAGAGACTGGCAGAGCTCTGGGCCTCACTGGCCAGCTAGTCTAGCCTGATTGATGAGTTCCAGGCCAATGAGAGACTGTCTCAGAAAAAGGTGGACACATTCCTGAGAAACAATATCCAAGGGTGTTCTCTGGCTTTCACGTGCACACGCACATATGTGCACATGCATCTGCACATACATCCCCCCAGAAAAGGTTAACATATAAAAATGAAAACTTTATGGAAACACAACCCATGCAATGGTAGTCTTCCTCTTTGTTCTTCCATGTTCACTCCCCCGCCTTCCCAGCTCTGCTCTCTGATCTTGGGGCCATTGGGTTCTTATTTGGAGTCCTGGTAGGAGTTGGATCATGCTGAGATCTGGGTCTTTGGGGAAGAAAGTGGGATCTGAGGAACTTTCCTGTGGTTCTTTCTTGGAGCACGCTCAGCTTCCCTAGCTGTGAATTCTGTGGGTTTTATTTTTGTTGTTGCAATTATTCTCTACCCTGTCCCTTAAGGGCTTAAGGTAGCAACAACCCCTCTGCCACCAGCTCCCCTGTGATCTCCCACTACCTCACCCATCCTTTTAGCTAGCTCCCCAGACCAGTGTGAGAATCGTCTGCTTGGTGCCTGCAACCGTCATATCACAGGCGCACCCCCTCAATCTTGCAAATGTCCCCCATATCTCCCAAGCTCACGTTGGTCCTGCACACTGCCCCCCTTTCCGCTTTCCTTACTTTTCTTGTGCGTGAACTAGTCGATTCCACCAAATGAAGCAGTCAGGATGGAGGCGCCACAGGTCTGCAATCCCAGCATTTGGGAGACTCAGGCAGTAGGAGGGTGAGATCCTGGGCTACATAGTAAATCAAGGCCAGCCTCAGCTACATAGTGGAACCCTATCTCAGAAAAGTCAGGGGCTGGCGACAGAGCTCAGTGGTGGAGGTTTGCCTAGGGTGTGCAAGGCCCTGGGTCACATAGTGAAACCCTGTGTCAGAGAAGTCAAGGGCTTGGTAGCAGCTCAGTGGAGGAGACGTGCCTAGGGTGTGCAAGGCCCTGGGTCACATAGTGAAACCCTGTGTCAGAGAAGTCAAGAGCTTGGTAGCAGCTCAGTGGAGGAGATGTGCCTAGGGTGTGCAAGGCAACAATAGCAACAAAAGATGGAGGCATTTTGACTCACGGTTTGAGGGTCCAGTCCATGGTGGAAGGGAAGCGTGGTGGCAGGAGTATGAGGCAGCTGGTCACGTTTCATCTACAGCCAGGAAGCAGAGAGAGAGGAATGCTGGTGTTCAGCTCGCTCTCTCCTTTCTAGTCAGTTCAAGACCCACTATGGGATACTGCCACCCATGTTCAGGATGGCTCTTCCCTCCTCAGTTAAATCTCTCTGGGAACATCCTCAGACACACCCAGTGGTATGTTTTCTAGGTGATTCTAAATCCAATCAAGTTGACAATGACGATGCACCATCTCTAAATTCTAAATCCAATCAACTCTCAGTTGGCACCCACTGCCACCAATAGTCAAAGGTAACCACCTTTCTCCCCCTGGTTGGCAAACCACAGCCACGAGGCATCTGGTTTCTGTTCAGCGTGTTGTTCTTCCATGCAAAGAAACCCCTGTTCAGAAACTCACGGAAGAGGGGGCAGAAAGATTGTTAGAGTCACAAGTTGGGGCATTATGCACAGAGACTGGGGCCTACACCCCAGAACTCTGGACTAACCTCACAATGCACGACCCACATTCCCCATTGATGAGGGTCCCTTTGAAAGTGGGAGGACAGGGAGGAGGACAATGGAACCAATACTATGAATGTAAAATCAGAATAATATAAATTTTAAAAAATGAAAAAAAAAAAGAAATCCCTGTTCATTTACACGTCACTGTCTGTCCATCGCGATCCTTCACATGGACAGACAAGGACCCAGAGAGAAGAGTGGAGCTTTTCATGTGTGTATTCATGTGAATACATGTGAAGGCCAGGGGTCAACATCTGACATCTTCCTCAACACCCACATGCTACCTGTGCTCTCTCATTTAGTCCTCTCGGCCTCACTAAAAGGAGAAGGCATTGTGCATGTTGTGAGAACAATGGAGCCTTTCTGAGCTCTGGATGGGCTTAGCTTAGGCGTTAGAACGCGGGACACTCAATGGTCACTACTCATGCCCAAGCCAGTGGCTCTCAAGTTTATTGTTTTGCCACCAGAGAAGAATGACAAGTGCAGACGTAGCAAGAGGGCAATTTAAATAAGATTTATTAGAACATAAAGCAAAAGGTAAAAGTAAAGCCAAAAAGCGCCCAAGCTTGGAGGGTCCAGAGGGGGTCACCACATAGTGTATCGGATCAGGGGCTTTTATACCCTTCGGATAAGAATTAGGTGTCGAGTCGAGGTGGAATGGATTGGTGACTTAGAGTGTATGGAAGGGGCTCCTGATACACTGGTAAGTTAGACAGATGAATGTGGGGGCTCCTGATAGGCTGATGAGTTAGAAGCTTGGCTGTTTTGAGTAGACTAGCCAACAGACATCCTGGGGAATCAGCAAGTCACAGTTCTTCGGATTTTAGTTCCAAGACTCTACTTTCTGGACTTTTTTTTTTTATTGACAACTTCCTTAATGTAGACAATATCCCATGGTACTTCCATCCCTCCCCCCACTTTCCCCTTTGAAACTCCACTCTCCATCATATTCCCTCCCCCTCTCAATCAGTCTCTCTTTTCATTCTGATGTCATCATCTTTTCCTCCTATTATGATGGTCTTGTGCAGGTAGTGTCAGGCACTGTGAGGTCATAAAAATCCAGGCCATTTTGTGTCTGGAGGAGCACGTTGTAAGGAGTCCTACCCTTCCTTTGGCTCTTACATTCTTTCCTCCCCCTCTTCCTCAGTGGTCCCAGAGCCCTGGAAGGTGTGTTTGAGATGTTTCAGTGCTGAGAAGAAGGGACAGAGGAGTGCTAGGTACTTTCTGGACTTTTAATAAGATCTTTGAGCTCATTGGCTCTGTTACACTATACAGATATCTGCTTATCTTTTGGGGGCCTGTACCCCAGGCTAACTGCCTACAAAAGAGAGAGGTACTTTATTCCTAAACCCTACTGGCATCTCCGTTATGGATTAAAGAATGGAGAAGCATGTGCATCTAGAAATTGGTGTTGGGGCTGAGATTCAAAACTGCTTTTCTTAGAGGGCAGATCCCAAGCTCCCCACCCTGGGGCATCCCTTCATCTACCCCTGTGCACCTGCCTCCCTAGAGTCCTCCATCAGCTCTGGCAGGCACCACATGCCACCTCTGAAAACGTATCAGCCATCCACTCTATCTTTTCTCACTTGGAATACCAACCCTGGCTTGGCTCAGCTCCTCCTTGTGGGAAATGCTCTTAAATTGCTCTTAAACACAAATGGTTTCTTAGTCAAGCCTGGCAATGCCTCTGACAACTCTATGAAGCTGTGCTGTTGCTGGATGCCCTTTCTATTGCCTACTGTGGGAGATGGTGCATTGTCATTGTCAACTTGATTGGATTTAGAATCACCTAGAAAACATACCACTGGGTGTGTCTGAGGATGTTCCCAGAGAGGTTTAACTGAGGAGCCATCCTGAACATGGGTGGCAGTATCCCATGGTGGGTCTTGAACTGACTAGAAAGGAGAGAGCGAGCTGAACACCAGCACTCCTCTCTCTCTGCTTCCTGGCTGTAGATGAAACATGACCAGCTGCCTCACACTTCTGCCACCACACTTCCCTTCCATGATGGGAAACCCTCAAACTGTGAGTCAAAATAAACACTTCCATCCATAAGTTGCTTGTATCTGGTATTTTGTCACAACAATAAGAAAAGTCACTAACATTCTGTGTGTTCCTGGAGCCAACACACAAACCTGCTTGGCAAGCTCCCTACCCAGGCATCTGCTGGTCCTATTTTTATGCTATTGCCAACTATAAAATCTTGAGGGATTGAAAGCCAAGATAGTAAACCACTGGCATCTTGAAGTCATGGGCTGGGGCCTATTTGAATTAGCAATCGTGGGCTGGAGGGATGGCTTAGTGGTTAAGGTGCTTGCCTGCGAAGCCTTAAGGACCCACATTCAATTTTCCAGGTCCCACATAAGCCAGATTCACATGGTGGCACATGCATCTGGAGTTCAGAGTTCATTTGCAGTGGTTGGCACACCCATTCTCTCTCTCTCTCTCTTTCTCTCTCTCTCTCTCCAATAAATAAATAAATAAAAATAAATCTTTCAAAAAAATAAATAAATTAGCAATGGCTCTAAAGTCAGTGTAAACCTTCAGTAGCACACGGTGTGCTACTGGTGTGTTCATTCTATCTATCTGTCTGTCTATCTATCTATCTATCTATCTATCTTTCTCTCTGCCTCATTCAAATAAATAAATATTTTAAAAATATTTTTAAATGTTTTTATTTATTTGAGATAGAGAAAGCAGAGAAAGAGAGAGAGAAAATGGGCACACCAGGGCCTCCAGACACTGCAAACGAACTCCATATGCATGTGCCCCCTTGTGCATCTGGCTTACATGGGTCTTGGGGAATCAAACTGAGGTCCTTTGGCTTTGTAGGCCAGTGCCTTAATGGCTAAGTCATCTCTCCAACCCAAATAATAAATTATTTTTTTAAATAAATTTTAAAACAGAAAATATCTCTTGCTCCTCCAGCAACATTAAGTGCCAATAACTCCTCAGTTGCCAGTCCCTCAGACGTGTGAGGCAGCTGGTCACATCGTCAGCAGGACAGGGCCTCGTGCTCTCCTCCCTTATTTATGCTGGTGGGTCCAATGTTGTTGAGGTCAGCAGTGTAACAGTCACGTCACGTCCAGAAGACAGGTTCCCCAGCACTGCCCCACCTCCTCTGGCTCTCACACTCTTCCCGCCCCTCTTCCCAGTGTTCCTTGAGCCTTGGAGAGCTCACCAGTGCTTACTCCCTGAATCGCTCCCTGACAAGTTGCTCCTCCCACTGAATGTGTTCGTCCTTAAAGGTCTGCGGGCACTGCACACATATAGGTGTGGCATTGTCAGAAGTACGAGTGGTCAGCGAGAGGGCAGATGTGGAAAGGCCATACGAACCTGTACTTAATGTTCTCAGTCCCAAGCTGCCCCTCCAGCCAATTTTTTTTTTTTTTTTTGAGAGCAGACCACATCCCAGGCTATCTACAGATACAATCTCCTTTAAGGTGAACCTTGAGGTTAGATAATATAATATGTTTTTAGGATTGTAGAAATTAACTATCAGAGCCTCCACTCAACCCCACAACTGCAGCACTCCAGAGCCAGACTCTCTCTACTCATCATATCCCCCTGGACTGTAGAGACAGGACGCTTCATGTTCCAAGTTTCAGGTTCTCCAACTTTTGCTATTGGCCCATGGACGCCAGGGCAAGAGCAGCTGCGACAGAAGAATGCGGGGAGCTGGGCACACGTGCTGCGCTGGAGAACTGAGAAGGAGAGAGTCGTTTCTGGAAGCCAGGGCCAGCGGCTCTATGGCTGAGCTGCCGAGCTGCCGCCGCTGCCGCTGCCGCTGCACTGACGGAGCCCTGATCCTCAGCAAGAGGGGCATCTGCTGTGCTGGCTTCTGCAAGAGTGCTCTGTGGAGCTGAGGAGAGCGGGAGAAATCCCTTTCCTGCCAGTGTGCAGGCACAGAATTAAATAATTAAAGCCACAGTTTGCCAGACTTGCCCGTGGGTGGAGAGAAGACTGCCTATCTAGAGAAAATCCCTCACAGGCGAGTATCCATGGGCACCCAGGACTGCCATCACCCAGGGACACTCACTCCCCATCTGGGAAGCCACACACTGCTCCCACATGCCCCATGGCCACCTGAGCTCCAGGCTGCAGAGAGCTGGCGACCATGGAGGAAGATAGGGCACAGGAGAGCCTTGCCATGTCATGGGGCAGAGCAGGGCACTGCCCCCAAAAAGGACAGAGGAGAAAAAACAGTAAGAAACCAGACGGGGGGCCCCTAGGGGTAAAAAGCAGTGATGCACCTCTGAATGTTGGATTGTCTGCATTCCTGTGGGGAATGTTTGGTGAGCAGCATCCCAGCCGGGACAGAGGCCCTGGTCTGTAGGAGCTGCCAATGGCTGTGGTGTAAACTCCATTTCCCAGCAGGACTGCACATGTCCTAAGGATTTAGAAACCAGCTCTAGCCCAGTCGCTTCTGTGCCCTTTTGTTGTCCTCACCCACACAAGGTCTTGCGGTCTTCCTTTGCACAGGCACACATGTGGGGATGAATGTTCATGTATGTGTGCATGCATGTAGAGGCCAGAGACAAGCTTAGGTGTTACTCCACAGGTACCGTCCACCTGTTTGAGACAGGATGTCTCACTGGCTTGGAATTTACCAAACAGCATAACAGGATTATAAGTGGGCGCCACCATGCCTGGCGTGTTCCCATACATTCTGGGGGTTCAGCTCAGGTCTCATGCTTGCAAGGCATGCACTTTATCAACTGAGCTATCTCCCCAGCCCCCTGGCCGCCATTTTTTTTATTATTGAAACAAATCTCTCTCAATGGTCATCCACCCTCAAGCTCCCATTCCTCTCCTCCATCCTCCCATTCACGGAACTGTCTGCTCTGTCAGTCCCTCATCTCCCCCCAGCCCCGCTCAGCAGCCTGCCAGTACACATACATTTTCTAACTCCTCTGACCTCTGGCTACTGCCCGCTCCTCCCAGGAAAACGTAGGGAAGAAGCTAAAGACTTTCTGCAGCTATGAGCACCTCATTTTCCTTCATGCCAAGGGCCAGCTCGCAAAACACCATGTGTCAGTCAGCACAGGAGATGGCTGTTATCCAAGTGCTTCCACAAGAAGCTAGTCAAGATGCTAAAGATCGTTGGTCGTTTCTCTCAGAGGGTTTTCAGCTGGCCAAGCAGCAGCATGCAGGATGAGAACTGAGAACAAGAAGAAGGTGCCTGACTACTGGAGAGAGGGAGGAGATGTGATGGAGAGTGGAGTTCTGAAGGGGAATATCATGGTTTATTGTCTGTAAGTATAGAAGTTGTCAATTTTAAAAAGTGACGCAAGTGCTCAATGGCACAGAAGAAGAAGAAGTAGAGGAGGAGGAGCAGGAGGAGGAGAAAGTAGAAGAAGGAGGAGGTAAGGCACCTGTGAGCAAGGAACGTGAGGAGGGGATGAGAGGCCTAGATATGCTCAAGAAAAAGGGGTTCTTGGGGTGGAGATAGGAGATGCCTTTAGGATACTATCCTTGGAGCCCAGGAGACATTTAAACAGTGACTGTGGAATATACACAGTGTCAACCCCCTAGAGTCTCCCCCCAAAAAACCCTCAGCAAGTACCACAAGACTCACTAATGCATTAGTGGGGGGGGGACTTGAGGGAGGGGAGCTCAGAGAAAAACAAGGGGACAGCTGACATCTGGGTTACACCAGCGACAGCAGGGAGGAATGACAAGTGAATTCAGCAAAAATGTTTTATTTCCACATCTATTGTCAGGCCTAATTATTGGTTGAAATTAGAGGTTCTGCCCTGATCGTGGCCAGGAATAAATAAAAATATGTTTGAATTTCAGCAGATGTCATTGAATTTCACATATCTTTCTCTTCTGAGAAATGAAAAGAAAGACCCATACCCCACTCCCTCCCATGACACCAGTACCCTGGCATCTATGCTTAAGGTGCAGAAACCTGTCTCTGGAGAGGCTTTGCCTGCCCACATGCGTGGGAGTCACCTGTGCAGCAGATGCCTCATCCTTAGGCCACAGAGCCGCCTAGGCCAGTGTCAGCCAACTCTCAATCCCTGCACTTTCCTCCAGGCTGTGGAAGACACACTGTGTGGCATCCAAGCTCAGCAAGATAATGGCAGTTTGCAGAAACAGTTTTCCTTGGCACATGGCACTTGTGCCATCCTCACATAGCTGATCATTTTAATCATATAGACCAAGAGCCAACTTGGGCCAGGAATGCAAGTGGCATTGAGAAAAAATACAAAGACAGGAAGACATGGCGCCTGTCCCTGAAGAATCTATGACTTAGTGTCCATCGGTGTCTTGAAATCCCTCCAGGTGCCCTCACTAGACACATGTTCTGAAAAGTGGAATCCACCAACCCTGGGTGATGGAAAATAAAATTTTTAAAATTGTGATCTGGGTGTGGTGGCTCACACCTTTTTAAATATTTCATTCATTTATTGATTGATTGATTTGAAAGAGAGAGTATGAGAAAGATACAGATAGAGAGAGAATGGGCATGCCAGAGTGAGAGAGAGCAAGAAAGAATTAGAGAATGGGTGTGCCAGAAACTCTAGCCACCACAAATGAACTCCAGACACATGTGCCACCTTGTGTATCTGGCTTTACATGGATACTGGGGAATCATACCTGGGTCCTTTGGATTTGAAGACAAGTGCTTTAACTGCTAAGCCATATCTTCAGCACTCCCACTTCCCCCATTCTTTTTTTTTTTTTTTTATTTTTGGCTCATGCCTTTAATCATAGCACTAGGGAGGCTGAAAAAGAAGGATCACTGTGAGTTCAAGGCCAGCCTAGGTTACAGAGTGAGTTCCAGGTCAGCCTTGACTAGAGTGAGACCCTGCTTCAAAAAAAAAATAAATAAATAAATAAACCAACCCAACTTGTGCCTGTATGGAACAGTACAGACTGCTTTTCTCATGATTGTTCCCTAAACAACACAGTATACCAAGTATTTCTATCACCTCAACAAAGCATGGGGGAGTGGAAGTGATGCAGACGTGACTGGAGCACTTTCCTATAACCCAGCACCTGGGAGGTGGAGGCAGGAGGGTCAGGAGTTGAAGATCACCCTCAGCTACAGAGCAAGTTCTTCCCTGCAAACCTCTCTGAGCTGCCCTCCCCTTTCCGAGCCTTCTCCTTCCACCTCTCAACCCAGCCGTTCTTGCACCACTGCTCCCATGGGGTGGCTAGGTCCTCCTCCTGTCCGCTTGCTGGCCTCCACAACTCAAGCGAGACGTGCTCCCGTCTCCCCTCCACCTCTACTCCCTCCCGCGGCAGCAAAGCATACCGCACTGCCTACCAGGCATGGGACTCTCAGCAGCTCCGGGAGCCATCAGCATCAGTTCTACTGATAAAAATGTCTCAAGATCCAGTTGCAATGGCTTAACAGAACCAGAGTACCAAGAGCATCATGGGAGACTTTCTGCATGGGGACGGTGTGAAATTAAAAGCTGCCTACTCACCAACTCACCAAAAGATGAACACCTTTTATAGCCAAAGACTGGGAGGGGGGGGACCAAATTACACATGGAAGCAGGAAGGGGGACCATTCGGGGAGAGGAAGAGGAGCAGAGGATGGGACGGCAGTGGGGGAGAGACGTAAGAACAAAGCTTCCCACATCTAGGTGAAAATGCCATGATGAAACTCATTGTTCCGCACGCCAACTTAAATGTCAATTTTTTTTTAGAGACAAGTTGCTTGAAGTAACTGTGGTGTCAGGGCCAGCTTCCTGAGTCTAGGTGCATCATTTGAAACCTCCCTTAATGGGAAAATAAGGGTCTTCTTTGTCACGGATGACCCTGAGTAGAGCAATTAACACACACCTGGCCTTGTACCTTAGACAAGAAAAGAAGGGAAAATAAGGAAAACAATAAAATGCAGATTAATGGACTGGGGAGAGCACTCAGCCAGTAAGTAAAGAGTTCGCCTTGCAAGCACAAGTTCAAACCCCCAGCATCCCTGCAAATGCTGGGAGTGGCGGCACGTGCCTACAATCCCAGCACTGGGAAGGCGGAGACAAATGGATTCCTAGACCCTGCTGGGCAGCCAGGCCAGCCTAATTAGTGAGCTGCAGGCCAATATGAGACCCTGTCCCAAAAGACATGGATGACACTACTGAGAGTGACACCCAAGGTTGTCCTCTGGCCTCCATGCATGTACATGCACACACAACCACACATACAGGTGCTTCCCCTGCACATGAACATGCATACATACATGCCACACATACACACACCAAAACACGTAAATCTTAAGCATAGTCCATTGTTTACGCTAACATTGAGTGGGCAGGAATTTGGTGGTAGGTTCTGTGCCTTATCATATCATTTAGTCCTTATGCCGATGTCTCAGATTAGGTCCTGTGATTCCACCCATTTCAAATATTGGAGACCTGAGGCAGTAAGAAAGGCCAAAGATTCTTGACTAGCAGCTGGCAGAGCCAAGGCTCTGTGTGTGTCCCCAGTTCATTTACCACTAGTAATCTTCCACTAACCTTACTAGATAGGCCCGCAATGTACCCTCACCGTGATTAAAACATGACTCTGTTATGTTGTGACAACCAGCCAAGAGCTAGCCCGTTCCCCAGGCTTGGACTCTCTGATCAGGGAGAGACCAGTCTAGCTGCAGCGGACTTAGCTGTGATGAGCCTCGGCCATCCAGACCTGGGTTCTCATCCCACACCCGCCGCATGCACTCATGGCCGTGACTCTGGCTGGCTGCCTGTCTTGACGTCTACCTAAGAGTGCCAACCCAGTCTCTGCCAAGAGGCAAAAGACCATGTCCTTTCCATGCCCATGGCCTTTCTTGATGTCTTCCATATGTGAACGTGCTCACGTGAGGGGCACACATGTGGGTCCAGACATGTGCACATGTGTGTGCATGCATGTGGAGACCAGAGGACAACCTTAAGTGTCATTCCTTAGGTGCCGTCCACCCTTTTTTTTTTTTTGAGCAAGGTTTCTTACCGGCCAGACTGGCTGTCCACGGAGCCCCAGGGATCCTCCTGTCTCTGCCTGCCCAGCACTGGGATGACAGGCACACACCACCACACCTGACCTTTTATTTTTTAAAACATGGGTTCTGGGGATCAAATCCAGTCCTCCTGCATGCAAAGCAAGCACTATATGCTGAGTGAGCTATCTCCTCAGCCTTGAGCTCTGTTAATCCCAGATCGCAAACAGGTGGTGATCAACAAATACAAATGAGGGCTGGAGAGATGGCTTAGCGGTTAAGGCGCCTGCCTGCTAAACCTAAGAACCCAGTTCCAATCTCCAGGTCCCACATTTAGACAGATGCAAAGTGACGCAAGGGTGCAATGCCGCACTTGACCACAAGGGGGCGCACACATCTGGATTTCGTTCGCAGCAGCTGAGACTGCTGGCGCGCCCATTCTCTGTCTCTCTCTCTCTCTCTCTCTCTCTCTCTCTCTCTCTGTCTCTCTCCAAAAATAAATAAAATAATTTTTTAAAAAAGAAAAGAAATACAAATGAAGCTACATAGAGTCTTGAACCCCACTGAATTCAAGAATCCAGAAAAGGGCAAGAGATAACAAGAGAAAGAAAGACTGGTCTTCAAATGACATAAGAGCTTGGTATCCCCAAAAGTGCACTTGCACCTTCACTCTCTATGTGTCTGTGCTCTACAGAAGCATGGTCCCTCATCCCTAACACATGCCATCACCCCGCCGCCCCCCCCCCACCCAGGACACAATGGATTGGGCTTCAGAATTGAAGCAAGGTCCAAGCAGCCTCCCCTGAGCCTGAGATCCCCAGGCTCACAGGAGGGCAGGGCGCCATAGTTCCTAGCAAGCGATCGGTCGCAGCTCTGAAACAGGAGGCCCATAGATTCTTTGCAAAGTGCTTGTTTATGTGGAGAAAATTCCAGGCCCAGTGAGAAAGCAGATGGGTAGATGCACCAAATATTGAAGACAGGCCTCAAGGCAGAGCCGACACACGCGCTCTCTGGTGTGCACTAACTCAGGAGTGATCCTCCAGCCGTTACGAGCAGAGAAATGTCCCGCCAGAGTTTCCCAAACAGCAAACTCTTAGTCCGATAATTGTTTCCATTGCCTGCCATATTTTCTGTCCAAAAGCCTCTCCCGTTCCTACATGGTTAGCAGCTTTTATCACCCAGGAGAAGCGTCCCGGCCCTTGTCGTTTTCATGGCGCATCTGCTTTGCAGTTTCCCTGCAGCAGGCTGTGTTACAATGGAAGGATTAATGAGGAGACGGACGCAAACATTTTTATTTCAAATAGCAGCTCTCAGACAAGATCTGGAAAACGGAATCAAGCCATATGATTGTAAAAGAAAAAAAAAAAACCCTCGCCATCCAACTATTGGGCACCCTGCCATTATTTGTGAATAGCATGTAAATACAAACAACGTAACCGGGGTGGGGGAGATGTACATTTTTCATTTGTGTCTGGCTAATCATTTTTTTATTATTAATTTGGTCCCTTTTATTTCACATAAATGTCATCTCAAGCACCAAACATCAACAAATAAGATCGTTTATCTTGCTGGGAAAAGCAAAATACTGCATTGCCATTCAGAGAGGCAGCTGACGTCCCTGCCGCACCACTAATAAAGAAGGCCTTCAGAACGAAAAATAATCATTTCCTATTACTTTCCACCATGCCTCGTCCATAAACACAGGGCCGCTGGTAATTGCATTCAGCAAAGAAGCAAGCTCTGGGTATTACAATTTCCTGTGATGGAAAACCTCTGAAGAGCACCCCAGATTGAGGGCTGAGCTGGGGGGCCCCTGTTTGCTGTCCTGCAACAGAGGACGGAGGAAAAAGGAAGGGAGGAGGGGGTTGACGAGAGATTTTCTTTTCGCTCTTCTTGGCCTGAGTAAAAGCAAAGGAGACTGGATGGACTCAGAAGAGGGGCCGCCATGAAGCAGGTGGTTACACGAGCCCGGGGCCTCAGGATGAGGCTGGCCTAGCAGCTGCTGCTCCCAGGCTCAGGCACACACGAGAGCCCTATCCACACGCATGTGCACACGAGCTTCTCGTCACGGGCACGGAGGTTTCGTGGCTGCTCCATGGGCCCAGCGCAAGCCTGCGGACCCCATGTTTCCCCGTCGCTGAAGCATTTGGCTCGCCTGCCCGTGCTGCCTGCTCTGCCAAGCGAGGCGCTGACTCCGCAGGAGAACCGTCCTGTCGCTCTCTGCAGGAATATAAGACCTTTTTTTCCAAGTAAAATGTTCCCCAACTCTGCAAGGGAGGTTGGCAGTACATCTCCAACTCTGGCCTGTCTTTTTAATACCCTACAATAGCTCAGTTGGCCTGAGACCAGCTGTTGGTACATTACCATTTGTAAATGCTTAAAACAGCTACTCCTTGTTTTCTTGGCAACACTGACTGTGGAAAGAAAAAGAGAGAGAGAGAGAGAAAGAAAAAAGAAAAGAGAAGAAAGGCTAGCTCCAGCCACTTCCATTCAACCCTTAAGAAGTACTGCCTGCCAGCACTGGCATTCATTGGCCGTCGTTTGCACGCCTATCTTCAACAAGTTTCCCGTCACCGCACTACTCGTCCACACACCCCTCTGCTCAAGAAGCAGCGGAGACTGCCCATCACCTTGGTCCTCACTGTAGTTACCACTAACCACATCATTAGTTTTGATCTAGAAAAAATATGAGATGTTCCAAGGGAAGTCTCTGTATTTGGTTGTTTTCTTTGATCTGTTTTGTCCCTCCCCTTCTCAGTGTGGCCATCATTTATACATGGGGAATCTGCCAGAACCACCCACCATGCTTTCCTATTCTGGAATCACAGTACAGATGCCACCCTTTCCAGAACTGGTAGAGGGACTGTGGGCAAGACACAGTTTTGAGTGACACCGAGAAGGAGAGCGGCTGGGTCCCCTCCTGATAAGGCCCCTCTGGAGAAAGGTTCTTACTCCTGGTCTGCCTCTCACCTCAGGGAGTCATTTGCAAGAAGAGTCCCCAAGTCAACACCTGGCTACTCAAAAGAGATGAGGAGTTCATAAAGAGTGAGTGAGACTCATGCCTGCCGTCCTCCACCACCCCGCAGAGCCGCTATTGGCAGGGCCACCTCCAGAGGGCCGTGTGCCCATCCACCGTGGGCACTCTGCATGCCCCAGCCCAGCAGCCCCCAGAACAGCACTGACGTGCCCAGTGCTGCCACAGCAGGGACAATGGGCTTCGCGTGCCATGTCCCGCTCTCGTGCCCTTCTGTTCGATGGCCTCCCCACCAAGGGCAGTGGTGGCTGCATCTGTCCTTGCTCCTTTAGTGGGGTTTCTGGGCACAAGACAGAGCAGTCTGTCCGCTACACGCGCACTCCTGGAGATGAGCGAATTCAAGTAGCCAAATGTCGCCGCAGGGTTGAAATCCCGCACAGAAGCTCCAAGAGGAAGGACAGTGCCCAAAACTGGGCCCAGGAGGACAAGCGCCTGGTAGGGAAGGGGGTGGCCTGCAAGTTGGCATGAGATTAGAAAGTTCCACCCTGCTTTGACAGAAATGTGATATAGCCAATTCCTTATGTGGAGGATGGGACTGGGAAACAGATGCACCAAACTGCAGAGAGCCAGAAATCTTGGTGTGTGGAGCAGGGCACAAAGGAAGGAATGAAGAACGGTGGGTCGGGGCTCTGCCACTGGTCAGCTTGGCCTCCACACGACTTCAGGTCCCATTTCAAGCTCTAACCTAACTCTCCTACACAAACCCAGATGTTGGGTTCACAGCCGCTCAAGTCGCCTCCGCTCTGCCATGCTGTTCCCTCCTCAGTTCGATAGCTTCGGCTACGAGTCAGCTATGCCTCACTCCACAGACCCTCAACAAATAGAAACTTAGACCCGGAACTTGCATCTGCCTTTAAAAACTCAACTGTCTCATTTGATATTGGATATACCAAAATGAATTTCTCAATTTGTCATCTTTTCAGGAACAGATTATAAAGTCCCTTGAGAGGAAACTTTTAATTCCCAAACTTGGCACAATGCCCAGCACACAGTAGGCTCACGAGGGACTGTGTTTGTTGAATGGGACAAATTGGATACACAAAGTAGAGTTCCCAAGAAAGCAGAGGTGACTTAAAACCCAGGTGATGGGGTAGTCGGAGACTAGCCCTTGGGCATGTGCAGTTTACAGAGTGGGTTAACTACCTGCAGCTAGTTATGACATGAGTGGAAAACTGAAATATCGGGTCTCTACTATACCCTGCAATGTAATACTACCATGAGGACAGAAAAGGCCCAAAGATTCCTCAAACAGGAGGCAGAGTGGCGTGTGGTATGCACCCCCTCCAGTGACCCTCACCCCAGAAGGGTGGGCAGCGCCTTGTCTGAAACAGCGTGGCTAGCCAGGTGCTGGGCTGAAGGTCCTTGCAGGCTGGGGTTGTGTCCAGCTGTCCACGTGGTATTTCCAGAGTCTCGAACAAAAGTTGTTCTCATAGTTTCTTGATGCTAAAACAGAGTTGAAGTGTGTAAGAGCTGGGTCTCTGCCCTCAGGTGCCTTCCCCTGCTGTGCCTGAAAGCCTTCGTGACTTAACTTATGTATGGAGGAAGAAAAAAGCAGGATTGGGGCGAGTTCAGACATCAGGGAAAACAAGCATCCCCTGTCCCCAAGCAGCGGGGATGAGGGCTGGGAGGCAGCTCAGTGAGCACAGGCCTTACCTTGCAAGCGTGAGGACCTAAGCTTGAGCCCTAGGACCCCAACTTTTGGTTGTCATTTGTTGCTTGTTTGTTTGTTTGTTTGTTTGTTTGTTTGTTTGTTTTTAAAAGCCAGGTATGGTGGCACATAGCTGTAATCCAACACTGGGAGGCAGTGATGGGTAGATCCCTAAAGCTTGCTGGCCAAACAATCTAGTTTATGTGAGATCCAGAACAATGAAACACTCTGTCGAAAGAAAGAAAGAAAGAAAGAAAGAAAGAAAGAAAGAAAGAAAGAAAGAAAGAAAGAAAGAAAGAGAGAGAGAGAGAAAGAAAGAAAGAAAGAAAGAAAGAAAGAAAGAAAAGAAAGAAAGGAGAAAGAAAGAAAGAAAGAAAGAAAGAAAGAAAGAAAGAAAAGAAAGGAGAAAGAAAGAAAGAAAGAAAGAAAGAAAGAAAGAAAGAAAGAGGAAGGGAAGGGAAGGGAAGAAAAGAAAAAAGAAAAGAAAAGGCCTGGAGAAGGCCCCCCAACATGTGCCATCAGTGATGAAAAGGCCCGTGGGCTTGCACCATTCCTCCTGCATCTAGATGGAGGACACGCCACGGCCTCGAGCCAAGAGTCAGCCATGGTCCCAGGACAGCCAGCTCCACCAGGACACAAACAACAGCAAGAACGGTACCAGCAGTCACCCTGCGCTGTGGCAGCCCCACCCCAACCCTGCGAGGGAGGCTCACAGACATGCAGAGCTGCCTGTGGGCCACAGTGAGTGGGGTGAGACTAAGTGCATCCGAAGCCCAAAGGCCCCACACAGAACCACGCAGTCTTGCCCAGAGACCTGCAGTGAACTTGGCCCCCGAGAGCAGCAGCCACAAAGGGCACTCATGCCACTCAGACTGTGCAACGCCGAAGGAAGTAAAGCAGGAGCTGTACAGGAGCACCCCAAATTGTCACCTCACTGTACCTTTCCGGGGTGTACTTGGCTTGTTTGCTTGAGACAGGGCCTCACTATGCAGCCCAGGCTGGCCTATAACTCATGATCCTCCTGCCTCAGGGCTCGGAGCACAGGCATTCACACCTCCCCTGTTGCAGCCTCGTTTTGCAACCTCGAGCTGAGAAGACAAGTCTCTGCGGCAGGACCAGCCTACGATGCAGGGGACATCTCGTAGGGACACTGTCAGGGGAAGTGTAATGCTGCATTCCTGCATTGTCTATAAAACCGTCCACCAGACCCATGCGATCAAACGACACCATCGAGTCTCGCCTGAAGCAGCATGGTTTAACAGCCAGGAGGATGGACAGATGGACAGCATGGTATAACACGGACAGAGGGACAGCATGGTGTAACATAGACAGATGGACAGCACGGTATAACACGGACAGAGGGACAGCATGGTGTAACATGGACAGAGGGACAGCATGGTGTCACGTGGACAGAGGGACAGCAAGGTGTCACGTGGACAGAGGGACAGCATGGTGTCACGTGGACAGAGGGACAGCATGGTGTCACGTGGACAGAGGGACAGCATGGTGTCATGTGGACAGAAGGACAGCATGATGTCACATGGACAGAGGGACAGCATGGTGTAACACAGACAGAGGGACACAGCAGTCAGACTACCTGGGTTCAAGTCTTGGCTTTCCCAGTTCCCTTTGTGGCCGTGGTTTCTGAGCTTCTCTGTGTTTGAGCTACAAAAGTGGAATTAAAGAAGAGTGCCAGAGCCCTGGACTGCTGGGAGGGTTAGCCGTCACCCTCTACGAATGCCACAGCTGCTTTTCAGAGCCCAAGGAGATCTTACACAGCCCCACCCCACAAGGGCCCACACACTCTCTCCTGTGCTTCATCAACTTGTCATGATCTCTCCTATTGTTTTTAAGATTTTATTTTTATTTATTTATTCAAGACAGAGAGAGGGAAAGAGAGAGAAGGAGAGGGAGAATGGGCACACCAGGGCCTCTAGCCACTGCAAATGAACTCCAGATTCATGGGTCCCCTTGTGCATCTGGCTTACATGGGACCTGAAGAATCGAACAGGGGGTCCTTAGGCTTCACAGACATGTGCCTTAACCACTAAGCCATCTCTCTAGCCCTCTCCTGTTTTTTTAATATTTTATCTATTTATTTGCAAAGAGAGAGACAGAGAGAACTGGCACGCCAGGGCCTCCAGCTGCCGCAAACGAACTCCAGATGCATGTGCCACTTTGTTCATCTTGCTTTCCGTGGGTCCTGGGGAATTATACCCCGGTCATTAGGCTTTGCAGGCAAGTGCCTTAACTGTTGCACCATCTCTCCAGCCCCAAATCTCTCCCGTTTTGAATAGCATCAAACTGAATCCTTCCTCCCTTAAGTTCTTTGTTGGGTATTTGGTTCCAGCAATGAGAAAGGCAATGATGCACCCTGCCACACCTTTCTGAGGCGCTTCCCTAAATCAGAAAGACTTCACTTCCTTCTGCTCTCCAAAGAGCTCTTAACCGTCATTTAAACCCACTAAAACCCCCCTCCTCCACAACCTTCCACAATGCATCTGCAAACAGCCCCAGCCTTTTACTGTACACCGGGAGCTCTCAGCTCTGCTCCCCAACCCTGTGTTCACATTTTTCTAGACCATAGACACTTGAGAAAAACTTCCAGCCTTTGAGGTTTCCTACTGTGCTATGCTTTCTATTTCACGTCACTTAATGCCCCTGCCTTAGCCAGCTCAGGCCACCCTTGCAAAATGTCATAGACTGGGCAGCTTAGACAGCAGGCATTTATGTCTCGAAGTTCTGGAGGCTGGATGAGTGAAGGTGCCAGTTTCCCATGAGGCCTCTCTTCCTACTTGCAAATGGCCACCTTCTCGCTAGATCCTCAATGTGTGCTTCCTTGGTGTGTGAGCTCAGGGTGGGATGCCAGGGTGGCAACAGGGAACAGGGAGGAAGCTTTCTGGTGTCACTCCTTATAAGGACACCAGTCCTATGTATCAGGGACCCACCCTTATGACCCCATTTAATTCATGACTTCCTTCAAGGCCCATCTCCAAATGTAGCCTTAGAATGTGAACGTCATTATATGAATTTTGGAGGGGCACAGGTGTTCAGTACAAAACATTGCCCAGTAATTGTTTGAGGTGGACATAGGTTTGTTAATCTTGTCCCCGGCCATACCACCAGCAAGAAGTGGTCACCCCAAAGGCCTGCTTCCCAAGGACAAAGCTCACACTCCTATGACAGCCCCTAGTCAGAGAATTGCCCACGAGTCTCTGCGGGAAGAAGTAGTCTACTGGGACCGAAGAGCACCAAAGAACCTCCCTCGTGCCTTACGCTTTCAGGAATGCACGTGACATCATAGATCCCTGCTTAACTCTGACAACATCTGCATGCATGTCCATGCAACAAATGCCTGGTACCTGTCCAACGTTGTTTCAGACGCTGGACGCCAGAAGTTGACAAGGCAGATGTGCTCCTCACGCTCAGCACACTTTCTGAGCAGCTGGGGCTTGTGGTCAAGGAGGCAGCAGCAGGGAACCCATGCTTGGTGGGATGCCTTGTCCAAGGTCTTGGTCTACTTTCTGTGGCTGTAACAGAGTGTCTGAGGCTCAGTGACTTATAAAGATGGAGGTTTACTGTGGCTCACCATCTGAGAGTCTAGAAAGACCACGTGCATGACCCAGACATCTTCTTGACTTCTTCAAGGGACCTCATGGTGCCTTAACTCATCACATGCAGATCCACGCGGATGAGACATGGTGCGGGGGCAACCTTGCTTCAGAGCCGTCTGCTATGGGGGGGGGGAGGCATCTGGTTCTGAACTAACCCAGTCCCCCAAGAAAGGCAGGCTAGAAACATGGCTTATGGTTAAGGCGCCTGCCTGCTAAGCCTAAGAACACCGTTCCAATCTCCAGGTCCCGCATTTATCCAGACACAAAGTGATGCAAGGGTGCAATGCTGCACTTGCCCACAAGGGGGCGCACGCATCTGGAGTTCGTTCACAGAAGCTGAGAGGCTGCTGGTGTGCCCATCTCTATCTGTCTCCCTCTCCCTCTCTCTCTGTATCTCTCTCTGTGTCTCTCTCCAAAAGTAAAAGGCACTGACCCCTCTTACAGAGCTCATCACCACTTCAAGTCCTCGTACCCAACACTCCAACCACGACAACTAAATGCCATGGGGAGATCTGCGGAGGTGGCCCAGTGGTCTAGGGCACTGGCTACTCAAACCTGATGGCCAGAGTTTGGACCTCCAAAACCCACACAAAGCCGGACACAAGTAGCACATGTGCCTGTAATCCCGAGGCACCCACCACAATGGGAGGCAGGGTCAGGAGCATCCCGCCTTCACGGCTAGCTGGTCAGGAGCATCCCCAGCCTTCACGGCTAGCTGGTCAGGAGCTTGCAGCAGCAAACAAGAGAAACCTTATCTCAGCCCAGATGGAAAGTAGGATCGACACCCCAGGTTGTCCTCTGACCTCCACACATGTGCCCTGGCATGCACACCCATACACTTACACACACCATTCGCACACATACATATACACACAATGAATAGTTTTTTAAAAAATAAATAAATAAGTTCCAGTGTCAGTTTCACAGCCAGATTCAAATGACCACACCTAGCAGTATGGCTCTCTGGGTGGAATGAGTAAAACTCCTCCCACGGGAAGCGTTCTGTCCACACCGACAGCATCCAAGCTCCAGTCCTCACGTGACAGACACAAGATGGCCAGTAAAGCTATTCGATTGCTTTGACCAGTGTGGGTAAGGTTAAGAATGCAAAGTCCTACCTTCACCAGAATGCCTGTCCCCATCCCCAGTGCCTTTCACCAGATTCCAGGGCCACAGCCCAGACTGGGCTCTAGAAAGCGGTTGTGACTATCGAAGGAGCAGTCTCGACCCTCCCTGCCGGAAGGATGGCTCTGCTGGTCACCACATACCTTGGACGGCTGAACTCTGAGACCAAAAGCCAAACTCAAACCTCAGGTATGGCCTTGACTTAGCTTGCTGAAGGTCAGCCAGCCCTCCTGCCCTCCTACCCTGCTCTGCAGAGGTGAGAGGAGAAGACAGAAGGTTTTATGACTCTACCCAGGCCAAGCCTGCCAACTTCTCTCTACAACGGCTTCAAAAAAAAAAAAAAAAAAAAAAAGATGGAGTGAAAAGGAACTGGAGAAATGGAACCCCCTACATCCCAGAAATATTACTTTCATGAGCCGTATGAATTATTTAACAGACAGCTGAAAAGACCAAACTCAACAGAAGAATACAAAACCCAGCCTTGCGGTGCCCACACCTTCCCTGAAGCCCTCAACAATGAAATGTATTTTATGCCCCAGATCAATGTGCCAGGGAAGGAGGCTTCGGAGACAGATGCCCACAGGGATCATTAACCCCTTATCTCTCAACCCTTTGCCACCAGCCTCTAGATCTCCACGCCTGGGCAGCCCAAGGGGAGAAGAGCTGAAAAGTGTCTATATTGTAAGTGTTTGTTAAACAACCCTACCGCATTCTTATTTGCTGGAGGTTTTAGGGAGCAGATGTAGGACTGGCAGGGCTCGGAGCTGGCGGTATTGTCCTAGTTCACTCAGCGCCAGCACGGAAGGGAAAAACGCCATGCACACAAACTCACACAAAAAGCTGCATTCTGTGCTTGCGCCTGGGTGTGAGCCTCGCCTCTCCTCGGCGCCATTCTCATGTCCAAGGTTCCTTGGAGGCGAGCTGACCGTTGCAAAATCAGGCTTGGGGACTGGCCAAGGGAAATATGACTTCTTCCAGAATGTGTGTGAGGCTCGTGTCCCCATGAACAGGCTCCCTGCAAGTCTCCCCGCCCGCAGGCATGAGGGGGCTGGGCGGGCTTGCTGCCCACTGCAGGCTCGGTGCAAGAGCTGCTAGAGAAAGGCCAAACAAATGCAGAAGCAACTATAAAGGCAGCCAGAGCAGAGCTGCAGCTGCCAGGCAATAAGTTAGATAGTTACAGCTGCCATCACCTAGTTCATGCAAGCTTTTTAATATCTTCTGGCAGCTCTCGGTGTCACAGCACAAAGGGAGAGTTGGCACTTCGCAGCACACTTTGTTTGACATAACTGTAGGCAGGACCCAGCTGATACCTTCAGTGATGCGGATGGCTTTGCTCTTAAGGTGCGTTGGAGCAGCTCGCATGCAAGGAGTCCCCCCACCTCTTGCTCCCCTCCTGCCACCACCCTGCTTATGTTCCGAGCATGCAACACCCTTAAATCATGAACCGGGCGCCAGATCAGATGAATGGGAGGACCCGGTGGGCGCACAGCATACGGTTGGCCCCATAAGCATCCAGCTAGGAGGGAGCAACACACAGAAGTCAGGAAAGGAGGGAAGGAAAACAGTGCCCTGAGGAACTCTTCCCGAGCCTCGTGGAGAGACTCAGTCCCTGCTTTACCCTCTACATTCACAGACATTAAGTCAGTCACAGCACCACCACCCTGTACCCTGCTATACACTTTTTAAAGTTATCTATTGCTTGGCCACACACCTGCTCTCTAGCTGCACAGGGGCCCTCACTCTTCCAGGCAGCTCCCTTCCCTGCGGTGACTTTTCCAAGGGCTAAGAAGTCAGCTCGCACAATTTGTCATGACAATTTTCAGTGTGTCTCTCCACCAAGCCAGGCACTCAGGAAGACTCACAGCGCAGATGCGCAAGAGACAGCGTGCAGGCAAGGACGAGCTTGGGAGTCTAGGGTGCAGTGGGAGAGAAGGTGGGCTGCCCGGGATGAGACTGGAGCTGACATTTAGGAACAGAGACAGAAACATCACCGTTCTGGCTACAGACCTGTCATTGTGCCCCCTGCGATGTGTTTGTGTACCACTCCAGGAGGCAGCCCTGGCTACCTGTAGGATGCCCTTGGAGGGAGGGACCAGGACGACACTGAAAGCAGAGGCACTGGGGTTATCAAAGCTAAGATGCCAGTCAGGTTCCCACCACTAGAACAAGTCCCTGAGAGAACTACCTGGTGAAGAGAAAAGGGTTCATTTCGCTGACAGTGTTGGAAGGCCCGGTCCACAGCAAATGATCTTATTTGCTTTGGGCTTGTCACACACCAGCATACCACACCTGGTAGATGTGGTGCTCACACCATCACAAGCCTGGGAGCAAAAGAGAGAAAGAGGGATGCCGGGCTCCCATCATCCCCTTTGAGGGCACACCCTCACCGATCTGAAAGCCCTCCGCCAGACCCCATTTATTAAGGGTTCTGCCACCACCCAGCAGCACCTCCTTTGGATGCCAAGCCTCCAGTTCATGACCCTGGGCACCAAGACCCCAACCACAGTAGCTCCTGGTTGCTACATTCGTCTGCTGGAGCTGCTGTACCAAGTACTACAAATGGAGCCACTTGAACAAAAGACGTTCTTAAAGCTGCAAGTCCTACGTGAAGTATCTGCACGTGTGACTCTGCCGGACAGCTGGGAGGAAGACTCCGAGCCAGCCCTCGTTCCTGGCTTCCGGTGGGTTTCGCACAAGCTTTGGTATTCCTCAGCTTACATCCACTCCAGGCTCTACCTTCATCTTCATATGGTTCTCTCTCTTTCTCCCAATGTCCTCTTTTCATAAGGACACTAGTCACACGGGATTAAGGCCTGTACTAGTTAATTTTCTCATTGCTGTGACCAAAACACTGACCAAAAACAACTTGAGGGAGAAAGAACTGGGGAGGGGGACTCACAATTTGAGGAGACGCAGTGCATTATGGCAGAGAAGGTGTGGCAGCTCCGTGGCTATTGACAGCACGAAGGGGGGTCTCCTCACCTCCTCCCATATTGGCCTAACAGGAAGCAAGAAGGATATAGACCCCAAGCCCCCCATAACCCACTTCCCGAGTGTGCCCCTCCCCTGTGGAAGACATTTCATGTTCCAGCCACAACAAGGGTGGCCCTGCTAACTGTGAGTCCATCGTAACTCACTGAATGGGCCTCACCTCTATTTCCAAATAAGGTCACATTCGGAGGGCGTGGGGTTCGGACTTCAGTTTGTACAGTTGGACGATTACATATACCAGGTGCGACGCTGCTGCTCTAGGCATTATCTACGAGGTGGGCATTCATTCTCCTTACAGGGACTCTTTTCCTAGGCTCGGAAAGGTCATAGGTCTTGCCTAAAGACCACACAAGGCTCATCTAATCTCAGAAACCTCGTCACTGCTGGAACCCTGGGGTACTCCCCCCCCAAGACCCTAGATGGGGAGCTATTCCCCTCAGCCTTCTTCTCTTTATGAGTCACCCCACAGAACATGGCCTGGCCAAGTCCCCGGATTCTACCGGATTCCCACGTAAATCACTCACTGAGCTGAGCTGCTTTCCCAAGAGTGAACATGGCAGGTGGTCTGCAGGATGAGCCCGAAGTGGTGTGGGAGGCAGGGAGGGGGTGGGGATTGGAGCAGGGCCTGCCTTTGGACATGATAGTCTGGCTTGGCAAGAGCCTTCACTTCTTCCAAGCTCAAAAGGAGACAAAAATATCGTGTGCTTTATTACCACGCAGTCACTTGCTATCCCATATCCATTTATTATTTATTAAATAATAAAATAATGATGAGGCATGCCTGCTGCATATTTGGATCCAGTAAACATCAGCTTCCTCTCCTTTTCAACAGGCTTCCAAAATTTCTCTCGGTAAATGCAAGCAAACAAAGGCTCATTGCCCCATCAGGACGAGCAGAACACCAGTGGCATTATTCGGCAGAGGTATCCGTTACCTTTTTTTTTTTTTTTTTTTTTTTGGTGTTTCAAGGTAGGGTCTCACTCTAGCTCAGGCTGACCTGGAATTCACTATGTAGTCTCAGGGTGGCCTCGAACTCTCAGCGATCCTCCTACCTCTGCCTCCCGAGTGCTGGGATTAAAGGTGTGCGCCACCACGCCCGGCTTTCAGTTACAGTCTTATTGCTGGCACCAAATACCTGACCAGAAGCAACGTAAGAGAGGAAGGGTTCGTGTCAGCTAACAGATCAAGGTTCCAGTTCATCATGGCAGGAACGATGTGGTATCCGAAGCTGGAGGAAGATGGTTCCACGGTCGGGAAGCCAGCATGATGAATGAGAATGCTCAGCCATCTCTCCCGTTTCGAACCTCCCTGTGAAGTGGTGCCACCCACAGCTAAAGTGGGTCTTCCCATTTCCGTTAACCTAATCAAAACAGCCCCTCCCAGGCATACCCAGAGGCAAGTTTCCTAGGTGATTCTAGTCCTGTCAAGGTCAATGTAAGCCGTCACAACAAGCAACTGTTCCATGCCTGCCCATCATCAAGATGCACACGTAGCATTTCCTGGTCTATTTCTTTGTGCCAAGCACTATGACAGCCTAATCACATGAATTAACTCAGTAAATCTTCCCAGCATTCCATAGGAGGATCCATCATCCTCCCATTTTACAGGAAACTGAGAACAAAAGAGCCAGAGCGGCCACAGCCACTCCCCGAGCTCTGAAGTTCTGCCCTTCTTCTCCTCACTGCAGTTTTTCTGACTTAGGCACACTTGAATTAGGAAGATGTGAGAGCCATGGTTAGCTGGTTTGGAACTTCAGCTTTATCAGCTTAAAGCAGCACACCTCAACCCACCAGATGTCAGCACCTCAGCTGAGTAACAGTGGGGGGAAGGCCTTCGGAGCCGTCCCAAGGAGCTGGGTTGCAGTCCTTCAAGAGACGTAACCTTCTCCTACTTGCTATTTTCATGGCTCCTTACTTACCAAACACTTCTTCCCTAGTTAAATGACAGGTCCATGTCCTCAATGCCAAGTGAGTGGGGTTTCCCCCTATACTCAAGATCTGCCAATGCTCTCGAGTTCAGAAGGGCCACCTACCCACACAGGCAGGTGCCACATTCACCTCCCAGACTCTCCCCTTACAAATGTTCCTGCTCCCGGCCAGAAATGCAGCTTCTCATAGCCCTGTTGTATTTCCGTGATTCCAGCAGCTTCCAAAACAAAATTAGATAAAGCCCCAGCTTGAGAAATGTTCCACCCCTGGACTCTGCGTTTAGGATTATCATTCCCTTGTTATCATTCAAAACAAATAAGGGTGATAAAACATCAGTTGGAGCCACTCCAGGACAGAAGGAACTGGAATATCTAATAAAAAGTGTGGCATTCCACAAATAGAAAGTATGAGAAAATGCAGCAAAGCAATGGCAGAGGGTACTCTGCGGCTTCCCCTCAAACAGAGCACCTGGAATAACATCAGCTGTTGGTGTCCCATCACACCGACACAGAGCACTGTGAAGGGGACCCTCGGTGACAACCTCAGTACGATGCAAGGATTCCCATCTCCTTCCCTCCCCGGCGGCAGTCAGCAGAGAGTCCTTCAGCAGAAACTCCGCAGGCAAGGAGCAAGGGCTGGGCTGGAGAAGTAGTTCCGTGGTAGAGCCTTTGCCTGACATGTGCAGGGCCCCACACAGGAGGAAGAGGAGGGAATGGAAGAGGGGAGACGGACTTAAAGAGGGAGTACCAGGTTGGGGAGGAGAAAGAGGAGAAAGAAGAGAAGGAGAAAAGAAGGGGGAGACAGGCAGAGAAAGAAGAGGAAGGAAGAGGGGAGAAGAAATAGAAGAAGAAGAAGAGACAAGAGGAAGAGGAGAAAAGAAGAAGAAGGAAGAAGATGGGGAAGGGAAAAAAGAAGAGGAGGAGGATAAGGAAGAAGGAGGAGTAGGCGGAGAAAAGAGAAGGAAGAAAAGTTATCACACCATCACATTCGGGAATTCTTTCTTCTCCACTAGAAAAACCCAGTGATCCCATGTCCAGGAAAGCTCATTATTCCAAAGGACCTTTAAAGCCAACTTCAACTTGAGCAAATGCCTACAGCTAAGTTGGGAAACATTAGGGAATGATGCCAACCACTAGCATTCCAAGATGCACTTCCCCCAAGGAGAGGTGGAGATTAGGAAATGGAAGACTGTTGTGGTCCCCAGAGAGAACAGCTAGGAATCCCACACAGCCTGAGGAACCCCTGGGCTCCTGCCCTCCTCTCCCTCACGGCCACTGTCTTGGGTTCCTCCGCATCGGATCCTCTGCCCCCTCGGAAAGGAGGCTCTTAGCCGAGATCCTAACTTTGTGGGTACTAGCGTCTTCCTCCACAAGGTGACAGAGTCCACTTAGATGGCTCACTTTACCCAGATCTATTTTCAGAAAGAAAACGGGCAGGAATGAGGCCAACATGCCACTCCAGGGGACCCCCATACCTGTCCTCCCACTCTCCTGCCCGTGGTTCAACCATCAGCTCTCACCACCATGTTTGACTGGAGGGAGGGGACAAGGGCAGAGCACCACAGGGGCTCCATGAGATCCAGAACAGTCCATCAACGTGGAAGTGGGATCAGGGACGGTGGAACCAAGTCCTGCTTTTTTTTTCTTTTCTTTTTCTTTTCTTTAAGGCAAGCCCAACAGACTGGCCTTTTTATTTTCTTTTTTTAAGAGAGAGAATTGGCACACCAGGGCCTCCAGCCACTATATTTGAACTCCAGACAGGTGCACCGCCTCAAAAGCATCTGCAACCTTGTGCACTTGTGTCACTTGTGAGTCTGGCTTACTTGAGATCTGAAGAGTCCAACCTGAGTCCTTAGGCTTCACAGGCAAGTGCCTTAACCACTAAGCCATCTCTCCAGCCCCAAATCCTATTTTTTTAATTCACAACAAAGTGTTGCATTCTTGCATGAAATCAGAAAAACAGTCTTTCATCAAACTGTCTATAACACCCCCAACTCTTATCAAATGGAAACAACCTAAATAGCTACCAATGGGGAATTAGCTAAGCAAATCTCAATTATATAGAGTTCAATCTCAGGTATATAAAAGTGGGAAATATATTGGGGCTGGAGAGATGGCTTAATGGTTATAAGGCACTTGCCTGTGAAGCCTAAAGACCCATTGATTCCCCCAGTACCAACATAGGCCAGATACACCTAGTGGTACATGTATCTGGAGTGTCATTTGCAGTAGCTAGAGGCCCTGGCACACCCATTCTCTCTCTCTCCCTCTCCTCTCTCTCTCTTTCTCTATCTGCCTCCCTCTCTCAAATAAATAAGTAAAAATGAAATAAAGGGAAATATACATGGTGCTGGGTATTGTTTGATCTGACAGGAAGCCATCCCCTCCTTCCCACATCTAGCTTTCCTGGGAACATCACACAAACACACACAAAGACATACAACCAGTTGTCACAAGAGAAGCCATTATGCACAATATGCCTGGCCCCTGGCCACCGTGGATTGGTCCAGGGTGGACAACTGACCCAAACCAGGAAAATTCTCTCCTTCCCTGGTAATTCTGGAATTGGAACCGAGGGAACCCTTCTCTTTTCAGCAGCAGAAACAGCAGGTAGAGATAGAGTTCTTCGAGCTACAGATGCATTCCACATGTATGTCCAGAGAGCTAAGCACAGAGTCAGAGAGAAGGGCAGGAGGAGACGAGAAAGAAAGAAGCAAGAGTCCAACAAGCCCTATAGCCCGTCTCACTGTGTCAGAGACCCAGAGACATTGCTGACCCTGCGGTCCATGAGACACACAGCCCAGTCCTGACAATGAAGCCCCATGCTACACAACCCTTTCGATTGGATTTCGGTCACTTGTAACCAAAGCAATACTAACCATTGTGTGTTCCTGCGAATGCCCAACCGCCTAGATATCTTTCTACTTCTGTGACACACTGGTGGGAGTGAGGCATCTGATCACAGCTGCTCTATTTCACTATGTATTTGGATTTTTTTTTTTGGTCAAATTTCCTATTCTGAGCATTTTTATCATCTGCTGTTCAGTACTCATTTCTAAGTTCATCACTTAACTCGCTTACACACAAACTACAACTTTGCACAGGACTGGAAGAGAACATCAGTGTTAATTAGCTTATTAAATTTGTGTGCATATAGTGTGTGTGTGTGTGTGTGTGTGTGTGTGTGTGTGTGTGCGTGTCCTGTAGTAAATCCTCACATTAGACACAGAAACTAAACCCCCTGGAGCTGGGTGTGGTGGCGCACGCCTTTAATCCCAGCACTTGGGAGGCAGAGATAGGAGGATCGCTAAGAGTTCGAGGCCAACCTGGATCTACAAAATGAGTTCCAGGGGGTGCTGGAGAGATGGCTTAGTAGTTAAGGTGTTTGCCTGCAAAGCCATAGGATCCCGGTTTGACTCTCCAGGACCCACGTAAGCCAGATGCGCAAGGGGGCGCATGCATCTGGAGTTCGTTTGCAGTGGCTGGAGGCCCTGGCATGCCCAGTCTCTCTTTCTCTCTATCTGTCTCTTCCTTTCTCTCTCAAATAAATAAATAAAATAAAATTTAAAAATCTGATCTAGGGCTGGAGAGATGGCTTAGTAGTTAAGGTGTTTGCCTGCAAAGCCATAGGATCCCGGTTTGACTCTCCAGGACTCACGTAAGCCAGATGCACAAGGGGGCACATGCATCTGGAGTTCATTTGCAGTGGCTGGAGGCCCTGGCATGCCCATTCAATCTCTCTCTCTCTCTCTCCCTTTCTCTCTCTCTCAAATAAGTAAATAAATAAAATATATTTTTAAAAAAATGAGTTCCAGGAAAGCCTGTTCTAGACTAAGACCTACCTTGAAAAGGGGGTGGGGAGGGAACCCTGGAAGTAATCTTCTAAATGTTCTCTGCCATCACGTGGCTCTGGTGGTCCAGCTCCCAGTCCTCCCTCCTCAGAGCCTCTGCAGCTGCAGGATGGGGCCTGTCTTCATGTCTGCCGCTCTGCTCTGCGTTGGCCATGGCCTTCAGACCATTCTTCCCATCTCCACTCTGGGGTCTGTGCCAGTTAGCCGATTGCATGTATTGACAGACAGAAAGGATAGGACAGTTGTTCCCAACATTCTATGTGGTATGACCACTTGTCTTTCCTTCCCTTGCTCTGAAAATCCACTGCTATTTTGGCCTCTTCTGGGGCGTATCCTTTCTCCCAATGAAGCCCTCAAAGTCCATTTTCCCTGCAGCTCAGAGCAAAGGCTCTCTCTCAGAACACTTGGCTGGCACACCCCCTAGTGGTGGCCTGGTGAATTCCCCCCTCAATTACTACAGGGCAAGTAAGACCCCTGGGGACTCTGGACACGTGTTCCACCGGATCCTAGTTCTAAAGAAAAACAGCATAGGATTTTAGGTGAAGGTCACATTTGGAAAAACAGGATAAATATGACAAGAGAGTTTGCTTTTTCAGGGACTCCTTTGATTTGCCAATGAGCACTGCGGGCTTTGGGGGAATGACTGATGAGCGCAGGTCATTGGACACAGTATGTCAATCATCGGACTTCCATCTGTAGACAAAGAGGTCAAGGAACGGCCAATCATAGTGGCTCACACCACTGTGTGTCATTGGGATTTTTTTTTTTTTTTTTTTGGTTTTTCGAGGTAGGGTCTCACTCTGGTCCAGGCTGACCTGGTATTAGCTATGTAGTCTCAGGGTGGCCTCGAACTCATGGCAATCCTCCTACCTCTGCCTCCCAAGCGCTGGGATTAAAGGTGTGCGCCACCACACCCGGCTGGGATTTTGAGGCAGAAGGATTGCTGTGAGTTTGAGGCCAATCTTGGCTACAGAGTAAGATCCCCATCTCAAAAAAAAAAATTTTTTTTAATTGCTTCTGGGACCTGAAAGTCCAAGTTCTTAACAGTTAAAAGAGCCTGGTCTACTGCTTGCAGTCCCTGCATCACCAGTCACGCCCTGTGAAACCCGGAGCAGCAGGGCGCTCAGAGGACAAAGAGAGCTCCCTCCCTCGCTGCCCTGGGCAGGGAAGCTTCCCATTGTCCCAATGAGAAAGAGTCGAACTGTCACTGCACAACCTCCTGCAGCAGAGGGGGTGTGACAGGCTGCCATGTTGGGAACGCAAAGCCACGCACACCCCAGTGTGGAAACGCACGAGGCTGGTTTTGTTTTTCTTAAGAGAAGCTTTGTTATTTGTAGCTTTGTGCACCTGTTGTCTGGGTTTTTTGTTTTTTTATTTTTTTGGGGGGGGGATTCAAGGTAGGGTCTCACTCTAGCCCAGACTGACCTGGAATTCACTATGTAGCCTCAGGGTGACCTGGAACTCATGGTGATCCTCTTACCTCTGCCTCCCGAGTGCTGGGATTAAAGGCGTGTGCCACCACACCCTGCTCTGTTGTCTGGTTTTATAAACAATGGCTGCATGCATCAAAGTTTTCTCAGCTATTAAAAATGGTGATAACAAGCCAGGTGTGGTTTAATCCAAGCACTGGGGAGGCAGAGGTAGGAGGATTGCAGTGAGTTCAAGGCCAGCCTGAGACTACATAGTGAATTCCAGGTCAGCCTGGGCCAGAGTGAGACCCTACCTCGAAAAAAAAAAAAAAGGTGATAATAATACCTCGCATTTTAATGAGAAGTTTAAGTACACGATATGCTTGAAAGTTTAATTCTAACACTTTTTTCTGATCTTTTACTTGTGTATTTGTTTGGTTTGGGGTTGGCTTTCTTTTTGAAAAATGTAATTTCAAATAACATAATCCAAAGATAACTTATTGACTCATATAATTGAAAAGCTCAGCCTTCAGGCACAGCTGGCTCCAGGGGCTCAGCTGAGATCTTCATTAAATCTGAATGCATGTCTCTTGTATTTTTAGACAGGACACAGAATATACTGCTCCAAACGTCTTCTCCCTTGTGAGTCACAGAGGCATCCTGTAAATAACTACACGGTGCTGAGCTTGGCGTTGGCCCCACCTTCCAGCCCAGGCCTTGCAGCTACCCGTGTTGAATATTTATGTAGACTTGATTTTCCTGAAACACTGCAAGCCCCTCCTCCCTTGCTGCTTCTGTGGAAGCAACAAGTGGTCCTAAGGCTTGTTCCCTGTGAGGACGAGCTCTTGTGATATCGACATACATGTGTGTGCATGAATCTGTATGTTGCTGTTAGTGTTCAACGTCCACAGAGACAACACTTCATACAGGCAAAGGGTTGTCCAAGTATCTGTTTGTTTTACAAATGTATCACTTACAATTCCATAATTAGCCTGACAAAATGCACATCGTCATCATTATAACCACAGCTTAAAATCAGTCAAGCTGTAGGGGAAAGAGGAGGAAATTTATATATAATATATTAATATGTATATACACATACATACATACACATATATATGGATTATATGTACACATATTTAAATTCACATTATGAGTGTGTGTGAAAGACATATATAAATGGCAAATAAGGAAACTTAACAAAAGAAGACAGATAGAGAGATAGTCCCAGATTTTAATAACACCCCCAAGGTGGAACAGGTGGTGAAAATATATTAAAACATGTTGCAAGGAATTTGGCATGAATTTTAAAAACAAAAACGCCTACAGACCAAATAAACTGCTCTGACGCTGGGCTAAATCCGAAGTTCCCAAACTATTTTAAATGACAAGACCAAAGATCCCAGGAGAGGGAGTCCGGCAGAAATGGTTGGAGGGCAATTGCTGCCAAGCCACAGAGAAAAAAGCTTGGAGAGCACAAGTGACTGGGAGCCTACCCCCCTTTGTCACACAGGCCACAAGCAGATGTCCCTGGTCCCTGGGGGCCAGATCATGTGTTTGGGACAGCCTGTGGACCAAGGCCTCTGGGAGCCTCCTGCCCCCATAGTCCCACCTGGCCTGTGACTTCTCGATATTGAACATGTGGCCAAATCTGGGCTAATGCCTGTGGACAACCTCTTCCGGTGCCCTGTACGAAGGCAGGCTGGGGCCATGGTCCAGATGGGACAGGTAGACGCCCCTCTCTCAGACCCCAGGCACACAGTCATCACAGGCATCTGCCTGCCCTGTGTCTTTGCTCCTCTCTGATGAACAGTGAGCTTCCTTCGCTAGCTCACACATGAATGCACCTGAACACACACAAAGATCAATTTTTTAAAAGCCTATAAAGTGGGATGGAGAGATTGTTTAGCGGTTAAGGCGTTTGCCTATGAAGTCAAAGGACCCAGGTTTGATTCTCCAGGACCCACGTAAGCAACATACACAAGGTGATGTATGTGTTTGGAGTTCAACACCCATTCTCTCTCTCAAATAAATAAAAAGGGCATTTTTTTTTTTTTTCAAGGTAGAATCTCACTCTGGCCCAGGCTGACCTGGAATTTACTCTGTATTCTCAGGGTGGCCTTGAACTCCTGGCGATCGTCCTACCTCTGCCTCCTGAGTGCTGGGATTAAAGGCGTGCACCACCACGCCCAGCAAAAAGGGGATTTTTAAAAAATAAAATAAAATAACAAAATGTAGAGAAACTCAAAGCCTTGGGCACTGGTAATGGGAATGTAAAACAGAACAATAAGGATGGAAAACAGTATGGCAGTTCCTCAGAACCACATGGCCCAGCCGTTCCTCTTCTGCATACATGCCCGAAAGGAAAGGCCTGACCAGATAAGCACACAGCCATGACCATAGCAGCATGAATCACAGTCGCCACAAAGGAAAGGCAGCACACGTCCATCATGGATGGGTGGAGAGGCAGAATGTGGTGTGCACCTAGGAGGGAATATTATTCAGTCATAAAAGGGAAGACATTGTGACACCTGCCGTATGATAGATGAATCTGGAGGCCGTTTCACTCAGTGAAATGAGCCAGACACAGAAAGACAAATGCATGGGCAGCTCCTGAAGTTGTCACATTCACTGAGACAGAAAGTAGGACGGTGGTCACCAGGGCTAAGGGAGAGCAGGCATGGAGAGATGTTGTTTAAGGGGTACGTTTGCTTTGCATGAAAGAAGTTTCTGGAAATTGACAGCACACTAATGCTAACACATTTAACCCTCCTGAAACTCTAAAGGAGTTAAAGCCACACATTTCATATCACATGCATTTACCACACTCAAACTTCTCAGCAGCAGATGACTCTAACGGATTCATCTGCACACTGTCTCAGGACCCAAGCCTGGCATTCCGGTCCCCACTCATCCCCCTCCAAAGGTCAAGGTGGGATCCACTGAAGGAAAGCCAGAGCAGAAGACAGAGGGAGCAGGCCTACCCTAGTGTGAATCCCAGCTCTGACACTTATAAGCAGCAGGGCCTTGAGTCAATCACTTCCTCTCTGATCCTGTCCTCTCAGCTGGTAAGGGGAGCTGATACTTCCTGTGTTCCCTCGTCCTCTTACAGACCTGGCTTGTGAGGGTTTGCTGGTTTGTGGCTTTCTACAAGCCCGTGCCTCTTCTATTCCAGACTCCTCCACTGCCAAACGGCACTGTGGTCATGGGAGTGGGAGGCGGCATTCTCATAGACAGGCTTAGCCACCTTTGTGTCTCCCAGCACAGGAGACCAAGAGTGTAATAAGGCTCCATAAACGTTAATAGTCAAGCTACTAACAAACAGCTCACTGAGCACTGAGTCGGGGCCAGACTCTGTTACACACCGAGAAGACCAACAAAAGAATTGGGATACCAAACTCATATCCAGAGAGAGGCTGGAAAGAGGGCTCAGCAGGTAATGTTTGCCAATGCAGCCTGTACTCCCCACACTGGAAAGGCCGAAACAGGCAGATTCCCGGGGCTCACGGGCCAGGCAGGCTAGCCTACGTGGTGAGCTCCAGACCACTGAAAAAAAGGCGGGCAGTACCTGGGGATGACACATGAATTTGCCCTCTGGCCTCCGCATACACACATACATACATATTACAGGTGCATGTTAGTCCGTACATAAATGTACACCCACACACATGTATATACCCACACACACATTGCCCACACATATACACAAAAATGAATGAATGAATGAATGAATGAATGAATGAACACAGGCACAGATGAGGTCCAAAGTGGTCCCATTCAAGCAAGAACCTAAGCTCTCCACCACCCCGAGGAAACAGTAACAGAAGCCTGTCCCTGTCTTCATCCTGGCCTCTAAACGTTTCTTATCACCAATGCCCCCTTTTTAACCATGCTTGTGCTAAATTCTCAAATTCAGAGCACTGGCATTTGAAGGTTGGGCATTTGGGAAGTGACTGAGGTTAGATAAGGTTACCAGTGTGTGGATCCCATGATGAGACTTGAGGTCAGATCAGGTCGTAGGTGTGTGGACTCGAGGTTAGATCAGGTCATTGGTGTGTGGATTCCATGATGGGATTCGAGGTTACATCAGGTCATCGGTGTGTGGATCCCATGATGATACTTGAGGTTAGATCAGGTCATTGGTGTGTAGATTCCATGATGGGACTTGAGGTTACATCAGGTCATTGGTATGTAGATCCCATGATGAGATTTGAGGTTCAGATCAGGTCATCAGTGTGTGGATCCCATGATGAGACTCGAGGTCAGATCAGGTCATCGGTGTGTGGATCCCATGATGAGACTCGAGGTCAGATCAGGTCATCGGTGTGTGGATCCCATGATGAGACTCGAGGTCAGATCAGGTCATCGGTGTGTGGATCCCATGAGGTCAGATCAGGTCTGGTGTGTGGATCCCATGAGGATCAGGTCATCAGGTCATCGGTGTGTGGATCCCATGATGAGACTCGAGGTCAGATCAGGTCATAGGTGTGTGGATCCCATGAGGAGACTCGAGGTCAGATCAGGTCATTGGTGTGTGGATCCCATGAGGAGACTCGAGGTCAGATCAGGTCATTGGTGTGTGGATTCCATGATGGAGAGGTCAGATCAGGTCATTGGTGTGTGGATCCCATGAGGAGACTCGAGGTCAGATCAGGTCATTGATGTGTGGATTCCATGATGAGACTTGAGGTCAGATCAGATCATTGGTGTGTGGATTCCATGATGGGACTCAAGGTTAGGTCAGGTCATTGGTGTGTAGATTCCATGATGAGACTCAAGGTCAGATCAGGTCATCGGTGTGTGGATTCCATGAGGAGACTCGAGGTCAGATCAGGTCATTGGTGTGTGGATCCCATGATGGGACTCGAGGTCAGATCAGGTCATTGGTGTGTGGATTCCATGAGGAGACTCGAGGTCAGATCAGGTCATTGGTGTGTGGATCCCATGATGAGACTCGAGGTCAGATCAGGTCATCGGTGTGTGGATTCCATGATGAGAGGTCATTGGTGTGTGGATTCCAGGTCAGATCAGGTCATTGGTGTGTGGATTCCATGATGGGACTCAAGGTCAGGTCAGGTCATTGGTGTGTGGATTCCATGTGTGTGGACATGAGGTCAGATCAGGTCATTGGTGTGTGGATTCCATGATGGGACTCGAGGTCAGATCAGGTCATTGGTGTGTGGATCCCATGATGAGACTCGAGGTCAGATCAGGTCATTGGTGTGTGGATTCCATGATGGGACTCGAGGTCAGGTCAGGTCATTGGTGTGTGGATCCCATGATGGGACTCGAGGTCAGATCAGGTCATTGGTGTGTGGATTCCATGATGGGACTCGAGGTCAGATCAGGTCATTGGTGTGTGGATCCCAAGATGGGACTCGAGGTCAGATCAGGTCATTGGTGTGTGGATTCCATGATGAGACTCGAGGTCAGATCAGGTCATTGGTGTGTGGATCCCATGATGGGACTCGAGGTCAGATCAGGTCATTGGTGTGTGGATTCCATGATGAGACTCAAGGTCAGATCAGGTCATTGGTGTGTGGATTCCATGATGGGACTCGAGGTCAGATCAGGTCATTGGTGTGTGGATCCCATGATGGGACTCGAGGTCAGATCAGGTCATTGGTGTGTGGATCCCATGATGAGACTCGAGGTCAGATCAGGTCATTGGTGTGTGGATTCCATGAGGAGACTCGAGGTTACATCAGGTCATTGGTGTGTGGATCCCATGATGAGACTCGAGGTCAGATCAGGTCATTGGTGTGTGGATCCCATGATGAGACTTGAGTTCAGATCAGGTCATTGGTGTGTGGATCCCATGATGGGACTTGAGGTCAGATCAGGTCATTGGTGTGTGGATCCCATGATGAGACTCGAGGTCAGATCAGGTCATTGGTGTGTGGATCCCATGATGAGACTCGAGGTCAGATCAGGTCATTGGTGTGTGGATTCCATGATGGGACTCGAGGTCAGATCAGGTCATTGGTGTGTGGATTCCATGATGAGACTCGAGGTCAGATCAGGTCATTGGTGTGTGGATTCCATGATGAGACTCGAGGTCAGATCAGGTCATTGGTGTGTGGATTCCATGATGAGACTCGAGGTCAGATCAGGTCATTGGTGTGTGGATTCCATGATGGGACTCGAGGTCAGATCAGGTCATTGGTGTGTGGATTCCATGATGAGACTCGAGGTTACATTAGGTCATCGGTATATGGATCCCATGATGGGACTATTGGCTTTATTTTTAAAAAAAAAGAAGAAGTGGGGTTGGAGAGATGACTTAGCAGGTAAGGTGCTTGCCAGTGAAGCTTAAGGACCCAGGTGTGACTCCCCAGAACCCACATAAGCCACATAGGTGGCTTATGTGCACAAGGTGGCACACACGTCTGGAGTTCATTTGCAGTGGCTAAGGCCCTATCATGCCAATTCTCTCTCCCTCTCTCTCTCTCTCTCTCTCTCTCTTTCACTCATAAAAAAGGAAGTGACTCAAAAGACACACACTTGATCTGTCTCACCATCACCCTCTGCCATGTTGTAATGTGGCATTAGACCCTCACCAGATGCTGAGCAGTAGCCAACATCATGCTCTTAGACTTCCCAGCCTCCAGAATCATAAGCCAAGTTCATTATAATCAATGCATTATAAATTATTCATCTTCAAGTATTTTGTTATAGCAGCAGAAGACAGACTTACATAGTTGAAGAAGAAAGAAACTTTCCTCACACCCCAGTTGCTTCATATCTGCCACATGAAGACAATGGGGAATAGGAGAATTGGCCCTTAGCAGAACTGGACTCTCCTGTGAGCTGGCCTGAAGGGTGACTTGGAGTCATGCGGGCCATGTTCTAACACTTCTTCCTGCTTGTGAAGCCCAGAGCCCGTGACCCATGCATCACTTACTTGTCCCTCCCCAAGCATTCATTCTCATTCCTGGATTGAATGGACAGTTCCCTGGGTGGGCCAAGTGGCATTTATGCACTGAATCTCTAATCCTGCTGTCTTTGGCAGGTCACTCCCTTCCTGCTGGCCTCACCAGCTGCCCAGGGGAGCATCACTGAGAAGAGATTTGGCAATTATCCAGTTAATCTGATCAGTGGAGACAACCAAGCAAATAATACAGGCCAAAAAATTGTCTGGATCCGCTGTCTATGGGCACAGAGTCCACTCCACTGATGCCTCTCAGGCTCATCCCTAAAGAATGGTTTCATGGTATCCTAGCATCCTAGGCTGTGTCAGTCTTCTGTGGCACTGAGAGCTTGCTACATTTTTCTGTATTCTCTTACAGCACCCTTCCCACCTAGGCGTCTCAGCCCCTCCCTAGGGCTCACCCACATAGCTGGGGTTCCACAGTGGTCAAGGGTGAGGGCATCCACAACACCTATGAATATATTCTCAGGGGACTTTCAACATTGGAAATGCCTTAAAAAACTTGAAGTGGATCTTTGGGAAATGGCTCAGTGAATAAACCATTTATGCCTGGGTCCCCAACTCTCAGATCCCCTAAACCAGAGGTTGCACATGGAGTGAGAGGTAATAGCCCTTGGTTACTTCCCCACCTCCCAGATCCTTGTACCCTGTGTACCCCTGTTGCTGGCATGGGCTGACCTAGACCCTACATGCATGCTGCAGAAACAAACCTTTTGCTCCTTGACTGACTGGCCCCTGGATCTCCAACTCCTGTATCTCCTGTACCAGAGGGTGCAAGCACAGTGAGTGGCCAGAGCTCCTGGTTAGTTCTCCACCTCCCAGGCCCCCAGGTGCCTTTGTTGCACTTGCACAATCTTCACTTCTGCAGTTATAACCCCATCCTACTCCAATCCGGTTCACATTTACAACAGAACACTCACTGAAGATCCTGCAAGGACAAATACTTGCTTCCTCCTCAATAAAATAAGACTTTTACCCTAGGATGAGTAGACCACAGCAAAAAAAAAAAAGCAACAAAAGTCAGGAAACTGAGAGATCTCCACCAAGGATGCCTAGTCCCACAAAGAAGCCTCCCATGAAAACAGAGCAAACAATAGAAATTGAATCCCAAAATGAAAACACAACATGCTATGTGGCCTTGTCCAAGCAAATTGATGAACTGGAAGCAAATCATCAAAAAACCCAACAATGGCATAAATGAAATTGAGTAGACTTGTCTCAGAACACACAGCTTTTGTCACTAGGCTTAACTTAATTGAAGAAAGCCAGAGAGACCTCAAAAGAGAGATAAAAGAATTGAAGGTGATTCAACAAAAAATGATCTCAATAACCAGATGACAAAGTTTAATGAAGACATGATCAAATGCAAGAATGAATTCTAGGAAGCATCAAGAAAATCAGACCTAGACCTGAAATCATACCTCAAGAAAGATATGGACACAATGCAGAAAAATACACAGACAACAAAAATCAACTAGAGCTTTTAAAAAACCTCTCTAGAAACCCTGACTAACAGAGTCACTCATGTGGAGAACAGAAGAACCTCTGAGCTGGAAGTCAAGACATAAAAATTGATTGGGAGTCCAAAAACATTACTAAGTTCAAAAAATCATGCAAACAGAATATAAGGGAAGTTTGGGATATCCTTAAATGACCAAACATCCAGACCATGGGTATACCAGAAAGGGAAGAAATCCAAACCAGAGGAATAGAGAACATATTCAACAAAATTATTGAAGAAAAAATTTCCAATCTGGCAAAAGAGAGGTCCATCCAGATACAAGAGGCTCATAGAACACTAAACAGACAGGACCAAAGAAGAAACTCTCCAAGGCACATCATAATTAAAACAAAGAAACCAAAGAGAGAAACAACTCATTACATATAAAGGCAGTCCTATCAGAATTACCTCAGATTTCTCAATGGAAACCCTGAAAGCCAGAAGGACCTGGAATGGAGCACTTCAAAGCCTAAAGATCTATAGCTTCCAACTGCAACTACGGTACCCAGTGAAAGTTTCCCTCATAATAGATGGTGAAAGGAAAACTTCCCACAATAAAAAGCCAGCTCTATGATTATATGAACACAAAGCCAAAACTAGAAAATACTTCAAGGAATACTCCACAAAGAAGAGTCAAGCAACCAATCTCAAGAGCCTACAAGATCACAATAACCAAAACTAGAGCAGGTTCAAAAAAGTACAAAGCCCAAGAAAGCAACAAACCCCATAAAGCACCCCATCATGACAGGGATTAAATCAAACCTCACAGTTTGTATTAGTCAGGGTTCTCTAGAGGAACAGAATGGACAGAATGAATGGTATTAAAAGGGAATTTATTGGATTAGCTTACACAGTCCAGCTGCAATAGCAGGTTGCAGGTCCAAGAGTCAAGAAACCCGGTAGCTGCTCAGTCCACGAGGCTGGAGGCCTCAGCAGTCCCAATCCGGCACTGAAGGCCTGGAGGCTTCCTGGAGAGATGCTGCTCTTCAATCCACCCTGGTCTTCAGTCCACACTGGAGAGCAGCAACACCAAGCAGCAAGTACCAAGTGGAAAACACCAAGCAGCAAGCAACCAGTAGCAAGCAGCGAGCAGCACCGGCAGCCAGGTGGGAGGAGAGAGAGAGCCTTTCTTCCCAGAGCTTCTTTTTATCAATCAGCCCCCTCCTCCAAGAGGGGCTGCCCACTCTGGGGGAAGGCTTACCCCTGGGGGAAGGATTCTTCCTTTAATTAATTCTTCCTAGAGGCAGCCTTAGAGACACACTTATGAGGAATGTCTGTGGATTCCTAAACAAATCAAGTTGACACAAACTTAACCATCACACAGTTATAACCTTAAATATTAAGTCCTAACACACCCATCAAAAAATGCAAGTTAACAGGGCGGATCAGAGAAATGGACCCTTCTATCTGCTCTCATCAAGAAACCCACCTCACCACTAAAGGCATATACCTCCTCAGGGTGAAAGGATGGAAAATGATATTCTAAGCAAATGGAAATAAGAAACAAGCAGGTGTTGCTATATTAATACATGATAAAATAGACTTCAAACCAAAAGCAATCAAAAAGGACAAAGTAGGCCACTTCTTAGTCATCAAGGAAATGATCCAACAAGAGGACAACACAATCATAAATCTATATGTGCCAAACACAAGTGCAACACAGTTTATAAAACAAAACCTACTTGACAACAAAACAGAAATAAACACAAACACCATCATAGTTGGGGACTTTAATACTCCACTATCAATAGACAGATCATTCAAGCAGAAAAACAACAGGGAAATAATAGAGCTCAACAACACCAGAGATCAATTAGACCTAACAGATGTCTACAGCTCATTCTACCCCAATTCTACAGAATACACATCCTTCTTAGCAGCCCACAGAGCCTTCTCCAAAATTGACCATATATTAGGCCATAAAGCATGCCTCCATAAACCCAGGAAAATTGATGTAACTTCCTGCATCATATCAGATCACAATGCTTTAAAGCTAGAAATGAACAACAAAAGTCACATCAGGAATTCCACCAGCTCCTGGGAGACTGAACAACACACTTTTAAACAGTGAATGGGTAGTGGAAGAAATCAAAAAGGAAAATTTAAAATTTCTAGAACTGAATGATAATGAAAACACAACATACCAAAAATTATGGGACACAATGAAGTAAGTCATAAGGGGAAAATTCATACTGTTAATTGACGTCATAACAAAGACAGAGAGATCTCAAATTAATAATCTAACCATCCACCTAAAGTTGTTGGAAAAACAAGAAGAATCCAACCCTAAGAGCTCCAGATAGAAAAAAATTAAGATCAGAGCAGAGATTAATGAATTGCAAACTAAGAAAACCATTAAGAAAATTGAGGAAACAAAGAGCTGGATCTTTTGAAAAAAAAAAAAACAAGATTGATAAACCCTTGGCCAGTTTGATAAAATGAAAAAAAAAAAAGAGAAGTATCAAATTAACAAAATCAGAAACAAAAAAATGGAGAGGTCACAATGACATCAATGAAATTGGAAGAATCATCAGGACATACTTCCAAAACATCTACTCCACAGAACTGGATAATCTGGAAGAAATGGATGAATTCCTAAACACATACCACCTACAAAATTAAACTCAGAGCAAATTAATCTCCTAAACAAACCTACCACATCCACTGATATTGAAAAGGTAATCAAAATCCTCCCCCAAAAGAAAAGTCCAGGACCAGATGGCTTCTCAGCCAAATTTTATCAAACCTTCACTGAAGAATTTAAACCATTTTTTCTCAAGCTGTTTCACATAATTGGAGAACAGGGAATGTATCCCAACTCCTTTTAGGAGCTAGCATCACCCTAATACCAAAACCAGAGACAGAGAAAGAAAAGAAAACTTTGGGCCTATAATCCTGATGAACTTAGATGCAAAGATCCTTAACAAAATCCTCACAAACTTAATTCAACAACACAGCAAAAGCATTATCAACCTTGATCAACTAGGATTCATCCCAGGGATGCAGAGATGGTTCAACATATAGAAATAAAATAAACTTAATCACAAGAACCACATGATCATCTCAATAGATACAGAGAAGATCTTTGACAAAATACAACATGATTTCATGATCAAAATGCTGGAGAGAACAGGCATGGAGGGTTTGTATCTCAACAGAATAAAGGCTGTATAGAAAGCTCCTAAGTCCTAAATGATACTTAATGGGAAAGACTCAAGGAGTTCTGATTGAGATCAGGAACAATAAAGGGATGCCCACTGTCTCCACTGCTCTTCAACACAGTACTAGAAGTTCTAGTCCAAGCAATAAGACAGGAGATCTGCAATTAGGGTTAATTTGACTTCTTTCTTTCCAATTTGTAGCCCTTGTATTTCTTTCTCCTGTCTTATTGTTATACCATACTCCTCATGCCCAGCTATACCATGACATACCATAATCCTCATGCCCACCTATATACCACGTTATACCATACTCCTCATGCCCAGCTATACCATGCTATACCATACTGCTCATGCACAGCTATACCACGTTATACCATACTCCTCATGCCCAGCTATACCATGCTATACCATACTGCTCATGCCCAGCTATACCATGTTATACCACACTCCTCATGCCCAGCTATACCATGCTATACCATACTGCTCATGCTCAGCTATACCATGTTATACCACACTCCTCATGTCCATCTATACCATGTTATACCACATTCCTCATGCCCATCTATACCATGTTATACCACACTCCTCATGTCCATCTATACCATGTTATACCACACTCCTCATGCCCATCTATACCATGTTATACCACACTCCTCATGCCCATCTATACCATGTTATACCACACTCCTCATGCCCATCTATACCATGTTATACCATACTCCTCGTGCCCATCTATACCATGCTATACCATACTCCTCATGCCCAGCTATACCATGTTATACCATACTCCTCATGCCCAGCTATACCATGCTATACCATACTGCTCATGCCCAGCTATACCATGTTATACCATACTCCTCATGCCCAGCTATACCATGCTATACCATACTGCTCATGCTCAGCTATACCATGTTATACCATACTCCTCATGCCCAGCTATACCATGTTATACCACACTCCTCATGCCCATCTATACCATGTTATACCACACTCCTCATGCCCATCTATACCATGTTATACCATACTCCTCATGCCCATCTATACCATGTTATACCATACTCCTCATGCCCATCTATACCATGTTATACCACACTCCTCATGCCCATCTATACCATGTTATACCATACTCCTCATGCCCATCTATACCATGCTATACCATACCTCATGCCCAGCTATACCATGCATGTTATACCACACTCCTCATGCCCATCTATACCATGCCCATCTCATGCCCAGCTATATCATGTTATACCATACTCCTCATGCCCATCTATACCATGTTTTACCACACTCCTCATGCCCAGCTATACCATGTTATACCACACTCCTCATGCCCAGCTACACCATGTTATACCACACTCCTCATGCCCATCTATACCATGTTATACCACACTCCTCATGCCCATCTATACCATGTTATACCACACTCCTCATGCCCATCTATACCATGTTATACCATACTCCTCATGCCCATCTATACCATGCCTCATCTATACCATGTTATACCACATTCCTCATGCCCATCTATACCATGTTATACCACACTCCTCATGCCCATCTATACCATGTTATACCATACTCCTCATGCCCATCTATACCATGTTATACCACATTCCTCATGCTCAGCTATACCATGTTATACCATACTCCTCATGCCCATCTATACCATGTTATACCACACTCCTCATGCCCATCTATACCATGTTATACCACACTCCTCATGCCCATCTATACCATGTTATACCACACTCCTCATGCCCATCTATACCATGTTATACCATACTCCTCATGCCCATCTATACCATGTTATACCACATTCCTCATGCCCATCTATACCATGTTATACCACACTCCTCATGCCCAGCTATACCATGTTATACCATACTCCTCATGCCCAGCTATACCATGTTATACCATACTCCTCATGCCCATCTATACCATGTTATACCATACTCCTCATGCCCAGCTATACCATGTTATACCATACTCCTCATGCCCATCTATACCATAGTCCTGTGTACCCATCTATACCATGTGATACCATACTCCTGTATGCCCAGCTATACAATGTTGTACCATACTCCTCATGCCCAGCTATATCATAGTCCTGTGTACCCATCTATACCATGCTGTACCATACTCCTGTGCTTCCGAGTATATGCCTGAAGAAACTTAAGCCAACACCCCACAGAGATGCACAGGTGCACACCCATGTCCAGTGTGGCGCTATTCACAACAGCTAAGGTATATAATACACCCTGGGTGCCTATTGCCAGATGAATGGATAAAGAAAACGTGGTATAGGTACAAATACCATTTGATTTCAGCCATAAAGAAGAAAGAAATGATGACATTTGCAGGAAAATGGATCGAAATGGATGTCATCATGTTAAGCCCAACCCAGAAAGACAAATATCACACACTTTAGTTCATATCTTGAAGTTCAATTTTTTAAAGACATTAAAGTATAATGGGGGGCTGGAGGGATTGCTTAGCAGTTAATGTGCTTGCCTGAAAAGCCAAAGGACCAGGTTCAACTCCCCAGGACCCACGTAAGCCAGATGCACAAGGGGGTGCATGCATCTGGAGTTCATTAGCAGTGGCTGGAGGCTCTGGCGCACCCATTTTGTCTCCCTCTCTCTACCTGCCTATTTCTGTATCTCTCTCGCAAATAAACAAATAAAAATAAAATATTTTTTAAGTATAATGGGGACTGTTTGGTAAGAGGGAGAGAGGTGTGGTGACCTAGAGCGGGAAGAGAGTCACGGGGTGAATATGAGCAAAGTACATGTTATTCCTCTTTGAAAATGTGACATGAAATGTACCATTTTGTTCAATTAACATATATAAGAGAGCAAAAGACATCCCTAGATTACCTAGTCCCAGTCACCTATCTAGGGGCTCACCATGAGAAACATCCTTCTTAGTGAAAGGCTTTCAAGCCAGCAGGGACTCCCACTCAGGACAGGTGATCTGAGCACCTGACTCCCCCTGGGTCACTGAGCCTTCTCCTACCATCTTCTCTCAGAAACTTAACGGCCAACTTTGTTCACAATGTCAAGTAACCAGATTTTCACTGAAAGCAGCGGGCCAAATCTGGCCCACCCTCTGTCCATGTCAATAAAGTTTTATTGGAACACAGCCTCACTCATTCATTCCATGGCTGTTTTCCTGCAATACATGCAGGGTCCAGTTATTGAACAGAAGATGCATGGCTGGTGAAATCTAACACACTGCCTCTTGGCCCTTCCCTTGGAGGACGTCAGCAGAGAGTGTGGGTACCCACTCATGTTGTGTTGGAAAACTGAGATCAGATCCTGCCTGCCTATGAACTTTTTGCAGCATTCCCTAATGCAATAGAAAGGGCCCTAAGTCTCTTGTAGGCCAAAAGTTTTTATCCTCCATCTCTTGGGTTTTATCTACTAGTGCCCTGGGGACAGCTATTATGACAATTTAGAACACATATAATAAAGCAATTGTTCCGTCGCTGTGTGGTTTTAATAAGCACAGACAATGCACTCCAACATAGTTAGGGAAGAGCAATGCGAGCCTAAGAAAGGATATTTGGACCTAATTAGCCTCTGAGCCCAGGCAGATAACAGCCCATCGCATCCTTCAGCCCAAAGAAAGCTCGGGGGGAAGGGACAGAGAGACAGAGAAGAGGGGGAAAATAGCTAATTATGATAAACTGCTTTCCTTGGTAACTCTGTTTATAATGGCATGATGTTGTGTATATTTAATGATAAACTCAAAAGTCTGATTTGAGATCATATCATGCCAACTCTCTATGCTGGGTCTACTCTGGAAAAGGTAAAGGCAGAGATGCAAATGAGAACTCTTGTCAGGTACAAAACTCAGATGCTCTTTCTCTAACCCTTCCTCAAACATCTGGAGGACTTGATTCTCTGGGAGCCAGATTCGAGAAAATGAAAACATATTTACGATGCTCAGGGAATCCTATGTGTCAATTCAACCCTTAGTGCTTTTGATACAGCATTCACTATCCCATGGCCCAGCTGGGCACTGCTGGCTCAACTCCTGACCAGCCCTGTGGATGATGGAGGGACACACCGTGAGCAGGGAAGAAGGAAGAGGCCACACAGCTTGTCAGCCTCAGCATCTATCCGGGGACTTCCAAGTTATCTTGTTACTTCCATCCCCCAGAGCCATGTTTCTGTGATATATGTACCCAAATTTATGAGAAGAACATCTTGGCTAAAAGAACTGGGACAATGACAAACACTGTCTTAGTAACTTTTGCATCACTGTGACCCAAATCCCTAAGAACAGTGTAAGGGGAGGGATCATGGATTTCGGCTGAGGGTCTCAGAGATGTCAGTCATTGTGCTGGGGAGGGTGTGGTGGAGCAGCGTGCATCCTCACCGTGGGCACGCAGCAGAAAGAGAGAATACAGGAAGACACCAATGCAACCCCAAAGATACATCCCAGTGACCTCCTTCCTCCAACCAGGCCCCACTGCCCAATAACACCATCATTGTATGGACCCACCAAGTGAAGAATGCAGGCATTCGAGCTGGGCCTCCATCAAATGCCCTCACAGATGCACCCACAGGTGGGCTTTACTGATCTGCTGCACATTTCTCCATGCTTTCAAATTAACATGCAAGAGTAACTATCACACGTGCTCGAGTCACAAAACCAAGATGAACTATGGCCCAGGGACCAAGTCCAGCCCACAGCCAGTTTTTGAAAATAAAAGTTATATTGGGGGTGGAGGGATGGCTTAGCCGTTAAGGCGTTTGCCTACAAAGCCAAAGGAGCCAGGTTCGATTCCCCAGGACCTACATTAGCCAGATGAACAAGGGGGCACACACGTCTGGAGTTCATTTGCAGTGGCTGGAGGCCCTGGTGTGCCCATTCTCTCTGTCTCCCTTTCCTCTTTCTCTGTTAAATAAATAAATAAGTTATATTGAAACAGCTATACCCACCCATTTATGTGCTGTCTGTGATTAATTTTGTGCTTCAATAGCAGAATGAATCCAGCAGGTACATGAGACCGTATAGTCCACAAGGCTTAAAAATATTTATTATCTGAGCTGGAAAGATGGCTTAGCAGGTAAGGTCTGCAAAGCCCAAGGACCCATGTTCAACTCCCCAGATCCCACATAAGCCAGTTGCACAGGAGATGTATGTGCAAGGTCACACATGTGCACAAGGGGGTGTACACAGCTGGAGTTCAATTCCAGTGGCTGGAGGCCCCGGGTGTGCCAATTCTCTCTCTCTCTCTCTCTTATAAAGGCATGCGCCACCACACCAAGCAAAAAAAAAGCTAAGCTAAATAAAATAAAATATTTACTATCTGGACCTTTACCAGAAATGTTTGCCAAACCTTGCACTGGCCTCTCATATTCTGGACCCACCTGTATTCCTTGTCCCATTACCCTCAGCAGCCCTGGTGACCACAGGCAGAACTACCCCAGGTCTGGTCAATGTCATGCCCAGATCAAGCATCAAGATGAGGGTCCCAGAGGGAGGCAGAGGCCTCCTCTTCCTGTGGGTGAGTTCTGAGACCTCCTCAGGTGATTTCCTGAGCTGGACTGCACAGTTATTTTGCTGAAAGGATGGACATGGCAGGACTCAATGGGGCATCTGAGGATGTCCTGAAGGAGAACTGTGACTCAGGGACCGAAACAGCACCAAAGAGAGGCTCTCAGCCTTTGCTCTGAGCCGCAAGCTCCTGCTCTTTCCTCTGTGCAGGACGTCTCTCCATTTACTTTTTTCCCTTTCCTAAATCCAGCATATGTAGCAACACCATCTTCCCCTGAATTTTCATAACTTTTCTTTCTGCCCCTTCCTCCCAATGACTCAGCAGGCCACATGTTACGAAACACGGCTTATTTATGTCTTGACTTCTTTTCAAGATGAAGAGCCAATATGTCAGCCTGACTCATCTGAAGAGTTCGACATTGTGCTGGCTAATAGTATCAAGCTTAACGAGATCTAGAATCACCTAGAAGACAAACCCACAGGCATTTCTGTGAGAGGGTTTCTACGTTGGGTTATTTGAGGTGGGAAGACCCACACTAACTGGGGCAGCACCATTGCACGGGCTGGGGTCCTGGACTGGATAAAAACATGAGAGAGAGCAGACCTCCAGCATTCATCTCTCCTGGCTTCCGGACCGGTGTGACCAGCTGCTTCATGCTCCTGCTGCCTGCCACACCTTTCCACCGTGATGAACTGTAAGTCAAAATAACCTTTCCTTCTCTTAAGTTGCTCCTTATCTCACATTTTGTCATAGCATTCAGGAACATGACTAACACAAACACAGAGAGGCTAATCATCGAATCAGCTAAAAGAAACATTTAAAAGCAACCTCCTGGATAGAGAAGCTGGACAGGACTTTGCCGGTTCCTTCCATGCTGCAACCACGATGTGCGCCGTTAGTGCTGCTGATACTTTGCAATGTGGGGTAGCAGCGAGGTGGCTGCACACGCCAGGATGTCTGCGTTAGAACTAAGCTGCAACACTCTGGCTGGGTGAATTTCAGGTAAGTTACTTCCTCTTGTTTGCCTCATGTATAAAATTAGAATCACCATTTTATGAGTTCCTGCATCACAGGAGTGATCACATGGGATAACACATGTCCAGGGCTGGTTCGTGTTACACGAGATGCAAGTGTCCTTACTGTAAGCCTGAATGGATAACGCCATTGCAGAAGCACGCCCACGTGTCCATTTGTCCACTAGGGAATGAATGGACATTGAACATGACTGTGCCAGCCTGGGCCAGACACTTGTGCTCTAATGGCACAGAAGACAGTGCACATGGTGAGTAGTGAGTTCTGCAGCATGACAGCACACTTAGAATCCCAGCAGCAGCATCTTGTAAGTGCCTTGGGACAGCCCTCACCCCTCACACTGCTCTCATCTCCCCTGTGCACCACCTGGGGTCTTGAGGAAGCTCAGCAAATACAAGGTGGTTAACTGACTTTTCACTACATGGCAAAAATCCTTACCAGTCCATATGCTGCACCCCTCCTCAGTGCCACAGGTGATGGTCTTAGATGACAGCATGTGGCAGTCCCCAGTTGCATTACTGATGCTCATTTAAGAAGTGGGTAAGGGGACTGGAGAGATGGCTTAGTGGTTAAGCGCTTGCCTGTGAAGCCTAAGTTCAAGGCTTGATTCCCCAGTACCCACATAAGTCAGATGCGCAAGGTGGCACATGCATCTGGAGTTCATTTGCAGTGCTGGAGGCCCTGGTGCACCCTCTCTCTCTCTCTCTACTTCTCTCTCTCTCTCTCTCTCTCTCTCCCTCGCACGCGCACACGCGCTCTCACTTACTCACTCATAAATAAATAAATAAATAAATAAATAAATAAATAAATAAATAAATAAAAGAAGTGGGTAAGTAGCTTGTTGGTGATGATGGTGGTGTCACCCGAGTCTTTTTCCTCACCCAGGTGTCTTTCTGTCTGACTGTGGCACAAAGCATGGAGTGAGGACAAGTATTCCCTTAGTGTTATGGCTGAGTCTGAAATGTCCCATCACCCGCCCCCCACACCCAGTTCTGGTCCCCAGATGGTGGCTCTATTATGGGAGGTGTGGAGCCTTTGGAACCTGTAGCCTAGCTGTCAGAAGTAGGTCACCAAGGGCAGGCCTTTGATACCACTTCTGGTTCCAGCCGAAGCTCTCACATCAAGATGTGAGGACCCTCTGGCACATGCTCCTGCCACCATGCCTTTCCTGCCCTGATGGACTTAATAATTTCTGCTGGGTATTTTGTCACAGCAGCACAAAGGTAACTCATACATCTCGCAAAGCTCTGAGCAGTAGAGAGTTAACACTAAGGATAGGTAGTAGACCTGCTAGTCAAACTGGACTAAACTGGAGTCAATGGTCACCTTTTGCATCTGTTTTCTTGCCCGTTCTCAAACAGTGATTGTAAAGTCCCCCTTCCAACTGAGTGGCTTCAAAGGACCTTTCTTTATAAGATACATTTTCTAGCTCCTACAACCATTTTATCCAACTTCTTGAGGAAAAGCCCTTCCTTTTCCTACCCCTTATCTGGTTTGGTACCCCAAGAGATTCTTCATTCCCAGAATCCAAGTCTTACCACTCTCACTCATTCATACACTATGCATATATACTGGATAAACCTTAAAGTGAACATATTTAATTTTTCATCTAATAATTCATGCTTATTGTTTGAAGTGTCACCCTTATATTTTATTTATAAACTCAGTTTTCTACTTTTAGTACAGCAGTAGAAAACATTTACTTTCTACTGCTTCCACGCACATTTTGTTTTGCTCATCAATGAATGCATTGTTCATTACACTGAAAAGTATTCTTGTGTCTGAAGAAAAGAAGGAAGGAGGGAGGGACTGAGGGAAAGAAAGAGAGAAGGAGGGAGAGGACACATTAATGCCTACTTTGAAGTAACTGCAAAGAATCTGGAGCTGATTTCTTTTGCTTGCTTCTTTCTATAATCCTCCTTTCAGAATATCTTTTAAAAATATTATTTATTTATTTATTTATTTATTTATTTATTTATTTAACAGAAAAAGAGACAGGGGGGAGAGAATGGGCATGCCAGGGCCTCCAGCCAGAAAATGAACTCCAGATGCATGCACTCCCTTGTGCATCTGGCTTACGTGGGTCCTGGAGAATCAAACCGGGATCCTTTGGCTTTGCAGGCAAATGCCTTAATTGATAAGCCATCTCTCCAACCACCTTTCAGAATACCTTTTATTTATTTATTTATTTATTTATTTATTTATTTATTTATGAGAGAAAAAGAGGCAGAAAGAGAGAGAGGGAGAGAATGGGCGTGCCAGGGCCTCCAGCCACTGCAAATAAACTCCAGATGCATGCGCCCCTTGTGCATCTGTATTACATGGGTCCTAGAGAATTAAACTGGGATCCATTGGCTTTGTAGGCCTTAACCACTAAGCCATCTCTCCATCCCTCCCTTTCAGAATATCTTAACATACAAAGAAAAACTAAAATTTATCTCATTTTTATGAGATTTTTATTTCATTTTTTTAATCCTGAAAAAAATACACTTGAAAATGCCAGAATTGGGGCTGGAGAGATAGATGGCTTAGCAGCTAAAGCACTTGCCAGAAAAGTCAAAGGACCCATGTAAGCCAGATGCACAAGGTGGCACATGTGTCTGGAGTTCATTTGCAGTGGCTAAAGGCCCTGACATACCCATTTTCTCTCCCCCTCTCTACCTGTCTTTCTCTCTCTCAAATCAATTAAGTTGAAAAATGCAAGAATGAATGATGCCTAAATATCTATGCCAATTAAAAATGTGAAATAACAATTAAATTAAAACCCTGTGGCTGAGGAGATGGCTCAGTGGATAAAGCACGGACCACATGAGCATGAGGACCTAAGCTCAGATCCCCAGCACCCACGTAAACGCTGGGTGAGCATGGTGCACCTGCAATCCCAGTGCTCAGGAGGCAGAGAGGAGATTCCTGGGGAAAGCTAGACTGGCCAAACCAGCAAGCTCTGTTCACGTGGAAGACCCTGGAGACCCTCTCAGGCTTCCACATATATCCACACAGGTGTGCTCACACCCATGGGAACATGCGCGCACACACACACACACACACACACACACACACACACAACATCAAAAAAGCATGCCCGTCATTACAGTTAGTTCACGGCTCCCTCAGAAGATGGAGAAACACAATTCACATCTGACTAGGACTCCGGGGAGGACACCTGCTCTGCTCCCAAAAGAAAGGAGAGTCCTTCCCAAGGACCAACCCTTTCCTCCCCCCTCAGAGTGCTAGACACCACCTCTAGGGGATTTGGAAGAGCCTGCCATACTTCAGGGAACCTGAGACAGTGCTGAGCAGTCACAGCTCGCATTCATGACTCCGTGTTGTCACAGCCCCATTCCCTTCTGGACAGAACACTCCTTCATTCACATACCACGACCAGGATCTCTGTTTGTAGCCAGGTGCCACTTCAAGACAGGTCCCCTCTCTAAAATAACACAGGTCCCCTCTCTACTCTGCCAAGCAAATCAGAGCCTCTGGGCATTGGGTACAAAGCTATCCTCACTGGATTCTAAAAGATCACTGTAACTTTGCCATATTTCAGGATTTGGTTTCTTAACTTTTCTAAGTTCCATTAAACTGATTAAAAAATGTTAAGCTTTTATAAACTATCCATGCCTCCATTCAGCAGGGAGCCTTTTATGCTGACAAATCCTCAATTTCTAAATTCATTTCATATGTCTCCACTACTATACTCTGCCCTTGGCTGTCCCCCCACCAGCTCAGCGACCTCTTAAGTAGCTCATCACAGGGTCAGGAGGAGTTTTCCGACGTCAATCCTGGGACACTGAAATACACGTGGACTGCACTTCTGTGTGGAAGAAGTTTTTAGGTTTGTGAAATGTGAGTTCAAAGGAGAAATAACTACGAACGACCTGGAGATTTCCCATCCACCCCTGGCACCTGTTTGCCAACTGACAAGCCGCCCGAGGGTCTGGAGAGCTTCGGTCTTGGACGTCAGGCAGGGCTCTGCTGGCTGCAGCGATGCTGAGGAGACAAGTGGGTCCAAACACATGACAAACCTGGGGCGGAGACCATGGACAGTCACCTCAGCATCTTAACTGTGCCTCTAAGACCCATGACACCTAAATCTGTCCCAGTTCTCTCCAGTGGCCTTGTGTTGTCCTCATCATCCCTGGTAGTGAACAGTGGGGAAAGGAGTGGGTAGACAATGGGGAGGAGACTAAAATGGCCTCTTGAGATGATTACTTTTAATGATTTATTTATTTATTTATTTATTTATTTATTTATTTATTTTATTTGAAAGAGAGACAAAGAGACAGACAGAGAGAGCAAATGGATGTGCCAGGGCCTCAAGCCACTGCAAATAAACTCCAGACACATGGGCTCCCTTGTGCATCTGGCTTATGTGGGTCCCGGGGAATCAAACCTGGGTCCTTTGGCTTTGCAGGCAAGCGTCTTAACCGCTAAGCCATCTCTCCAGCCCTTGTTGAGATTATTTTTGAGCTCATGTTCAAACTGCACAATATGTGTCAGCAGTTTTGTTTTCTTGATGGCAAGGGCTCTCTGTGAACCTGGATGGCCTGAATCTTGCTATGTAGACAGGGCTGGCTTCAAACTCATGGCCATCCTCCTATCTCTGCCTTCCAAGTGCTGAGATGACAAGCAGGAGCCACCATGTCCATCCAGCTATATACTTTGTTACAAGAATGAAATATCTGATTCTTATTTAAAGGAGAAAATACATCTATCAACCTGCATTTAGGGGCTGGAAAGATGGCTCAGCAGTTAAGGCGCTTGTCTGTAAAGCTTAACAACCCAGGTTCGATTCCCTAGTACGTACATAAAGCCAGATACAAAAAGTGGTGCCTGCATCTGGAGTTCATTTGCAGCAACTGGAGGCCCTGGCATATCCATTCTCTCTGTATCTCTTCTCTCTCTGCTTGAAAATAAATAAAAATATTTATATAAAAGAAAACTAAGCCCTGCATTTAGTTAATAAACAGAAATAAATGAATATTTCCCTAAGCAAAGAGATTCCATTGTTTTTTCTTTTACAATACTGGGGATTGAACCTAAGGCCTTGCACATTCTAGGCAAATGTTCTACCACTGAGTTTTATCCCAAGTCTACTTATGGACAGTAAAGCTTGCTATGTTGTTTGTTGGTTTGTTTTTTCAAGCCTGGGAAATTCTCTGGTTTTAGCTCCCCTTTTGTAGGAATGGAATTACAGGTGTGCGTGGTTACACCCAGCTATTTATGTGGGATCTTGAGATTAAAACTCAGGGTGTTTTGGGCCCTCTGGTTGTGTACGAAGTAAACCTAACCACTGAGCCATCTCTTCAGCGGGAGATTTTTTCTTTAGGCAACGAATAAGAATAACAGCAGAATAGCTCACAGAGGAAGTGAAAACAATTTGAGGACCCAAGGAATTGGAGATTTAAGGGGCATGTAAGCCTTTTCATATGCACAGGAAGTTAGCTCCCCGAGACCCTTCCAGAACAAATAAATAAGTGTTCTTTGAAATAATAAAAACAATCCTAAAGGGAGGAGGCAAATGCAAAATAGGTGGTAAAAATGAAATCAATATGGACTGGTAATGAGATTAGTAATAAAAGCAGCAAAAAGCAAAACTTTATTTCACAAAAGACCCGATAAGAAAAATTATCAGTTTTCAAGAGATAAACAGTTCATGCTTTATGCTTGAGATTAGAGACATTAAACACTTCTATAATTAGATAAATCTATAGCTATTTATGCATGTTCAAATGTCTGGGTAATTAGAATAATAATACAAATAGACTAGCAGCTTTCAAACCGATGACAGAAGGAAAGTGAAAACATCAAGGAAACTTTATTCCTGTTGCAGGAGGTAAGATGTGGGAAGAAAGAGGCGGTAGTTTAGCTTAATCTCACACTAGAGACAGAGACTCGGAAAGACCCAGTGGCTGCTCATGGCCATGGGGTATGGCTGTCTCTGGGGGAGGTTGTTAACCCATCGACTCCAGGAGCATCAATACGGAGGCCTGCAGTGGACATGTGAGCGTTTGTTTAGGAGGTCAGTATAGCTGGAAGATGGGAAGGAGTGAAAAAGAGGGAAGGCGGGGGTGTAGACCACACTGAGAACCATCATGGAGTCTGAGAGCATATTTTAATATCCTCAAAGCCATTGAAGCTATGGAATCTGGGTTAATGACTATTGTCATTTAACACTGAGATGTTCCTCTGCTTTCTGGAATTTATTATTTGTTATGATAAATCTTATCCCTATTTTATCACCATTGACAGATTCAGTAAAAGAGAACTGGAAGAACTGTCCATGTCACTTCTGCACCAACTGTCCCTCACCTTCTGAAGAAAATATCTTCCACTCCTCCAGCAGCCATTAACTGCCATTAACGTCTCAGGGAGAGACGCGGGGGTGGGTCATGCCCTCTTCCACCATCCATGATGGAATGTTGATGGGACCCAATATCACCAGTCACCCGCGTATGAATAAGTTCCAGATCCTTCTGTAAGATGCATTCCTAACTGGGCAGGTGGTATGGGCAACCTGTGGGTTTCTGGGAGGAGTGATGGTGAGAGGAGCTGGAGGAGCAACAACACAGAGGTCCAGGACCCAGAAACTTCCACCAGCTCCTCAGGATGGCATCCAGCATTGGTAGAGTGATGTTCCCCTGGGTCCAGCCGAGGAGGAGAGAGATTGCTATCATTCATGTAATGAAGAAGCCAAGGCTGACAGTACCACGTGACTTCTCTGAGGCGGTTCAAAGAGCTGCTAAAAGCCTGGAATCCTGGTTTCTGAGGCTTCCACCTTCTCCCTGCCTGTGGAGCCTGCCTCGCCCCTCCCAGCCAGGGGACCCTGTGCCCCTCCCCACCACCCAGCCACACAGAGCCCACGTACCCCATTTCCCACCTTTCTACTCCATTCACGGGAAGCACCCACAGCAGGCCCAGATTAGTCAAAAGAGAGGGAAAAAGAGGAAAAGGTCACAGTTCTCAACCATTTACAAGAATATCTGAGTTAAAAATGGAAGATTTGTCATTTGCATGGTGAAGGGAGGGGGAGAGGAAGCATTGTTAGGTGTTGGTAATGTAAAAACATAAGTATGCTGTTATTTATGTAATTAGTTATTGCTTTCATTATGGGTGCAGTCTTAATGGTTATAGTATTTATGTGTAATTACCTTAATATTCACTGAAATTTCCAAGTAGCTCCCTAATTAACTGTCTCAAATATATAATTACATCGCATCTTTACGCAAGACTTGCCTAATTAATGTAGTTGCACCACTTCTTTGTGGATGAGCATTATTAATGCTCTTTGCAGCATTCTTCTGACTTCTTGTAATTCACGCTTTACAAAAATTAAGACCTCGAATTAGAACCCTTCGGAAGCAGCTCAATCCTGCAGCAGAGCAGAGCTCAGAGCTGCTGGGACAAACACAGACTCGCCAAGCCTCATTAGGAGTTTCTTTCTGCACGTACAGCCCTCCTACCTGCAGGTGAGAGAAACCAGGGGCAGGGTCACTCACCAGAGCAGGCAGGTGGCAGTGGGACCTAACTCTGCCCATCTTCCTCCACTGGGGAGGTTACTCTATGTCCTAGGATCTGTGCATGGTGGTGGGTTCCTCCTACATCCTCTTCCACTGGGGGCATCAGAAGCCACCTCTCTGAGCTTTGATTTTCTAACTTGTAAAATAAGCACAGTATATTGTCTATCTCGTTGGAAAATTCTACAGAAATTAAAGAGTCGATGAACACGAAAGAAATCTGAGTGGAATACAGAAGTGCAAGGATTTCCCTTTCACCCAGAGAGGTCTTAACCCACACGTCGGTCACTCAGTGCTATCAAGCAAACCAGCCCAAATTCAGAAGCTCCAAACAACCCCCATGCTGGGCTGGGTACTTGGTTCAGTGGTAAAGTGTTTACCCTGCAAGCATCAGGACCTGAGATCGGATCCCCAGTGTAGCTGTTACCCTCTCCTTGCTGGAACAGAAGCAATTTATGGAAGAAAAGGGTTTATTTTGGCTGACAGTCTTGAGAGAGAGAGTTTCATCCTGTTGGGCAAAGCTTAGAAAGAGCAAACAGTAGGGTGTCACATCTTATCATGTCAGCTGGGAGGAAGCAGAAAGAGTGAGCTGAGCTAGCTAATGCTGGCTAGGGTGCCGGATTATAAAATCCCACAGCCTGCCCCCAGTAACATATCTCTTTTAATAAGGCTCTACACCCCCCACACACACACAAAGGCTCCACAACTTTCCCAAACTGCCACCAGATGAGGACCAAGTCTTCGAAACACATGAGCCTATGGGGGGATGTCATTCAAACCTCCGCAAGACCAGAAGCAGCTGTTGGGAGGAAAGCATTTCCTTCTTCCACCTCACAGTTTTGAGGGGAGGTCTCGACATGGGGATGGAAAGCATTTCCTTCTTCCACCTCACAGTTTTGAGGGGAGGTCTCGACATGGGGAAGGAAAGCGTTTCCTTCTTCCAGCTCACACTTTTGAGGGGAGGTCTCGACATGCAGGAAAAGCATGACAGGTGTCACAGTTTTACTTCAGCAGGGGAAAAGTAGACAGAGTAAGCTGAGCATGGTAAGTGGGGCTGGTCTATAATAAGCCCACCCCCATCAACATTTTCCTCATCAAAGCTCCACCTCCCAAGGGCTCTATAACCTTCCCAAACAGTGCCACCAATGTGAAATTAGGTATTCAAACACACGAAGGTGTGGGGACATTTGAGGTTCAAATCACTCACATTGTACCCATGTAAAATGCAGGGTGTCGTGCTGGGCAACTGTAACCCCAGCACTGGAGAAGCCGAGGCAGGAGCATCCCTAGGGCTTGATAACTAGTGAATCTAGCCAAATGGGTGTGACGAGAGACCCTGTGGAACTGGACAGCAATCAAGTCAACTTCTGGACTTGACATAGACACTCATGTGCGCATACACATACAGAGTAACCATGCACATACAAAGTGCATATATGTTTACACATAACACATGTACACATGCAAAAAAAAAAAAAAAAAAGAAAAGAAAACCATGTCTACAGCCATGCCAGTATAAGCACACCTGATCTTGGAAGCTAAGCTGGGCTGGGCCTAGTTAGTACTACACAGAAAACAGCCCCATGTTTTTCAGCTCCTAGCTGTGTAGAGGGACAACAGGACCAGGCTCAGCTGCTGCAGAACCCTTCTGGACTTGGCCAGGCGTGGCTGGGTCATGGTTGGGACCAGCATCTCCTTCCATGTGCTCATCTTCCAAGCTAGCTTGTGGCACTCAGTGCTGGGAAGCATTTCCAGGCCAAGGTGAAAAGCTTCAAGGCTTCTAGACTCGCATTTGTACAGCATCCCTTTCTTTTTTTGTTCCCCACCTCCACTTTCAGCACTTTCTATTGGTCAGTCCAGATTCTCCATGGGACGAGTCTGCAGCACCAATTACAAGTCACCATGTGAGCATTTCCTTCAAGCAGTCAATTAGTTAATAACCAAAGATTTCTTGAGGATCTGCGGTGGACTTGGCACTGTGGGAGATCCCCTGGGAGATCAGGAAGAAAATGAGGGGTTGAATGAACACCATTGCCAAGAACCAGTCAGCAGGGCCTGTTAGCACCAACCACAGCATGAACTTCAGTTACCAGAGTGGTTATGGTCACGTGCTGTTCATATTCAATCCCTCAGTACTCACGTTAGCATAGAGGCCGAGTCAGCTGATCTGACCAACCTGCTGTATGTACTTCTTCCTGTGTCACCCAGAAGACGGTATTTGAGAGCCAAGGTCTGCAGTCAGTGCTGTCTGAGGCCCACAACAAGAGACACTCTTCTTTTCTTTTTTTTTTTAATTTTTTAAAGATTTATTTATTTGCAAACAGAAAGAGATAGAAGAGAGGCAGGCAGACAGAGAGAGAATGGGCATGCCAGGGCCTCTAGCCACTGCAAACAAACTCCAGACGCATGTGCCCTTATGCATCTGGCTTACGTGGGACCTGGAGAATCAAACCGTGATCCTTTGGCTTTGCAGGCAAACACCTTAACCGCTAAGCCATCTCTCCAGCCCAGGAGGCACTCTTCTATCAGCGCAGTTCTAGCCCTTACAGAGGAGAAAGTCAAAGCTAGAGCTGCAAAGAGACTTGTTCAACGCCTCATAGCTGGCTAATGATGAAAGTGAGACTCAAACCTAGGGCTTCTGCTGTCTGATCAGATCGTAGCCCACACCACACATCCACAGCCTGGCTGAGTGAGAACTTGGAGCCCTGCTGTGCACCCAGGACTCCCTGCCATTTCCAGGCTGTGGATGGGCTGGTTGGAGAGACAAGAGGAATGAACACAAGGGAAGTTACTGGGAACCCTGTGATACTCGGTAGCCATGCAACTCAATTCATGGAATGGTGTCATTTGATCTCATTCAATTGTCTGAGATGCAGTAAAAAGTGTCTTCCTTGGAGGAACTCCCAGTGAAGAGAGACCGTCACCCTTTGCACAATATCAAGAAAAACGCACACTACATTGTGTAAGGGCAGGATGCCATGGGACTGGCGCTCCAGGGTGGTGAAGCACGCAGAAAGACTCAGCAGCGAGTGGGGACTGCAGCCAGCCCAGTGAAGGCGGACACTGGCATTAGGAGGTAGAACACCTGAACTCTGCTTCCAGCTTCCCATGAGCTCGCACGTGAACCCCGCTTCCATCCTCATCACGGGCTCGCACGTGAACCCCGCTTCCAGCCTCATCACGTGCTCGCACGTGAACCCCGCTTCCATCCTCATCACGGGCTCGCACGTGAACCCCGCTTCCACCCTCATCACGCGCTCGCACGTGAACCCCGCTTCCACCCTCATCACGGGCTCGCACGTGAACCCCGCTTCCATCCTCATCACGGGCTCGCACGTGAACCCCGCTTCCAGCCTCATCACGTGCTCGCACGTGAACCCCGCTTCCACCCTCATCACACACCCGCTTCCACCCTCATCACGCGTGAACACCGCACCCTCCAGCTTCATCACGGGCTCGCGTGAACCCGTGAACCCCGCTTCCAGCCTCATCACACACACGTGAACCCCGCCACCGTGAACCCCGCTTCCATCCTCATCACACTCGCACGTGAACCCCGCCACCCTCATGAACCCCCTTCCAGCCTCATCTCGCGTGAACCCCGCACCGTGAACCCGCTTCCAGCCTCATCACGCTTCCACTCATCACGGGCTCGCGACGTGAACCCGCTCCAGCCTCATCACCGGCTCGCACGTGAAACACCGTTCCAGCTCATCATCCCGCTTCCACCCGGAACCCCGCTCCACCCTCTCACGCTCAGGCGTGAACCCCGCTTCCAGCCTCATCACAGGCTCGCACGTGAACCCCGCTTCCATCCTCATCACACACTCGCACGTGAACCCCGCTTCCAGCCTCATCATGGGCTCCCACGTGAACCCCGTTTCCATCCTCATCGCGCGCTCTCCCTGGATTCTTGGACACAGGTTCCTTATCTGTAAGGTGGACTTAAGAGTGACACGTGCTGGGATGGTGGAGAAGGTTGCCTAGACGGTTCAGTTACAGAAAGTTTGGGAAAGCTCTTTGTATGCATGTGAGGTGGGGTGATTCCCTCATACCACACAACAGACTCTATGACCCTTAGCATCTCATTTTATCTTAATTGGACTGACTCCTGTCTCATATCAATAAATATTTGTTGATTAGTAGCTCTGTGCACAACCGTCTCCTAGATGATGAATACACATGGGTTTAGAGCCAGGCGTGGTGGCACACGCCTTTAATCCCAGCACTCGGGAGGCAGAGGTGGGAGGATCGCCATGAGTTCGAGGCTACCCTGAGCCTACATAGTGAATTCCAGGTCAGCCTGGGCTAGAGTGAGACCCTACCTTGAAATAAAAAATGGGTTTGGGAAGTACTTGGCATCTGGCAAAATGGTAGAAGCAGATCATATATGTTAACTCAACACTGATTTTAGTCTCACTTAACCATCACCCACCCAGGGGTGCTGAATGAACCAGTTCATTACCTGAGACTCATGGTGCTTGCTGTGCAGTGAGAAGTCTGGGCTAGACCCGGCATTTGTAAACTCAACTTTGAAAGAGCTCTGAAATATGGAGTTGAACTTCATTATTAAAAGTGAACTTTAAGAGCTAAAGAGATGGCTCAGAAGTTAAAGGTGCTGGCTTGCAAACCTGATGGCCTGGGTTCAATTCCCCAGTACCCACATAAAGCCAGATGCACAAAATGGCACATGCATCTAGAGTTCGTTTGCAGTGGTAGCAGGCCCTGGTGTGCCCATACTCTCTCTGACTCTCTCTCTGTGTATCTCTGTCTTCTCCTCTGTGTCAAAGAAATAATAGTTTTTTACCAACCAGTGGAAAACACACTCCTGATTATACTGAGCATCAAACATTAGCACATGAGGTCTCATCAAAGCTTTAGCTTGAATTCTTCTGGATTTTAAAATTAGAAAATGTTATTACTTTGAATTTCTGAATGGCATGTTGTTTTATGTCTTACACAACAATGGCGCATAAAACATTTCATTTGCAAAATGAAATATATTGACAAAAAGAAATTTGAAAACCACGAAGCTCAATGACCTCTATGACCTTTTCACACTTTAAAATCTCATTACTTCTGTGAATAAACAGAGAACAGCATCCCTGCCCTCAAAGAGAACTCAATTGTTTAAGTCAGGAAAGAAAGGCATTATGACATCCTGCTTTCCCTCTTTTGCAGTGTTATCATCTGCACACACGACCACCCAGAATGAAGACCTCCATTTCCCAGGCTCCTTTGTATGTTTTTTGGTGTGTGTGGTACATGCGGGTGTGCTTATGTGCTCGCATGAATATAGGCACACGTGTACATGCAGGTGCACATGAGTGCGTATGAACATGGAGGCCTGAGGTTGACATCCAATGTCTTCCTTGATCATTCTCCACCTTAATTATGGGGACAGAATTGCTCCCTTGAACCCTGAGTTCATCCATTTTGGCTAGTCTAGCTAGCCCGACTGCCCTGCAGATTGTCAGGCTTCACCTCTGGAAGCCAGGACACATGACCTTCAATGGTATATCTCAAAGCCACCATCAGGTCACCCCAGTGAGAAATGACCCTCCCTGCTGCTTCTTCCCCGTGTGCTTCTCTGAGACTCGGGTCTCGAGCATGCGCATGGAGAATAGAGTTCCTGTCCAACGGGATTATTGCAGGGCGAGGTACGAAGGTGTGATGGATAATCTCTACTGTCGCCTCCATGGGATTGAGAGTTGCCTGGAAAACAAATCTCTGGGCATGTCTGTGAGGCATTCTCTAGCTATGTTAAGCGAGGTGGAAAGGTCCACCCTCACTGAAGGCCGCATCACACCTTGGGCTGGGGCCGCAGACTGAAGGAAAAAGAGAAATCTAGCTGAGAGCCTGCATTTGTTGCTCTCGGCTTCTTCCTGGGAGGAGGGGGATGTTACCAGCTGCTCTGTGTGCTTAACCACCATGACTTCCCACGATGGACCATAACCTAAAACGGTAAGCCAAAATAAACCTTTCTTCCTTCAGTTACTTCTTGTTAGGTATTTGGTCACAGCAATGAGACAGTAACTAATACAAATGGGGAAGTCACTTCATTCAAGAGTCAGTGTTCCAGAAAGTGTTCTCTCTGTCACAGCCATGCCCAACAGGACCGGCAGACATTCATCCAACACCTTCCACTGGTTACCATTTATATGTTAAATATATACATCCTTTGCACTTATAATGGGAATGTGTGTATCTATATGTGTGTAGTTATCATATGACTAGGAGCAAATTTATTATAATTTTATTATGATAAAATCATTTGTTATAAATTAATAATCATAAGCTTCAGCTGATAAGCCAATGGCGTAGTCCTGGGAGAGGCCCTCGCAGAGTGTTCACATGAGCACATTTCTATGAAACCTGCAGGAGCAAGCGCTCAGCCTGAGCTGGTTAGCAACCACTTCTGCACTCGCCCCTGCTTCTCCTCCAGTGGGGCAGGAGCGAATGGCTGGGGTACTGAGGAGACTCGGCTGAGGGAAAGCTGAGTTGGTGATCTAGTCTGGGTTTCTTGGGTGAATCCCACATGTTCACCCACAATACAATATCTGCCAGATACTTGTGGTCCCCGTGTGATGGTGGCTGCGGGAGCACTCTGTATGTCATCAACTCAGAGTATTTAAGAATAGCTGCTTCTGGGGTTGAACAGATGGCTCAGCTGTCATGCAAGCGTGCTGGGCAGGTTGGATCCCCAGCACCCACATAAATGCCGAGTGGGCATGCAGTCAGTCTGTAACCTCAGTGCTCAGGAGGCAGACTCAGGAGATCCCAGGGCAAGCAGGCTAGCTACGCTAGCCCAACCAGTGAGCTCAGTTCAACTGAGAGAGCCTGTCTCGGAAGTAAAGGAGAGTGTGACTGAGGAAGACATCTGATATCAACTATGGTCACATGTCCATTAACCTGTGCACACATGTCCACATGTGTGTGCATCATACACACATACACATGCAAAAAAAGAAATAGAGGGGCTGGAGAGATGGCTTAGAGGTTAAGGCGTTTGCCTGCAAAGCCAAAGGATCCCAGTTCGATTCTCCAGGACCCACGTAAGCCAGATGCACAAAGGGTCTCATGCATCTGAAATTCATTTGCAATGGCTGGAAGCCCTGGTGTGCCCATTCTCTCTCTCTCTTTCTCTTTCTCTCTCTCTCTCCTCTTTCTCAAATAAATTAAAAATATATATATATTTCTCAGTGGGGCACAGTGCCATAGGCCTGTAGTCCCAGTACTTGGACAGCTGAGGCAGGAGGATCATCACAAGTTCAAAGTTTTGGACCATGTCTCAAAAAACCAAAACAATAAAACATACAGTAGTGGTCTATGGAGATGGTTCAATGGTTAAAAGCACTTGCTGCTTAAGCATAAGAGCCTCCCAGGCCAGAGACCACCAAGTTCAACTCCCCAGAACCCATGTAAAAAGTAGGACATTGGGCTGAAGAGATGGCTTACTGGTTGAGGTGTTTGCCTGCAAAGGCAAGGGGCCCAGGTTCGATTCCCCAGTACCCATATGAGCCAGATGTACAAACTGGCACATGTGTCTGCAGTTTGTTTGCAAGAGCTGAAGGCCCTGGTGTGCCCATTCTCTCCCAGTCTCTCTCTCCTTCTCTCTCTCTCTCAAATAAATAATTTTTTTTAAAGTAGGGTATGAGCATCACACCTCACCAGGGTTCCAGCTGAAACCATAGAGTAATTGGGGAAATGAGCAAGAGTGCTGCTTTCTTGGTAAACATGGTATCCGCCCGAGGGTGAAGGAGATAGACACAGAGAACACTCAACTCCTAACACGCCAGAGATCCAGAGACACAGAGGCTCCCAGGACCTCATCACTGAAGCAGACCTAAAACAAACCTAACATGGCTCAGGGAAATTCATGGAAGAGGGGGCGGAAAGATTGTCAGAGCCACAAGTTGGGACACTATGCACAGAGACATTGCCTCTTCCCTATAACTGATCGATACCCCCACTATGAACCATCCACCATCCACATGGGGATAACTGGCATCCCCAATGAGGAGGGTCCCTTCAGAGTGGGGAGGACAGGGAGGAGGCTAAGGATGGTACCAACATGCACTGCTTATGCACTGAGTATGTGCATAACTAATAAAGAAAAAACAAGTAGGGCATGGGGACTGGAGAGATGGCTTAGCAGTTAAAGTGCTTGCCTGCAGAGCCTAAGAACCCATGTTTGACTCTCCAGATCCCACATAAGCCAAACGCACCAGGTGATGCAAGCATAAGGCTGCACATGCCCACTAGGTGGCGCACGCATCTGCAGTTCAATTGCAGTGGCTGGAGGCTCTGGCATGCCAATTCTCTCTCTCTCTCTCTCTCTCTCATTAAAAAATAAAATACAATACAATTTTTTTAAAAAGTAGGGCACAGCCCAGTCCAAGAGGAGAAGAAACCAGAGACCTACTGGGGCTTGCTAGCCTGAAACAGCAGCTCCTGGCTGAGGGAAAGCCCCCATCTCAAGGAAGTACCCGGACGAGCACTCAGAGGACAACCAACACTCTCCTCCGGCTTCCACGCTCGTGCATGGGGCATGTTCATCTGCACACAGCACACATCACACATACTCTACACACACATGCTTTCAAAATAGTTATTTCTCTATTAACTGTCAGTTGTCACCAATGATGGCAGGAAGGAAAGCTGCTGGTTGGGTAGGGGTGAAGAGATCTAATTCCAGCCCACAGCTTTCTGCTGTGCCAGCTGGCCCCTTGGACCCCTCAGCTTCCTCCGCATCAAGTCGTACCTCTACCTACCTAGTCACCCTCATGTCCCTTCTTCCTAAGCCATGGAGAGGCAGGAAACCCACAGAGCTTGCCTCTTTTCTGGCGATGGCTATGCGTGGGTAGTTAGGCCCAGTCCTGGCTGTGCTGGGTATGACAAGGTGGGGCAGAAGGAACTCGCTTCCTGCAGCTGGCATCTGAGGTCAGCCTTCTGATAAGAGCATGGCCCGTGGTCTGATGGAGGGAAGACACTCCCTTCACAGGGAAGCAACCCTTGGCCCAGCCTCCACAGCTGCCCCACCCACAGAGCAGCTGACTAAATGGTGTCGGAGGGAGCAATTTGCCGACCTGCAGGAGCTGGCCCATGCAGAATTGACTAACGACACTCTTCCTATAGGCTTCCACTCAGGCCAAATTCCTGGGCACTGCTACCATCCCGTGCCAGAGATCTATTAGAGTCCCATCGGAGCAGCATATGTCTTCTGTGGCGTTTCCTTTGTCACATGTACAGACGGGCATAGTCTCCCCTGTCATTTGGTTGGAATGCCATATTGGTAGATTTTGAGAAGGTGACAGAGTAAGCCATTTTAAAAGGCCGTGAACTCTCACACCTAAAAGCCTGTCTCTAGGAAAGGCCTCACGCTTACACTGTTAATTCAGCCACATTCAGTAAGGGGCAGTGATGGATGGGCATAGGACTATGCTCTGGAGAAGGGGCCTGGGAGGAAGGAGGTGGGAGTATCTGTGTACATGGATGTGACATGACGTGTGTGTGTGTGTGTGTGTGTGTGTGTGTGTGTACATGTGTGGAGGCCAGAGGTTGATATCAGGAGTCTTCCTCACTCGCAAGATTGGATGTCTGGCTGAACCCACAGCTCACCAGTTCAGCTAGACTAGCAGCCAGCTGGCCTAAGCACCCTGCTGTCTCTGCCTCTCGGCGCCAGGATGACAGAACCCACCCCCATACCCAGCATTTTATAAGGGTACTCAGAATCCAAATTCAGGATCTCACCCTTGTGGCACAAATATTATACCCATGGAATCGTCTTCCAGTCCTGGAAGTATTTTAACTTAAATTTCTACATCACACTTCACTATCTTTGTCTTTCATGGGGGAGGCACTAAACCCAGCCCCATGCCATCAGCCGGCATGGGTCACAGGTATAGAATTGTTTTTTCTAGCACAGTATTTTTCCATTGTCTTTTTTTCCTTACACCTTGTGATGCCCAGATAGTTACCAAAATAACCAGGAGCTGCAACATCTGGGAGTCCAAACAGACACAGGAAAAATACAGCAGAAGGGGAAGATCATGGAAACAGGAAACAGAGAGGGGAGAATGAAAAGATGTCAAAACAAAGGTTGCGTGCCCAGGCCACGAGAGAGGAGCCGGCAAGAGAGGCCAGGAGTTCAGCCATTGCCCAAGGCCCTCAGAAGGGTGCCGAGAACTGCCCCGCGATGCAGTGTTGTGCCTACACCAAAGGACCTTCGTTTTACAGAAAACATTATGGCCTCCTTCAAAACCAAGTACAGCAGTAAAACCAACCTCCCTCTGTAGGCAACAAACCCAGCCTGTCTGGACCTGCCAGCCCCAGACATGAGCAGACAGGGATGACAGATGGCCCCGTGGGGACAGATACAGAAACCCCCTTCACCTGTACCCAGCATGGTCCCAGAGGCTTCCCAAAGCATCTCTTCTTCCCTGCACCTTTCTGTCCCCAGCCAGCACTAGGCCTGTCCCATTTTCTCAGTATTTGACTAATCTGAACTAAAATGGCTTTGACCTCCACCCCCACCAACTACCCGCTCAGTTCCTAGCCCAGGCATCTAGCTCCAGCAATGTGAAGACTCTCCAGAGCGCAGGGGAGCGGCATGCGGCATGACACTCACCCGCTGTGTTCAGCTCACAGGTACCTAGGGCTTTTAGAGTTGGGGGACCTAAAGTTCATCAAGCCCAACTTTATTCTTTCAAAAATATTTTTTTATATTTTAGTTTTATTTATTTGTTTGAGAGAGTGAGAAAGAGGGAGAAATAGAGAGTGAGGGAGGGGAGAATAGGTGTGCCAGGGTCACCAGCCACTGTAAATGAACTCCAGATGCATGCACCACCTTGTGCACCTGGCTTACACGGGTCCTGGGGAATAGAACCTGGATCCTTTGGCTTTGCAGGCAAGCGCCTCAACCACTAAGCCATCTCTCCAGCCCTTTAAAAATATTTTTATTATTTATTTGCAAGAGAGAGAGAGAGACAGACTATGAGCTTACCAGGACCTCTTGCCATTGCAAATGGACTCCAGATGCATGTGCCACATTGTGCATGTGGCTTTATGTGGGCACTGGGAAATCAAACCCAAGCCAGCAGGCTTTGCAAGCAAGAGCCTCTAACCACTGGACCATCTCCCCAGCCCCTCTTCCTCCTCCTCCTTCTTTGTTGCATGTTGTGCATGTGGGGTACATGTATGTGTTTCTGCACATTCACACAGCTTTCATCCTTTTAACCCAAGTATGTGTGCGGAGGTGTTTGCGTATGTATGTGCGCATGCTTAAGAAGGGCAGAGGTCAGTGATAGATGTCCTCCTCAGTCATTATCTACCTTATTTTTTTGTGACAGAGTCTCTCACTGAAGGTAGAAATCACCAATTCAGCTAGACTGGCTAGCCAGTGACCCTGAGGAATCCTCCTGTCTCCACCTCTCCAAAGCTGGTGTTTCAAGCCTGCACCACCACACCTGGCAGCTTATACGGGCTCTGGGAATCTAATCTCAGCCGTCACGCCATCCTCTGGCCTTCTTAGACATGAATTCCTCATGCTTCATTGCATTCACAAAGAGAAAAGCTTTAGCTGACAGGTTATACTGCCAAGACATTAGCAGCCACAAAAGGACAATGGTTCACCTCCCGCCACCAACACTGCAGTGCTCCGTGCTTGTCTATTCATTTTCTTCAAATAAAAGAATTCTGCTGGGAATGGTGGCGCACGCCTTTAATCCCAGCACTTGGGAGGCAGAGGCAGGAGTATCTCTGTTAATTCGAGGCCACCCTGAGAATACATAGTGAATTCCAGGTCAGCCTGGACTAGGGAGAGACCCTACCTCAGAAAAAAAAAAAACAACAAAAAGGGCAGGAGTGTTGGTGCTCACCTTTAATCCTAGCACTCGGGAAGCAGAGGTAGGAGGATCGCCTTGAGTTCAAGGCCACCCTGAGACTACAGAGGGAATTCCAGGTCAGCCTGAGCTAGAGAGAGACCCTATCTCAAAAAGCCAAAACAAAAAAAAGAAAGAAAGAAAGAAAGAAAGAAAGAAAGAAAGAAAGAAAGAAAGAAAGAAAGGATCCTGACCACCACCACATCTCACCAGAATAAAATGCCACCTTCTTATTAGGCTTTTCCAGAAGCTTCCCTGGGTTGTAAACAGGCTGGCAGAGATCTGACCTCCTCTTGCTTCAGCCATCCGCCCCCTCCCCTCAGAGTAGCCACCACCACCACCCTGAGAAGCTGTCCCCCGAGGACAGAATGGAGCATTAAACCCAAGAGCCAGGCACCTACACCATGGAGTCCTTGCTGTCGGCTTTCCCAGGAAAAGCAAGGGTAGTGGAAAGAAAAGCAGACACTTCCTCATTCCACTGGTTCCTGGAAATTTCCTCTCAGCCCTCTCCACTGGTCACCACCCTGCATGGCTGAAGAGGAGGGCTCAGGGAGGTTCTCCATGGCTCCAGAATTTACATCACCTGTGCTTTGTCAACAACTTCCCTCCTTGGAGCCCAAGAAACACGGGGCCAGCGGTCAGCATCAGCCATCGGGCACATGGGGGAGAGCCATCATGCTGAGAGACAGTTCTGTCTGGAACGTCATGTGTCAGCCATCTATCTCAAGCAAACCAAGTCCAGTGTGTACGTGTTTTTCCTCCCTACAAGACTCCAACTAGGGAGTGATTTTATTATTTGACTTTCCAAGCAATAAACGCATGCTTGTGCGACAGAAGTATGACCATAAGACATAAGCAGGGAAGCCGGGTGGTTGTGGCGTTTCCAAGTAGTGTTAAGATACCATGGCGGTGAGGAAAAGTGAGGGATTTTGACACTAAAATCCCAATTTGAAAGCGTAGGTGGCTGAAAGGTGACAGCACAGGTTTCTGTCATATTCCATGGGAATTCTTTTCTTCAGCTGCTTCAAGTAAGTACTATGGAGCCAGGAAGGACACAGCGCCCAGTTTGCACCAGCCTTCACCTCCCAGACCCCCGGGAGGCCCTCAGCCAGGCTGGTAGGGAGGTCTGAAGGGAGCTGTTCGGCACAAAGCGACCTCCTTCTTGAACCCGTCTCACTGCAGGTTTCTTTGAGAAGGTGCCAGGGTTTCTCTCGCTGGCTGGGAGCAGCTCCTTGCTTGTGAAAGGCGAGGCAGGACGAGGTTTTGTCATCTGCACTGCTGGGAGGGGCCGGGGTCCAACGGTGAGACACCAATAGAGGAAGGACCTTAGACAGCTGTCTGCCAAGGCACAGAGGCACGTCTTTCTTACTTTATGAGAAAGAAAACAAACAAACAAACAAAAAGATCTAAGGAAAAAAGAGAGAAAGGTAACCATGGAGCTCTTTCCAAGGAGTCTAAGACAGCCCTCTTCGCCAGCCGGGAGGGGAAGCCTAGCTTTGTTCTGATGGAAAGATCCAAGGCTTATTTGGACCAGAAAAAAACAAAACCGTTGACTGAATAATCAGATGCCTCTGGACTGGCTATAGAAGGCTCTATCTGGTGGTGCCCATGCTGCCTGCCGGCTTCCTACCGAGATGAGAACCTCCCCCAAGACTGCCATTCTCTAAAAGTCGAGTTCTTGGCATGGAGCTGGGGCTCTCTCAGTAAGGGATTAGAGGGTCTGGGGCCTGCTCTGGCCTTCTCCCTGCCAGCTCCACATGGAATTAAAATACCCGGAGCTGGAGGGGCTCACTGGGAACCAAACCCCACCCCACTCCCCACTCCCAGCAAATCTGTGACTACAAGGTCCCCTGAAGTTTGGAAATGAGATTCAGTCCACTGGAAGATGCCTCACTGGCCTTCCTAGGAGAAGAGTCATTGAACTCTCAGAACAGGGTCAAAAATAAGCCCAAGGGGGTTTTGGGATATAGCTCAGTAGTAGAGTACTTGCCTGGCATGTGTAAGCCCCTGGGTTTGATTCCCAGGACAAGCAAGCAAGCAAGCAAAAGAAAGAAAGAAAGAAAGAAAGAAAGAAAGAAAGAAAGAAAGAAAGAAAGAAAGAAAGAAAGAAAGAAAGAAAGAAAGAAAGAAAGAGAGAGAA